>OX424525.1:10031505-11231505 GCA_949152445.1 Cerastis rubricosa | reverse complement strand
AAAGATAATGAGGAGATTTAATGTTTATTGAGACGGATACACATTTATTAGGACAGATTTTTTGAATATTTAATTCATAGAACCAATCATACAGCCCATTCAATTAATCATTACTTTAGTTTAAAATGTTAACGATAATCAATTTTAATTGTTAACTAGCTGTCCGGCGCAACAGCGTTTGCGTCACATTTTCCCCGTTTTCGCAACATTTTTCATTGCTGCTCCACTCCTATTGGTCGTAGCGTGATGATATATAGCCTATAGCCTTCCTCAATAAATGGGCTATCTAACACTGAAATAATTATTTCAATCGGAGCTGTGGTTTCGGAGCCTATTCAATGCAAACAAATAAACAATCAAATCTTTCCTCTTTATAAATTAGTTTAGATAGATTGAAAAAAAAACAAAGACGTTAGACTTGTTCACTCACGTTGATAATAATTGAGAAATGTGTGTGCAAAATTCATTATTTAAGTCAATCTCATCCTTTGAAACCAGGTCTGACACCGTGCAAAAACAACGGCTCCTGCATACCTCTACTGAACGAATACAAGTGTAGTTGCCGCGATGGCTACCAAGGTAGGAACTGCGAGGTCCAAATCAACGTGGAAATGCTCAACGAGAGGACCCCGGTCAACTTCGACGGAAACAATTACTTCTCATACAGAAGCAGAGGCAGTCGCAGGTAACCTAGGCTACTATAAAAACCCACATTATTCCTTAAAATAATGCCTTATGAAATTCCCTAATGTGCAAAGTTAAGGTAACTTAACAAAACTTAACTCCCTCATAATAATTCAGAGTTGTAAATTTTCCAGTTTATGAATATGGTTCTCTTGACTTCCTTGTCTAACTTACTTACAGTTGTTGATGTTTAAAGGTTTTATTGCTAAATCTACTAATAATATATCTGGTTTTATTTTAATTTTTGCAAGACACGGTATCGAACGCCGGCGTCGGAAAGCAATATTTCGATTTGTATGCTAATTAATTTATGTTAATTATATTAACTGATACTAATTTTCTGTCTTTCTAGCTTACATACTAACAAAGACGTCGGTGATGGCCACTTCAGTGTCAGATAACATTTGAAGGACGTAATTCGCCACATAATTACATAAATTAGTATAATGCGTCACGGCAGTTAGTTTAGGTAAAACCATTATATATTTATTATTTCCTCGTTGTTGTAGAGAAAGTGGGGACATTTAGCAGTCGTGTGGTTTCAGGAACATGAATACTTAATGGCGACACGTAGAAATTTCTCCACTTATAGTGTAATTTGAATAGTTGCCTGAATTTAATGATACATAATACACGAATATATTATATTTTTATTTGTATCTAAGCGTGTCGCTTGAGCCTTTCAATATTTTATTTGGATGTTTTTCGTGAATATATTAATTTTTAATACGTATGTTTTTACTCCATGTGGCATGTGCTTGAATTTCGAACCAATAAAAAAAATCCATTCGTTTTGTTGTTCTCATAGAAGAGGGCTGCTACAATAATAGACCAGATTAAAAATTAGCAGAAACTTTTTAAAGGTTGGTTCCACGAATTTACTCTGAAACATTCGGATAGTACCTACTAATCTATTTCTAAATCTTCTTAGAAATTGTTCACAAACAGAAAATTATAATACAGAAAAGAGTTTTCGCAGCTCCGTACCGTTATTTGTATAGAGTTCATAGTAAAGAGCCGTAGTAATACGCATCAAAAAGCTTTCCTTGGCCTCCGCTCTGAATGTATAAATTCACGGGAAGTCAAATAAGTTACATCGAAGTTTACGTATTTACATAAACACGTTAACATAACAACGTAGATTGTAAATACTTCTTTCAGATAGTGTCTGTGTGTACTTACAGTCTGCTATTTTGTTTGTTCTTTAATTTATCGAAACTTTTGGAGGAATTGAGTTGTTCAGCAAACAACTGCTTTTCAATGTTCTGTTTTTCGGTCTTTAAATATAGGTTTTCCTAGTCACGCAACGTGATTGTTATTTTGGATGTCGGTTAGTCGATTACTGTATTTACCGAACATAAGGTAAATAACTGGTCATTTACTGGTTAATTATAGGATCTGCAATGTGCCTTCGAGTTAGAAATCATTAGGGAACTGTTTTTTTTTTTTTTTTTGACATGGCCACTCGCAGATCAACCTGCTAAGGTTATTTCTGCTCATCCGGGCAATCCTGTGGTGACCTCAAATGAATTTAAGGCCCCCAGCCAGGGCTTACAAACTAAGTACAATTAAATGACCGCTCGCTAAGGGCACCCCCTGTGGGGTTCGGACCTCGGCTTAGGGCGTCATTGAGGGGTGGGCAGCAAGGGACAGGCTGGGTCATAATATTATTATTTAGGGAATTTAACGTTACATGCTCAGCGGCGCGGGCTGGCTCGTCGAGCAAGGGTCGGGGGGGGGGGGGGGGTGGTGATGTTACTAGGGCGTCGCGAGGGGCCTCGGCGGCGAGGCCGGAACACGGATCGGTTTCTGTTTTTGTGTTTACGAAGAGTGCTAGTTTCCCTACTGCTCTCTTGAAGGAGGGTAATGGGGTCATCGGGTTCGACGAGGATATGCCTGGGTCGGCGAATCTTCCCTATTCTGGTGGGGACGTATCGGGCGGCCGACACCACTAGTGGGTTAGGGTGTTTCTCAGCAGAGTCTAGGAAACGCTTTGAAAGGCGTTTAATGACCTGCTTGACGGTGGGGATTTTGAGATCAACATGAAGTTGTTCATTCCTAACGAACCACGGAGCTCCCGTGGCCTTTCGGAGAAAACGGTTCTGGAGGGTCTGCATCCTATGGATCTGGTATGCCTTAGCTTGTCCGAAAACTGGGCAAGCGTAGGTCAGAATGAGGCGAATACACGCGGTGTAAATGCGCAATTTGCACTTAAGGGACAATTTGCTGCGTGCATGTAGTAAGGAATGGAGTCTACCGAGAGCGAAAGCGGCGCGCGCACGCATCGTCTTTATGTGCTCCCCGAAGGTGAGACGTTGGTCTAGGATTACCCCCAAGTATTTGGCTCGCTTTTCCCAAGGAATAGGCTTGCCAAACATGTTGATCGGGATGGCATTAGGGAACTGAAAATGTAGGTAGATACTTATAGCAATTAAATTATGAACTCAAAGAACTGCACGTTATACAATCATCATCTTCCTGCCCTTATCTCATTGCCCCCTGTCAGACATCACGGTATCGTGTACTCTCGAAGTACTGCACTATGCGATGGGGCATATAAACATAAACCTGTTCCCTATTTATTCCAACCTTCATTAGAGTTTCGCCCACGTTACAAGGGATTCTTAAAAGTATTATCACAAATGTTTATTCTTACGGCAACGGTACGAGACGAACGTGCTTTTAAAGATATTTGGAGCATCAAGCTGTTTATATTAAACACTCTCCTAAAAATACATGCAGGATAAGTAATTAGGGTTCCGTTTAAACATTCCACACTTCCCGCTTCCCACGGTCGTGGGATGAGAAAATTGAACCAAAATCCAGTTAGTAAGTTCCGACTTAGTTTTGGGCTAATCTCGAAAATTACGAAGTACACGTCGAGCATACAGATTGGCAAATAGACACGGGAGAACTTATCCTTATCATGTACCTAGGGGAATGATAATTTTATGTTATGATAATAGATGCTAAGACCGTGGTGAAACTCATTTCTTAACTATAAATACAGATAATATCATCTATAGGTAGGCAGTAAACCTAATATGGGCTAAGTTATCAAAGTTATGATATCAAAATCAAAATAATAATTGTCTAAATTAAAACTAGAACATCGGCCGTAATAAATATATCTATCATTTCAGTATAATTTTCAATTAATTTTTGAGGGGCTCTTGGCTAAATTATAACTGCCGCACGCGTCGATCTTTAAGATTTTAAGCCGTGCTTACCGAGGTTGGTCCGTGGATGGATGACCATAATTTCATACCAAGTTTCCGCCGTGCCTCGGGATGCACGTTAAGCCGTTGGTCTCGTTGGTCCCTGTCATTTGTAGATCTTTGACAGTCGTTAAGAGTAGTCAACCCAAAAGTCTGACATCCCGTCTTACCAAGGGGTATCGTATTACCCAGTTACTGGGTTGTGGAGGTCAGATCGGCAGTCGCTTCATGTAAAATACTGTTACTCTGCTGCACCCGGTTAGAATGGAAGCCGACCCCAAGATAGTTTGGGAAAAGGCTAGGCAGATGATGCAATATAATTTTCCAACTAAAAGGTTTTGTACACGAGGCAGGCATTTTTATTCCGTAAAGCCATACAAAAGACAGACACCTTTACAAGATACCTATATGTATATTGTAAGGTGTTACCTTGTTATTGCTGTCCCTAAATAACTTTAAAGAAGAAAGAAAAATAATTGACAAAAGACTATTAATAATTTAGTGACCTTTTCATTTGTACACAATATTATTCTTGGATATGTCATTATGGTCACTATTTTTGCTTACTCTGACATTGGACACATTTCGAGGGTAGACTTTCCCATATTAGGTGTTGCTCTTTTCTTCTTACAAGAAATATCTCATTAAAATGGCCAAACAGAATACTTACAACATGTGAAGGATTTTATAATTAACAATATATCACCAAAATGATCCATTATTCTCGATATGAGTATTTTCCAAAGGTCAAGGAGGCATATTCTGTAAGCAGATAGGTATCTGCCTACAGAATATTCTTCTTTGACTAACGTAGGTTGAACACTTTCAGGAAAATGTAAATATCACTGAAAATGACAATATCACTGATAACCTGTCGCTACTTTTAACTACATACTAACAAAATAGACCCTACCTTATTGAGAATATGCATGCAATTTCAGTACTTAACATGTAGCTGTACTAACAATAAAAACATAGATACACCACGATATTAAATTAAACCAACTATTTTAGGAACAGCGGCGCCCGCGGTATTAGATATGAAATAAAATTCCGAACATACAACGATTCTGGTCTACTGATGTGGAGGCGAAAAATTGGTATACGGCCTCGAGATTTCATCGGACTAGGTCTGAGCGACGGGAAACTTCAGCTTATTTACACGGACACTGACATAAAAGAGATGAACTTGGCGACCCATGAGGACTGGTTCCAGTGTGTGGAGTCCAAGGCGAGGGTCGATGATGGGAGGTGGCACACGGCCACCGTGAGGCGGAGGAAGAGGCTTGCCATGTTGCAAGTAGACGACACCCCGCCAGTCAGAGGATACTCGCAGTCACTGTTAGTACCCTCGAAGGCAAACCCCAAGCTTTGGATTGGTATGTATTTTTTTCACTGACAACATTTTTCTTTTAAATTATCTCATCAATCGTATTTATGTTCAATTTAAAGTTGCACTATTGCCTGTTAACGACAAAAGCTTCCACCCGTTTGATTTATTTCCAATACGTTAACAGTTAAAATAAATATTACCGTTCGTTTGCATGCAGAACGAGTCAAACCAATGAGTTTGTATTGTACATTTTATCCCATAATCTGTGTCGTATGAAATGTCCGAGTTAAATTTATTGTTTGTTCGTAGGAGGTTCTCCATCACTGCCCCTGGGTTTGCCAGCGGCCTTGTACACGGGGCTCCGAGGATGTGTCGCCAGTGTGAAGGCGAACGGACGACATATTGATCTCAGCGCGCCCATACGACCTGCGACCGCGGTACGACATTGTGACTGACGATACGTCTAACTCGTGCGAACCGCGCACGAATCTGAGTGTAAATTGCCAAGTGGATTGTGAGATTTAAAAAGTATTATTTTGTAGTTGTTGTGTTGAATAGTGTTTTAAATGTACCTGTCTAATAATGTACCTACCGATACATATCCGTTCCGATATTTTGTTCGTATTATTTCAACTATACAGCTGTTTAAAGAGTACTTGAACATATCTCTAAAGAGACAAATATTTCATATCACCTCGTATATAAAGAGTATTCATATCTATTTAACCAAAAGAGTTTGTTGCCATAATACGTTACGTTGTAGTTTTAGATCGAATAGGAACTATATCAATTACTATCGTTTTTATATCGGTGCTCGGATTACACATCAGAGGTATAAAGGAAAAATGAAATATTAATTATGCGAAAGTACTGAATTAATAAAAAAGACTCTTAATATTTTGTTGTTAAAATTAGCAGAAATATATAATCTAGGTATAGATTAGTCAGTAATAAATAATAGTTTATATAATAAGCGAGAGCAAAATATCATGTGAGAAATTATAAAGAAAGTTTCTAAAACTTTATTGGTGTAGAAAATTATGATGGCTCTAAACGGTGACATTCCAGCTCCTGAACGATGTCTTCAGGACATATTAATGTATCAAGAATAAGCAATCGTAAATTAATATTTTGGCTAACGTTTTAATTTTTTTTATTTGATAATAAGATTATCATTTTGATTCCATTTTTGCCATTCCTTTTATAATGTGAAGTATGATTAGCAATTATTTATAAATGACAGTGCCATAGTAATTGTACAGTAGCTGTTTTAGGATTTTTTATATACTCAGTGTTTTAAGCATAATACTAGGTTGCGTTTTAAATTTCCTTTTGAATTTAAACTATTTTATTTTTTTAGTGTAATAGGTACTTTGTGTTATTATTGCAGTCAGCTCTATTCCCCGATATTACTTACATTTCAGCGTTCATTCATTTTATATAAACACATTAAGAATACCTATTACTTCCCGATTCTGATTGCAATCTTTAATTTCTTGTAGATATTTGAATTTTCTGTGCCATATTTTGTTTTCAAGTACTTTTGTGCATGTACTGTAAAAGGTCATGAAAGCTCGTGTATTTTAAGTGGTTTTATATAATTTTCATTTTTATATCACCTGAGATTAATTTAATAGTTAAATCTTAGTACAGACATTTTGTAATATATGTAAATATAATAATAACTATAGAATAGAATTTTTTTACAAGCCGCTTTACTGTTTTATCGAGATATCTAATAAATGTTACGAAATGTCCGTTATCCTAGATTATGAATTCCAAGTGAGTAATCTGTAAGTTCAGCCCAAGTAAGTACGTTCTAAGTAAATCCTTCGGGGGTTAATGTTCGCAGATGTAGGTACGAGTGTCACGAAGACTCACTCCAACTTTGGCCACTTGACCTACAATTTGTGACTTGTGTTAATCTCCTTCATAGAGCAGCATTGTCTTTCAGTTCAACGTTCGTGAACACTCTTCACGTGGCATATATAATCGATCTTCCTAACTTTAAGAATCATTCATTACTCTTGCTGCAAAATCAACTACTTAAATAAGGCCGAGTAGGCTAGTTATGTTACGAACTATTAAATAACGAATTTCAATTTTATTTCTAAGCCTGTACATTTTAATGTAACTACATACGTAATGTTATGTATAGAGAATTGATATAATAGCCTAGAATCAATTACCTAAGGTAACTTTTAGTTCGTTCTTTTGATGTTGTGCTAACGCAAAACTACGCTCTTTAACTAAAAGCTAAGTTCGTTTTTCTACTTTTCGTCTAGCGAACTACTTGTAAAGTATTATACTTAATACTAATTAAAATAAAACAATGACAATATTAAAATATATATCAAAATGGCATTTAGAGTTACGTTTTTCGTGTTAGACATGCTTCGTGGTCGAACGAAACACAATTCACTTTTTAGATGATATTTAGGACGACCCTATTGCTGTTTATTCGGACTTAGTGACGGATGACTTCATTCCTCTATTGTACTTACCATAATGTACTTAATTACAGAGAAGTATATAAATATTAAAGAATATTGTATCCGAATGAAAGCAAGCTAGGGTTTTCAGCAATAATCTACCTTTAGGTACAGTATTGTCACTGGTTCGTACATATTATCTTCCAGTCCAGTTTGTCACGCAATGTGTGTTTTGATGTAACTATCTTAGTTTAATAATACAAAACCATAAAAATAAAATGAGACTGCAATCCGTACTAAAGTGTTTATTTTTCGAACCCTTCCCGAAATGTAATGGTCCTAGGAAAATATGACGAAACATCCTTCACCGTTCGCATTATTATGGACGAAAATACAAGCGAATGAAAAGAAAACGATACAGTGAATCATCGACGATAACAATTTAGTTAAATGAGTTTCTTGCTTATCACTGAATCGATTTACCTCAGTGTGAACCACCGAGCTAGAACTAACAGCTCCTCAACTCAACGCGAATACCTAAATTCAACCATTTTCAATCTCCAAGCCGATTAAGCGTAAGCAGAACTCGTAAAACCCTGAGGACGTGTCTTATCAAATTCTTGATCGGAATTTATGGATAATAAATTAGTTAACTGTTTAGCCAACCGTGCCCTTGTACCGATGGGGCTGTAGGAGCCGCGAATATTACTAATGGCCTTCAAACACGAAAGCTTTTAATTTAATGATATAGACAATTTTATGGGACTGGCCACAAGTTTATACAATGTACAGACAGCCGCCGATAGCTATTACGTGATTGGATTGATGAACGGAACTTGTTTACTTAAGTTTCGACATGCCCCTCGATTGTTTACTGCCCGATGACGTAATACTAAGTTTTGGAAATTGATAAGAACATTATTTGATAGTATCTAATGAGTTCGTTTCCTTATTGTTTGAAGTCTTCACTTATTAAAAACTTATTGTTTGAAGTCTTCACTTATTAAAAACGTTTGGAGGAGATCGGCTGAAAACGTGTAGGTAAATATATATACTTTTTACCCGACTACAGCAAAATCAAAGGTGCATGTTTATTTGTAACATTTTGTTTATAACTGAACTGACCTTATACTTATCTATCTGAACCAAATTTGACGAATGAGGTGTCAATTCGTAATAATGATGACAGGCTGCAGTTATTCAAATAATATCAATAACGCATTTGATTATTGTCTTTTTGGTATCGTATCGTGCGGGATGTCAAATGAAAGAGGAAATAATTAAAAGAATTATAAGTTCATAAATATAGTACCATATTAAAATAAACACAAAATCAGAAAAATAATAAGTAGTCATTACACGAGCTTGATGAACGAAACTAGAAGTGCCAAGCTTGTCGGCCAATATAAGCGAAGAAGAAGAAATATTCTATACAGCACTGACATACGATCCAATAATTTCTACCCCGTTAGCTAGTCTTGACTCTACCTTTCTTCAGGAAGGGAACTAAAGCTAAATCTCGCCTACCCAGGCTATATTTTATGTGGTTTTCAAATTGTACTGTAGGTTTCATCTAGGTACATTAAAAGACGACACAAGTGCTACGCCACATATCATGCAAGTGCTACGCTATGTAGCGTTCCAATGCTACGCTACGCGGCGTGCTACGCAGCGTTAGTAGAGCAGCTACAAAGTTTCAGGCGTTATTCATATTTATTTGTTTAACCGACTCTACTAAAAGTTATTCACGAAAATAAATAGTAAACATGGTAAATATCCCGTTACCAGTGTTAATTATAGTTATTTCGCGAAGCTAACTGTGTGCTTTTTATGAAAATACAACATTAATGAAAATTCTTATTTGTTCAAAGAATTCAAAAATTGTCATTATATTATTTCATCAGATATTTATTTTATGTGTATATATATATATATATATTGTGTTTATATTGTATATTACTGGACAGCAGGATTTGGTGAAATCACTCGCGAATAGTAAAAAACGTCAACACCTTATAAATTGCTTTGACATTTATTATATCTTAGTATTAACAAAGTTAGTATCACATAAATTCGGCAAGTACCGGAGGTATCAACATTCCTTTATTTATTTGACAATAGTGCGTAATATACGACGGCATAAAAAGGCGAAACGAACAGATTGATATATCATCCTCTACACAGACCCGCCTCTAATCTCAACTAGCCTGAATTATGGTGTAGAAAATATCCTCTCATTCTTTGCATAAGCCATAAATCACGTGAGCCACCGGAATCCCTGGAGGCATTATGAACGAGGAAAATAAGCAATAGGTAGATATTAACCAAAAAGTGAAACGCCGCTTAGGGTGGATTTCTGAGATATGTGAGAAAGAAAACATCTACGCCGAGAGGCAATTTAAGAACACGCCGCGAACATTCGCATGTATTACCTAACGCGCTATTAGATTTTAGGATAATACAGCTGTAAAATGTTAGGATAACTTACTCGACGAAATAAAATTCACAAAAGAAAAGTTCAAAATTGTGTAACTCCTTCGGGACGTACTACAAAAGTAGTAAAACTAAATTGAGAATTCAACCAATCTATATATTACATGAGAGTATTTCAGGTCATTACGTTTTCATTTAGTTTCTTTCAACTTTTGTCCCTCGATACAATCAGAAAATCGGGTACACATTTTATTTATTCCCTGAAGTTTCAAGTTTATTAAGGTTAAAAGTGGGTATACAAAAAAAGCAATAAAAGGTAACGAAATGGAATCATAAAAACATCGCGTGTTCGGCGCAAGCGTTTCATCACTTTATTAAATGTTTTGGGTCGTTGGTGCAGGTAGAGAGGTTTCTGAGGTGTAAAAGAAGTTCGTTGTAGCATGTTACAAGCCGCAGTTGCATGATGAGGGGTAATAATCGCAACTTTATTGCACTTGCATCGGCTAATTTAAAACAACATCTATTCTAGACGTTAATTGTATGAACAATTCATTTCTTATTCTATTTTCCTGGTACTTGTGGAATTAACAGTTAAATTACCGTGAAGTGTGTTTATAACACTAAACGCTAACTTTTATATTTTTAAAGCCTACTATTTCGTACTTATTTTCTGGGTACTACCTAACATGCTTTCCGCATTTCTTATCAAGCTAAACTAACCGCTTTGACTGACTTAGGTTACATTAGTTAATTACAAAAGGAAAGTGATTACTTTATTCTCAAACTATAACTGGGCTTAAGCAGTGTTACATTTCTAAAATGTTGATGCAGAAAAACTGTCTTTAGCCAGGTGAAACATTCACCTAAAGAGTAGCTAACCCGTTAAGAGCGTTTATACCCTACGGCATTTCATACAACCTTTCAAGTCGTTATTTTCCGAAATGACTGAACAGATTTTAATGAAACTTCATACGCATAAGCAGCATAAATTGTTCTAAAAAGTTACTAAAAAACATTTTCGAAAAATAATATTACAGCTAAATTAGACCGATATTTAATTATCTATAGAAACAGAAATTTCCAATTATCTTCATTTTTAAAAGACATTTCGAAAATGTTTTTTAGTTTAGTTAGACCTATGTATACTGCTTATGCGTATGAAGTTTCATTAAAATCTGTTCAGTCATTTCGGAAAATAACGACTTGAAAGTTTGTATGAAATGCCGTAGGGTATAAACGCTCTTAAAAACAGTAAAAGTGAAAGCTTAAACACTTGGTCCCAGAGGCTAGATTGTTCCACGCAGTTTGAATTTTCAGTTGAACATTTTTGCATTGAAAGCTTGGCACTCGATGCATGCCCGTTACACTAGTGATTCATATGCGACATGATTTGTCGCACCCCTATCGGTGTTGTCACGGTTGGTAAATACGATGTCAACTGGATTGCAATAGATAAATAAATCAAAACATTACTGACCAGATTAATTAGTGATGATAGCAGGAATTAATAAAATACGCAAATCTTTATTTATTTTGCATTCATATGAAATATTCATAACGTAAATATTAATTTATTTTAGTTTGCGCGTTCAGGAACAATGTTGAAATAAATTTAGTTCACAGAAATGTTTGAGGCATAAAAAAATCGAGTGATGGAATAAAACTGTGAACCGCTTTTGTATGGCTCACAATCATGCACGTATTTTCCTTTCAATCGTGTATAAATAAGGCTAAGGTGAACATGAAGGTATACAGATTCCCAGCGTCTCCCGGGATTTGTATCTCGTCTCCCCGCAACGCGAGACGTGTCCTGCATACGTACGCGATTCTTGGTGATACATGCCACGCAGCCAACCTCCCGTTTGAGAAGTCGGTGAAAGAAATCCAAGCCTTCCTGTGGACATATCTGTATGACTTTGTCTCACGCCAATGATATACACCATGCAATGCATATTCAACATGGTTCCGGCTACGAAATAGTTTAAAATGTAACTATATAGATTTTAAGTTTAGTCTGACAAAAAGGTGCTACAAAAATTATACATATTTTGAAATAAGTATCACTTGGACATAATAGCTTAATTTATAACCAAATTAAATATAAACCCACATAAAGTACTGTTTTCCATTGTATGACTTGTTTATTCTTCTATCGTCATCATTATTTGAAACAACAAACGCATTGGAGGCGCAAAGCACGCCCACAACGTGTTGGCTCGCCACCTAGAATGTTATCAAAGCTCCTTATCATGTAGCTATGTCCAGTGTCCACACTCCCCGTATAGGCCACACTAGATAGAAATACGAATGTATTTATTGCACGTAGTGTCCCTCTTTGAACACAGACGAGGCTGCAAACGAACTAAAAAAGTACATTATCTCCGTAAGTAATAGTCAGAAACGAATAGCTGCTCGAACTGTTTGGAATCAGAAAAAAAAATTAAAGAAAATCATATTACTTTATATAAATGTGATGACATAGAGTAAAAACTGGAAGCTTTGAAAGGCGGGAGAGAAAATAAATTGGGGTTGATATATTGTCCCTGCGGAGTAAGAATAGACCCACGTGTTATGAAGCGCCATGATATATTGCCACCGTAAGGTTGTTACGATATAAGC
Organism: Cerastis rubricosa; assembly: GCA_949152445.1. Lineage (NCBI taxonomy): Eukaryota > Metazoa > Arthropoda > Insecta > Lepidoptera > Noctuidae > Cerastis > Cerastis rubricosa. Next base: position 11,218,786 of record OX424525.1, on the reverse strand, counting down.
AATAGAATAATAATTTGTGTAAATGGCGCCATGTGTAGATACACACCGAAGATTAATGGAAACGAATATCCTCTTCACGCCCCGTCAGATTAAGAAAGCTTTGTATACTTTTTTCGCGGCGACAACGACGTCTGGAGTAGGCTACTATAAAAGTATTCGCGTTTAGGTAACGTCGTACTAAGTAAGCAAGAAAATCTGAATAAGAAAATAAACACAGCTAGGTTAGATTTGCTTACAAATAACATTTAGCAGAACATAAACTACCTGAGCGTTGGGAGGAGATACATCTTACGTACAAACTTACTCCAAAAGAGAAAACATTATACCTGAATACGTTTAGAAAAGGCTGTATAACAACAATATTGGTAGCCGTGACAGGGATCCATGGAAATCGGACTCCGTGACTACGATAAATCGTTTAATTCCACCCCGGTGACTCGGCCGATTGCGAGAGGCCAAAACGCCATCACAATTTACTGCGATCCAGTCCCAACGTGCTAGAAATAACCTGCTGGATCGCAAGCAATATTATGTACTATTTGCATAGACTTATTAGTCGATTGATCGTATAAGTAGATACCAATAGGAATTACGGCTCTTGTGCTGCAATTGTGAACAGAGTGGCTCCCAGCGCTTCGTTTTGCTTGGTTTGTACATTTGTGAGAGCTCTCTCACGAAGCCTCGATCAATCAATATGCAGGTAATTAATATAGGTACGTTATACTCACAAACAACGTATGTAAACAAATGCTAATGCGAACGTTACGAGATAGCTGTGTTAGGAAACATAAATAGAATTTCCATTTCGTACCTAAGGCCCGGGAGCACAGATTATCACGCTTGAGTTATTATATGCAAAACCTCAGCAAAACTCGGGCGTTTCAAGAATGTTTAAAGCTTTGTACCAGGACCAACGGTTGAATGCCACCGGCTAATGAAATTAAGGTGGGAGAGGAATCATGAAATATTACGAAACATTTGAGGAGAAGTGGTTTGCTGCCTACATAACAATGTGTGACTTTATAATAACATCACGCACGTAATCCCCGAAGGATTGGGCAGTGGTGTACCTAAATAGTACTTCCACATTTTGCCAGTTGAGGGACATCCATAAATTACGTCACACGAATTTCATGATTTTTTGCCCCTCCCCCCGTCCTCATCACAGCTGGTCACATTTGCCTCCCTAGTGTGACGTCAAATAGTTTTCAAATTTACTTTTAGAAATTAGGTATTGAATAAAAACGGCGGTTCCAAAATCATTTTAATTTCCATTTAAATTATTTTTTAATAAAATTAACATCAAATCATACAACAAATTAGCAAAACAAAAAACGATTGACTATGTTAATTATAGAAATTAACAAAACGATTGACTGTATTATTGTTTAAGTCCCATGAGATAGGGGGCGAGCCTATTGCTATCAACCGGGCACAAATCTAGACTCTGTGGAGGCTACTGAGAAAAACCTGATGCAAAAGCCCAATAACAATTTGCGCGACGAAATCGAACCCGGGACATGATGCTTAACAGTCTCGATTGCAACCACTAGACCAAGGAGGCGCTTCATTTTTTATGAGTGAAACCTAATATGTATTCATGGGCTTGGCTAAAGTCAATTTGCGATATATATGCAATGGTAACGACTTGTAATCACTAATATATCATAGTGTATGGCTTGAAGCTCGGGCATAATGGCACGTTTTCGTTGATGAGGAAAACGTGTTAATATATAATAATATAATATAATATATAAACTGTGGTGACAATGATTATGATCTCTGAGCTTGTTTCGTCTGTTTCTTCTCAAAGTAGTCAGATAGGAACTCCCGAGATCATCTGGCCTGTAAAAAAATGCCATGTAACAGTGTGTTTAGTAACCTACGTGCAAAAATAAATTTGATTTCCTGTCTTAATCTTGGTGTTTATAATTCAAATAAATTTCGAAGGCTCTATTTGTATTATTTAAAAATGTCGTTTATAATTGGAACTTGTTCCAAAACCTTTTTGAAACCTTACGTCTTGATTCCACTAATACTTGATCAATGGATTGCGTAGCAATATTTTATGTCGTATACACCAACGAAAGGTACCTACCTACTTAAAACGAGAAGAACTTATTGTAGTCATACATTTTCCTCTTATTTTCAAAATGAGACCAAAATAAACCTAATCCAAGGGAAAGAAAATAAGGAATTGTCGAAAAGGAAAATAGAAATGAAATTAAGAACACTCAAGAGAATTATGGCTTTTAATAATATTATTAAACCCGATAAAGTTACCAGATAAAGAGAAAACCCCGAGAATATGATAAAAAGGAAACCAGGAGCAAAGAAGATGCCATTTCGTTACAAAGAAAAAGAAATAAACCACATGATATTTCATTTAGTCGAGAAACAAAAAATCTGCGCAGAAATTCGTGGCTGAGTAATATAGTATTTTACAGAAAGTATTTCTACGTATCTCTCCATAGAAGTACACTAGGATTTGAATACCTACAAAGAGGCTCGTTTTGAGGATATAGCGTTGTATCTTTCTACGCTACGCTATACGATATATTAGGGGCTGTGCAAACGTAGATACTTTTTGTTACCGACACGGCACACCATCACAGGAAACCGTGGTTGCTGGGTCCAGTAGCGGCGATCGGACACAGTCGCCGGTTACTATTCCTAGTCCCTGGTAACCGTAGTTGCTGTATCCGGTGGCGGTGATCGGACACAGACGCCGCCGCCGGTCGCTACTTCTGGTCACTGGTACAATTCGTTGCTTGTTTTCCGTCAGTGAAGAATACCAGCTCGGTGTGCGTGGTTTGTGTCGCACACACGATACGGACACCGATTGCAAATCATCCGTTTGCGCAGCTCAGTACGTTAATAAAAAAGTTTGTAAAAGTCGTCAGTTAAAGTTGCTCAACTGACGACTTTTAGTTTTTAGTTACCGACACCTAACGCTTTGTGATCGGCAATGAGTATGTGTCAGGTGGAAGCAACTGGTGTTTACAAAAAAAGTGTGTGTGCAAAAAATGTTTACGTCTGCGCAGGGAGTGGCTGATTTCATAGTGGTTATATACATATCAAATATTCATGGGTAGCTGGTATGTTTGTGCAGCGCCTTTGGTCAAATAAATAAGCAGTAGCAGTAGCAGTTCTTTATTTTTCGTGTGGTCAGCACCTAACCTAGTGTCAGCGTTTTCATGCCGCCCATGGGCCTTGACTTGGTGTTACATGTCGTCGAGAAATACGAGTATCGAGTGATAATTATACAATACGCACATGAATCAGAAGTATCAGAGATGCGGATCTTGGGTTCAAACTCGAGACCGTATTCGTATTTTTCAACGATTTTCATCAGCATTTACACAAACACAACCAAACTTTTTGGTGGCTCAATTAAATTTCATTCACTTTTGATTTTTTCTTTATCTTTTACGGTAAAAAATGACACTTCTTCTGTGTCTGGTAACCCAAAAAGGCTATTCGATCACTAACTACTTAGTTTTCTGTTGCATCCTGTATTTTCAGAAGTTCGGGTAAAACTTTCAGGAGTTCTTATACCGAAAAGTTCAGGAAAACGGTTTTTGTAACTAGCTAGTTAAGTCTGACGGTTTCGATATAAATATGTAGGTAGAAACTTTGCGTCCATTTTCCTATATTTTATAATAGCGCCATCGCCATTGCACTATTACAGAATATAGGAAAATTGCTATGTGAAATAGCTTTAAGGTAACCGTATAAATTAGTTTTACAACACAAACAAATTTAGCAGGCCATTTGGAACTAAGTAGTTTGTCTCTTAATATCAATTCATATATGAGTCTCAAACCCAAAATCGTACATAAATTCCAGCCCACTTTCGAAGTACCAGGGGACTTATATCAGGTAGTACCTACGGTAGAAACAAAGTCAACTAGTTTCGCAGCCAAAACTGGCGTCTTAGTCTAGTTCGGTATGTCGCTGAAGTTTGCCTAAGTCGTATTTAACTTCAGTGAACAGCCTGTGTTGCAACCGCATACCAACAAATTTTGACACCGTATACTAAGGTATAATCGCGAACAGACAGCCAAGTAAGCCGTGCGGTTACTTTAATTTACTTTCAACTTATCTGTACTACTCGTACTTTGAATCAAACGGTTTGCTTATCAGATTTCGGGATCTGCTTCGTAATTAAAGTTTTACTAGATGGAGAATTGGCCAACATGTTCGTTGTGGCGCGCGTACAAACATTAAACAGACTCGACATAGGGACAGGCTTGTACTAAAAAGATTTATGCATAAATATTGTATATAAGTAAGGCGAACCAATTTATTAATATTCATATCTATATTAGCTTTTTCCAGTGTTTTGTTCATAATATTTCTTTTTACAGATAATAATATTTGGGGTCTCGGTCTTTGTCTTCTCCCTTCCTTTGTCTCTTGAGATGAAATGGACAATGCCAAGGAAGATTATCAATTGCATAGCCCTTGAGGATTATAATGAAAGATACAAGATTAATTACAAAATTCATCACGTAAATTGAAAACAGTAAACAATAACGGTATACATGGCTAATGATACTACGATAGTGGCCAATCTCTTACCACAACTAAGCCATCCGTAGAACGCCTCCGTCAGATCAGATTAGACTATCTGTAGGCCGATATTAATTACGTCTCGTTAACGCGTAACGATCAACACTACACGCCTATCAAATCACTAGTGATTTTCTCAAGTCATTACGGAGCGAAAATTAAGTCGAACTTACGACGCCGAACCACGACAGAGGCTTTTAATACCGTTGAACATGCAACTATTCAATCACTACCGCGAACAGTGTTTCTGTTGTAAATAGCTCGCCTATTTAACAAAATGCCATCATTAATCTTTGTTTTGATAAAGTGTTTTCGTAAACTTCAATGGCGGATGGCTTGGACAGGAAAATGTTATTTTGATACCTGTCTTTTCAACGTTTCTTTCTCACGATTTTTTTTTACTTGATCTTTATTTTTTATATCGCAGCTGAAGTCGGAAATCGTAAAAGTGAACGTAGCTGTAAAAATACATATTAATTTTGAAGCGTGTTATTGATGGACAAAAAGAAAACAATTTTAAGGCTATAAAATATTCATCGGTTTCGTTAAAAGTTCGGACTTATTTTACGATATTTTTCTTTAACAACCTGTGAAAAGCATTACAGCTGAGTAATAATTAATTAGTGCCTTTTATCATAGGTATTATTTAGGTTAGGAAAAATAAATAAAATCGTGTTGACCAACCTAAAATTATACTGCTCAGATTTTCAGCCTCAACTTCTGTAAATTCAGATTTTTATATAAGGCACAAAATTCGCACTTACCTGTAAAATAAACATGTCAGCAGAGTAATGTGCATAATAAATGCTTCTAAGACGAAGCTGCACTGAAACGATGTACAAAATGTGAAAGAATTTTATATTTAAATCCTACAGAGGTTGGTTGGTCTCACAAAGTCAGAAACAGTAGGTCGCGGCGTCACGGCTGGCTGCCTCCACCTCTACGACAAAATGCACTCACGCCTCCGCCTCTCAGCCCGCCTGCTCTCACGAATGCATTTACATATTGATCTTCAAATCACAGTAGCCGACTGAATCACAAATAAAATGCATATTTGCGAATAGAACGCTGATTTTCCAATCTAAAGTTAGCTTCTCCCGAGTTCTGGTCTATGCTGTAATTTACGAGCGTTTTATTTTTCAATCACAAGTGAAGCGAAATGACCACTTCGCGTTTTAACTATCGTAACGGTCTTCTAGATGCACCTTAAAATCCAATCAGGACTGCTTCCTTGTTCATTTAGAAACCAACCTTAAAGCGACGGACTTCGAGTTGTTTTACAACAACATCAAACTCCTCGAAGTTTACTATTGGATAATTTAGACGTCTTATTTAACTGTGACTCAAATCATTATTTAAATCTGTATTGTTTCCGTTTCCAGGAAATCGAATTAATTGTAAATTGGTACAAACTTTTAATACACTTTTGAACACAGAATAAAGTTTCCGATGAACGTTTTCGGTTTATTAAACTGATTATGTTGGCTATTGTTAAAATCAATCACAACAGTGTTTCATGAGCACGCCGCTCGGGACATGGAAGCCATTGCACCACGACCATAATTGCCATCACTGATAGTAATTGGCCTACTTCAACAAAGGCAGCATTAAAAGCCGGAGCATTTATTGACATAGAGCATGACGCACGCCGATCCATTAGTGGCCTGCTGCCCATCCCCTGCACCGCGAAGTGTACCCTGCGCTGTACACTTTGGCAATTTCTTGGTCACCAAACCAGTGTTTTATCCTGAGATTTAGTAGCCTTAAGTTTGGTCATCTTGTACAATGGATCTGTCAGAATTTGAATTCTATTACTTTGGTAAGAAAGCTCGTTAACTGATGGCATCGAACAGTTACTGAGCGACGGGATTATAAATAAGGCGGCGCGGCCTGACAGACGATTTTTTGCGTTTTAAGCGATAAACTTTTTGACACAATCAGATACGTTTTGCTGAGGAGTTCTGGGAACTATTTCATCAGAAACAATAATTTACACTACTTGGAACTAGAAAGGAAAGCTTTTTGTCAATGTCAAAAACCCTTCCAAGTGAAATAACGTTTTTCATTTAAGCAATTAAATAAAATGATCGAAAAATCATTCGTGCAAATAGAATGCCGAATAAAATGTATCATGAACAGTTCGGAGTTTACCGAGTGTAACAATAAAACGGCAACGCTTAGCAATACGTTACACCGGCATGATAGTATTACATACATACGTACCAGGACGCCACGAATGCGAGGAACATAATTATTGTTAGCTACCGCAAAATTTCATGTTCGGTTGAATTACACAACGCAATGACGCTGTAGGATGTTTGCGTGACTCAACTTTGATGATTATAAAGTTACACAATTATGAAATTGTCTTCTGGTTTATTTTACTTTGGCGTTTCAGATGAATGTACGTAGGTACATTAATTTTATCATCCCAGTAATACACAGACATCGTTGGTTTTAAAAAATATCTACAGAGTACATAGACTGGCTCTGGGCCTGCGGGGTAATTGCGTTACACTCAGAATCCAAACGCCATTAATTTTGACAGTTCTACTGAATTCATTACGGTATTTACGTTGTCAAGTCGACAATTTTTCGAACATTTATAAAGCCATGGTTTGGTTTGGAAAAAAAATCTTGATGGAAAACCTTCCTACCAAACAGACAACACGGCGGAGAATTCAGATGAAATGGCACATAATTATAGAATATCTCTCACTGTTCTATTAACTGGTCATTATTAGGTAAATACTGCTATAGAAACCTTTAAAGACCCCTTCGGCTACTAATTAGTGTTAATTGCAAGCTGAGGATCTCCAGCGGTTTGCTTACACTGATTCAAGTAGATTATACCTACAATCGAGCACTGAGCCAGTCAAGCGACCGTTCTTAGCTCCTATAACAAAGCTCCTATTGTTGTTTAAAAAGTAAACAAAACCGTTATTCTATTCCTTGAAAGGTTTTCCAGAGAAAATTGTTGGAGGTGAATGGACATTTGCACTGTCCATGTATAGGACAAACTCGTAATAGCCTTACATTCGTTTAAACCAAAAAAATGGTAATGAATTCAAAAAAATTATGATGAAGAAAACGAAAATCGAATGAAACAAGGCAGGTACCTAGATTCTATACTTAAAGTGAAGAAAATACGTTGCACGAAGGAGTCTGATATTAAGCATAGTTAAACTTCAAATATAGGAATGCAGAAAATAAAAAAACCTTAAAATTCAAGCCATTGTGTCTAGAAATATAAAATTCTCTCTAGTAAATAAATGTAAAAGCGTCTCTTTTGCAAACGCAAAAGTAATTAATGGAAGATATAAAGGCTAATTAATTTAGAAAAACAGACTAACTGAAGCTTGATAGATAGGTCCGTCTGTTTGTGAAAGATAAATAAGTATCTGCTTAAATATTAAAATGTAAAATTAGTTGGAGTATTTATTCTCATAATGGAAATATTACTTTTTTATCATTAAAAATGTAACATCGTGCCTGTTTTGCCCCAAAGGGTTAAACAGAACTGAATCTTCCTCTATAGTTCCCGCAAATGCAGCTAGTTAATAAGTTAACGGTCTGTATGGTGTCTAATAGCACCATCTCATATCTTCTCATGGGTGTCGTAAGAGGCGACTTAGGGATTTACCAGACAATGGGCGGCAGCGTCCTCTGTGGTTTTGTAACAACTGTACTGCGATCGCGAACCCGCCTGCCAAGCGTGGCGATAATGGCAAAACCCCCCAAAATGTCAATGTGGCGACACTTCGGGGAGGCCTATATCCAGCAGTGGACGTCTTTTGGGCTGAAATTATGATGATGAATTAGTTAACCGGACAGCAATTCGAAGTTGGCTGCTAACAAGACTTAAGGTATTAATTTTTTTCGCCAAGTAGCAAGGTGCTCCTAATTTTTCCTAGCCTCTGGCTATATCAGTTGATCATTCTAAAATCTAATAGGAGTGCCTATAGAGAGCAAAAAAAAGGAGCCTCTGTGATAAAAGTTTTTTCGCAGTGTTAAAATACGGACCACGCACATTAGTTCAAAGAAACTCTGTAACTTTGTAAAAGTAGTAAGATTACTCAAGAGCTCATTTTTTTACTTAAAAATATAATAGTGAGAGTGTGTAGATTTATTCTATAGCATCAGGCAGGAAAACTCATAAATTAAAACAAAATCTGGAGTCGCTGACACCCCCTAGCAACGCCCATGGCATATATGAATATTGCATAGCTGTCAGGCCGTTCCGAGCCCTTGGTCCTGCGCCTGATCTCTCTCCGGTCGTATCGGATTGCCGTCCCACCGGACTATGAGAGTAAGGGATCAGAGAGTGCACCTGTGTCTACGCTTAGATTAGGCGCCGGTAAACGGTAAGCAGGACTCTTATTCCTTTATTTTTGCCATAATAAGAAATTCAGCGGTGTTTGGTGTCGGACGTAAAGAATAGCACCATCCCATATCTTCCCGTGGGTGTCGTAAGAGGCGACTAAGGGACTTGCCAGAGAATGGGCAGCAGTATTCTCTGTGCTTTTGTAACAACCGCACTGCGATCGCCAAACCGCCTGCCAAGCGTGGCGATTATGGCAAAACCCCTCAAAATATCAATGTGACTTGGGTGAGGCCTATGTCCAGCAGTGGACGTCTTTTGGACTGAAATGATGATGAAGAAATTCCTCCGAAATGTTTACTCGTATAACAAGCAGTGCCGTTCGGAATCTCATTATCCTATAATGTCTAATAGGGAGCAATAATCAAACATTACCAAAACCAAAGCGTTCGGTTCGGTCACAAAAAGTGAAACGGTTCTGTGAAAATAAACTGACGGGTGTTCGGAAGGCGACGAAAGTTAATTTCACGGGTTGTGAATGCTTCTTCAGAACTCATCCCGCTCGAACAATCCACGACTGGGTTGCCATTAATCACCGCGCAGACAAATATCATTAGTTCTCTACTCTGCTATGCTGCCGTACGTTTTAGCGGTTTTTAAACCATTATTGATTACGGTTGTTTTAAAATGCAGATAAAAAGGCTGTGTTTTTTTTTGAAAGCTGAATTAGTAAGAGTGGGAATTTTTAAGTGAAATGTATATTTATTTTTAGGTGTGTGGAAGATTATGTAGATTATGTCCTATTTTCTTGTGTTCGATGAAACTGTCTTAATTATATTAGCAATAGTTTCAAGTTAGAAAGGGAAAGGGTAAGAAGTTTAGGCGCGTAGGACTCGTTACCAGCGTGTTTTTATGACCAGGTGGCCTACCCTGACGTGTTAAAACATTATTGTTTTAGTCCTTTTCCAGTGTGGGAAAGAGATAGCGTTAGACATCCTTTATAGCTCCGTCTCTTTCTCACACTGGAATAAGAGTAAAAAAATAATGTTTTATGACGTCATGGTAGGCCAGCAGATGTATTAACGTCTACGAGGCTAATGGAGCATGGCATAAGGATCGTAGCAGGTGATTTCTTGTGCTTTCTGCCTACTTCCATGGAAAAAAAATGCGTGAGTTTAAGAATGTATGTATTTTAAAGTAAAATATTTTCACAATAGGAGCAAAATTAAACGACAATTCCCTCTTCACCTAATTCCAAAGCAAAGTTAAGTCTAAAATAAAAAAAGTATATACTATAGTAGAATATAATACCTAGGTTAGTCACCATCATCGTGTTAATGTAAAAAGTTTAAAGTTTCTTTAGAAAATTTCGCAAAGAGCCAGTGGATGACATGCAGAAGTTCCTCAACTTGGCCTATAAATCATACGAACGTACCGTAATGTTGATATATTAGGTAGATATAGAAAATCTTAATCCACTTTTCCTGTAAAAACGCGGAGAGGGCATAACTTTGTAATCTCGAAAGAGTTTGAGATATACGAGTTGAGAAAACTCTGCAACGTGGTCTTGTTACAGAATAAATGCATTTTTCAGGAAATAAATCACTGCGTTCACGCTTTATCTTAGTTCCAACCCAGCACAAACCTTACTTACATATATTATAAGCTAAAGGATTAAAAAATCATATCTCATAAAAGTAAGTTCCATTGTAAATATAATACTGAATTATAAACTTATATTTATTCGTACAACCAAATCAGTCTAAAGTTTATAATTTAAAAAAAGTAAAACAAAGTTTTAAACATGCTTTATTGTGGGTTTTCATGCATAGTGGATTTAGGTAGGTACCCACTAAGCACCCATTTTGGAAAGTTAATTATAATTGTGCAAAAAAAATCATTTCATGAGTAATCCGCAAGCTGATATGTGCTATGGTACTACATCATTTTCACCCTATCACCCAGTCTATGCAACAGGTATGTATATATTAGTGTATGTAAAAACTGTTGTCAAAACAGATGTAGCGACCTACTAAAAGCAACTCACTACAAAAAGTGCTACAGCGCCATCTATGACACGACGGAAGAATTAACTTCAATTTCCTACATCTCGCAAGCGAAGTTTACATCGACTTAAGAGTATATATAGAAAAAACCCTACAACAACTGTAGGGCAGTTCTGTTGCCCACCAGACATAACACCTGTCTGGTCGGAGGATCATCCCTTTTCTAAGTATCGAGGAACTTTACTCCCTGTTCCTCATACCTCCCTAAACAGTCAATATGAAGTATTCATCACTTATATCGCAAGCTCCTGAGCCGGGGAAAAGGACAGTGAAATTGTCTTTGAGGATAGCAGAAACTCGAGTGCTGAGTGAACGCTGCGTGTCTGTCTATTCCCCCAGGGATTGAACCTAGGACGCTTAACCGGCTACATTCCTTCAAGTTCAATTTAACGACTTGTCATGTTTCATTTATTTTCACTCTCCGCCTGACCGCCGCCGCGTACGGACGTGCCGCTACCTGCTCGCATTCCCGCTCGCTATCAGTGTGTGTCATTGGTTCGTCGCTTCCCAGTGTCGTGACGTCATCAGTAGTCCCTTGACTACACCCCCGAACAATTGTTGTCTTTTTATTAAGACAGCACTTGCTCATTTTGCTTCGGATATTATTCCGATTTAACTTCCTTTGCCCCATCAGGGAAAAGTCCTCAGTTTCGAGGTTCTTGGTGGGAAACCTAACGGTGCCAACGAAACCAAGAGAGGGTGGTGACCCAATCCTCCCGCTTAACCCCTTCAGGGTCTAAGTGAAAAAATTGGGCTCCGTCGCGAACGTGTGCGCCGCCGATTTGCTGTGCTAGTGTTTCCCGTTTCAACAAGTTCCTGAAAGCAAAGTTCCCTGGACTGGAGTTGGAGTTGCTACCAAGCCCGGACCCTCGGACTGTGGCTGCGGGAAGGTTGAAGCGGGTGAGTCGCTGGACCCAGTAAATTCCCTACATAATTGTGCAAGGAATTAGGTTGTTAGGCGCGCTGAGCTTCACTCAAATGTCTGCTAACTCTTAGCAGATAACATGGCCCTTGATGCGGATGAGGAACGCCTTTTTGCGTTTTTCAAAAGCGTTGTCCTGAAAGACCCAGATTTTTTAAAGAAATATGGGTCCGATGTCGCTGCCTTGCAGCAACCCAGTATTGCCGTCACTGACTTCAGTGACGCGCTCGAGAGCCCTTTGTCGCCGCCACCTGCCGACAGAGGCTTACCGCCAGCCGTCGCCGCCGCGATTAAGGCTACCCCAAGACCCATTCTTGTGAAACCCTTTGTTTCGCAAACAAAGGTCCAGCCCGCACCTGCGTCCATTGTTCCCGTTTCCGAGAACATGGACAAAGGCTTACCGTCAGCCGTCGCCGCCGCGATTCCGGCTAAACCGAGACCCATTGTTTCGAAACCTTTTGTTTCGCAAACAAAGGATCAGTCCGAACCTGAGTCCATTGTTCCCGTTTCCGAGAACATGGACACAACTGAGCCAATCTCCGACTCAGAGTAAATTTTAGACGCGTGCTCTGCCTCCTCATCCTCTGAAGACGACTATCAAGTCGTCGGAAAGGGCAAGAGGAAGAAGGGCAAAAATTCCCAGGCCGCCATGACCAAAAAGATCGTCGCGCTCCCTTATGCCCCCTCTCACGCGGCCTCCCGTCCCAACTCCCCGGTCCCCTTACCTACGTCCGCCGCTGCTCATACCAGTAGGCCAGTCAGCCCTAAGGCTAAACCTTCAGCCGCTTCTTCAAAGAAGCTGAAGCCCCCTCCCCCGTTGTTCATTCAGGACAAAGGGAAATGGACAGATGTGTCCAAAATGTGTAATGAGCGCCGCATACAATATACAAGCGCAAAAAGCACACAGCAGGGAATCAAAGTAGTGGTTCCTACGACCACGGACTTTAGGGAACTTACCCGCCAGCTGATCGGAAGGCACATAGCCTTCCATACCTACTCCCTTCCAGAGGAGAAGCCCACCCGCGTGGTGATCAGGCGGATCCCGAAGGAAATCCCCACGGAGGACATCCTCAATGACCTCCAAGGCCAAGACATCACGGTCGCAGCCGTCCACCGCCTTCATAAGGCGAGAGGCGGAGACCAGTACGATATGGTACTGGTCATCTGTGACCCAGTAGAAGGTCACCACCCGATCTTCAAAGTGAAGTCGGTATGCTCACTCACAGGCATCACAATAGAGAAGCCCTACCGCTCAAGCGTAGTCGGGCAATGCCACCGCTGCCAGATGTATGGACACAGCCAAGCCAACTGCCATGCGCCGCACAGATGCGTAAAGTGTCTAGGCGACCATGGCACGGCAGACTGCCCCCGTCCCAAAGACAAATCGCTTTGCACGGAGCCACCGAGCTGTGTGCTTTGCGGCCAGTCGGGCCACACGGCCAACTACCGCGGCTGCTCGAAAGCCCCCAAAGGCTCCTCCTCTAACCTGGTGAAGCGTGCAAGCGCCCGTCAGCAAAGAGAAAGCCCTTCGGTGAGGCTACCCTCTGCCCAGATGCCGGAGAGACTCAGCCCTCAGAGGCCCTCTCCCTGGACCACGCTGAACCACCAGAGAGCCTTCCCGGCACTCAGCAAAGCCAAGTCCAGCCCCATCCCCGGGCTACTAGATGCCCCTATCCCCACTCCCCCGGCCCAAGCGAGCGCACCGGCGCCCGCTCGTCCCACGCCACCCGGCCCCGCGGCCGTGGACCCCTCTCACAACGTAATTTTAGAAACGCTAGCAGAGTTAGTCACCCCCGAAGCAGACCGCATGGCGGCTGATCTCAGGGCGGCTAACACTGGTGGCGATAAACTAAAAATTATCCTCAAGTCCCTACTCAAGTTAGGCGACCTCCTCCGCAACCTTAATCTTGACTAACTCCAATGGATAATACGAGATTAACGTGCACCAAACCCCGATCCCTAAAATTAGGGTACTTTAATGCCAATGGCATTAGAGGCCAGCGTGATGAGATCGCCACCTTCCTCCGCGACCATCAAATTGATATCCTCCTCGTACAGGAGACCTTCCTCAAGCCCAGTCACCGCGATCCGAGAATTGCCAACTATCGCATAGTTCGCAACGATCGGTCACGCTGCCACAAGGGCGGTACTCTAATCTATTATAGAAAAGAACTGCACTGCATCCCCTTAGATCCCCCTCCCATGGAGTCTCTACTCGAGACCTCAGTGTGTCGACTAGGCATGACCGGCCATCAACCGATCACTATCGCCTCTGCGTACATCCCTCCCGGCGGAACGTCCGAGGAGCACACTCTATTCACCAAAGACCTTGCCGTCCTCTTCGGCTTGAGCGACTCCGTTATCATAGCGGGCGACCTCAACGCCAAGCACCCCGCCTGGAACAGCACGACGACCTCTGCCAGAGGACGTCACGTGTATAACCTGGGCGAGTCCCTCAACTTCGATCCCATCGCTCCTATGGAGCACACCCACTATCCCCACGACCCCGACCAACGTCCGGACGTTCTCGACATAGCGCTACTCAAGAATGTCAACCTTAAGTTACATTCCATCGAGACTTTACATGAGCTTAACTCAGACCATAGACCAGTGCTCATGCACTTAGTTCCCCGCTCGGGTCCTTCTGACCCCAGCCAGCCCCCGCCGACCCAAGTGATAACCGACTGGAGGAAAGTCAGCGAAAAGCTGAAATCCACCACGTCGCCTCACCTGGAGGCCATCCCCGACCACATAGTCTCAGTCGCAGACACGACGGCCGCCATCAACTCGTTTACAGAACACGTGCAATCCGTACTGAAGGACTGCTCACGGGAAGTCCCAGCAATGAGCGATCAACGCTGGATACTACCCGCTGACGTACGTGAACTGATAACCGAAAAGAACGCGGCCATCCGTGCCTACAGCAGCTTTCCCTGCGAGGCAAACAAAGCCCACATGCGTAATTTACAGCGTGCTGTAAAGGATCGCACCAGTGAGCTTCGTAATAATCAATGGGACAAAACGCTAAGCGAACTCGAGCCTACCCACCTAGCCTTCTGGCAGCTGCAACGCAAGTTGCGCTCCACCGAAGAGGCTTCGATGCCTCCCCTCACCCGACCCGATAAGAGCGTCGCATTCGACGACTCTGAGAAGGCCGAGTGCCTAGCCGACAGCCTGGAGTCCCAGTGCTCCCCCAGCTCTCAATCAGTAGACAAGCGACATTTCGATGAGGTGAACGCATTCGTCGAACGTAGAACCGCCCTGCCCCCCGAAGAAGACCCTGATGATCCTCTGCCTCCGGTCACAGCTGACGAAGTGCAAGACATCATTAACAAACTTCAACCGCGGAAAGCACCCGGCTCCGACGGAATCACCAATAGGGTGTTCAAACTCCTCCCCGCTCAGCTCGTCGTGTTAATGGCGGCCATCTTCAATGGCGCCCTGAGCAACAACGCGTTTCCCCAAATATGGAAAGAGGCCACGGTCATCGGTTTCGCAAAGCCAGGCAAACCCAAGTCTGAGCCTTCGAGCTACAGACCTATCAGTCTCCTGAATGCACTCGGAAAAATCTACGAGAGACTTATGTATAAGCGACTCAAAGACTTCGCCGAGGCTAAGAGTCTCATCCCCAACGAACAGTTCGGCTTCAGGACCGGACACTCTTGCATTCAACAGGCCCACCGCATCGTAGAACACTTGAGCGCTGGCTTCCAGCGTGGAGCGATGACGGGTGTATTGTTTTTCGACATAGCAAAGGCATTCGACAAAGTCTGGCACAACGGCTTATTATATAAGTTGTACAAACTGGGAGTGCCAGACCGTCTCGTGCTCATCTTACGAGACTTTTTGTCGGATCGCACCTTCCGCTATCGCATCGGGAAGGCACTGTCTTCCCCCCACCCCATTCGAGCCGGAGTCCCTCAGGGCTCCCCGCTCTCTCCCCTTATCTTTACTCTGTTCACCAGTGACATCCCCAAGAGCAAGAAGGCACAGTTAGCCCTGTTCGCGGACGACACGGCCATCTATTACACTGGCCGTAGTCACGACGCTATTTACAGCACCCTCCAAACCTCAGCCAACGTCTTAGGCGCTTGGTTCCGGAAATGGAGAATCGAGGTGAACCCCGACAAGAGCCAGGCAGTTCTTTTCTCTAAACCGCGTAAGAATAAGCCACCCGCGCTCAGCCCGATCACTATGTACGGTAAGCCTATCCCTTGGGAGAAGCAAGCCAAGTACTTAGGAGTCTTACTTGACAACCACCTGTCTTTCGCGGCGCACATCAAAGCAGCTCGCGACCGAGCTGCCTTTGCTATGGGTAGGCTTCATTTCATGATTTCGATAAAAAGCAAGTTGTCACTCAAGTGCAAGTTGCGCCTTTACACCGCGGTGATCCGCCCCATTATGACGTACGCTTGCGTCGTGTACGCTCACACCAAGCCTAAGTACATCCATAGGATGCAAACCTTGCAGAACCGGTTCTTACGTAGAGTCACGGGAGCCCCTTTTTATGTCCGTAATGACCGTCTACACGTAGACCTTAGAATGCCCACCGTCCTTCAGTTTATGAAACGTCTTTCGAAGCGTTTCTTCGATAACGCCATTAAACACCGTAATCCCCTGATCGCAGCGGCCGCCCGTTACGAACCCTCGCGCATTAGTACAGTACGCCGTCCTCGGCATACCTTCGTCACTCCCGATGATGCTATCACCCTCCTCCAGGAGAGTAGCAAAGAGACTAGCACTCTTAAAAAGTTTAGACACAAACCGCCGTCTTTCAGACCTCGCCGTCGAGGTCCGTCGCAACGTCCCGGTCCATGCCCTCCCCGACCCTCGCTCGAGCCAGCCCGCGATGCTGTGCCAGTAGTTTTAAATCAGCCCCTAAATAATGATATCATTCAGATCCAGCCTGTCCCCATGCAGTCCTCCCCCAGCGACGCCCTAAGCCGAGGCTCGTACCCCACAGGGGGTGCCCTTAGCGTGTAGTCGCTTAGTTTGTAAGTTTTATGCCCTGGCTGGAGGCCTTACTCTTAAGGCACCCACAGGATAGTCCGGTTAAGCAGACGACAACCTCCTAGGTTGAACTGCGAGATGCCATTCCCAAAAAAAAAAAAAAAAACATTTATTTTCGGTCGTATCGCTTCCACGTATATTATTGGTGTTATAACCCTTTTGAACTACTATGTGTTTCATAAATGTCGTGAAGGATTTGTCTGACATTTTTCGGAGTACTTGATTTTTATTTTTTGGGTATTGTTGGGTTTAGACTATAGAGAAAGTTATTATTATTTAAGTTATATGTTTTTTTATAAGTCGGAAAAAATGGATTTATTTTGATTGAAGGGATATAATTATAGTATTTAACAAATTCACTTTCAAATATAAACCTCAATAGGTAACGGTAAGGAAAATGTCTTTAGAAAAAAAAGTATAAGAGACATTTTTTTTAAACATTGCCCCACTTTAGGAATTTCTCCTGTATCGTGGGTTCGTCTATAAACATTTAAACTCACTTACACAAACTGCCAGACATGGAACAACTATCTATAGGTCTTACAAATATTTGCTCCGTGCGATAATCGAACTCGCAATACGCAGCGCAGCAGTCAATCGTTTAGCCACTGCGCCAACCGTGCCGTCGATTAATGCAATAAAATTGTATGACATTATAATCAGACAATTTTATTGCAGAGATTTATGTATTTCTGAAGATTGTTAGTCCAGCTCTATATATAGACTTCCTTGAACTTATGAAAAAATGACATCATCGTATTATAACTAAACACACGTCATCGCCGACCATTCCAAGCTTCTCATTGTCTGTTTGTGTGTGAAATGGATGCTGAGCAAAGATCCCTGATTACGAGCCGCGCCAGCTAATCATCTCCTCTGCGTAGCGCGTAATTATGCAGTGGTTTCGGATAGCAACACTGCTGTACTGGTTCTATTATTAGTTATGGCTTTGATGGAATTAGAATTGTTAATCATAATGGAGAACATTTACTAGTTTGTAGATCAAAGGAAGGCGAGAACTAGAATCGAGTGTTTGAAGAGTTTGTCAGATTTGCAGTTTAAAGATAAATATTTAGAAAACTGGCAGCCGTCAGAAAAGTCACTACAAAGTCACTACAGGGAGAACACTTAGTTCTAAGGCAATGATCAGATAATATACCTACCTACAAGCTGATTTTTTCCATGCAATTTCCTAGCTACAAAATAATCTAATAACTTAAAAAATAATACTTAACATGCTTGCATAGTTCCACGATGTCGCTTGTTTGTGACAATAGAGGCATAACTCGAAAAATGAGAAATACAGAGCTGCGTTTTTTAACTTCGACAATTTTTTTTAGCCTTCCCTTTCCCAGTATTGGCCAAAAGGTCTCCCCCAATTCTTACCATGATCTCTTATCCCGTGCTTCGTAGAACCAGCCCGAGATGAGAGCTGAAAGATTCATTTAACGTATTTCGTAACTTAATTTAATACTTAATTTCGTTAATTTTATGTTCAACTACAAACAACAAAAAAAAAATTGTGGTATGTCATTGTTGTCGTAAACGACGAGTGATGTTTTACATCTTCCAGATGTCACACATTAATTGGTCTACAAACTACACAATGCAGGCTTCAAATAATTGTCAATTCGAACGTCGAAATAAATTCATAAACTTCTCTTTATAATTAAATTAACCAAATGAAGTCCTATAATTAAATAAAAGATCTAATTTGTATGCAAAAGGTAGGAAAAGTTTGCGTCTGAAGTACTGATGTTTCTCGTCAGTGGAACATTGTTGTTTTCTTTGATTTCTACTTCATTTTCTGGTAAATAATCAAGTAGAGGCATTCCGTCGTTTATTTGTGGACTAAATTGAATCTCTCGTAATAAAGGTGGAATTCTATCTAAAAATGTTAAATGAAACTGAACTGTCGGTCTATGTTGGTACGACGTTTTTGGTAATATTTAATAATCGGTCTTAGCATTAATTTGGAATACACACAGTATTTGAAGTCAATGTGTCTCAAAAATGTGCATGTGAAGCGGAGGAATGAGGAAAATGTCGTGAGAAAATTATTGGTGGGATGTGTGTGTGGGTGGTATGAGACCAAAGAAACGACGGATAGACTGTGTGAAGGATGATGGATAGCAAGAAAGAAAGTGTCTGATGAGATCATCATCTGCCTAGCCTTGTCCCAGTCAGCGTTAGCCTATCTTGGAGTCGGCTTCCAGTCTAACCTGCATGCCGACTGATGCCGATGCAGCTGAGTACCAGTATTTTACATGCAGCGACTGCCTATCTGACCTCCACAACCCAGTAACTGGGTAATACGATACCCCTTGGTAAGACTGGATGTCAAAATTTTGGCTTCTGACTACTCGTAACGACTGTCAAAGATCGAAAAATGACAGCCGGGACCACGGCTTAACGTACTTACCGAGGCACGGAGGAAAGTCGGTATGTTATTATGGTCAGCGATCCACGGACCAACCTCGGCAAGCACGGCTTAACCTTAAAGTTCGAACCGTGCGGCTGTTATTATTTAGCCACGAGCTCCTCAAGGAGTCTGATAAAATGCTGAGTAATAAAGAAGTATGGAAAAAGAAGACATGCTGCGCCGTACCTAAATTAATTGAAATAAGGGCAAGAGAATGATGATATGTCTTGAAAGCTTTCAAGATATTCAACGACTATTGACTACGTCAGTGAACACAGTCTAGTTAAAATTGAACCGTTCATTCATCATCAGCCTATAATGTTCACACTGCTGGGACACAGGCCTCATAATGAGAGGGAGTGGGCTTTAATCCACCACGCGGGCCCAGTGCGGGTTAGTAGATGAATTTTAAGTTTTTGGACATGCCGGTTTCCTCACGATGTTTTCCTTCACCATTTTGAGAGCAGCGGTGATGAAATAAATTACAGAAAGTAATGTGCCTGCCTGGGTTCGAACCTACGACTTACTGCTCGTAAGTCGGGGCTGCCACCACTTGGCCACCGCTGCTTTCAACCGTTCATATTATTATAAAATTAATAATACTTAGATAGCAATAATAAGCAAGGAGAAATTCAAGTCTAGTTATACAACTAATTTATTAGCCCAGAAGCCTTGATTTCCCAGAATATATTTGAGCAAAATGAAATAGAATCACAAGACTAGCCACTGGGTAATCTGTTACAAGTTTAAGTGACATTTGAGTCGCCTGAATGCGAAGGGAAATCATCTTTTGTACGATTATTTATCATTTAGGTAGGTACTCCAATAACAGAATTCAGTAACTCTTACTTAAATATCAAGTTTACCTAGTTGTTAACACTTGTCTTATCTTTTGAATAGAG
Organism: Cerastis rubricosa; assembly: GCA_949152445.1. NCBI lineage: Eukaryota > Metazoa > Arthropoda > Insecta > Lepidoptera > Noctuidae > Cerastis > Cerastis rubricosa. The sequence goes on along the minus strand of OX424525.1, from coordinate 11,198,568 downwards.
GAGCTCGTGGCTCGTTGCGCCCTAAGAATCAAGCACTTTCTAGTTTTAACCCCAGCTTCTAACTATGATTATGTACATTTTGCAATAAAGAAATAATTAAATCAAAACAGCCGTTCGTGTCGATCTTGAGGTTATGCCGCGTTTTAGCTAGGTGCTCCGTGGGTGACCACCCATTACATACTGAGTTTCGTCTATGCCGTGGAAAGCACGTAAGGACTATGATCCCGGCTGTCATTTGTAGATCTTTGACAGTTGTAACAATTAGTCAATCGCCCGAAAGTCTGACAACCAGGTTTAACAAGGTGGTATTACCCAGTTATAACTAGGTAGTGGAGGTCAGATATGCAGTCGCTCCTTATAAAATACTGGTATTCAAATGCATCCAGATAAACTGGAAGACCTCAACCTAACTGGGAAAAGGCTTTGCAGATGATATTCTCTATAATAAGTCCTAACAACTACTTGATATTTCGTGCATCGTAACGATTTACGTACACACTTCGTTTGTGTTTTAAGGAAAATCTGACCTTTCCTGTCTTTGTTTCCAAGCTAATGCCAGAAAGCAAGAACTGCAAAAAGTATTACGTGACAAACGTTTTGGCGTATGAAACTAGCAATATGTCTGAATATAACCGTACATGTTGCATACTAAAGTGAGAGCGGCCACAAGTTAAATAATAATACCTTCACTGTTGTTTCAGTAAACTTAACAACAGGAACATGTTGTTGTTATTTACTTAGGAGGTAGGTAGGTAGATAGGCAAAGCAAAGTGGGGTAAGCTTGAACGCTTGCAAAATTTATGTATTCGCTTTATTTTTGGTCTTGACAGACAGGTGGACAACGAAGTAATTCTATAAAGATTCCATTATTCCTTTTGAAATCAAATATATATCAAAATCAAAATATTTTTATTGCACATAGGCCTATATGGGCACTTATAAATCGTCGACAAAAATGTGAACGGTTCGGGTTCGTCGTTTCCTATGGAGAAGAACCAGCAATCTATGGTTACTCTTTTAAAATCATTTGGTTTTACAATATTTCTATGTTATAGCGTTAGTACCAAACTCTAAATATTGTCACTTCCATACTCAATGAAACGTGTTACTTAGCAGTTTGAAATTCAAAAGATTAGGGTAGATTTGTTAAGAATAATGATAACGGTCAATCAAGCAACATTAAACCAGTTTGTGCAGATCTCTTATTGTACGGGAAATCTATACAAAGCGCGGCCATGTTATACTGGATAACAGGAAGTATTGCTTGATATGTCACCGTGTGTTCATCCAGATCCATCGCACATTTCAAACACATAAAAAAATCGGGGTTCTTCTTAAAACTTGTGAAGCCTACGCTGCCAACATGGTTTAAGTTATAATATTAAGAAGTGTAAACGGACGGAACGGACGTAAAGGCTCTGTATGGTGTCGGACGTAAAGAATAGCACCATCCCATTTCTTCACGTGGGTGTCGTAAGAGGCGACTAAGGGATTTGCCAGAGAATGGGCAGCAGCTTTCTCTGTGCTTTTGTAACAACCGTACTGCGATCGCCAACCCGCCTGCCAAGAGTGGCGATTATGGCAAAACCCCCCAAAATGTCAATATGGCGACACTTGGGGGAGGCCTATGTCCAGCAGTGGACGTCTTTTGGGCTGAAATGATGATGATGATTAAGAAGTGAGAATACATGGTCTTTGGCGTCAGCTTCTTATGAACGGGTCCGTTATTAGAAGAGTGTCCATTTTTAAATACTTGGTTCATTTTTTGTCCGACGACCTTAAATAAAATGTAGATATAGGCAGTGATGGGCATTTTGTACTGTAAAAGTTGAGGGGCTACTGTAAGTTTTCGTTTTTTTTTTCTTTTTTATCTTGGTCACTAGGGCCGATTACGGAATCCTCAGAAACTTCATTTATATCAAGGCAGAAGGCTTCTAGTCTGGGCTGGAAATCCCCCGCGTAGAAGAACAAATCCCGATTTGATATGTGGCAATTTCAATGTAAAGCAATACCGAGATGCGTAACCTATGGCCATTCTTCATCGATTGCAGTTTGGCTAATATTTCGTGTAAATGCGAAATAATCAGCCAGCACACATCGAAAGCCCAGTAAAAAAAAAACCGGCCAAGTGCGAGTCTTACTCGCACACAGGGTTCCATAGCCCCAAACAATATTTTGAACTGTCATTCATTAGTTAGTAGTATTAGTTGTAAACTTCCACTAAACCGCAAAACTAAATTGGTTTTTCATAGTATGTTAACGAAAAACAAAGTTACTGCTGCAGTTTGATGAAAAAGTCCCATATCTCAAAAACTAAACATCACATCTTATTGAAACCAATTTTCATTGATAGTTTTTTTTAGGTTCTACAAACTTAAATATTTTCAGAATTTTCCTCCTCTTACTTTAGAAATTAGAGGGGGGGGGACACACATTTTACCACTTTGGAAGTGGCTCTAGCGCAAACTATTCAGTTTAGAAAAAAACGATATTAGAAACCTCAATATCATTTTTGAAGACCTATCCATAGATACCCCACACGAATGGGTCAGATGAAAAAAAACATTTTGGTTTTTAGTTCTATGTATGGGGAAACCCAAAAATAAAAGTTTTTTTTCTATTTTTGTGTGAAAATCTTAATGCGGTTCACAGAATACATCTAATTACCAAGTTTCAAAAGTATAGCTCTTATAGTTTCGGAACAAAGTGGCTGTGACATACGGACGGACAGACAGACAGACAGACAGACAGACAGACAGACAGACAGACATGACGAATCTATAAGGGTTCCGTTTTTTGCCATTCGGCTACGGAACCCTAAAAATCAATATCACAAATTAGACCGTCCTTCCCAAGTCACTGATCTCAATTCTATTGAGCATTCATGGAATTTGCTTGGAGGAAGAGCTTTAAGCAATCTTCACCAACTTTTTTAAGTTACCTGAATAACTTTTTGTAAATCTTTCAAGTGAATAGAGACTTATACCGTAGGAGAAAATCGTAAACCTCATATTCGGTTTATGACGCTGATGTAGAGCCATCGTTAGTGCCTTAAGAGGTCCAACTGAATATTAAAAAGCTCTTACAAATATTTCTTTGTATTTTATTTTTTACTAAACCTCTTATTTTCTTAAACCCCAAAAAAATAATTTAAAGTTTTCGCTTTGTTTCACATTTTTGATACTTTTTTCATTTTTCACCTAAAAGTTTCCTATCAAACATCGCAATTAAATTATGCATTAAATTGCGTTTCTATTAATTTATGACACTTACGGGAAAACATAAAAAATAATTAAATATTTGCAAAAATATCTGTGTTGTTTAGACTTTTTTGCTGTGTGTAGGTATGTACATTTCCAACCAATGTTGGCCAACCTTGAAACATTTATAACAGCTGTACTATTTCTAATAAAAAACTGCGAACAATTATTTGTTAAGCACCAAGTTGGCCCGAGCCAGGGTGTATTTCGCGAAAGTTATGGTGGAGCAGATTATTTCTAGCACTTGTTAATACAAGTGCTAGAAATAATCTGCTCCACCATAAACCAATTTCAATTCATACGAGCTTACGCAATCACAGTGGCAATGAGAGTAATAAACGAGTTTATGATGCACGTTTGATCCTACGATTACTTTAATTTACAGGAAGATATTGGTCGCTAAGGCCTTAAAGTCCTGGGAATTGAATCCCAGATCAGGCAAAGTCATCATCATCAGCCTATAATGTTCCCACTTGGGACACAGGCCTCCTCTCAATGAGAGGGAGTGGGCTTTAATCCACCACGCGGGCCCTGTGTGGGTTGGTAGATGTCACATGTCTTGGAATTTATAGTTCTAATAGGACATGCCGGTTTCCTCACGATGTTTTCCTTCACCGTTTTTGAGGGCAGCGGTGATGAAATAATTTACACAAAGTAATGCGCCTGCCTGGGTTTGAACCACGACTTACTGCTCGTAAGTCGGGGCTGCCACCACTGGGCCGCCGCTGCTCTCAAAGTATTATTAGGTTTTTCATCAGGAATTTCTCAGTAACCATCAGGAGGAACAGTGGGATTTGTGCCCGGTTAGTGGCAATAGCTTCATGGGATACAAAAATTGTATTATTGAGTGTACTATTATTTTTATTAGGTGCACCTCTGCCTATCGGTTTGGGGATTACAGGAATGATGTTTTTTATCGTTAATTATTTTAACGAAAAATACAACTTATACGATGGCTTTAAATGATAAAATAACTACGCAAAATATCGGTGATGTTTTTCAATACGCGTATGCTAGAAATACAACAAAACAAAACTATTGTTTAATTCCGCTATTCAAAACCAATATTTTCCTTTTACTACAAAATACCAGAATACAATGAGTGGCTGGTTTCATTAATTCTGTTTTTGGTGCGCAGCCAACACAAACGTAACGATAGTAAAGTATTTTAGTTTATTTTTTGGACATCACGCAAGCTAACGTACTCTATTTCTATAGCATCATTTTGTCTTGAAAAACTATAGATTTTTCTAGCGCCTGACTAGGTTTAGCACACGATTAGAAATTATGGCATAAAAAAAAAACAATATTCTTTAACTTCAACACTTCTTTAAGCATGCATTCTGTCAGTCTACAGCCTAATTTTGATATCTACCTCTATAAGTATGTTACCGAACACCAATGAGGTCTTCATTTTAAAAATGTATTTGCAATGATCTCGACGCTGTTCACTCCAAACCCCGGATACTTTGAGGCGTTAATTACAACGCCTCTCAGAAATTGCCCCGGGCAATTGGCGTGGCCCCACATTTACAGGGATACCGGCGGAACGCCACGAACCAACGTAATGGCCACAACACAGCCCCATTCAACAAAGAAAACAGAAAAATAACTAATTACTTCGCTACCCACTTCGTAAACGCGTGGTACGTTCTCGCGTTTTACAAGCTTTTTATTTAACAAGGTTTGAGACTGTTTATAAGATTTGCTTTTTAATTTTATACTCGATTCCGTTTGTCGAAACAAAAATTCTTTTATTTTTTTCTTGTTTTTGGTAAATGCAGCTCACGTGAATGTAATTAGTAACACAACCAAGACCGCGGTGATTTTATATGTTAAACGTCTGACCGATTCATTTCAATGATTGCAACGAAATCCGACATGATCATTTTATAAATCAAGCGTTATTGAATACAAAATTTAAGTGGTCCTGAATCTGTTTTATTCCTCACCTGTTGGTACAAAGGAAAGAGGGACTAACTGAGAAACCATTGTGATATAAAATCTGAAAGGCAAAAAAAATACAACTCTCAAAATAGCTAAGTGCGTAACTGCATTAAAGAAATAAGTGCTTTTATTTTTCCTATCAAAGTACTCAGAACCCAGACCTTAAAAGTGCTCAAGAGAATACGGGTTAACATTACTTAGATAAACTGAAAGGTTAAAAGTTTTCACCACCACTCGGAATTATCAAACTGGCACTTATCCTGAATATTTGGCCATCTTATTGGAGTGGGAAAAGCTTTGAAAGCTTCGCGCTTTTCTCACAAATCGCTTACGGCAAGTGACCTTTTTTGCGAAAACCACAGGCGAAAATTCCCCACTCTGGTAAAAAGCAACATTTTTCTTACGTTATAACTTTTGTGAATTATTTTATTAAAACGCAAGAAATATGTATTTCTTCGAAGGGTTTTGCCTGGTCTTTGGAAGTTTGGAATGATTATTTTAGGATCGTGAACTAGCAATCGTTAGTATAACATTAATGACTGGGTAGGTAGGTAGAGCCTAAATGTGTTTTAATGTTAATGAATAATCTTCGAAGACTATCTTTTGCTTTGTCAAAATAACCACCATAAAAACAATACGAACGTCAATATTTTATTTTAGTTTGATTGATTTAGTTGATAATGGGCAGCAGCGTTCTCTGTGCTTTTGTAACAACCGTACTGCGATCGCCAACCCGCCTGCCAAGCGTGGCGATTATGGCAAAACCCCCCTTTTTGGGGGAGGCCTATGTCCAGCAGTGGACGTCTTTTGCCTGAAATGATGATGAATGATGAGTTGATTAGGAAAATAGTATTTTCCTAATCAATAATATAAACTGCAGAAGGTAGGATAATTTTTAAAACAATACCAAGTAGAACGGAACGTAAAAAAGGGTTTTTCATTTATCTCGGCCGCACCAAAAATCATTACCGTTTAAATTGTACCAATATTATAATTCTGAGACTTCTTTGTCTACCCACGCCAAAATTAAAGGCTTTATTATTTCGGTCAGCGAAGCTCCATGACACACGATCATAAAATGTTTATATCAGCAACATCTGTTTTGTCTATTATTTACTGCCGGCGCAGCTAGTACCTACTTGTTTCACGGAAAAATTAAAAACAACATTATTTTTTGCACTCGCTTAGTTGAAGGTTTTCTTGAGTGGTAAAATGAAAAACTTGTTTTTAATAAAGTAAGCACTTGTTACTTGCATAAACTAAGTACTCACTTCTTGTTATTATCGGGGCAACATCAGAGCTTTCAAATAATAATGTTGTAATATTTTCTTATTATTGTATAATTATTTACACATAGCTGTTTCTAAGGTACAATCTTGAGCCATTCCATCACCATTTCAGCCGAAAGACGTCCACTGCTGGACATATTCCTCCCCCAAGTGTCGCCACATTGACATTTTGGGGGGTGTTGCCATAATCGCCACGTTTGGCAGGCGGGTTGGCGATCGCAGTACGGTTGTTACAAAAGGACAAAGAACGCTGCTGCCCATTCTCTGGCAAATCCCTTAGTCGCCTATTACGACACCCACGGGAAGATATGGGATGGTGCTATTCTTTACGTCCGACGCCATACAGAACACGTCCGACACCATACAGAACAATCTTGAGCATTTCTCGGCAATGTATCCGATAATACTTCCGCAATGAAATTTCGGATATCTTAAATAGAAACTGCGGCTCCTGTAAATGGAATGCTTTTACACTAGTTTACATTCACGTCATGTGGTCATAAGCAATCCATATCCAAATACATTTAGCAAAAGTTATAAGAGACAACTCCTGTTCTAAGTAATCTGTCCCCTTCACAAAACAACAGGTCCCTGCCGACTAAACTTTGTGATTTAGATTCCTCATTGCGCCTTTTCCAATGTCGTAAAGCACTCGCTTGAAAGTGTTCTCAATCTGGAAACAATTCGAGCATGTCTAAAAACTGCGGAGACGACACGGCTGTTGGTTTCACAGTTTCACTAGTGTTTATACAACATCAATATTCAAAGTCAGTAGAAAAATCGGGCGATGCGTCTGGGAGGTTGGCGGGCTGGCGGGTGGTGGGAAGCTTAGCTATTCGCTTCTAGGCATGTGTTTATGCAGCGGGTACGCTTCACTGGTTTCTTCGACGACAAAATGCACTCACGTCCCGTCCCGCGTGCACTCAACTAGGAATTCAAGATGTACTTATTGATCACGGGATCAATCCGTTTTCGCTGCCCTAGTTTTGCTGAAAGAATGTATCGTTGAAAAGATTCGTTTTGAATAATGGTTTTGGGTCATTTTTCAAAGCATTAGAAAAATTAACCTACTAATCATACTTTATGATTTAACTATAGGAATCCGAGCCATACATAAAAATACATAATACCTCTGATTTCCGGATATTTGTGCGTATTGTATAATTATCACTTGCTTCGGTGAGGAAACTAAAGCTAGTTTCAAGCAAGGTCAAACTCAAGAGCAATCACCCGAACTTCCTGTTACCATAGCAAATTGAGTGACAGCCTGAAAAACTGTACAGCGATAGCGACAGAGATTACGGACTGGTGATCGCGTTAGCCACGATCACACGACCCTCTATTTCATTGTAGAGAGCAATCAATGCCGGTCGCAGCTCGACCGAAATGAACTAGATAGTGCGTATTTACCGCGATCGTAATTTGTCGTGGGGTGCGTCGAAGCTCGGTAGTTCAAAGGTATTTCCCATTCGCAGGCGAATCGTTGAGCTCAGGACGTGAGCACTTATCCTAAATTAGTAGGGGCTTCATTCTGCGCGGATCTTCGGGCGCGTTACGCGATGGAGCATGTGATCCGCTTGCGCTAAGTTAAACCGATGCTTCTGAATGAGCCCGCTTACACATCCGTCGTGGCACCTACCCGACATTATTTCAGTATACGCCAGCAGTAAGTGCTCTATAAATAAGGGGACGATCATTATTTGTAGCTTTGTGATCACGGAAACGTAGACCTGCATTAACGGGTAAGCCGTTTTTTAAAGTTCCTTTTGTAAGATACGTATTCCGGGAACCAGTTTTCCTTCTGAAACTCTAGTTTTAAAACATTTAATTTAAAGTAAGACGAGGACGACTTTTCCAAATACTGATTCCATTCATTCAATTCTTTGTAAATACAACATTAAAGAACTTTCGAAAAAATACCTTGAGTAAGAAAAGGAAGTGAATAGATACTAATTCAACTTCTTACTCAATGCACGTTCCGTTCCGCGGGTCGTATTGTTACACTATGTAAGGATAATGCGAGATCGGAAATACTTTTTCATCAATGATTCGTTTGTTGGTCCGAACAATAGTCTTTAACGTTGCGAACTCTAAAACCCTGTTGTGAGCGCTCGGAGCGTTAAAAATAAAACAGATCCGACAGACAACGCTCTACAATAGGTCATTCGGCCCCTAATGCTGCAATTACAGCGAGCAATACTAGTGAAAGGATTTGTCCCCGCTAATGAAGGACGACTAATTGTACTCGGGCTATTGTTTCTTTTCAAGAAAACATCGGAATACTTAATTGATATTTACGCTCTCTCCCCAACAGACCTTTTTACGAAATTAAAACAAATATTGAAACTTTTTATTTTCGTCCTAATGTCTCCTAGACATTTTTTCTCATTGTTATTGTTATTTGAAATGTTCATATAACGTTGGAGACATAAAAATATATTTTTATGTTTATTGTGAACTAAAATTATCCCAGGAAGGTTTTATACCACTTACATAATGTTTACTGGAGTAATAGCAGACGTTTTCCTCTTTTAGTTTTAAGGGTGCCGTAACGAATTTGTTTCCTTTGCTTACTTTCTTTAAAAATTCTGTTTAGTAATTTATGTATACTTTTTTAAAGTAAAGGTAGAACTGGGTCAGGCATTTCCAGGAAGGAACGGGTCTCGTGCCCGCATATTGTGCGGACACTAGCTAATTCGTGCACTGTGCACACAGACGCACAGGGGCGTACCGTAATTATGATAGGCATAATACTCATGCACTTATGCTATGTTTCGGATGTTAAATGTAGAATTGTATCATTGTGCCAACATACTAGAATAATTCCTGTATTTTAAACTAAGAGTTTTGTGTGGTTCTCGAGTACGAGTCTGACTCATCCAGCATTCGTGTGAGTGTTATAAGGAACATATTATTCAGTATTAGATGAACTGAACTAACTATTTATCCCTCATCATCATTCATCATTTCAGCCGAAAGACGTCCACTGCTGGACAAAGGCGGGAGGCCAAGTTTCGCCACATTGACTGGTCCCGTGCGACTTGCATCCAGCGGATCCCCGCAACCTTCACCAGGTCATCGGTCCACTTAGCGAGAGGCCTTTCAACGCATCGTCTTCCGGTTTGAGGTCGCCATTCAAGAAGTTTTCGGCCCCATCGCCCATGCGTTCTGCGACCAATGTACCCGCCCTGCCCACTGACACTTAAGTTTGGCAATTCTTCGGGCTACGTCGGTAACCTTGATTCTCTTACGGATGTCTTCATTTTTGATTTGATCACGCAAAGATACTCCGAGCATAGCCCTCTCCATTGCCCTTTGGGTGACTTCAAGCCTTCTGATGAGGCCCATTGTGAGCAACCACGTTTCGGTCCCGTATGTAATCACTGGTAAGACACACTGGTCATAGACTTTCGTCTTGAGACACTGCGGTAAGTTGGACGAGAAGATACCACGCAACTTCCCGAACTCTGTCCAGCCGAGTCGGATTCGACGATTGACCTCTTTCTCGAAGTTAGACCTACCAACTAGACTGTTTGTCCCAGGTAGACATAATCGTCTACTACTTCGAGTGTAGAGTCTCCGATCTTGAGAGGAGTGAGTGTTACATGGGCATTCAACATGACTTTGGTTTTTTCCATGTTCATTTTAAGACCCACTCTTTGGGAAGCTCTACCGAGGTCATCGAGCATTGTACTGAGGTCCTCCATGGTCTCAAATTTTCCCTAAATACACGATATTCACAAGGATTTTTATGAACTACTAGATGAATTCGTGTGGGATTAATTTCTGGTTAAAAGATTGTTTTTATTGTACGTATATGTAAGTATAAAATATTCAGCATAACATAGGATTTCCATAATACCGCGTCGTCTGCAAACAGTTTATGTCTCACAGACATGTGTACAAAGTATAAAAAAGTAGTACACTTAATAAATATGTATGCCTCTGTCTACAAACAAATAAATTCCCGCATTAATGTAAATAAGTTTGCTGCGACGACACAGCCACTAGCAATAACTGAACTTTGCATTTAATTAAAACTCTTAGCAATTTATTTGCTTATTCAATAATGGAAACGGCATAAAGGATGCGAAAAAGACAACCATTATTAACCTATTTCTGAAAGTGGAGAAAAGCGACGGGTAGGATGATTAATTAACAGAGAGCCGGCCGCAAGCGAAGCTCTACGAAGGAAAACTTAATTACTTTTCTCGGCAGAATCATAAAGCTGAATAATTCATACACTAGCTGCAAGGACAGTCTTGAACGTGTGACGTAGGAGCACTTCCCGCCACTCGGCTAAAATTGAATTGCCTCTTACGCCCGCCGCCCGCGCGACTTACTTTAAAGATTATACGTATTTGTGTCTACGACGAACCGTTGTTACGTTTTGTGCTGAGCATTAAGAAACCATACCTACTCTGTTCACCCCAAAATACATAGAATTTAATGCTATTGCGAAGATTTGGTTAATGTTATTGCAATTGCATATTCCTAAGCGTAGGATTTGCCCCAGTGTTGTGAGGTGCTATCCTTTGTTTTGTAAGGGGCCGTTTAGGGATTATGTCACAGTGAATGTATAATGCAGTGCTTTGTTTCATAGCCGCACTGGAATATTAGAAGCTATGCAGTACGTTCAACGAAAGTTCGCTCAATCCGTACTAATATTAAAAAGATAATTCTCTACAAATATTTAAAACATAATTCCGTACTAATGTTAAAAAAGTAAGTAAATATTGTCTACATTGAATTAAATGCCGAATTTTGAAAGTTCTTCCAAGGTTTGCCCGATCTACAAATCGAACCTAGGAGGACTTCATGCCCAGCATTCTCGTTTCCGATCTGTAGACCAGCGCAGCAGTTTATAAAGAGTGTAAAACACCTCTTAACGAAGCCGAAAGGCAATGGTTCTCCCTGTCATTGCGATATTTTTTTTTTGTTTTACATCATGCCTGGGAACCTTCTAGTTACGGAGATATTGGGGGTCAAAGTTCCAAGTTTTTGACAAGTATTTTTTTAAATACAAGTTTTTAATGGAAGATTTTTGCTTTAAACACCTCCACCACCCCCGTACTATTCAATCCGTCCATCAGCACAATGTTTTGAGTGCGTTACATTGAGTTCCACCACAAAACATGATATTACACCCCCCAAAAAAAAGTCGTCTCCCAGCAATAATTTTTGCGTAAAGTTACTTAGTTTTAATGTACAGAATGCTTGGTTGACGGCTTCGATTGGTGATTACACCCCGTATATTTCTGCTTTTCCGTACCAATAAAAATATAAATTCAGCATTTTTTTTACCAGAACTGTCTAAACAAACGTAACAGAACTTCAAGATCCTAAACGTAACCACATAAGACTGTCCAGCAACTATGCAACAACTGTTTAGTTCAACAAATCTAACTTGCATTTAGTACGAGGAGTCGGAACCCGAGGCAGAAGCCCCGACGCTCGCCGGCGCTCCCATTATCCATCACCTTGTCCTGTTATTTATACGTGTAACAAAGTTAAACTAATTTGTCATAACGTCCATTTACTTACGTCGAGAAAGTTGTAGAACAACTTAAAACAAGTCTCGTACTATAAAGCCATTAATTATTATCATCGGCAATGTGTTGTTAGCTAGATTGTGTTATGAGTGAGGTGATTAGAGAGAATATTGTGTCCGTAAAATGGATATCGAAGTTTTTTAATTAAATTGAGCTTAAAATAGATTTGAACAGACACTCGCCGCCTGACCGCCGTCGCGAACGGACGTGCCGCTACCTGCTCGCATTTCCGCTCGCTATCAGTGTGCGTCATCGGTTCGTCACTTCCCAGTGTCGTGACGTCATCAGTAGTCTCTCGACTACACCCCCGAACAATTGCTGTCTTTTTATTAAGACAGCACTTGCTCATTTTGCTTCGGATATTATTCCGACTTAACTTCCTTTGCCCCATCAGGGAAAAGTCCTCAGTTTCGAGGTTCTTGGTGGAAACCTTACGGTGCCAACGAAACCAAGAGGGTGGTGACCCAATCCTACCCGCCAAACCCCTTCAGGGCCCGGCACTCCATTGGCATCGGGAGCCAGAATCTTGGCCTTGGGGGCTACCCTAGTCAAGCCTGGTCTAGAAACACTAGTTAAATCTGACTTCGTTCACAGCAGTCACCTAGTGTCGGTTGGGAGTGTCTACCCCTTCGCACTAGAGGCCCCTTGGGGCGTAGGGCCCTGTCGCACAATAAGACTGGCGTCAGGTTCACAAGCTTAGGGCACACCAGTAGGTACTCACCTCCCTGTCATTGCACACCCGACAGAGAGGCCACACACCCCCGGGCCCACCCACCCGGGGAGTTAGGTTGTTAGGCTGTTAGGCGCGGAGCTTCACTCAATGTTTGCTAAATTTTAAATTTTAACCGACATAATGTCGTCCTTAGACGAGAAGGAAAAAGCGCTGTTGAGTTTTTTCTTCCGCGTCTTCACGACCGACCCAAATTTTGAAAAATATGGGTCGGAAATTGCTGCCATTCAGCAAACCAGCGATACCGTCACTGACTTCAGTGACGCGCTCGACAGCCCTTTGTCGCCGCCGCCTGCCGACAGAGGCTTACCGCCAGCCGTTGCCGCCGCGATTAAGGCTACTCCAAGACCCAAAGTTGTGAAACCCATTGTTTCACAAACAAAGGTCCAGCCCGCACCTGCGTCCATTGTTCCCGTTTCTGGGAACATGGGCAAAAGCTCACCGCCAGCCGTCGCCGCCGCGATTCCGGCTAATCCCGAACCCATTGTTTCGCAAACAATGGATCAGTCCGCACCTGCGTCTATTGTTCCCATTTCGGAGAAAATGGACACAACCGTACCAATCTCTGACTCGGAATCGGTTATAGATTCCTGCTCTGCTTCCTCGTCCTCAGAAGACGACTACCAAGTCGTCGGAAAGGGCAAGAGGAAGAAGGGCAAAAACTCGCAGGCCGCCATGGCCAAAAAGTTAGTCGCACTCCCTCTAATCCCCTCTCCCGAGGCGTCCCGTCCCACCTCCCCGGTCCCCGCACCGAAGTCCGCCGCTGCTCATACCAGCAGGCCAACAAGCCCTAAGGCTAACTCTTCAGCCGCTTCTTCAAAGAAGCTGAAGCCCCCTCCCCCGTTGTTCATTCAGGACAAAGGGAAATGGACAGATGTGTCCAAAATGTGTAATGAGCGCCGCATTCAATATACAAGCGCAAAAAGCACACAGCAGGGGATCAAAGTAGTGGTCCCTACAACCACCGACTTCAGGGAACTAACCCGTCAGTTAATCGGAAGGCGCATAGCCTTCCACACCTACTCTCTTCCAGAGGAGAAGCCCACCCGCGTGGTGATCAGGCGGATCCCGAAGGAAATCCCCACGGAGGACATCCTCAATGACCTCCTAGGCCAGGACATCCCAGTCGCAGCCGTCCACCGCCTTCATAAGGCGAGAGGCGGAGACCTTTACGATATGGTACTGGTCATCTGTGACCCAGTAGAAGGTCACCACCCGATCTTCAAAGTGAAGTCGGTTTGCTCCCTATCAGGCATCTCAATAGAGAAGCCCTACCGCTCAAGCGTAGTCGGACAGTGTCATCGCTGTCAGATGTACGGTCACAGCCAAGCCAACTGCCATGCGCCACACAGATGCGTAAAGTGTCTAGGCGACCATGGCACGGCAGACTGCCCCCGTCCCAAAGACAAGTCGCTTTGCACGGAGCCACCGAGCTGTGTGCTTTGCGGCCAGTCGGGCCACACGGCCAACTACCGCGGCTGCTCAAAAGCCCCCAAAGGCTCCTCCTCTAAACTGGTGAAGCGTGCAAGCGCCCGCCAACAAAGAGAAAGCCCATCGGTGAGGCTACCCTCTGCCCAGATGCCGGAGAGACTCAGCCCTCAGAGGCCCTCTCCCTGGACCACGCTGAACCACCAGAAAGCCTTCCCGGCTCTCTGTAAAGCAAAGTCCAGCCCCATCCCCGGGCTTTTAGATGCCCCTGTCCCCACTCCCGCGGCCCAAACAAGCGCACCGGCACCCGCTCGTCCCACGCCACCCGGCCCCGCGGCCGTGGACCCCTCTCATAACGTAATTTTAGAATCGCTAGCAGAGTTAGTCACCCCCGAAGCAGACCGCATGGCGGCTGATCTCAGGGCGGCTAACACTGGTGGCGATAAACTTAAAATTATCCTCAAGTCCCTACTCAAGTTAGGCGACCTCCTCCGCAACCTTAACCTCGACTAACTCCAATGGATAATACGAGATTAACGTGCACCAAACCCCGATCCCTAAAATTAGGGTACTTTAATGCCAATGGCATTAGAGGCCAGCGTGATGAGATCGCCACCTTCCTCCGCGACCATCAAATTGATATCCTCCTCGTACAGGAGACCTTCCTCAAGCCCAGTCACCGCGATCCGAGAATTGCCAACTATCGCATAGTTCGCAACGATCGGTCACGTTGCCACAAGGGCGGGACTCTAATCTATTATAGGAAAGAACTGCATTGCATCCCCTTAGATCCCCCTCCCATGGAGTCTCTACTCGAGACCTCAGTGTGTCGACTAGGCATGACCGGCCATCAACCGATCACTATCGCCTCTGCGTATATCCCTCCCGGCGGCACGTCCGAGGAGCACACTTTGTTCACCAAAGACCTTGCCGTCCTCTTCGGCTTGAGCGACTCCGTTATCATAGCGGGCGACCTCAACGCCAAACACCCCGCCTGGAACAGCACGACGACCTCTGCCAGAGGACGTCACTTGTATAACCTGGGCGAGTCCCTCAACTTCGATCCCATCGCTCCTATGGAGCACACCCACTATCCCCACGACCCCGACCAACGTTCGGACGTTCTCGACATAGCGCTTCTCAAGAATGTCAACCTTAAGTTGCATTCCATCGAGACTTTACATGAGCTTAACTCAGATCATCGACCAGTGCTCATGCACTTAGTTCCTCGCTCGGGTCCTTCTGACCCCAGCCAGCCCCCGCCGACCCAAGTGATAACCGACTGGA
The DNA here is from genome assembly GCA_949152445.1 of Cerastis rubricosa. NCBI lineage: Eukaryota > Metazoa > Arthropoda > Insecta > Lepidoptera > Noctuidae > Cerastis > Cerastis rubricosa. Next base: position 11,183,075 of record OX424525.1, on the reverse strand, counting down.
GGAAAGTCAGCGAAAAGCTGAAATCCACCACGTCGCCTCACCTGGAGGCCATCCCCGACCACATAGTCTCAGTCGCAGACACGACGGCCGCCATCAACTCGTTTACAGAACACGTGCAATCCGTACTGAAGGACTGCTCACGGGAAGTCCCAGCAATGAGCGATCAACGCTGGATACTACCTGCTGACATACGTGAACTGATAAACGAAAAGAACGCGGCCATCCGTGCCTACAGCAGCTTTCCCTGCGAGGCAAACAAAGCCCACATGCGTAATTTACAGCGTGCTGTAAAGGATCGCACCAGTGAGTTTCGTAATAACCAATGGGAAAAAAACGCTAAGCGAACTCGAGCCTACCCACCTAGCCTTCTGGCAGCTGCAACGCAAGATGCGCTCCACCGAAGAGGCTTCGATGCCTCCCCTCACCCGTCCCGATAAGAGCGTCGCATTTGACGACTCTGAGAAGGCCGAATGCCTAGCCGACAGCCTGGAGTCCCAGTGCTCCCCCAGCTTACAACCAGTAGACAAGCGACATCTCGATGAGGTGAACGCATTCGTCGAACGTAAAGCCGCCCTGCCCCCCGAAGAAGACCCTGATGATCCTCTGCCTCCGGTCACAGCTGACGAAGTGCAAGACATCATTAACAAACTTCAACCGCGGAAAGCACCCGGCTCCGACGGAATCACCAATAGGGTGTTCAAACTCCTCCCCGCTCAGCTCGTCGTGTTAATGGCGGCCATCTTCAATGGCGCCCTGAGCAACAACGCGTTTCCCCAAATATGGAAAGAGGCCACTGTCATCGGTTTCGCCAAGCCAGGCAAACCCAAGTCTGAGCCTTCGAGCTACAGACCTATCAGTCTCCTGAATGCACTCGGTAAAATCTACGAGAGACTTATGTATAAGCGACTCAAAGACTTCGCCGAGGCTAAGAGTCTCATCCCCAACGAACAGTTCGGCTTCAGGACCGGACACTCTTGCATTCAACAGGCCCACCGCATCGTAGAACACCTGAGCGCTGGCTTCCAGCGTGGAGCGATGACGGGTGTGTTGTTTTTCGACATAGCAAAGGCATTCGACAAAGTATGGCACAACGGCTTATTATATAAGCTGTACAAACTGGGAGTGCCGGATCGTCTCGTGCTCATCTTACGAGACTTTTTGTCGGATCGCACCTTCCGCTATCGCATCGGGAAGGCACTGTCTTCCCCCCATCCCATTAGAGCCGGAGTCCCTCAGGGCTCCCCGCTCTCTCCCCTTATCTTTACGCTGTTCACCAGTGACATCCCCAAGAGCAAGAAGGCACAGCTAGCCCTGTTCGCGGACGACACGGCCATCTATTACACTGGCTATAGTCACGACGCTATTTACAGCACCCTCCAAACCTCAGCCAACGTCCTAGGCGCTTGGTTCCGGAAATGGAGAATCGAGGTGAACCCCGACAAGAGTCAGGCAGTTCTTTTCTTTAAACCGCGTAAAAATAAGCCACTCGCGCTCAGCCCGATCACTATGTATGGTAAGCCTATCCCTTGGGAGAAGCAAGCCAAGTACTTAGGAGTCTTACTTGACAACCACCTGTCTTTCGCGGCGCACATCAAAGCAGCTCGCGACCGAGCTGCCTTTGCTATGGGTAGGCTTCATTTCATGATCTCGGCAAAAAGCAAATTGTCACTCAAGTGCAAGTTGCGCCTTTATACCGCGGTGATCCGCCCCATTATGACGTACGCTTGCGTCGTGTACGCTCACACCAAGCCTAAATACATCCATAGGATGCAAACCTTGCAGAACCGGTTCTTACGTAGAGTCACGGGAGCCCCTTTTTATGTCCGTAACGACCGTCTACACGTAGATCTTAGAATGCCCACCGTCCTTCAGTTTATGAAACGTCTTTCGAAGCGTTTCTTCGATAACGCCAGTAAACACCGTAATCCCCTGATCGCAGCGGCCGCCCGTTACGAACCCTCGCGCATTAGTACAGTACGCCGTCCTCGGCATACCCTCGTCACTCCCGATGATGCTATCACCCTCCTCCAGGAGAGTAGCAAAGAGACTAGCACTCTTAAAAAGTACAGACACAAACCGCCGTCTTTCCGACCTCGCCGTCGAGGTCCGTCGCGACGTCCCGGTCCATGCCCTCCCCGACCCTCGCTCGAGCCAGCCCGCGATGCTGTGCCAGTAGTTTTAAATCAGCCCCTAAATAATGATATCACTCAGATCCAGCCTGTCCCCATGCAGTCCTCCCCCAGCGACGCCCTGAGCCGAGGCTCGTACCCCACAGGGGGTGCCCTCAGCGTATAGTCGCTTAGTTTGTAAGTTTTTATGCCCTGGCTGGAGGCCTTACTATTAAGGCACCCACAGGATAGTCCGGTTAAGCAGACGACAACCTCCTAGGTTGAACTGCGAGATGCCATTCAAAAAAAAAAAAAAAAATTTGAACAGAGTTTAATATAGCTCTTCGTTTATGGCAAATATTGTTTTGATCATCAATTGAGAGGGTAAAATTGATGACGTAACGAATTGGTAAGTGTTAAAGCAGAAGGTGGGGAACCAGCACAGTTTCGTCGTTCATCTTGATATCAGCAGTATACGTCATATAGGGTGACTGGTAATTAGTGACCGATACTTAAAAACGTGATTATACTCATGATAACAAACAACTTTCCCAAAGAAACATTTTTTTTATTCTCATTCACTTTTATCACAAGCTGATAGACCACAGGCGCTTGCGCGCGAATTTCATACGGCTGTTGTATTATTGTGATAAAAGTGAATGAGTATAAAAAATGTTTTTTTGTGAAAGTTGTTTGTTATCATAGGTATAATCACGTGTTTAAGTACCGGTCAGTAATTACCAGTCACCCTATATAAATTATTCGTCGATTATTTAAAAAAACGTATGGAACAGCGGATCAGTTAAAAAAATCCCGATGATAAACTTTGCACAGAAAAATATGGTAACCTTTTTAGCGTCGGTGTCCCTTCTATTATGTATACATAAATGAATTTACGTTTAAAACCAAAATCTACGTAGCCATCTCAAAACGTACCAAGAACAAGGTTAGTTATAATTATGAAAAGACAAATAAACCATGATTAGACTTGAAAAAGTGCTGCGTAATTAAACGTTTTAAGTACAAAAGTAAACTCGGTAGGACAAAACTTCATTAATTCAGAATCAAGGACGAGCGTTGACTTTCTGAATCAGAGGAATAAGGTAACAAAGTTTTTGGGGACGATTTTATTATTATAATTCTTTGCGTAAGACGGGATTTATTTTGGACGGTGCAGAATCGGGGAGGCTGGCGTCTGAGAGGACGATTTGTGATATTTTGAGTCGACCGATTAAGGTAGGATTAGTGCTGTGTGAGTAGCGGCTGATATTTCAGTCTATAAGAAGATTAGAAGTAAAGGCTGTATTCTCTAAACATATTTATACTACTGTCGCTATCATACAACCTAATACATACGACAAACCTCCAAAAGAAAAGAAAAAAAAATATCTCGGTGTATTCTGTGCATTTTTTTTCTTTTTCTTTCTTTCTTTCACTTTAAAACGATCACCGACTAAGCTTGTTAATATTTTAAGAAAATTATTATAACATTATTAACGACAAAACCAACCCCACTAAGGAAAAGGCAAGATATACAGGGTGGACGGGACACAGAAACGGTTACCACGTGTTAGTATATACATATACATTTATTATTATATACATCATGTCGAAAACACCTCACTAATACATTTTTCATCAGTATTAAAAAACAGCTCATCCTCTGCCTAGCCTTTTCCCAAACTATCTTGGGGTCGGCTTCCAGTCTAACCGGATGCAGCTGAGTACCTACCAGTATTTTACATGAAGCGACTGCCTATCTGACCTCCACAACCCAGTTACTTGGTAATACGAAACCCCTTGGTAAGACTGGATGTCAGACTTTTGCCTTCTGACTACTCGTAACGACTGTCAAAGACTTATAAATGACAGCCGGGACCAACGGCTAAACGTGCTTTTCGATTACGGAGGAAACTCAGTAAGTAATTATGGTCACCCATCCGCGGACCAAGCTCGGCAAGCACGGCTTAGCCTTAAAGATCGACCGTGCGGCTGTTACTATTTAGCCAATAGCTCCTCTATTAAAAAACAGCTCTTTCCTTATAAAATGCAATACCTACACGGTCAAAATGAACAGCTGTTTTTTTTAAATAACCGTTTATGGTTTGGAATCATGGATTGAATACATTGTAACCGTTTGTACCTCGATGTCGATGTTTCTTCTACCTCGTATGTATGTGTGGAGTAATTTTATATAACTAAAAAACAACTCGCTATAAAACAAACACAAACGCGATACTAATTCCATTCATTTCAAATAAATTAAAACAAATAGTAGTCAGCAACTAATTTTTAATAACGTTGTACAACATTTTAGTGAATGCCTGGCTGTCATTCTTGCTTTTAACGTTTCTTTTCTGAGTGAACCTTTTCATAAAATACGATTAATTTACAACTAATTACGAAAGCTCAACTGCTATTAGACGACGCTTAGTTGGGTTTTTGAAATTAAAAGTGATGAATTTATTATATTCCTGGAAATGTTGCGAAATTGCGGATGGACATTCATTTAACAAAGGTTAATGCTATAAAATTTAATACATCATCTGCCTAGCCTTCTCCAAATACATATATATTCTCCAAATACATGTATATTGGTCGGCCTCCAACCTAACCAGATGCAGCTTAACACCAGTATTTTACATGGAGCGACTGCCTATCTGATCTCCACAATCCTGTTAGTACCTACTAGGTTACCGAGTAAATCCGATATCTCTTGATAAGACTGGTTGTCAGACTATCGGGTCTGGCTATCTGTAATAGGTGCCAAAGATCTTCAAATGACAGCCGGGATTAACGGCTTAACGTTCTCTGCTAGGCACAGAAATTTGGTATGTGACGTTCACCACAATCCACAGACCTTGGCTTTTGTTGCTAAGGTTAATTATTATATCTGAAATCACAGTTGTTTTTTATGCGAATTTAGTATAATCCTCATTGGAACAAACATTGAATTAATGTCATCATCATCTGCCTAGCCTTTCCCCAACTGTGTTGGGATCGGTTTCCAGTCTTACCGGATGGAACTGAATGCCAGTATTTTATATGGAGCAACTGCCCATCTGACCTCCACAACCCAGTTAGTACTGGGTAATACGATACCCCATGGTGGGACTGTTGCCAGACTTTCGGGACTGACTATCTCTAATAGCCGCTAAAGATCTTCAATAGAGCACCAGGATGCTGATCTCGGCTGTCATTTGCCTAATTTGTCTTTGGCCTAAACTGCTCTTCGAGGTACGGATGAATTTGGTATGTAATGGTCACCCATCCACAAACCTTGGCTAGGTTGCTAAGGTTAGTTATTTCATCTGAAATCACAGTTATTTACGTCCGAATTCAGTGTAATCCTCATTGAAACAAACATTGAATAATCGTACAATAGAATATTCCCTTCGCTTTCAGATGAATCAAAGGCCAGTTTATCTCGTGATTTGACAAATTACCCAGTCCACAGTGGCTAGAGCTAGATTCATGATTCCATTTCAGTTACATCAAATATATTCCCGGAAATCAAGTATTTAGGGCTGATAAATTACTTATCGTGTTGTTCAGCTAAACTTTGATTTCTCTTCGTCTTTGTAATGTTTAAGTGATATAATTACTTAGATATAGTTTTGCTTGTTTCTACGTAGGATTCAGGGTGGCATAAAAAGACAATATTACGTGCGATTTATCATCTTTTGAGTAAGGGCTACTCCGTGGACAGGGCTACTATCCACGGATAGTAGACCTTACTAAAAAGGTCATAAGTACCCATTGATAATTTGAATATAACGTTTTCACTTCAGTAGCTCAAACATGTAGGTTTTGCTGCCTGAAATCAGTGAGCAAAATGCGATTTTGCTCACTGAGTGAGACAAAGTAACTTTTTATAATTTTTTTAGAAAGCCGCGAATATCTTATCAGCCTTGGATTAATCATACAATTCGAAACATTTACACTCAATCTCTTTCCCGCCATTAGAAAGAGAGAGAGAGAGACAAAGACCAGCCCTTTCGAAGTTCCTATTTTGAATTCGACCTCAAAGACAAACACGTTCGGAATTTCGTCCTAACTAAAGAAATTTTGCAAAAAGATAATTATGTCTTTTAATGTAGTTTATTGAATTTTTAACTTATTGTTGTATTTAAACGAAAATAAGTTTTTACTGCATATAAAACTAATACTTAACCTGTAAATATTTATTTCTAGTTCAAATAATGTTACGTAATATATTTTGAATAATAAAATATCATGGGTGCTATTTCAGAACACGCCATAATTTAAATAAAAGAGCAGGAATAAAATTTCGTGGCTGGCGTAAAGAGTTGAATAAGTTAGAAAAATATTAAAATAATCGTAAAATATGAGTGAAACTAGCGACGAGAACAGTACCTTTACCTACAATGTTAATTATTTTGATTCACGATAAATAGTTATTTCAATCTATTCCTGTTTATTATTTTATCTCCTAAAGTGTTCTCGCTGCTGAAGTGAAAAGTTGTATGTGCTACACGAGACCAAAGTTATTTGCATCTCGTGTCTTTGAATCCCTCGCTGCACTCAGGATTCTAACCTAGAATCACTCGCTACGCTCGTGATTCAAATATAGAATCCTTCGCTTACTCGGGATTCAAAATCAACACTCGCGGCAAAAACCAACTTTGCTCTCTTGTTGCACAATAGTTATTTGTTATACAAGAGTGCAAAGTTGCTTTTTAACCGCGTGTTCAATTTTGATGACCGAGCAAGCGAAGTATTCTAAAATTGAATCACGAGCGCAGCGAGTGATTCAAAATTAGAATCCTGAGCGTTAGCGAGGGAATCAAAAGAGCACGAGGTGAAAAATCTTTGCACTCGAGTGCAACACGTAACTTTTCATTCCACCTCAGCGAGGAAATGACTAAATGCAAAAAAAAAAAACGTTTACAATCACAAGATAGGTACACTTTTATTTCACTTTAGGTATTAATTACTACATTATGACAGGTAAGTATTACAGAATAATCTTTAAATTATAACAAAATAATATTACGGTATAATTAACAATGACGTGAAAAAATGCCGCGTAAAGAACCGCGTACAAAGCAAATTGAAAAAAGAACACCAAGAAGGTTCCGAGTCTGAGTTTTTAACAAATGAAAAAAAAGTTGTATGATATATTCGGCACCATAGAGGTAGCAGTAAATAGGTTTAATGTTTTTTTTAATTCACAAACTTAGTGCACACGATGTTCTAAATTCAATTTACTTTATCCTCTAGAGAATAAAAACGGCTTTTGCACTCAGATATCGAAGAGTAAAAATACTCTTTCCGAGATGGTGGGATGAAAATAACTATTTTTTTTTTGAAAACTAAGGCATTGTTGTACTAGGAATTTCTCCTGTATCGTGGGTGCGTTTACAAACATTTAAACTAACATACACAAACAGCCAGACCCGGAACAAGTGCCTACCTGTAGGCCATACAAATATTTGTTCCGTGCGAGCCTTTATTTATTTACTAGAAAATGAAACAGAAATCAAAGAAAACAACAATGTTCCACTGACGAGAAACATCAGTACTTCAGACGCAAACTTTTCCTACCTTTTGCATACAAATTAGAACTTTTAATTAATTATAGGACTTTATGTTGTTAATTTAATAATTAAAAGGAAAGTTCATGAATTTGTTTCGACGTTCGAATTGACAATTATTTGGAGCCTGTATTGTTAAGGTTGTAGACTAATTAACGTGTGATGCCTGAAAGTTTGAATATGTATATTCTGAAACATTACAGGCATGTTAAATATTACTTCCATATGTCTGCTTTTCATATAGTTCTACGTATGAGAGTAGCTTACTTCCTTTGTATAAAAATAAGCTCGGGCTGTCGTGTATCGATTGGAAGAAATCAGTCTTATGATTGCATGTCTCAGAGGCACTTCAACACTAGTTTATTACCGCGGCTTTGCTCGCGTTATAGTAGGAAATTATAACACAGGTAAGTTTTTTTATTAATACGGCCTATTAGCTGTGTCCCGCGACCTTCGTTCGCGTGAAACTATAATTAAAATATGTTTTTTCCATTTGAATTTAATTTCGTTAACCTTTTCAAGGGTTTTTTTTTTCATGGAATCCTGATTCTTTTTCTTAAATAAAAGCAGCCGGAGTTATTGTCAGTGAAAGTATCGTCAAAATGGGTCCAACTGTTTCGGAGATTAGCCGGAACGAGCAAACAGACAGACCGACAAAAATTTTAAACAATGTTTTTTTGTACATCATTCTGAACCTACAGGGTCAAAGTGTGTATGAAAATGTCCTATGGGGGCCATAGGACATTTTCATACACACTTTGACCGTGTAGGTATGGAAAATTTCGAAGGAAAATGTTATTCTTTTTTAGGGTACCATACCCAAAGGGTCAAACGGGACCCTATTACTGAGACTTCGCTGTCCGTCCGTCCGTCCGTCCGTCTGTCACCAGGCTGTATCTCATGAACCGTGATAGTTAGCGAGTTGAAATTTCTACAGATTATGTATTTCTGTTGACACTATAACAACCAATAATAAAAAAAGAAAAAAAGAAATATTTAAGGGGGGCTCCCATACAAAAAGTTTTTTTTTTCGTTTTTATAAATAATGGTACGGAACCCTTCGTGCGCGAGTCCGACTCGCACTTGGCCGGTTTTTAAAATTAGTACCGATGAAAAATATCTATGGAAGTTCAGAATGATGTAATGACTATGTGGTAAGCGTTTTGGAATCGGTATCCCTTACACCCTGTATAATTGAAACAACGTTACAAACGTAGGTATACAAATGAAATTGTCCAACACAATTGACTCTAAAATCAGATTGTATGGCACGGCGATGCGCACAATACAGACCTCCTATAAAATATATTACCCTAGTACTGCCTTTGATATTGCTAATAGGAAACTGGCAATGTATGGTGATTAGATCTGTTCGGTGCAATATTTGCAACCGAACAGCTCAGCACTTTTGCCTCCATGCATTTCCATAAATGCATGTATCGCAAGTACTGCCGAGTTAGTGCGTGTCCGGATACCAATCGCGTAACTCAACCAAACCATATCAAACCATCTTAGTGCTAATTTAGCTTAGATTTACCATTTTATAACCAGTCTCAATATAAACTTTAAACCATATAATTTCGTATAATTTAACCAGTGGTCACGAATCAACAACCAAATCATAACCAATCAACCAAATATCAACCAACCCAGGATTTAGGGCTAAACCAAGCAAGCGCTAAAATCTACATGGTCCTTCGAGCATTAAGGGCCTCGGTTCGCGAAGTACAGTGAAGTGTTTTTGCGCCGGGACCTTGCAACCAGTGTTTTGTGTTTTACCAGTTTGTAGGGAAAGTAGATAGGCAGTGAAATCAATTTGGAAGAAATTGGGCAGCTGTCGCGTAAGGAGAATATAAGGTCAGACCAAACCATTTTACACACTTTATTTTCACTTGTGAATTTAGTTCAGAAAGATGGAGCAGTTAGCAGTCAGCCAAACGGAGATTTACGACTCCTTGGTTAAACTTCTAACTAACATCAAGAAAGACGGAGCTGAGCGAAAAACCATAGATTACTGCAAGCGGAAGTTGGAAATTTTAGAAAATTATTGGAGAGAATATCAGCGCAACCATAGAAAGTGCTGTGAACTTGCCGATTTTAACCATGTGTATTTTACCAAGAATTGTTTTGATAAGGCGGAGGAAGTTTATTCGTCAATCAAACATTTAATAACCAAAACCATGGAGAACTTGTTGTCAAAGCAGCAAGAACCTCACCAGCCGTCGGCAACGGCGGGAACATCGAAGCAAGCAGGGGAACCATCCCATTCACAGGCACCGCAGCAGCAACGTAGGGATACGAGCGGAGACAGTATGCTAGAAGGAATGATAAAAAAGCAGACAATCCATTTTAGAGCTTTTATGAGAACAGTAGCTACCATAGGAATCGATCAACTACAGAACAAATGGGAGTTTGACGATGCATTAAAGTCTCTTCAAAGTCGGTGGGCTATTATAGATAGCCTTCACTGGGAAATAGAAGGAGTAAACGGGGATGAGGATGTCTGGTACCAAGAGGAATTCAACAGATATGAGAAAATGTATAACGATTTGAAGAAAACCATTAACTCTAAAATGTGGTCTGTATCACATCGCGACAGATCTACTCCACAGATGGATATTCCAACATTCCAAGGTAACTACCACCATTGGACATCGTTTAAAGACCTATTCACAGAAACCATTCATAAAAACCCATCGTTGTCAAGCGCACAAAAAATGCAATTTCTGAAGAGCAAAGTTACAGGAGAAGCCGAGCGCCTCATCCATCATCTTCAGATTAGCTCAGATAATTACGAGGTATGCTGGGAAATACTAAACCACAGATATGGCAACCACAGGCTTATTTTCACGTCTCATGTCAACATATTATTAAACATCCCTAATATGCAGCAGCAATCCATTGGGGCGATCAAAAAACTGCATGACGTTACCAAAGAATGTCTCCACGCAATTCAGAACCTAGGAGTAGATATCACCACATGGGATCCACTGTTAGTACTTTTGTTAGCACAGAAACTTGACAGTGAGTCATTCGCCGAATACATTGAGTCGGTGAAGAATCCCAGGGAATTACCAGTACTTCAAGAATTCCTAGATTTCTTGGAAAACAAGTTTACCGCCTTAGAAGCATCGCGGCGTAAACAAGAATCATATAACCAAAAGATGACCACCCAACCACAAAACCAAAATTATCAAGCAAACCAGAAGAAATACTATAGTTCAAATAAAAACCAAGAATCATCATACAATATGAAAAACCAAACGAAGTCATTACACGTGTCGCGGTCAATCACCTGCGCATTGTGTAATGCAGACCACGGGTTATGGATGTGTAACCAATTTTTGCAAATGTCCGATGAGCAAAAACTAAAAACTGTCAACCATTTAAATTGTTGCACGAATTGCCTATTCAACCATTTAAATAAACCTTGTTTTTCTAATAAAACATGTCGCAAATGCAACGCTAAACATAATTCATTATTGCATGACGCAATTACAACCAAAAATAGGCAAAACACATCAGCAAAACCAAACCATAAGGCTGCGCACACACTTGCGACATCACGCGTGACCAATGATGAACAAGCAGCAACTTCAACCCATGTGTCTTGGAATGACATGTCCGAGACACTCTTAGCAACGGCCTTAGTGGAAGTTCCAGGATACGATGGCACATACCATACCATGAGGGCATTGATAGACCAGGGTTCTCAAATTTCTTTAATAAGTGAGAAGGCGGCACAAGTCTTAAAAATACGAAGACACTCTTGCAAAGGAACCATATTCGGCGTTGGAGAAAAACAAAACAACTGCAAGGGTGCAATGACCATCCGCATTAAATCGATTTATAGTGAGTTTGCCTTAGAAGGGGAGGTCCTTATAATGAACAACCTAATCAAAAGTTTACCAAATAAATCATTCGTAAAACCAACTTGGCCTCACATACAAAACATTAATTTGGCGGACCCAGAATTTAATACCAGTCGAACAGTGGACCTACTGCTAGGAGCAGATGTATACTGCAAGATTGCTTTAGGCGGCCTTTTGAGGGGCGATGGCGACGATCAACCAATAGCCCAACAAACGCAATTAGGATGGTTGCTTTGTGGGACAATAGCACCACAATACAGGTGTAACGTCGTTCTTCACAATATGGACGATTTACGCAGATTTTGGGAAAATGAAGACATCAACCAGCAGACTGAAATGTCCACCGAAGACGATGAATGTATGCAATATTTTCTATCAACAACAGAGAGACTAGAAAACGGGAGATACCAAGTCCGACTGCCATTTAAACCAGAAACCAAGGGACAGCTAGGGTCCACTAAACCATTAGCTTTGGCACAATTTCGTAACTTAGAGAGAAAGTTACAGAAAGATTTAGATTTGAAAACAGAATACACAAAGTTTATGAATGAGTACTCTAACTTACACCATATGATGCCGTCATCAACAAGTACGGAACCCGAGTGCTACCTGCCACATCACTGCGTCACTCGTGCTGAGTCAACCACTACTAAGTTGCGTGTTGTGTTCAACGCGTCAGCTAAACCATTATCAGGACTTAGCTTGAATGACGTCATGTACCGAGGTCCCAACCTACAACAAGATCTGCAGGAACTAATTTTAAAATGGAGACAGTACCAGTATGTATACACTGCAGACATCGAGAAAATGTATCGACAAATAATGGTACATCCTGAAGATCAGTCGTATCAGAAGATATTATGGAGGGACTCACCATATCAACCAATTCAAACATACCAACTTACCACCATAACTAATGGCACAAAGCCTGCACCATTTTTGGCTATGATGTGCCTAAAACAACTAGCTGCCGAGGAAAAACAAAATTTCCCTGCTGCAGCAAAAGCGTTAGAAGAGTGCTTCTACATGGATGACTACTGTGGCGGAGCAAATTCAATGGACCAAGCAAAACAGCTAAAATCAGACCTAATTAAACTACTCAGTAAGGGTGGGTTTAATTTACGGAAATGGGCCACAAATGAACCAAAATTACTCGCTGACTTAGAAAAAGATTCGCGGAACCAGCAAATCTACGAGTTCAAACAGTCAGACTCAACGAAAACATTGGGGCTTGGATGGAACCCGCAACAGGATAAATTCAACTTTGACTCAAAACTGGAGCCAGTACCATTACCAAAACCAACCAAAAGGTCGCTTCTCTCCGACATTTCAAAAATATTTGACCCATTAGGCTGGCTCACACCATTAACTATTACCATGAAGATGCTATTCCAAAGTGTCTGGTCATCAAGTCTTAACTGGGATGACGCGCTACCAGAGGATATCAAGACCAAGTGGCTCAACTTAAGAGAAGAATTAAAATTCATCAATACCATAGAAGTTAAACGATGGCTAGGAGTAAAAGAAAACCATAGCTTGCAATTACACGGATTTTGTGATGCGTCAAACAAGGCGTATGCCGCTGTTATATATTGCAAAGTCAGCAACCAAAATAACCATAACGAGGTAACTCTGGTCGCAGCAAAAGCAAGACTAGTGCCTGTTAGTAAAGACGTATCTATACCAAGGCTGGAGTTAATGGGTGCCCAACTATTATCACAGCTGATGCAAAAAGTACAGACTTGCCTTGAGTCTTATAACCAGGAAACATACTGCTGGACCGATTCAACAGCAGTGTTAGGATGGATTCAAGGAGATCCAGCGAGATGGAAACCATTCGTCTCAAATCGCGTGAAAGCTATTACCAAAATAATACCAAAAGAAAAATGGAGTTATGTCAAAACCATAGAAAATCCAGCGGACTGTGCTAGCCGTGGATTGAGAATCAAACAATTAAAAAACCACGATCTGTGGTGGCAAGGACCATCATGGATTCAATCATTTCAAAACCAGGACATACCTCAAACCACCTATGACACCAGCTTAGAGATTAGACAGTCTAACGCAGTAGTTGTGGAAAAACACCAGAAAGGAACCATGACCATACCAAATATTATTATCCACCATTTATTAAACAAATTTAATTCCTTCGCAAAAATCGTACGCGTTTTTGCATGGATACTAAGACCAACTACTGCAAAAGCAGACCGTCAACCTTATCTCACATTACCTGAACTACGTCGCGCAAAACTACAGATTATCAAAAATGTGCAGCACATGGAATTTGCCAGTGACGTTAGTTGCTTACTTAAGAATGGAAACGTGCATTCGAAAAGTAAGCTTTTACCATTACACCCTATCATAGACCAAGATGGTATTCTACGAGTAGGGGGCAGATTAAGAAACGCACAAATAAGTGCAGAGATGAAACACCCAATCATATTACCACACAACCATCGAATTACCACGCTAATAATCCAATACGCTCATGAGCTAACCTACCACGGCGGGGCGCGTCTTACTTTGTCAAATATCCGACAAAGTTATTGGATAATCAGCGGATATTCAGCTACAAGGAAAGTTATACGACAGTGTGTTACATGCAAGAAGCATGAGCCCATCCAACAGTATCAACTCATGGGTGATCTACCATCATTCAGAGTAAATCCTAAAAGCGCCTTCTATCATTGTGGCGTCGATTACACAGGCTTTGTGGAAGTGAAAGCAAACAAAGGGCGTGGGATAAAAACTACCAAAGGCTACATAGCGCTTTTCGTATGTATGGTGACGAAAGCTGTGCATCTAGAACTCGTCTCTGATTTAACCAGCTCAGCTTTCCTAGCCGCAATAACCAGAATGGCCGCACGACGCGGAGCTCCACGGCACATCTATAGCGATAATGGAACCAATTTCGTTGGAGCCAACAGAATTCTGCAAGAAGTATACGACCATCTCCAAAATATTTTTAATAAATCATTCTATAAAGAGATAACAGAACTACAGATCGAATGGCATTTCAACGCACCCTCCTGGCCGCAAGCCGGAGGAACGTGGGAAAGAGCCGTGCGAAGTCTTAAACACCACCTCAAACGCGTGATTGGTCAACAAAAACTTACGTTTGAAGAATACACCACACTGTTATCAAAACTAGAAGCTTGCCTGAATTCTCGACCACTTTGTGCACTATCAGAAGACGCAGAGGATCTAAATTTCCTCACACCAGCGCATTTCCTATCAGCACGACCAGGTTTGACCATAATTGAAACAGCAGACGACGCCAGAACCAGGTGGCATCTAGTTTCAAAACTATTTGAAGATTTATGGAAGAGATGGAAAACAGAGTACTTAACTCAACTATCAACCAGAAAGAAATGGATGAAATACCAGAAGAACGTCAACGTGGGTGATTTAGTAATGATACACGACGACAACTTACCAGCAGGGAAATGGCCAATGGGTCGTGTCATGGAAGTTCATCCAGGAAAAGATGAACTCGTCAGAGTAGTGACTCTAAAAACCAAAAACGGCTACATGAAGCGACCTGTTGTTAAACTGTCAGTTTTACCAATAAACCAGGTGGAAGCTACCATACCAGAAAAACCAAAAGGCGAACCAGTAGAACCGAAAAGGCCAGAACAAGGAATACGACCGACGACGAGGAATAACAACCCGCAACCAAAAACCAGAACGCATAGCACCTATCCTAAAATCGTCAACATTGCACTGGCATTGTTATTGTTCTTAAATATAATACTGCCAACAACAGCTTCATACCACATTACAACATTTGATACTAACCGCTTAAACTCCCCCACAAATGTGTCACGTGACACATGCTCCCGTCCCCGCTCCCGCTCACATTTTGCCGCGCGAGCGCCCCGTGCCACTTTCCATTTAAAGCTTTTTTTCTCGTAAACTACTGCAGCTACACCAAAACAAAAAATACGTGTGTATAGCTGAAAGTATACAGAATCTTTATATGTTAAAACGAATTACAACAACTAAATATAAGTACTTAGAAAAAAATGAGAACTTGAGAATATGTGTTGTATGTCAGTTTCTCCAATAAGAATGTTAAGTTTTTCCAACAAGAATTGTAGTTTGTGTCAATAAAACCTATTTATAATTAAACTAGACTATATAAGCTTTGTTTTAATACCCATATGTCCCTAGTTAGGCACTTTGTTAGTAGCACAATCACCCAAAATAATCAACACTCCTATCATTCGATTCGATACCTACTGATTTTGTCGTGTTTACGTAAAAAATTCGATAAGATTTCGTTTTATTTTACTGTTTTATATTGCGGAGACACTAATAATTACTTAATTGAAGTAATTTTCATATTACGAGCACTATTTTAACTATTTTTGCAATAATTTTTATAAAAACATTATCAAAATACGACGATCGCAATGGCGCCATTTTTACATTTCGATATTATCGTTTCAACAGACTTTGAACCTACGATGTTTTTAGATATTCTTAAAGCTTGATTAATGAGGTTTATTTTGATATATAACACTATATACATTGGGTTAAAATAAAATAATACTCACGTTTTAAATCCAGGGAACTTCACATCACAACATACACAGTGTTACACAGAATGAAACTTGACACCTGACTGACGTTTAAAACTTTTTTGACATTTAATTTTGTACGGCTGATATTCTCGTTGTTTTTGCCATAGACGCGGAATTTAATACAGAAAATATAGAGGGTAAAACCATAGATACAGCACGACGTGGAACATTTGTAAGTGAGTTTTTTCGGAACTAATTCTACGAGGCAACAAATTGTGCCCGAGCAGTAACTCGCAAAAAAATTTGAGCCCTTTTAGATGCATTAGAGCCGGAGCGGACAAAACTTTGTACTTTGACACTGTGGGGAAAGTACAATTGATTCGGGATAAGTGGAAGTTAGTGACATACTTTAACATGTCTCCGTATTGGCAAGGAGATAAAGCCATCAATGATTTTACAAGCTATCTCGACAAAACATGTGAAATAATTACGGAATCCAGTCACTGTAAGATGATACTTCAACAAATACGACACGATTACAATGAACTGCAATACTACAACCAGCTGTTGCTTAGCCAGCATTACGGCGAGCGCTTACGAACACGACGCGGCCTTATCAACGCTGTCGGCTCAATTGCAAACTCATTGTTCGGAGTATTAGACGAAAGTTTCGCAGAAAAATACAAGCAGGACATTGAACTTGTACACCTTAACCTAAACCATCAAGGTCAGTTATGGAAGAACTTGACATCTATCGTCGAAGCAGAGCACAATGTATTACAAAGAACTGAGGACATAATAGCAAAGCAACACAAAACCATAAATAAACATTTAAATGCCTTGGACAAGGTTAACAGTAATCTGCAAAAAGAAACCGATGTAATAACTATACAACAAGATTTCACATTAGTCTCTATAGCTACCATTAATATGATGCAAAACTTGAAACGGATACAGGACACTCTGATCGATACAATATCGGAGATCTACCATGGCCAAATCAGTCTGCATCTACTGACACCAGCGCAGCTCAAACGAGAGCTACAAATCATCTATGGCCAAATGCCTCAAGATTTAAACCTACCAATCGCAAACATAGAGACAGACCTTCAGCAAATCTACAAGCTACTGAGAACAAAGGCGCGGGTCACAGAAAAATATATTATCTTCGAAATTACTTTCCCGCTCATAGCACGAGAAAGTTTTCAATTATACAGGATAATACCCGTTCCGCAACAAACCAATTATAGTATGACCAGCATAATACCAATATCGGAGTACGTCGCTGTGAACTTGAAAAAGGATGCTTATCTTTTACCTACCAATCATGAACTTGACACATGCTTGTATCATGGAGAATCCCTCATGTGTGAGCTCTACAAACCAATCTTAAACTTGAAAAATGACCAAAACTTTTGCGAAACAAGCCCAATAAACCAAAGGTGCAAAACAGAAAAAGCAGTGTGCAAAAATAAATGGGTAGAATTACACTCAACGTCACAATACCTGTATTTTTGCTGTGACACATATTCCATTAAAATCATATGTGACGATCAAGTAACCGTTCATCAGCTGACTCGAGCAGGGGTCATTAGCATGACTCAGAAATGCTTTATTAAAAGTAAAGATTTCACACTTTACTCTTTACAACAACAATCCAACCAATTAAATTTTTCACCTGACATGTTCGTACCAGAGCTAGACCAAATAAACCACATTGTGAACATCAAGATACCAACCGAAACAGAATTACCAGAAGACAGGAGTCTGAATAGATCTCTATTCATTCTTGGAGAACAAATCAAAACACTGAAATCCAGCAAAGCAGAGGTCGATGACTTGTCAGTCCATGACATTCACCACTACACCGTTGTCTACATACTGCTGGGAGTCGTCCTTTGCGCAGCAGCAGCCTGGGTCTGGACAAGAGTAAGATGCTGCTCGTATTCTACGGCCAGTCGGGCGGAGCCTCACCACAGACAGGAGTCTGTGGCGACTACATCGGAGTCAACCAATGTGCAAAGTGAAGTGAAACCGCGAAAGCAGAGTACTGCTGACCGTCAGCAAAGTGAGAGTGAACACATAGGTCTAAGTGCATATTTCGCCAGGCGGTGGCCCAGTGGTATGCGTAGTGCGGGGAAAAAGGAAAGGGCTACGTTGCCTGTAGTTCGAAAAGAACGTGTACTTATAATGGAAGACTCTTTAGTTTAAAGAATTGTTTTTAAGTGCAACCATTTATTACATTATTACTTTTGTTTTATTTTATAACAGTTTTACTTTATTTTACCATATTATTAGTATAAGACTTTTACCAATGTTTACTATTTTATACCTAATTGCACTTGTTCACTAAGGTGATTTGATGACTATACTATTATTAGTTTATCTCGTCTTGTGCGCGGGAATATGTTCGGTGCAATATTTGCAACCGAACAGCTCAGCACTTTTGCCTCCATGCATTTCCATAAATGCATGTATCGCAAGTACTGCCGAGTTAGTGCGTGTCCGGATACCAATCGCGTAACTCAACCAAACCATATCAAACCATCTTAGTGCTAATTTAGCTTAGATTTACCATTTTATAACCAGTCTCAATATAAACTTTAAACCATATAATTTCGTATAATTTAACCAGTGGTCACGAATCAACAACCAAATCATAACCAATCAACCAAATATCAACCAACCCAGGATTTAGGGCTAAACCAAGCAAGCGCTAAAATCTACAAGATCCTTTGGTGTTCTCTGTATTATGCCACTAGCAATAGATTCACTCACAGACTGCTGTAAGATGTGGTTATGGGCTTACAATATTGGGACGGGAAATTGGTTAAGCTTTGTGTATTAATGTCATAATGTTTGTCTGTAGCTAACTTCTCCTAAATTCAGTTTCAAACAATAGTAAATGGAGACATGAATGTGTTTTATTCATATTATATTTCATATATTTAACAAGCTATTTTATTATTATTTGCTAGCTGTCCGGACAGACTTCGTACTGACAATTTTTTTTAGTATTGGTACAGTCTGCTGGCTTTAACGGACATACCAAAAAATAAATTAGCCGAATTGGTCCGGCCATTCTTGAGTTATGAGCTTACCAACATTCACTATAAAAGCTTTTATTTTTTATTTATATAGAAGAAGAAGATATATATTAGTTATTTAATTTATTAGTTTGTTAATCATTGTTATGTATATATAGTAGTTATTTAAATTAAAAACACGTTTAACAAGCTTTAGCTTTGTACCTACGCATATCACGAAGATTATGTACTGATGTTCCTGAAATTTTGTACAAAACAGGGCTTTTACGACTCTAAAAAAATCAATCAATACCTGTTCAATTAAATTTGAACTATGTTAACTATAAAGCTTATAAAAAAAAAAAATTAACTACATACATCCCTTGTTGTGTACCATTGAACATCTCTGGTGAAAACGAAGCCTAACCACTGAAGTAACGTACTTTCTTTAAAATATTTAATTCATAAATAAGGTTTTTATATAAAATTAAACACTTACTACTCCAGGTAGATATAATCATGGACATCATAAGCGTACGTAACTTCAACATAAGCTTGGAACGTCTATATAATTAAATTTCCAGATAGCCACTTACGTCATTTTCTACTTCACTGGGCAACGACGTTAGCAGACAGGTCTCGGAGTCCTGGCTAAATGTATAGCTACCATTTCCTCGTATATAATGTGAGGAATACGATACACTTACACTCTATATATATAAGGTATATATTATAAGATCGGATGTAGGAAGTGTTATTTATAATCATGTATGTAGGAGGGTTTTTAATATATTTCTCTTAGACCTGCAATCACCACGTTCCTGCCCTTGTGTCAACCTACTTGAGGTCGGCGCAACAAGTTGTATTTTTCCTTTTTCCCGTCAGGCGTCACAGCATCTTTTACTCCTTTTTTTTTCTTCTCCTTACTCCTGTTACTCCTTAAAATGTATTCAAATAAAGTATCCAATGCCATCAACTAATACAAGGATTTCCCACATTAATCTGCACATAATGTACAAAGAAATCTGAGCTATTTCTCGTGACAAAGATCTGCGGTATTTATCTGCTTTGTAAAGATTCCTCGGTCCCCTTAACATTGGAATGCGCCGTAATCTCACTCACGCCTTTTTCCTCGATCACTCATTAGCAAATACGTGAAGTGTGACCGAAAGGAACCCCATGGGAGATTTGATCAGTCGATGTTTTCGTAGCACAGAGCTGGTCTCAAATTTTTGAGACGCACACAATACGCAAAGCCTGCCTATACAACTTTATTTTTAGGAATCCCTTTGAATCGTTACTCGAGTGATTGTGATGGCCTTTAATCAGATAGAAATGGACCGGTACCATTTACTAATGGACTTAGTTAACTAACGAATTGTTGGGATTTTTGGATTGCTACGGATTCTTAAGCTTTACTTGGTTGGGATTTTCCTTTCGTTTAATACAGTTAGATTTGTTGATTTACACAAAGCTCTGAAAAACAGATTGAAAGGAGTACCTTCTGGGAGTTTTCCTAAGAAAATAAGGTTCTATAAAAAGTGTGTTCGCATATTTTATATTCAAGCAAAAACCTTCATATTTTTTGAGTAATTAGCGACAGAAGCCACCTGAAAAAAAAAAAAGAAATTACTGAACATAAAAGTTTGAAATTCTGTTTGGATAATATGGAGAGTTCAAGGAGGGAAATTAATTAGGTTTACTGTTAATAATTATTTCGCAGAAGGGTAAGAAGGGGATAGTGAATAATTCCGAGAGCAGCGCCCCCTAGAGGGCAGTGATGTTAATTAATCGCCCAACTAGCCGGGTCTCCGTCTACTCGCGTTACACAGCGGTATTGCTTGTTATGAAAAATGTATAATAAAATTTCTGAAAAGAGTTTTGAAGTAGTTTCTGTCCTTTATTTTATTGTTATATTTTTGTCCTTAATTGTTTAGCGTATTGTTTGTCGGACCTTTTGGGGGTCCTGTTTCAAGTTGTTACAATTACGATACGTATAAAAAGTGTTCCTTGTGGATCAAAGCCGCAAGGGTTGGGCAGATTTAAAAAAAAATGGAACAGTTTGATATCATATACACATCATATACACAGTTCTAAATATACATCCATTGATGTATGGATGTTGCTTTAAAACTGTCAATTGTCATTGTCAGTTCTGTCAATTGTTTTCTTTTTTGATATTGATATTACATAAAACTGCTAAATGTTTGTTATAAACCAACATAAAAGTGTACTATATATACCCTCTTTCTTATGAGCTCTCAAATGAGCAGCCTCTTTTAATTCAATTTTATTTTCTCTCAGAGGATCGAGTATTTTCTCCTGTAGAGTTTTATATAAAAGAAATTTCAAAGGAGTCTCAAACCTACTGCAGTGTATTAGCACTTTATATATTCTTTATATTGCAGTATTGAATGAAACAGTCTCTCTTTTTGCAATCAGAAAAAGCTAAGCTCAACCTTTTCATCGATGCGGGTAGCGTTCTGCGTGGATCTAATTTAAAGTCTTCTATAAAATGTCTACTTCTTATTTGTATCCAAAAATTATTAAAATGAAAATTGTAGCAGTTTTTCGTACAAGATATAGATATGATTTTTATGAGATACCTACTCGATTTGTAGAAATATGTATTTGTTACGTTTTTAAAATATTTGTTAAACTATGAGTTAAGTAATGAAGCAGAGATTGGAATACTATAATAGTAATAGTATAATTTAACAGCTTGGCTTTATTCCGAAACTAAAAATCATTTTATATTTGATTTTATACAGAGCTAATATCTACTAGTTACCTACTTCATGAACGTTTACGCAAATAAATCTATCAATTCCAATCTCTGGTAATGACACAAAATATTTTTTTTAGATACAATATTTTCCCCATGCGCATGTTTTCTCGTCATTATGATATCCAAATTCTTAAATTATATACTTTTCCTACTTGTATGTGTTTAAAAGATAACCAAACAGGTGTGTTTTCCTCTTTATTTATGTCCGTAGGCATCGGCCTCGGCATTGATAAACGGGAAAAGGTAGATAAAACCTCGACCATCCGAGTAAATTAAGCACTTTTTCACCTTTACAAAATTTGTAACGTCTTTTAGTCTGATCATGGATTATTCGGTAATAATGTTCAGCCATGGCAGGCTTGTTTCCTCCACGAGGGCCAGTAATGAAGGTTGCTGCGTCAGTGAATTTTCTACGCCGTATTACCCACTAATAGTACCCGGGTTTATCCCATCCTTTACTACCGCCTAAGGTGTGAGGGAGACACACTATTGAAAAGTAAATACTGTGTCTAATACCTACGCTTGTAGAACGTAGAGTATTATAAAGCGGGTCACGTGCGATGCCGATCTAATTTACCGTTCCCAAAAAGTGCTACTAGCATTTCAACGGCCGAAATTAGTTCGTACATTTGGTGACTTCGTCGGGACTGTTGCCGACCGAATATTACTTAGTTTAAAGATCGTTTCCAATACTAACCGTTTTGCACTGAAAAATATTTAACATTTTGTGTTTTTGGACGCACACTTCTAAAATTCTATACTTAGATAAAATAGATAGAATATTCTTTATTATGTAGACCATACAAATACTCTACCACCATCACCACACAAATACAAATATTCTATTTCCTTTTAGTAAAAAAAGTAGAATGCGCTACGATTCCAAGGAATAATTACTCAAAAACAACAGTTTTAAATACCAACATATACATAGACATCTTAGTTTAAAATCAAAGAAAAAGAAACATTGTATTTCCTGAATATAAATGATTTCTGTGAACAGCTCTGCAATTTCACTGAAATATTGACGCTATAAAGTTTGCAATTTTAAAAGAGTAATGGTAGAATCCAGGTGCCTGCAATCACTATTGGGAAATAAAATGAAGCGAGATAAGCAAATAGGATTTCAGAGTGCAATTGAGAAGATAAATATATTTACTTGCTTTTTTCTTGTCGTCTACTTTTTCAAGGACCGGATATTAAGTGTTTTACCGTAAGAAAGATCAATTTTTATATTTTCTTGAATGGATTATATAATAGAGTAACTGACCTTAAATACTTCGGATTTCAGCCAAAACCGTTAATGGGCTTAGGTAACTGAAGTGGAAAAGGACATTGATATTAAGATCTGTTTATAAAATACTTCTTAAGCAATACTCTGATAACAGAAAGCTAACAAAGGGACTTTAAGGCTACTTAACAGAGCACTTTCCCGGCATTTCTTTTCTTAAATTCCAAGCAATATAAAAGTAACGCAGAAACATTTTATAAAGTTATTTTTCAGTGCACTTCACCATTGAAATAATTTTATAAAATCTACTTAATTCCACGAGGAAACAAAACAAGCTGTATTTAACCCACGGAAATCCTGAAAACTTATCAGGGAAAACAGTGACAAACCTTTTTAAAGTCATTTAGGTACTGGCCTATGTTTTTATGTGTTTACATATACCTATTATGTTTGGGAACACAAAAATTGGTATGTAGAGAAATTCACACGGTTAAAAGGGAAAAAACTAAGAAAACCGTCTCTAACAGTATTTTTTCGCCTAAACCAAGTTAAAATGACGTAAAATAAAACGCTAGACCATCACAATCAGATAACAGACATTCCGCGTCTCACGAAGCAAGGCTACGGTAACATTTGGGCAGAGCCGTCCATTCCCAGCCATTCGTCCAATGAGATATGCGAAGCACATAGAACGCAAACGATCATGCCCGCTCCAGCGCATACGAGATGCGCAAATTGATGGAATACAAATGTAGCGAATGTTCAGGTGTATCGCTCAAGAAGCTGATATAAACGGTTCGGATAATAGGCGGTGATGCTGCGAATTTTTAAGGATTTTGTAGCAAAAGGCCTTTGAATTCGGCATAAATTCTTATACGTTAAGGGGAATGGATTTTGGTAGACACATTTAGACGAGGTGTAAACGAGGGTTATTTACACCTACGAAAATAAATAGGTATGGTTTTTGCATTTAGTAGGCCTTTTTTGTAGTTCTATTATATTTCAACATCAGTGCCGTAAGGTTATGCAGTGGACCTATGTTACTTATACCCAGATATCATCAATTATACTTAGTCCATTTTAACACCTTTTCCTATCAATTTCTGTTACAGCGTTGGTACTTAAGTATAGGAGGACATCGTAGGCCCGACAATAAGTCGTTGCTTACTACAAAACGTAGAATGAGATAAAAAGTTATAAAGGATCATAGAATCTATAAGGCCTACAATCATATAGCGTAACCTAGATTAACACAAGAGCCCCGTATCACTCTTGATGAGCAACTACCTAAATTACTTGACATTACTTAAAGCTTTTACCTGACTACGGTCTATCCCCTGTCACATGCACGCCGGAAAAGTTTTCAGCTCCATTTAGAAATTAATTGAACAACTCGATTGTTTACATCATGGCTGTAATTGATTTTGAAGATGATAACTTAAATAATTTAGGGTATTCCTTTACGTTATTTAAATTATCGTCTATGATTGCAATCGCAAATAGGATTATTGATTTTAAGTGTTACATACAGCGCCTCGCATAGGACTAATTTAGTTTAATTTTTGTCTTCTTTTTTATTTTTGTGATGTTTACTTTTATCATCATCATCAGCCAATAATGTTCCCACTGCTGGGACACAGGACAGACCTCCTCTCTATGAGAGGGAATGGGCTGTAATCCACCACGCGGGCCCAGTGCGGGTTGGTAGATCAGATGTCACATGTCTTCGAATTTTTAGTTTTAAGACATGTGACATGTTTCCATGTTTCCGTACGATGTTTTCCTTCATCGTTCTTGAGGGCAGCGGTGATGAAATAATTTACACTAATGCGCCTGCCTGGGTTCGAACCCACGACTTACTGCTCGTAAGTCGGGGCTGCCAACACTGGACCACCGCTGCTCTCCCTTTTTACTTTTATATCAGTTTGTTTTATCTAGTCTTTATTTTAGACTACAAACGATTTTGAAGAAAACCTTAGGAAAATAAGTAGATTACATTTATCATTCTGGATTCAGCTCAAGATTTTTCTTTTCCTTTTGAGTAAAAACCAAAAGTCCGGTATTACCATACGATGCACGCGTAAGCAATTATTTATTAACTAGGTAGCCGCCGTAAATGCGTCCGATAAATCACAAAATTGTATTCCCTTTCCTCAAATTCACCACAGTTGATTAAAAACCGATACACGTACAAACTTCAACCATTGTTTGTGTATGACGAGCGAGTTCTTCATCAACTTCATCTGGTGTATGCCAAGGGTAAGTTTCTGTATAAGGGATTTAGATCTGACCGGGTTATGATAACCGGTGGCCGCCGTCACATCCGCACGGTAATCCGACTGGCACCCGGATCTACGGTGGCTTAACCTCACTGATCGAATGATCCGACCTCATACGCTCCGGACCTCTCATTTACGTGCCTGAGATATTAGATTCGAGCCTTGTTGTGGTTTAATTAATTGAAATGTTAGTATTAATAATTTTTGCCCGACCTTTGTATCTTTAACACCACACAATAATAAACATTTTCGTTAACACACTGACATCACCCCTTTTTAACTTCCCACGAAATTCAACAAAAACACTGTACAAACTAGACTAACAATAGAATAGTACAACCGTAATAACAAAAGCAAAACACAGTTTTTGGGCTGTACATTACACATTTATTATGTACATACACATGAAACAATAAACGGTAATAATTCAAACAGGCGAGGTAACAAAACAAATTAGAATTAACAAAGCTAATTCCGTCCGGTGGCCTGTGCGCGACTTTTATGATTTATCCATTGAATTCACCCGGACGAGTGGGCTCGTGGGTAGGTCGGGACTGTGGGTACCTACCGCTGTATCTGCTGCCATTATGGTCACCTACCAAGCAAAAAAACCCCGCCTTCATGCAAGTGATTAGAACTCCCAATTATAGTCAAACTAGCTGTCCGGCGCAACTTCGTTTGCATCACATTTACCCCATTTTCGCAACATTTTTCATTGCTGCTCCACTCCTATTGGTTGTAGCGTAATGATATATAACGTATAGCCTTCCTCGATAAATGGGCTATCTAATACAGAAAGAATTTTTCAAATCGGACCTATAATGTAATTTCGGAGCCTATTCAATGCAAACAAACAATAAAATCTTTCCTCTTTATAATATTAGTTTAGACAAAAAGTTCCACTGTCTTGGTGCGCTAGTGGCCGCGACTGCTAAACATGAGGTCTTGCGTTCGATTCCCGGGTCGGGCAAAGTGAATATCACTTTTAAGTTTTTCCATTAGATATTTAGAGCAGCGGTGGCCCAGTGGTGGCAACTCCGACTTACGAGCAGTAAGTCAAGGGTTCGAACCCAGGCAGGCACATTACTTTCTGTAATTTATTTAATCATCGCTGCTCTCAAAAACGGTGAAGGAAAACATCGTTAGGAAACCGGCATGTCCTAGAACTAAAAATTCGAAGACATCTACCAACCCGCACTGGGCCCGCGTGGTGGATTATAGCCCACCCCCTCTCTTAGAGAGGAGGCCTGTGTCCCAGCAGCGGGAACATTATAGGCTGATGATGGTGATAATGATGATTAGAAATTCCTCAGTAGCAGCCTCGGAGTCTGGATTTGTGCCCAGTTGATGGGAATTATTAATGTTTTGTTAAGTGTAAAAAGTTCCAAAATCTAATTTGTCCCCCGCCTCTAGACTTCGCCGAAAGAAAAAGCGAGAACTATATTTTAAAATTGGTTCAGTCGGTGCCAACCCCACCTCAGCAGTAGATAACTATCTATCGCTTAGGTATCTAACCTACCTATGTCACGGATATGGATATTGGCACGTTGGGCGTAAAATAAGTCTCAGGTGTGGTTGATAGGCTTTATCCGCCAAAACTGATAAAATATGCCTTTCGCTCAAGCCCACCCGTTATCGATAATTTCTGTTGCGAAAATCATGAAACTTTCCACTTGTGTTATAATGTCAAAGGCTTTACAGTTTTAGATACATTTTAAAACGAGGATTACGTAAACATTGTCCCTCCCATAATAGTTAAATGTTATCAATAATAGGCAAGATTAAAACAACTGGGTTTTATTAAATATAAACCGGCTTTTCCGCGTTGTTATTTTAGTATAACCTGTCTGATATACGACACAATAAAAGTTTAGATGCATCACAAAACTAAACATAAAGTTTATGTTTGTACAAATTTTCAGTAACTTTTATTGTTGATATAAACAACTCACGGGTAGAATGGGGTTATTCACACGTGGCTACTTAAAAATAATATCTCCATGCAAAAAGTTCTCTCTTAAAAAATCTTTATACAATTTTCTAGAACACGTATTTCAAAATGCTCTTTAAAAATAAACACCTAATACAAAATCCGTTTAAAGTGCATCTAAGTAAAAATACATATTATTCTATACAGTCGCGCCGCCCGCCACGCCGGTGTAGTCTACTGGAAGCGAGCCCATTTCTATGCGCCGTCGTGCTGTGCTCCGTTATCAGGCACTATCTACTTCAGCTCAGCGTATAGAATGCTACATACGATAACAGTCTTCGATTTGGATTTCGTTTCCATGAAATCAAGTTCTTATTTTGTTTCTGTAGTGTGACTACTCGGATTCATTACGTTTGGAGATAACAGTTTAAAGTTCTTTGACACCCTAAGTGCAAGGGCGAAAATTTTTTTTTTGTTATGACGTTACTGTTCGTTTCAGCACTAAACGACTATAGAAACTTAAAGTCAAATACACAAAGCTATATTATGTATGTAGGTAGATATAAGCCTATGTATAAAAGAACTGAATATCCAACAACCATAAAGTTACAGATGGGACACGAAGTACATACATGCACACTTTTTCTGAACAAGGAAAACAGCGTTATGCCTAGGAATATTTTGACGAAACGCACATATGTTTATACATACTCAATACGACGGCTCCAGCTTTTTATTTATAGACCCAATTTCATCAAACAGAAAAGTTTTTGCGCAAACCTCCGCACCCCAGCTTCGCCTGACCATACACATTGATACACTCATCTAAATTCAGTTTGTTCGTGACTAGAAACGCAATCGACGGACTTGGCTCGTAGTTAATTTGTACTGAAACTGCCACTTGAAGACGCTCACGAATTCCCCTTAATTGGCTTAGAAGTTAGGGCAAACAAACAATATTGTCACACCAACCATAAATATTGGAAACCAAACTGGGAACAAAACGTCTCGCCCGACCGATAGTTAGGAAAATGGGGCACAGATGTTACGTACGATATTTAAAAAGTTGAAATAAGACTACGGTTATATGCTGATCGGGATTGCACGAATAAAACGGCTAAGCGGTTAGATATTTGTTAAAGTTTTACTATTCTTTACCGTGGAAGTCTCGGGCAAATAACAGCCAGGGTTTACCTTTATAGGTAGGTACTTATTCTGGGCAGCAGCTCTTAATTTAATATATCGAAACTGACAAATTGTAGTGATAATCGTCACTTTTATAATCTATAATATCGTTTATAATTATGATTTTATTTTATATTTTATTTATGATTTTAAGGACTGAAATACATCATGTATTTCAGTCCATAAAATCATAAAAAATATTGATAAAAGTGTTATTAAAAATAAATATAAAAATACGGGACTATTTTGTTATAAGTAGGTTATTTTTAAAGATTTATTACAGTCAGTTGAATTTGTAGAGTATTACAGGGCTCCTTGTAGGAGAGATCCAGTTAAAGCTGCGCTCGGTTCAATTTGATCCGGTTTAAGCGCATAGGATTCAGTTTCCTAGCTAGGGAAATAATAAGACTAGACAACATTGAGCGCGATACTTAACTTACATTACGTTGATATATGAATATTTCAGAACTATTATATTCTGAGTTTTAAATAATATCTATAATGTTGGTGCACGGTAACTTATTATCTTCAAGGATTACTTTACAGCCAGTAATGCCTCTTATTATAAATATAAATAAAAAAATAGCTTAGTAAAGAGCAATGTTTGAAGACGAGGGTAAGAAACGGTTTTCAATTCTTGTTTGGTTCTTGGTTTTTTTGAAAACCGAAAATGTATAGTTTAAATAAAATAAAGGCTGTATTCAGCCAACAGAAAATTTGATTTTCTAAGGAAATACGACATAAAACAATAAATAATTAAACACAAATGATATCCCAACACTTGAGTCCCTGTAGACTTTCTATCGACCAATATTTTAATCGGGCTCTTAATCAGTATGAACATTACTAATTTTGACAACCTTTTATGATGGTAAAAATTACAAAGCATTCAATCAAAATCAAAATATATTTTTTACATAGACCTACATGGGCACTTATAAAACGTCGACAAAAGGTGCACGGTTCGGGTTGATCGTTTCCTATGGAAAATAACCGGCAAGAAACTTAATGGTTACTCTTTTAAAATCATTTGGTTTTACAATATTTGAATGTTACAGAGTCAGAACTTAAGTATGGGAGGACAGCGTAGGCCCGACAATACCAGGCCCCTCAGAAAGTATTGCGAAAAAAAGTTTTTATATATGGGAGACTGGCCAGTTATTATGTTATTCGAAAATATGATTATTTATAAGTAAAAATAAGTAAGTTCCAATTTCAAAATTTCCCTCCACATTTTTTGCGAGTTAATTCAAAGTATTGTGTCTCACTGAAATATGGATCTGCGCCGGGAACATTTTAGAGCTATGATTTTATACGATTTCAAGTGTCGCCTGAAACCGGATGAATCGTACGATAGACTTCAAATGGCATTCATGGATGAAGGCCCTTCCAAGGCAACCGTGTATCGTTGGTATAACGAATTCAAGCGCGGTCGACCAACTTTGGGGGATGACGAAAGAAGCGGTCGCCCTTTGACGGCTGTTACCGAAGAAAACGTGCTAGCAGTGAAAAATTTAATCCAAGACAATAGGCGAATTACATATCAGGAGATTCAACACATATTGAAGATTGGATCGGGAAGCGTTCACGAGATTCTACACAGCCATCTTCGCGTGAGGAGGATAGTATCACGCTGGGTGCCGCACAACCTCACCGATGCTCAGAAGCAGGCCCGGGTGGAATGGTGCCGTGATATGCTTAACAAATTTGAAGCAGGCTCGTCTCGGCGTGTTTACGACATCGTTACAGGTGATGAGTCCTGGATTTATCAATACGACCCAGAAACCAAGCGCCAGTCGACTGTTTGGGTGTTTCAAAATGAGCCAACGCCTACCAAAGTGAAGCGATCTAGAAGCGGGGGTAAGATTTTGATCGCTAGCTTTTTTAATTTGACTGGCCACTTGGTATCAATTCCCTTACGGGATCAAAGAAGCATTAATGCCGAATGGTATACTTCCAAATGTTTGCCAGAAGTTTTCTCTGTTATAAGCAACAAGCGACCAAACACAGGGCTCCGCGGGCTACTGCTCCACCACGACAATGCACCTGCGCACACCGCACTCAAAACGAGGGACTTCCTGGACAGCACGCCAGTCAAACTCCTGGGTCACCCTCCTTACAGCCCTGATCTAGCACCGTGTGACTTCTTTTTATTCCCAAAAATAAAAAATCAGCTCAAAGGGATACAATTTTCGTCGCCGGAAGATGCGCTGGCTGGGTTCGAGCAGGCTGTAAACGAGGTGTCTGCGGCGGACTGGAAAAAGTGTTTTGAAAACTGGTTTAGGCGCATGAATCTTTGTATAGAGGCTGGTGGAAAGTACTTTGAAAAGATTTAATAAAAATATATGTACGTATAGAACAATTTTTTTTAGTTTCGCAAAACTTTCTGAGTGTCCCACGTATGTTGTTGCTTACTACAAAAGGAAGAACAAAACAAAATAAAAACCATCATTATACCTTAGCATTATTATTATTTTAACCACCTACAGGAACAATTAAAAATATTTTATACAACGGAGAAATTCTACAACAATTTGTGTACAAAAAGTGACATTTTCCAATGCTTAGTTTATACAAAATTAAAGCTGTGCATTATAATTAGCCCTTTGGTAAGCGGTATGTTAAAATGAAACACAATTTGGCCAGGAGCCATTTTTGATAACCTACGTACGAAACCACTGCTTTACCAATTTGAAATTTTAATTATAAGTATCAAACATTGCAATCTGTTAAAGTTTTATATTATACTACCTGCTGCCCGCGACTTCGTTCGCGTGGAAATTTTGATGGATTTTAGGGGTATGAAAAATAGATGCCAATTCTCAGACCTACCCAATATGCCCACAAAATTTCATACAAATCGGTTGGACCGTTTCGGAGGAGTTTGGTAACAAACACCGCGATACGAGAATTTGATATATTTGTAGGATCCGGTCATTAGTACGGACAGAAAATGAATCGGCAAGCGCGCCAAAGGTAGCACGCGACCTACTTGCCAGTCTACCCACACCTAAGCGCGCTTCTACAGAGTCGTGATGTTTCGAGCTCGCTGTGAGGCGGACAGTCTGTGTCTGACCGCGGCGGAGTCAATACGTCCCAAAACTATTCCCCGATTCATGGTGCCTCGTGTTATTGTGTTGGATTGTAATTTCAAGTAATTTGTGAGTTCGACTAAAGCAGTGTACCGCGTGTAGTATGTGTTTTCATAGCACGAAACCCAAGTTCTGCCCACATTATGACCGAGTCTAACGAAATAAATCATGACAACTGCGACATCAGAATTGGGATTAAGAATCGCGCCCTCCACGAAAGTAAAGCCAAGTGAGGAACATAACCAATGAATTTTTGAAGCAACAAGGAAAGCGGCCAAACCTGCGAGCACAAATCATCAAGAGGGTACCCTCACAACAACATCGGGTGAGACCGTTTCTTTTCTTTTCGATAAGTAGGTCATCTGGCTCATTGCTTAAACATGGCTAGTTTAATTGGTTTATGGGTGACATCATAATCAGTAAACCTTACAGGCATCGGAGCTTATGATTTAAAATGCACGATGGAGATCGTACCATTAAAATAGGCGATATTTTGATAAAATAGGTTGTCAGCCAATAAGTTCAGGAATTATTAGATGTTGGCGTAATTTGTAAAAGTTCTTCTGGAGCTACGCGCTTTCCTGGTCCACATGTTTCAGTCGAAAAGAAAGTGTGTTTAGTCGAAATGTCACTGTTGTCCGGTAAATGCTTAACGATGATCAAAGAGACGCAGTTGCCCGGTTTATGATGTTTTTATGATGAAGTTGGTCGAAGGGACGCTGTTGTCCGGTCCGTACACTGGTATGGTCGAAGGGACGCAGTTGTCCGGTCCAAACGTTGGTATGGTCGAAGGGATAATGTCGTCCGGGCCATGCAGCTGATAGCGGCTGGTTGAGGGGACACATTCATCCGGTCCAACCTTAAGTGTTCACTGGTCGAAAGGACAGTGTCGTCCGGGCCATGCAGCAGATAGCGGCTGGTTGAAAGGACACACCCGTCCGGTCCAGGTGTTAACTGTTTAGAGAAAGGTGTCGTCCGGTCCATGAGTGGTCGAAAGGACACACGCTTTCGTTGTAGGAGAAAGGTGTCGTCCGGTCTATGAGTGGTCGAAAGGACACACGCTTTCGTTGTAGGAGAAAGGTGTCGTCCGGTCCATGAGTGGTCGAAAGGACACACGCTTTCGTTGTAGGGGAAAGGTGCCGTCCGGTCCATGAGTGGTCGAAAGGACACACGCTTTCTTGGTAGGAGAAAAATGCCGTCTAGTCCGTGAGTGATCGAAAGAATACACGCTTTCTTTTGTTCTGAAACAGTTTCAGTTACGATGAGAGTAATGTTTGTCATAGTTTGTCAGGTTGGACGAGCGGATGTCTTGGTGATTAGACATTGTTTGTTCCAGGAATACAATAACGCCCGAGGACGGTCGTATGTCAGTCTGGCCGTGTAGGATCCGGTCATTAGTACGGACAGAAAATGAATCGGCAAGCGCGCCAAAGGTAGCACGCGACCTACTTACCAGTCTACCCACACCTAAGCGCGCTTCTACAGAGTCGTGATGTTTCGAGCTCGCTGTGAGGCGGACAGTCTGTGTCTGACCGCGGCCGAGTCAATACGTCCCAAAACTGTTCCCCGATTCATGGTGCCTCGTGTTATTGTGTTGGATTGTAATTTCAAGTAAATTGTGAGTTCGACAAAAGCAGTGTACCGCGTGTAGTATGTGTTTTCATAGCACGAAACCCAAGTTCTGCCCACATGATGACCGAGTCTAACGAAATAAATCATGACAACTGCGACATATTAGAGATTTTCAACAAAACATTACACGACATAACAAATACAACTTATTCGAAAGGTTATAATAGTACACACCGCGTGTACCAGAAAGGTGTAGTTTTTTTTTCAGGGTGTGATGCAGACCACCAAACTGAAGAACCTGTATACATGGGTACACCAAAAAATCGCAAAAAAAAATCAGCTACCCCATACATTAGGGTCGATTAGTTATGAAAGTATTATACTGGACAGCAGATTCTTTATTTCGTGATTTCGATAGGGGTCCCATTGAAGTTTTATGGTCTGAGTCACACCCTGAAACATGACCACACTTTCCTGATACACATACACGCCGTTTTATTTAAAATATTACGTTATGTGTACCCGTATAACGTACGTATGTATACATGAAGTAAACGTTTTTACTGGCATTATAAACAAAAACTTAATAACAAACAAAATTCTCCTAAATAAGTAGGTTCGTACCTACAAAAAACCGCTAACCCAAATTGTCTATTGAGGCATTTTCGATCCCTTTCGATTATAAATTTGAGGGCAGTGCTGACATTCGACACACTCATAGAAACTGAGACGCGTGATCAGAATTTTGATGACGGGATTAAGGCGTCCCGTTGCGACCAACTTAGCTTTAGAGATCTTCTCTGATGGCTCCTAATTAAGACAGAGCTAATGGAGAGACATGCTACTTCGTAATTTGGAGCCGCTCCGGATTCCATTATGGTGACACAGTTTATATTAGCTGCGGTGAAAATTTCGATAGTTGTGAGTTGGGTTTAAAAGGAAAAGCCTGTTATCACAGAGAAAATAAAGTTGTTCAGTTTTTGCTGTTTAATTCATCTGTGTTGTAGAAGTAATTTTTTTTTTTTTGGAATGGCGTCTTGCAGTTCAACCTATGAGTTTGTGGTCTGCTTAACCGGACTATCCTGTGGGTGCCTTTGGAGTGAAGCCTCCAGCCTGGTCATAAAAACTTACAAACTAAGCGACTACACGTTAAGGGCACCTCCTGTGGGGTACGAGCCTCGGCTCAGGGCATCGCTGGGGGAAGACTGCATGGGGACAGGCTCGATCTGAATGATATCATTATTTAGGGGCTGATTAAAAACTACTGGCACAGCATCGCGGGCTGGCTAGAGCGAGGGTCGGGGAGGTAGAATCTCGCTGACTTATAGCTGCTTTAAGTAATGTTGTGGAATATTGGGTTACGTCTCCTAAAAAAATATTACAGGTTTTACATAATTTAAAATGACCATTTATTGTTACAAGAAGCTAATCTCTTCTCTTTAAATTAAATATTATTATTATTATTCCGTTTATTCATTTTAAACAACATATTTTTTACATTTTTAAATATTCCTATATAAAATCAATAAAATAAAAAAAACATTTAAAAATATAAAAAACAGGTTTCCGCCGGTGTCGGGAGCAGGGTCCAAGCTACCGGTGGTTAGGGCTGCAGAGACAGGAACCTCCTCACAATGCGAGCCGTATCGAGGAGTACTGCCTTCTGAATCTGGCTCTTGATCCAACCGCCAAGTGAGAGCTTCGACAGATGTTCGTCGAGGCTCTTGGCCATAAGGCCATTGGCCGTTACGACAATCGGCACAATGATAGCCGAGTCCACATTCCACATATCGACAACCTCGTGAGCCAAGTCGAGATATTTTATCTGTTTCTCTTTCTCAGCTTTCACGAGGTTTTCGTCATGCGGGATGGTAACATCGACTATCATTACGCGGCGCGCTGATCGGTCTATCACCACTATGTCAGGCTTATTGGCAACAATAGTCCTGTCAGTAATGATAGGCCGATCCCAGTACAGCGTGACATGGTCTTTCTCTAGAACTGGGTCGGGCACATACTTGTAGTACGGTACCTCAGATTCCACAAGTTCGTATTTCAAGGCAAGTTGCTGGTGAATAATCCTGGCTACTTGGTTGTGCCTGTGCAAGTACTCGCCGTTAGCCAGACGAGAACAACCAGAAATAATATGTCTGATGGACTCACCCGGACGGTGACATGCCCGACACACGTCCACTGTCCCGTCCTTCATAATAATTATGTTTCCGGTAGTTGTTCGTCAGCATAACTTCGTCCATAATCGCACAGACAAAACCTTCAGTTTCCCCAAAGAGGTCGCCGAAACGTAGCCAGGACACTTTATTATTATTATTATTAATAAATCTAGTAGAGAGCATCATCGACACGAGACAGAAGAACTATTAGAAGAATAGGTAACTAGTAAAAAACTTTTAATAAAAATCATGCAATGAAAAAAGATGAAGTAACGCAATGTAATCTGGGGAAAATCTGATGCAAGAGAAGAGCGAAGAAAGGGTAAACTTAACATTGTCAAGTTTACCTTTTGAAGAGATAGATGGCGTTGAACCTTTTTATGAATCGCGCTTTGGTTTCGTTACATGCGTTTGATAGGGTGTTTCCTTGTTTATTTGATTAATAAATTATTAATTATTAAAAACCTATGAATGATTTTTTGAGAGGATTTCTGGAATTATTCAGAGATTCTTGTAATACAAAACCTTGTAAATAAAATATAGAAGATCAGTTTCGGACCGCGGCTTCGCTCTCGTGGAGGTATGATTGAAAACATTCAACCGAGATAAAAAGTACATTTTGTCTCAATCCAGATATCGGTCTATCCGTATGTAAAATTTCATCGAAATATGTTAAGCCGTTAAGGCCTGACAAACAAACTCACTTTCTCATTGGGAGTTGGTATAGGATTACGTAACCGATTTAACCGAAGCATAATAATGTCTAGAAACGAGCTGATTACTGACGACGTGGGTAAAAGAGAAATATATAAAGAGAAAGAAGACACGTTGCGCCGACCCCAAATAAATTGGGACAAGGTCAGGAGAACGATGATGATGAAGAATTATGTGAGAGGAAGCACGACAGGCAAGCGGGGACCCCTCACCAGGTACTGACAAGTGGAGCTGACGAAGACCGATGGCAAATCCAAGAAGGTATTCTTAATACTTCAGACCGATGATGGGGTGCAGCGTCATTGGTGCGAAGGGAACTGCGGTGGCTACGGGCATTCAACCTGTCAAACATGGAAGAGCCAAAAAAAAATTCAAACTCCCCATCCCACCCCACAGTGACCACTACCTAGGCCAGGATTATTAGGATCACTGGGGCCGTTTTTTGGGCCATGTTTTTCTTCCAAGCTTTCCCCCTTTTCATGGATAAATGTTTCCGTGGAAAATGGAGGTGGTAACATTTGAAGGGATGGATAGACTTACAGAACGAAATTATGTTTTTCTTTTTTACTACGAAATCATAAAAAGTGCTGTAAGCGACGATTTCAAATGCCTATCAAGCTGACGATTCTTTAGATTTACTGATTCATTGTACTTAACAATTTTACTTCAGAAATAAAATGATCATTTTCGCCGATTTCACGTTTTCAGTCGAATTGTTTGTCTTTGAATGTAATCCAATCACTTTCAG
This sequence comes from Cerastis rubricosa, assembly GCA_949152445.1. Taxonomy (NCBI): domain Eukaryota; kingdom Metazoa; phylum Arthropoda; class Insecta; order Lepidoptera; family Noctuidae; genus Cerastis; species Cerastis rubricosa. Next base: position 11,146,275 of record OX424525.1, on the reverse strand, counting down.
ACAAAATAACAGACGAAATGAAACTCAGAAGAAAGCTTGCGTCGCAAAAAGACCTAAGTTTTTTATCCCGACTAGATGGGTTAGAATTGGATAGCTCCCCTAAGACACAGTGAAATAATAGTTCTGTTTTTGCTACTCAGCCTTGATTCATTTTTTTTTTCAAAACTTTTCAATCTGGTATTATGTGTTCTGGTGTTCTTTCAATTTGGTATTATGTGTCTGACTACATGAACTAACTACATTTAGACGCCCCTACCATGAACACTTAAAAACATTTATTTTCTAACCAAAGACTAAAAGAACTAGGTAAAATGAAATAATCTAGCGGAAGGTTTGCGTTTTACTTGAAATATCAGTTTTATGAAATCTGTTACTATTTATGTAAACTTCAAATACGTAATGGATACCGATACTTAAGCACGATAAAAGAATAAAAATAAGATGCGTCAAGTAACTTCACACAAGCGGTCGTTGCCCTGGAAAATTTTAGTTTACATTTAGAATACCTATCCAGTGGTACCAAGGGGTTTCGTATTACCCAATACTAACTGGGCTCAGAAGGTCAGATAGGCAGTCACTCCATGTAAAATACTGGTATTCAGATACATCTGGTTAGACTGGAATCCGATCCCGACATAGTAGGGAAAAGTCTAGGCAGATGATGATGATATGAATACCCATCACGCCTGCGAAGTGTCGCTAGCAAATAAAATTTGACCATGTTTTTAAATGATTTACTCATTTATGAAGTCTTCTAAATGAGTACAAATAATTTTGTATTTTTTTTGTTCTGGCAGTTCCACTGTGTGATTGTCAGCACGGTGCACCAGGTAAAATTTAACAGATTTCCTGGCAAAGCCGTCATATCTACATGTTGTCTTCAAAACTATTTGTTTTGGCATTGCACTAAGGGGGGCGGAAGGATTTTTAAGTTCAATTTACGTTTTACGGATGCACCTGAAGTTCTTCTAAGAACCTAAAATGCAATAGCGACCTCAAAAATGTTAGCACCTCGGATTGGTTAGATCTTAACTTGTTCATATAGAAGAAGATGTTACTAATTAGGTCAAGTTATTTGAAAAGTCCAGGAGCTAAATTGTAAATAAAGTCTTTCCAGTCCAGAAAACTTAGTTGTTCTTTAGTCCATTTATTATGATATCACTTAATTGACTGAGGAAGAACATTTTGAGAAAAAAAGGCTCCTAAAGCAAGCGAAGCGAGATCAACATTTTGAATACCCTACCTTGGACAGGTTAGAATTGTTGTAACCCTTAATACAGAAATTAATTGGTTAACTTACAGACCAAGTGATGCTGCAAGAGCGAGCGAAGCGAACTCGATTTTTACTCCCGGCCTTGGGCAGGTTAGATAGAAAGAATTTTTTAATTGTATCTGTTAAATATTTGTGAATGCATTGAACGCAACCTCTAGTAGTTCTTATTTTTGTCACCGAGGGCTCTGCTCTCTCTCTCTAATGGCCGCTCTCGTAAAGGCATTACTTGTGTGTTTTACTTATTCAATATACTTTTATAATCAACAAGTCTTCTCGTTTCTAATTGCACCACCAATAATCCTTTATGGTAGCAGAGCGTGGTTCAGCAATCAGTTTTATGGATCGTGAAGAAATCAGGAAATAAAAAGTGTACCGGTAAAATAGTTGAGAGGTTAAGAATTTTTTCCTTTTACACGTGCTAAAGCCGGCGATTGGAAAATACTCTCAGGACCTACTCTGAAAGAAAATAAAATGGGCTCATATATGTTTAATTTGGAGAAACTCACAGGGCGTGAGAACTTCGCGACTTGGAAATTCAGCGTAAGAACATATCTGGAGCACGAGGACCTTTGGGAGTGCGTGGAGCCTAGTTCAGATGGCGCGGTTGATCATAAAAAGGATATTAAAGCGAAATCAAAATTGATTCTACTGATTGATCCCCAAAACTACGTCCACGTGCAAGATTGCAAGACCGCACGAGAGGTTTGGAATAACCTAAACAGGGCCTTCGACGATAATGGACTAACAAGAAAAGTAGGTCTGTTGAAGGATTTAGTTAACACATCCCTCGAATCAAGCAACAGTGTCGAGGACTACGTGAACAAAATTATGACTACCGCGCACAAACTAAGAAATATAAAATTCGAGGTCAATGAAGAGTGGCTCGGGACGCTCATGCTTGCAGGTCTTCCTGATGTTTATGCGCCTATGATTATGGGGTTAGAGAGTTCAGGTGTACAGATTAGCGCTGACTTGGTTAAAACGAAGCTGCTACAAGAAGTAAAGTCGACAGATTCAAGTACAGCCTTATACACAAACTCTAAGAAGACGAAGAATAATGAACATCCTGATAAACCGAAGGGGCCGAGGTGTTACAATTGCAACAAGCATGGCCACTATGCAAAGTTCTGCAGAAGTTCCAAGAAAACGACAAACAAACAGCATAAAAATGGAGACAGTACTAATTTTGTTGCAGCGTTTTCAGCTACATTGGATGGACTAAGTGACAGGTGGTTTGTAGACTCAGGTGCATCTATGCACATGTCTGGAAAACGAGAATGGATGTACAATGTCACCAAACCACCAGTGAATAGTATAACGGTAGCCAACAGAGAGCCGTTACCAGTACAAGGTATTGGATGTATCAACATAAGTCTACCCGAAGGAATTATTCAGGTGAAAAATGTTCTTTATGTACCTGGTTTAGCAGCCAATTTACTCTCTGTTAGTAGTATAGTTAAAAGTGGCTACAATATAACATTCAATGACAAAGGTTGCTATATTTATGATGGAAATAAAAAATATATTTGTTCAGCCACTATCTATAATAAACTTTATGTACTAAACACAGTAAATAATTCTGAGACTGCCCACTTATTATCTTATAATGAAAAAGTCAACAACACTTATTTATGGCATCTGCGGATGGCTCACCTAAATGTTTCAGATGTAAATAAGCTGTCTGCCTGTGCTGAGGGAGTGACTCTGAATGGAGTGAAAAGCGACACCTTCAGATGCCCTCATTGTTCAGAGGGTAAGCAGGCGAGACTTCCATTCAACAATGTGGGATCTAGAGCCACACAGCCTCTGGAGCTCATTCACTCTGATTTATGTGGACCAATGGAAAACGAGTCGTGCTCAGGTATGAAATACTTTATAACATTTGTTGACGATTACACTCGGATGGTTCATGTATATCTAATGAAGGACAAACTTAATGTAATGGAGATTTTCAAAGATTTTAAGGCAAAGGTTGAAGTTAAGCTTGAAAGAAAAATAAAAACCCTCCGAACAGACAATGGTAAGGAGTACTGCAATTATCATTTTCAGAATTATTTGTCTAATCAGGGAATAACTCATCAGACGTCAACTCCCTATACTCCACAGCACAATGGCTTAGCAGAGCGGATGAACCGCACTCTAGTTGAGCGTGCCAGGTGTATGTTATTCTATGCCAATTTAGGAAAGAAATACTGGGCGGAGGCTATAGCTACTGCTGCATATGTCACTAATCGTTGTCCCACAAAGAGCCTGGGAAGTAAGACTCCATATGAAATGTGGCATGGGCATAAACCTAATCTGTCACATATTAGAATATTTGGTTCTGATGCCATGGTCCACATTCCAAAGGTTAAGAGGCAAAAATGGGACAAAAAGTCAACAAAAATGATACTGGTAGGATACTGTGATAATAGTAAAGGGTACCGCTTACTAGACACTAAAAGTAACAAAATTATTAAAAGTAGAGATGTGATTTTTCATGAAAAATTTGATAACAACATGTTGTGTGGTAATAATGTTCCAGTTGATATTTGTGGCGAAAGCCTGCCTTCAGAAAGCACCAGTTCATCAGGTAGAAATGAGATCAGTCATGACAGCCTCATGGAAGACAGCCCAAGCCAATCAAATTCTACAAAATTAAGAAGTTCAACAGATACAGGTAATAAATATAAAATTGATTCACTAGATGAAGATTCCAGTGAATATCAATCAGGTACAGATGATCTAGACGAGACCTACCAACCTCCTAGACAAGCATGTAAGTCACCGGATTATGTCAGTAATATTACTCTGAGGCCACGTAATAAAACAGACAAACAAAAGAATGAGAATAGTTTGTACTGCCTTTACACTAATCTGTCTGACCCACAGTCAATAGAAGAAGCCCTGTCATCCCCACATGCTGTGCAATGGAAACGAGCTATGGATGAAGAGTACAGTTCCTTAATGAAGAACAACACATGGAACCTGACAGATCTTCCTTCCAATAGAAGGGCTCTACCATCAAAGTGGGTATTCAAAACAAAAACTGACCAGTCTGGAAAAGTTGTTCGCTATAAGGCAAGGCTAGTCATAAAAGGATTTGCACAGAGGAAAGGCATCGACTACGATGAAATCTACTCTCCTGTAGTAAGGTATCAGACCATACGCTTTTTACTTAGTTTAGCTGCTAAACATGACTTGGAGATTGAGCAGATGGACGCTGTCTCCGCATTCCTGCAAGGGGAAATAGACACTGACATCTACATGGTACAACCTGAACTATATGCGCAAGGATCCAAAGTATGTCATTTAAATAAATCCATATATGGTCTGAAGCAAGCTAGTCGATTATGGAACATAAAATTGAACAATGTACTGCAAACCATAGGAATGCAGCAATGTAAGACCGACCCATGTGTATATTATAATTTAGAAAAGAATACTTACATTGCTGTGTGGGTCGATGACCTACTTATATTTACTTCTCAACAAAGTATGATGAAGATGTTAAAGGATAAACTAATGCAACACTTTGAGATGAAAGACTTGGGAAAAGTAAGTCAATGTTTGGGGTTCAATATAACAAGAAATGGAAACTCAATTATGTTGGAGCAGAAGAAATACATAAGTGAAGTTTTGGATAGATTTGGAATGTTGGAATGCAATGCTGTAAAAACACCTATTGAAGTTGCACTAAAATTCAGCCATGATATGAAGACTGACACAAGAACTGATTATCCTTATCGACAGATCATTGGCTGTTTACTATACATAGCTCAAGGCACAAGGCCAGATATTGCATTTGCAGTCAACACATTAAGTAGATACAATAATGAACCGAAGACTGAACATGTAGCTGCAGTAAAAAGAGTGCTAAGGTATCTACAGGGAACTAAAGATCTCAAACTCAAATATACCAAAGAAGGTAATGCAAGCATCATGGGATACTGTGATGCAGACTGGGCTGGTGATGTGCTCGACCGGAAGTCGTGCAGTGGTTATATATTTTTGTTACAGGGAGGTGCTATTTCATGGTCATCACGCAAACAGCAGACTGTGGCCTTGTCAACGGCAGAGGCAGAGTATATGGCCATGTCCTTGGCCACGCAGGAGGCGCTATGGTTGCGCCAGCTTAGCGGGGAGCTTGGCTGTGAGCTGAATGAACCTCTCAACATCTATAGTGATAGTCAAAGTGCCATAAGACTTTCTACAAGTGATTGTTATTTACCCAGAACAAAGCATATTGATATAAGACATCATTTTCTCAAGCAACATGTTTTTAATTGTGATATTAAATTTAGATACTGTAAGGGTAGCGAAATGATAGCAGATATTTTAACCAAAGGTACTACATCTGAGAAGCATATGTATTGTTCAGCAAAAATGGGGCTTGCGTTCAGGGGTGGGTGTTAAATATTTGTGAATGCATTGAACGCAACCTCTAGTAGTTCTTATTTTTGTCACCGAGGGCTCTGCTCTCTCTCTCTAATGGCCGCTCTCGTAAAGGCAATACTTGTGTGTTTTACTTATTCAATATACTTTTATAATCAACAAGTCTTCTCGTTTCTAATTGCACCACCAATAATCCTTTAGTATCGATCCTTCATACAGGAGTTACTTGGTCTACTTTTAGACAAACTCAAATATTAAAGGAAAGTAATCTGTAAGAGCGAGCTCAATTTTTTTTTGACACCAGTTGGTTATGTTTCTATACTTCATACGAAAGATACTTGATCGTCTGAAGACCCGCTCGGAAACTTTAATACCCTAACCACCTTGGACAGTTTGGAATTGTATTTTTCATTTGTACTTTGTCTATGAATCGCCCAAGTAACTTCGGTAGGTCGCTACCGAAGTTACTTGGGCGATTCATAGACAAAGTTAAGATTCAAGAGAAAGTAGGCTGCAAGAGCGAGCAAAGCGAGCTTGAATATTGTCTTGCCTCGAATAAATTCGGATATGTAATTTGAGATCAAAATATCCACTTTCTCATTTTTTTGCACTTTACAAATAAATAAGGCGCTCCTTATTAATTTCAGCCTCTGTTTATAAAAGCTAATCATGCAAAAATCCGATAGGAGTACCATTCTTGAGGTAAGAAAAAAGAGCCTCTGTGAGCCGCACGCGTTGGTTTGAAGAAAATGTGTAAGTTTGTAGCGGTGGTAGAAGTACTTAGATGCTCATTTTTAGCCTACAAAATATTTCAGTTTGAGAATGATTCTATTGTACCTACGCTAAAATTTACGTACTTACTAATTTTGAGCCATTGGGCAGGATAAATTGGTGCTTAAAAATCCTGTACCTATAGGGGGAGGGGAGGAGCCCCCTGCCCCGCTGGCGACGCCGATGTAAGTGTTTGCTGTGGTTCTACCCTGTTTATTATTTATTACTTGTAGATAAAAAAACAACCGCAAGAAAAGACCAAAAAGAGTCCCAAAGTTATAATAACCAGAATTTTAATTACGCAACAAAGCAATAGTTATTTGTTATGCAAGAGTGCAAAGTTGGTTTTTAACCGCGTGAAAATTAGAATCCTGAGCGTTAGCGAGGGAATCAAAAGAGCACGAGGTGAAAAATCTTTGCACTCGAGTGCAACACGTAACTTTTCATTCCACCTCAGCGAGGAAATGACTAAATGCAAAAAAAAACGTTTACAATCACAAGATAGGTACACTTTTATTTCAGTTTAGGTATTAATTACTACATTATTGGCTTGCTGTTCACTAGATTAGATCAGATCTAAACCAAATGTTCAAGGTCAACACGGTTAGACAGGAAAGTATTACAGAATAATCTTTAAATTATAACAAATAGTAGATTATGCACCGAGGGGCTAAAGTTGTGTCTTATGTCACGGGCGTCATATTGAATCTCGAGCGCAATGAAGGGTTCGGGATTTAACTCACGAGCAAAGCGAGGGAGTTAATACAAGAATCCTGAATGCAGCGAGGGATTCAAGCTAGCCCAAGGCAAAGACACCTTTAGCCCAGAGGAGGATACTCTACTTTTTACACCTACTGTGAGAAAATAATAGCCATAGTACGAAAAACAAATAAATTAACTAATGTTACAGCCAATTACTATTACGGTATTACGGCGCGGTACGGTATTTGTTATTATTAATGCCAGTTTTAATGTTAATCCATTCCTTTTAAAAAATGGTTCGTAGTTATCTAATTATTCTTACAATATTATGTCTTCGAAAACATGGCAACGATATGAAGAAGCAGTCGTTATGATTTTGTAGGAAATCGAGAATATCATCCACGTGTAGTAAGGTTATCGAGAATAGCTTTCCTCTTTCTGGCACCAAAGGGTGTTTGTTAGTTTTCGCACAACTAACAAACACCCTTTGGTGCCAGAAAAGATTTCCCATCCTAAAAAAAAAAAAAGGGTGTTTGTTAGTACTATACTGCCAATTTAGCTGAGCATGTGAGATTCCAAATTCAAATCACATTATTGACCGGCGGGTCATAATGAAATCCAGTACAACATTATTGACCGGCTGTGCCCCCGGCCACTAATGACTCACTTTAGGTTCAGGTTGCTTGACATATAATTTGACATTTTCGAGCAGGTGGTGTGAAAATAATATTACGGTATAATTAACAATGACGTGAAAACATGCCGCGTAAAGAACCGCGTACAAAGCAAATTGAAAAAAAGAACACCAAGAAGGTTCCGAGTCTGAGTTTCTAACAAATTAAAAAAAAGTTGTATGATATATTCGCCACCATAGAGGTAGCAGTAAATAGGTTTAATGTTTTGTTAATTCACAAACTTAGTGCACACGATGTTCTAAATTCAATTTACTTTATCCTCTAGAGAATAAAAACGGCTTTTCCACTCAGATATTGAAGATTAAAAATACTCTTTCCGAGATGGTGGGATGAAAAATAAATTACCCTATTTCATCGGTAAGTAGACATTATTTCTGCATCTTCTATAGCTCTGCTACTATACAGCTCGACTAAAAAGGTCATGTTTCCCAGTCTTAATTAAAGCAAAGGTTTGCAATCCTCCGGGCGCTTGTTAGAAATTACTTACCGACAGTTGGAGCTCATTAACTTTTATTATTTTTTAATCAAGTGCTTGGTAATTGAAACCAAGCAATTTTGCTTGTCTACGTGCGTCTCTCAACACTCGTATCTTTGCTCGATGCTGAGTACTACATAAATAGGGGTCGGAACTCGGAATGTTATTTCGCTTGTCTGACGCAACGCGTAACTCTTCCGTGACGCATGTGCGCTTTTTATTGGACATCGTATAAACATAAGTACACTCGCCCATTAATGGATGAAGGGGGATGTTAAAAGCGATATTTTCCCATCGTGATGTATGAGAATCTTGCTAGTAGCTGTAATGAGAAATTCCGATGTCACAGCTTCCTGAGCCCCCACTTTTGAACATATGTTTTTGATACGAATTGTTAGCTCGTCAAGTGGTGACGTAAGGTCAAATGTATGACGTAGCATTATTTTGCGTGACTTAACAGTTTTGTGTTTAAACGTCATATTAAACCTTTTCCTTGTTCGGGTACGGGTAAGTCTGCGTGAAACACGTACGGCAATAATACGTTAGACTTTAAGATTGCAATGTTGCACATGAAACTTGCGTTACACTTCACAGCATAGATACTATTTATAACCTATATGTAACAATATAGTATTTTTTTAAAGTTATTGTGATCTTTTTTTTTTCATTTGATTTATTTATTAATTGTATATATTTACTACCTGCTGCCCGCGACATAGTTCGCGTGGAAATTTCGATGGGTTTTAAGGATATGAAAAATAGATGTTGGCCGATTTTCAAACCTGCCCGATATGCACACAAAATTTCATACAAATCGGTTCAGCCGTTTCGGAGAAGTTAGATATTGTATTATTATAGGTTTACCAACAGCTTCTATGTACAACATTATCTTAAAAAAAAGGTTTTTAGTGTCCTGGACTTACATAGTCGCCAATTACTGATTGGGTACTTCTTATCGGGCACATAAGTGTACCCTCTGACACTGGCAGCACAGCACCAATGTAACTTTTTCATATAACGATTTCAATAAGAACTTAATACTAATGCTATACTGGACCAGACCAGTGACCAGTGGTCCACATTGGCCCTGGATCGAAACAACTGGAAGTCATAGGGAGTGGCCTTGGCCCAGCAGTGGGATAACGCAGGCTAACAGTGTCAGTAATGATATATTGAACATTTATTGTACACCTCATCATCATCATCATCATTTCAGCCCAAAAGACGTCCACTGCTGGACATAGGCCTCCCCCAAGTGTCGCCACCTTGACATTTTAGGGGGTTTTACCATCATCGCCACGCTTGGCAGGCGGGTTGGCGATCGCAGTACGGTTGTTACAAAAACACAGAGAACGCTGCTGCCCATTCTCTGGCAAATCCCTTAGTCGCCTCTTACGACACCCACGGGAAGATATGGGATGGTGCTATTCTTTTCGTCCGACACCATACAGAACAATTGTACACCTAAACCTGGATTAATTGTATTTCTATACAACTTCAAAAACCCACAATCTAAGCAACATTACTTTTTACGAATCTACTAGTTATGCATAGAATCTCATATTTTGTTACCCCGTCAAAGCGTGTAAGTGGATAACCGTGATGTTATATGAAAAGAGGTATCTTCAACGTATTACCATGAAAATGTTATTGCTTCATACAAAATTGAGCCTTTCGTGGGAAATAACTCGGGCACTACAATGAGAACTTGATGCGCGGAGCTTTCTCTCCCACAGGGAATAAAGTGACACTTTGACGTCTAACAATAATATACTGAATAGGGCGCTTGTGTTGGAATGGTTTTTGGAAAAAATGTTTTGGAACTTGGGCATTTGGTTAGAAACGCTTTAGAAATAATTATAACGATTAGTACTGGAAGGTACATAGTGTAGTTTATTTTCTGAGGATTCCTTTTGGTACAATATCGGTGGATTTAAATAAAACATTAAAATAGGTATCTACCTATTTTTTTTTTTTTTTTGTAACAATATTAATTGACGCTAAAAGTGAAATTACAACTAAAATGTTAAATTAAATTACCTTCATAATTTAATTAAACATTTAATTTGACGTTTTCACATTTAAACACTGATAAACCGAGCAAAACCCATAAATAATACAGTGGTAAACGAAAGAAAAATTAATTTACAAAATGTCCAAAAAAATTACAAATGCGTGGGGTGTAATTATTACACAATACGGGTCGGAACACAAACCAGTGTGGCTGGAACGCAAAAATTATACAGTTTAACCGTTTCGCAACACGCGAAGGGGCGTAAGGCTAAGAAGCGGCGCGTTCTCGCGTGACCTTAATCACAAGGAACTTTGTAATTTTTAATTTTAGAAATGGTTACATTTATTTACTAATCGGTGACACAGTTTTCTATGTTTGTGAAAAAACAACAAACAACCAACAACAACAAACCCCAAACAACATTTACACCGGTGCGACATCAACGACGACAACAACTACAACATATCGAGGAGCTTCGAGCCGCGGGCCCAGTGAGGGTTGGTAGATGTCACATGTCTTCGAATTTTTAGTTCTAGGACATGCCGGTTTCCTCACGATGTTTTCCTTCACCGTTTTTGAGGGCAGTGGTGATGAAATAAATTACACAAAGTAATGCGCCTGCCTGGGTTCGAACCCACGGCTTACTGCTCGTAAGTCGGGGCTGCCACCACTGGGCCACCGCTGATCTCCACATTTAATAATCGTAGTTAATTAGAATAAATTGAAGAGATTAAAAGGAGTTACGAGAAATTAAACCACCGTATGTATTGTTTTTATATGGGTACATACATACATTCGATAATTTAATCTCTAAGCTATGTTCAAATTTCAACAAAATTCTGAACAAAGCTTACATGTAGCGACACAAGTGTATGACGGAGTGGTTGTTTGGCACTTTACAGCAAATTTAATTACCACCATGTTAATTTAAGCATAAAAATAGCACAACTAACAAAGGGGTTGTACAGTACCTAATTGTCGTCAGCAAACACGCAATTTAAAAATAGAACAAAAAGAAACGTTTAGAAAAACAGAAAACAATCTCGTTGTTATTGTTTTATTCTTTTTTCAAAGCAAAAAAAAGATGGAATCAAATTCCAAAACAAAAGAATACCTCGGAATGTTTTTTAAAAAGAGAATAAAGGAAAAGTTTTTCCTTTTTAGAGGTACGTGGCATTTAGCGGGATCAATCGCGCGACTCTCCAAATTTGGGCAAATGCGCGGAACAATTCGATTTATATAGTGAGTTTTTGAGAGCTCCTTAACTACACGTAAGTTCAATATACCATTTTACGTAGTGGGGATGTAACTTTTTGGGATTTCGAATCTCAAGAGGAAAAACGGAACCCTTGTAGGATCACTTTTTCTCAGGAACACGTGGATATATAAAGTTGAAATTAATATTAAAGTATCCGTCTACCGTTCTGGAGTTATAAAAAATCTTTTTAGGCAACGCAACCAGAAAAAAATCGCCATTTATGACGCATGTTTTGCTCACTCGCAACTAAATCAAAACGTGTACCTAGAGTACCTACTTCCTTCAGTCGCTTATCATCTTTTGGACCTAAGGATGAGTGCTACATGAAAACGCTTAAACAGTTCTTTTAAGTACTACTGCAATACTCCTACAAAACTACTTAAACATTGCCTACTCGCTAATCAATACACTCAATGATAATGCATAAAAGAATAAAGCACACCTTTTTGTTGATGTTGACTCAACTCTGGCCTCCAACGCCTCAAAGTTGTTCTACGTAAAACGCTGATTTTTCACTTAAAATAAAACGACAAAGACCACGTTTATACATTTCTTTTGCAGGCGCAAAGGTACGAGAATTACCCTCTCTTTGTAATGCTAATTTAAAAACCAAGGAATTCATTTTTTATTCATAAGTTTTTCTGCTCTAAAGCCAGCAGTCGGAGCATCCTACTCGTTGCGATGAGTTTTGAAGTTAAAAAATAAAATTCATATAAAATGCTTTGTAGATGTGCTTGTTTTAAAAGCGGGTTAACATGAGCCCGCCTGGTATTTATTATACTGAACGACGTAACTCCGTCAACGTCGACGTTTCAGATTTATGTGTGAGTATATAGCGCACGAATATTTTTTCGATCAGAGGTAAGCAGAGTAAGTCAATATGAAAAATGGCAACAATTTGCACAAACACTCGGACTGATTTTCATCGCCAACAAGCTTTTTACCCATTCGATATTTTTCTTTGGCCCTATTATTAAAATTGACTTTTGTTTTGAGTTTAATTTTATTTTTAAATGAACACAGTTTTATCTGTACAATATTTACTCATCACATGCAAATAAAAGAATTACTTAGGATAAATAATCTTTTCGTACATGTTACAAGACATTGGTGATATTAAACTTCTCCAAAAGCAAAAGTACTTATATATTTTTTTTAATAATAATTTTGCTGTACTAGCTTTATTTTTGTAAAATTTATTTATTTATTTATTTATTTAATCATAGGAGAACCAACAGCTGTAACAGATGGATAACAATTGAATATGATACATAGAGCCAATTACAGGTTCTCACGAATAGAAATAGAGAAAGTAGTAGAAAACTTAGGATCACTAACAAGCACGATTTATATGAATAAATAAAGAACAATCAGAATAAACACTAATAAAGAACTAAACACTTTTAAAAAAGTCAGCATTCAGCCGAGAGCGTGCCGAATAGGTTTTAGTTGTAAATGGGTCAAATGAGAACTTTTTACAAAGAATATTAAAGTCCTTACTCGCTCGCACCATGTATGAATTTTGCCTGTAGTTGGAATAAGAAAAAGGAATGGAGATAGGCGGATTAAATCTAACCGATCTCCTAGGGACATTGAAGCGCAGTTTATGCAGGAGATCAGGACAATCAATCTCGTTAGAAATAATTTTCAAAAGAAAGGTGCAATCTGCTAATCGACGACGATTTATTAGTGGTTGCAAATGAAATTTCTTGCAAAGATTTAAGTAATCATCAGAATGGTATGGTATATGTAGCCGAAAACATAAAAAGCGAATAAATCTTTTTTGTATATTTTCGATACGATCAATGTATTTGCCATAACAAGGGTTCCAAATTTGTGATGCATATTCGAGGTGACTTCTCACAAAAGAGCAATAAAGAATCTTAAGGGTCTTAGCCCTCTTGAAGCACCCTGCGAGTCTCATAACAAAACCCAGTGACCTCGAAGCTTTGGCTACTATTTGCTCAATGTGCACGTTGAATAAAAGTTTGGAATCATGAAATACACCTAGGTCGCGTACACCATCGCATCTCTGCAATAGCTGCCCTTTAAGTTTATAAGTTGTAGGGAGTGGTACACGTTTTCTGCTAAAGGAGATAACTGAGCATTTGACAGGATTCAAATCGAGTTTGTTAATCAAGCAATAATCATCCAGTCGCGCCAGGTCAGATTGGAGAGCATTCATATCGTCAACTGATGATATTGAAGAAAATATTTTCATATCATCAGCAAAACAGAGTAATTTTGAGTTGTGGAAACACGAGTCGATGTCGCTCACATAAATGATAAAGAGTAATGGAGCCATCAATGAACCTTGGGGAACACCACTGGGAACTGAAACCCAGCTCGACATGTAGTTACTGATAACAACTGCCTGAGATCTGTTTTCAAGGTATGAGGTAAACCAACGAAGAAGATCCCCTCTAATACCGTTGTTTAAAAGTTTTAATTTAAGAATATTGTGGTCAATTCTATCAAAAGCCTTACTGTAATCAGTGTAAACGACATCGACCTGTGCCCCATTGTCCATACTGTCCGTTAGAAAGTCATTGAGCAAAGCCAGATTAGATACTGTTGAGCGGCCCTTGAGAAATCCGTGCTGAGAAGGGCTAAAAGACTGACTCAGCGCTGTGTAAACTTGGTTGTAGACTACCCTCTCGAAAACTTTAGCTAATATGCACAATTTGGAAATAGGTCATAATAGGTTATAATTGTTTTGTTTCATCATCAGCAGCCGAAAGACGTCTACTGCTGGACATAGGTCTCCCCCAAGTATCACCACATTGACCGGTCTCGTGCGCCTCGCATCCAGCAAATTCCCACAACCTTCACCAGGTCATCGGTCCACTTAGTGGCAGGCTTTCCAACGCAACGACTTCCGGTTCGCGGTCGCCATTCCAGAACTTTTCGCCCGAAGATGGTTCTTCGGGCTGCGTCGGTAACCTTGGTTGTCTTGCGGATGTTCTCATTTCGGATTTGATCACGCAAGGAAACTCCAAACATAGCCCTATCCATTGCCCTTTGATCGACTTTAAGCCTTCTGATGTGGACCATTGTGAGTGACCACGTTTGTTTTGTTTATTATAATTTAATTAAAAACCTAAGTTACTCATTTCTTTCAAAAAAAAAAAACGAAAACGAGATAGAATTGACATTGTGTATTAAGGTCGGTAAGTAAGGAATTACGATCGAGGCTATAATAGAAGTCGAAGACTGAGGGCTTTCTGACTCGAGGTTTGTAATTCCCGTACCGCCCGTGAAACATACAATATTTTTCATCACATTTGCGAGTAAATAATTATGAATTATAGCCTTAATAGGGGAGAGGTGTGTCAATAGTAACAGGGAGTCAATTGTAACATGTGATATTTCACGACATCTATTGACGAGTAGCGGTAGCTCTTGGTGGTATTCGAAGCTTTATTTGTCTACACAAGTCAGGACAACTATTATTACGAAATACGTGAACTTTTTTTTAAGCGGGTGGCGGTTTTTGCCCACACCACAGATTATACAAATTTTTCGTTCAGAAACGTTAAGGGCAACTATTACTCAAGTAGGTATACAGCCATGACTCGGTTGTTGTTCAGTACACTGATTTTTATTGATAATCTAACTTTCGTTACAAAAGAATAAGGGATGCTCACAATATTTAACGATTAAAATTAAAACAAAAACCCAATGAAACGTAGTGAGGTCCGTCCGCCACAGAATGCCGCTTTGACACGTCTCGCCTGTCCAAGTCAACGAGCTGTCATACGTCATCTGTCAGCTGTGCAAACACTATTCTATTCTATTTTTGTTTATGGCACTGGTGCCGATGTCGACAATGGGGCCCGTTAAAAGCTAATTGTAGATGGCACGACTATAGCTGGTTCTCAATCTGACCAATGAGGTCGAGCTATTATGAAATATGATATTACCAGATTTTTAACCAATGACGATGCTTGGAACCAGCTATGGTAGCGCCATTAGTTCGACAGTTTCCATCCCCATTCTGCCAACACCGCCAAACACACTCAAGCAATAATAAAATGTTTGAACTAAACGACAAAAATTGCTTGACTTTCCATTAAATTCCACCTTCAGAAACTGCGCTCTGCGACATACTCATATACAAATATATGTTAAACTAGCTCTCCCGTGCAACTTCGTCTGCGTCACTTTTCCCCCGTTTTCGCAACATTTTTTATTACTGCTCCGCTCCTATTGGTCATAGCATGATGATATATAGCCTATGTCCTTTCCCAGGTTAAAATCTATCTTCTTGCCAAATTTCATTAAGATCCGATCAGCCGTTTAGTCGTGAAAAGGTAACAAACAAACATACAAACAAACAGAGTGACTTTCGCATTTATAATATTATATTAGTATATTAGTATATATTAGTATATTAGTATTAGTATGGAAGTATGGATTAATATAAGTACAGAACATGAACGCCTGTAAGTCGAATTAAAAAACTAGTTTTTGTAACTAAAACCAAGAAAGCTACACTTTATACAATATACGAACATAACATGCGTTTAATAGGGACATTAATATAATATTAAATGTGCTTGTCGAGGTAATTGCTCCATTCTCTCATCTCCGACATGGAATACATTTTAGTAAAGTTCTATTTTAGCGAAGATTACAGATTCTCATTAGTTTCTGACATGTTTTGTGTCAACTAATGTCTTCGAATTATATTATGTGGACGGTTACTAAATAAAGATAAGTGATCACCCTGAAATACTCCGTTACAATATTATAAAAACCACCCTTGTATTACAGCTTTCCAATAACATTGGTGTAACCCGAACATTACAGGTATCTTTCTTTCATCAAATCTTATCTTCTAAAAAAAAACAATCTCTCAATAAAACATCATTTAAAATAAAATATGATTAATTAACAACTATTTAATATGTTCCTCGGTACAGTGTAAAACTATTTCCACTTCTTTTAATTGCTTTCAAAGTTGAAATTAAAAGAGCGCAACAAAATATAAAGGAGTTTATAGAGAATGTTTGCGAAACGAATTAATGTAATATACTCGAATGTAAAAAGTTAATGCCTTTGCTGGAACAGGAACGCGATATAAAAATAAACATTTTATATTTTACCAACCACTACATGCTGCGAGAATACTTTTCAGTTTTCAAAAAATATGTCAGTTGTGTTTTTTAGTGTTTACTTTATTCTGTGTATTTGTCAAATAACTTTGAAGAGTCAGCACAGTGAATAACAAAGTTTTCAGACCTTTCAAATGTTTCCAAAACGCGTATGGCAGAAATAGATTTATTCTTTTGTCCATCGTATTAACTCAAAAACTTGGCGTTTAGGATTTAATGTACCTGTACAAAATTATATATTTTTTAAATCCTGTACTGTTCCACTGCTGGGCAAAGGTCTCTCTCAATTCATGAGCTCTTTTCCTGTGCCAAACTAGAAAATACACTGAAAAAAAACGAGTTGAATTTGCGGGAATCTTCCTCTTGGACAACCTGCCCTACCTGATACGACGCTAGAAATGCTTAACGTCGTTGCCCAAATAAATAATGAGTTAGAACCAACATACAACCAATCTAAGCGATTAAACAGGTATTTGCATCTAATAAGTGTCATAGAATTTTGCGAGAAGCAGACGTCTTTCTATAATTCCTAATTTACATACCCAACATATGCGAGTCAATTGAACTGTATAAAAATACAGAAGTAGTAATGCTTTACCCGTGATCATGGGTTTTGCAACAGCGCCGAACTCAAAACGAATAGTAAACATGTCCCGTTTTTACTGTTATTGATAGTGTTTATTGAAATACATTAATTAAATAATAATTTGCATTAAACACCATCATCATCATCATCATCAGCCTATAATGTTCCCACAGCTGGGACACAGGCCTCCTCTCTATGAGAGGGAGTGGGCTGTAATCCACCACGTGGGCCCAGTGCGGGTTGGTAGATGTCACATGTCTTCGAATTTTTAGGACATGCCGGTTTTCTGACGATGTTTTCCTTCACCGTTTTTGAGAGCAGCGGTGATGAAATAAATTACACAAAGTAATGCGCCTGCCTGGGTTCGAACCCACGGCTGACTGCTCGTAAGTCGAGGCGGTCACCACTGGGCCACCGCTGCTCTCATTAAACATAGCTTAGATTAATTGTAAACTTCAGCCAAAAAATCACAGTAAACCTGTGCTAATAATTAGAAGACCGCTGTTTTGGAAGACCGCCACCTTAACGCAATAATGGTGAAGCAGAAGCCAAGCAAATTACGCTACATAAACATAAGCCCGTTTATACAAGGTGTTGTTTTGCATCCTCGTCAAAATTCAGGATGTTGTCACAAAAGACATAAATAATCAATATAAATTACGGTACCTAGTAAATTATTAAAAAACACTGCGTTTTTTTGTTGTTTAAGTTTGTCAATATTTCAGAATAACCCACTTAACGTGGTTTAGGGATTATAAAATTATCGAAAAAACGTTTGAGGTTTTTTGTTTGTGTGTAAGCGACGTTATAAGGCGGGAATCAGACGGCCCGTGTTCAAAACACAGGTGGTTCACAGTTACCGATTTCAGTAAATAAATAAAAAAAAGAAACTTACCTACTCATTTTATTATTGATTCGGGTCGAGAATCATTAGCATAGTTACCTCCTAGAATTTGACGAGGTTGCAAAACAACACCTTGTATAGTGTAATAACATAACAAAACATTTAAAAAACCTAAATATCGCAACAATGTCAAACATACTGCCTGTTACAACTTACTTAGGCAACTATCTAAGACTGTAAGTTGTCGGATCGTTTCTACGAGTAAGGAGAATTACAAATAGATACTGATCTCATTCAGGGACGGGTTTTCATCGCGAAGAGCCAATATTCGATACTTTTTCCCCGAGTGGCACACTTTTACATTTGGACTGCGTTCCTCATTGACAATTCAACCCTTGCGCGGTCGAACAAACTGGATTAGCTCGGGACATGTTCGCTCACAAGGGAAATAAATTGATTTTTTTTATTTTGTTCTGTTTCCAACTCGCGTCCGCAATAACGGACCACAATGAAAAATAATAATACACGGGAGATTGAACAGCGCGAATGTTTAATGTGTAGCAATTAAATTATAATGTGGAGGTAGAAGCGTTCTAAAATGTACTGCCAAGTTATTTATGCCGCCGGAACTTTGTTAGTGATAGTAATTTGTTTCTAATGTTCTGCTGAGTTCTGGCTGAAACAGTATTTTTAATCTACCTCAAAAATAAATGGACAAGTTCCTCGAAATGTTCAAATAGAGCTCAGTTCTGATTATTGTTTTTCCCGAATCAGTTTACCTAACAGAGTATTGAATTTTTTCATAGTCCTAAAAATAAGATTTCAATTTTTTCCAAATCAAACGCGCATAGTCCAAACTTTCGTTATTGGCTGACCACACACTGTTGTATTTTTTACTGGGGCTATGAAAAATCCATCAAAACTTTTTCATGTCGTTAGCGAATCTCGGCTTAGTGGGAAAATATAGTCTGACGATGTCCCCAACACATGTGGCGATTTCGATCTAGCTTATAAAAATGGGTATGTATATACATGAATAAAGGAGTTTATGATTTAGCTGAGTACAATAGAATCCCTTGTAGGACGTTACCTGACAAAATTAGGAGGATGAGGAAAGCGGAGAGGCGGTCTGTGTCCCTTTTTGGGATTTACCGATGTAGAAAAGATAAACAGAGCAAATATGTGAGGCCATTCATCGTAGTTTCAGTTTATTTATGTATAAGGTACTTAAGTACCTACCCAATAAAGTAAATAAGTAGTATATTATATACTTATTTTTAGCATTGTAAACAACTATTCTAATGTTATATATTCTGAAGGCTAGCTTTTTAAACTTTCACGAAAATATCAAAATCTATTTGGTTTCCACAAAATTTTTATTCAACTATAAATAAAGTGGCATATCAATTGATGCGTCGATGTCAACGTGAACCCCAGTGAATTATGGTATCAGATCCGGCTGCCCCTATCTTTGGTTCGGTCAATTTCACCGGAGTTAGAATATTAGATCATCGGTTATTTTTTATCGGAGCTTCGTAAATAACACTGAAAAGAAAAAATCACCGGTACGATTAAATGTTATGGGTATAACATTTAATCGTAGTGAATGATTTTTTGAGAGCGGCGGTGTCCCAGTTGTGGCAGCCCCGACTTACGAGCAGTAACCCGTGGGTTCGAACCCAGGCAGGCGCATTACTTTGTGTAATTTATTTCATCACCGCTGCCCTCAAAAATGGTGAAGGCAAACAGCGTGACGAAACTGGCATGTTGTTTGTAGAACTTAAAATTCGAAGACATGTTACATCTACAAACCCGCACTGTGCCGGCTCGGTGGATTACAGCCCTCTCCCTCTCATAGAGAGGAGGCCTGTGTACTAGCAGTGGCGACATCATAGGCTGATGATAATGATGAATGATTTCAAACACATAATGCAGTATAGAGACGACAATAATTTAGATTTACGTATCGTTCGTATCGGTCAGCATAAACACAGATCAGGACAAATATCGGTTCCGCAATGACCGGAACATCGCTTATCTCACCAACAATCTACGATGTCACCATTCTGATATGTTACACGAGCCGTATTCGTGTAATGGAGGCACTTCACTATTTTATCGGTAAACATAAACAGCAACGTTTAAACACATAAAGTGGCCTGCAAACGGCATACGTACGCCATTCGACGCTATATCAAAATAAACAAGACCCTTTCCGTAGGTACAATTCAATTTTCTGTACGACTTTCATCGTAGTTCGCAGACTCATGAGTGCATATTTGCTCAAGGGATAGAAAATCCTTGTCTGAGGAAATTGCCTCCGATCGGATTGGATGACGGTGCCGAGTCGCCGCACCCGATTGTCATTTGTTTAGAGCTCAGCTCACAATCCCAGCCGGTTTCCATTATAGACATTTTATCGATAAGCAGTGAAAATATACACGTCCCCGCATTCTACGTAAGTTATGTCGGATGAGATGCTTTATTTTGTTTACATTACGTTTGTGTTCCCCAATATTTCCTGTTTACGTATTTATAATGCAATATGTATGGCGGTGTGCGGGTTCAGTTTCGGGGTGACACGTACTCCGCAAAGGTTAAAGTGCAAGCGCAACACTAACTTTTATACCTTATGGAGTAGCCGTCCTTTGCCGCACTAAACTTCGGGAGCTGCGTTCATAATTTATACGTGAAATATTCGGGAGCACTAATACTAAAATGTACCTAATTTGCTTTGGTTTGCCGCCCCGCTGCGCATTGTATAATATGATGCAAGTTCAAATTTCGAAAATGGCGCAATTTTAGTAATCTGAAGTTTCTGTAGCCTTATAGTGTAGCCACATAGTAAGATACCTTCCGTGACGGCAGTCAACTAAAAGGGCGATAAACATGCAATTTGCGAGGGCACATTCAAATCCGTTCCACGAAACTCAATTTCCGGCGGCACTGATGTTATTATGACTTTTTTTTATAGAATGAATGACGACTAATAAGCCACAGGTAGGGGTGGCCGTAATTTTCCGCGTTCCAAACAAATTAACTCTGCGCCAGTGAGCATTATTACAGTTAATAAACGATTTAATGGCTGACCTATTTATAACATATTAGATTGGCGCGTGACAGTTTTGTTCGCGCTGGATATTTGGAATTTGCGTATTAAGCTCGCTGAATGCTAATTTGAATTTCGGCTACAGTATAAAATCACTTCATTTGTTTATTTGGAATCTATGAACTGATACTTATTTTATTTTCTATCTACATAAATAAATTGTGAGTTTATCAGAATTAGAAGTTTTAGAAACCTAAAATAAACACAATCTCATTATCTGTAGTACTTTTCTGTTGTGTCTTGAATCTTGTTCTTAAACAGAAAAACTTACGTTTGCATTGAAATGAGAATAGACGAATTCTAGAACTACAATAATACTTGGGTATTCTCTTCAAATCCAAAAGTAAGGTTTGTACCTACTTCAAAATACTGATTAGCGACAAAGATAGTCCCAAAATACCTATATTTTAAATCCATTCTTCAAGATCAC
This sequence comes from Cerastis rubricosa, assembly GCA_949152445.1. Classification (NCBI taxonomy): domain Eukaryota; kingdom Metazoa; phylum Arthropoda; class Insecta; order Lepidoptera; family Noctuidae; genus Cerastis; species Cerastis rubricosa. Next base: position 11,124,627 of record OX424525.1, on the reverse strand, counting down.
TTAAATAATAGAAAAGACCCCTTACTGATCCCTCAGAATCCGGGAACCATAAAAGTTATCTCACCAATGCGGCTCATAAGAGCAAGCATTTCATAACAAACCAGCAATATTTACCAAACTAAAAGCAAGATCATACTGTGTGCCCAACGTACCCATAGATTTTATTAAAATCCAACAGAAAACGTATGAAAATATGTACGAAGAACTTTGCATATGATATAGACGTGATCGGAATGCTGAATACATTACTATCGCATTACAATCGTATTTTGTTTGATCTACGAAAATAAAGAAAATATCTTTGGAATACACTTCGGTTACAAACAATGTTTAACACAAGATTTTATTTCGGGGTTATATGTTCTGTTTACTTTGGGTGATTTAGGGGCGAGTTGGATGGATAACGATTCACTAAAAGCTGAACGAATAATACTAAACGAATAAGACTTCCAAAAGAAGAGTTCATCAGATCATTTAGGTTTTTATTAAAAGCTATTTTTAAAATTTAATTATAATTAATTAACGACTCAAAATCAGTTAAAGTATCGGCCCCCACAACCCAGTTATTGGATAAAACGATAACCCTTGGTAAGATTGGTTGTCAGACTGCCAGGCTTATTACACCTTTTTTTTTACGGCTGGGATATCATCAAATGACCCCTCCGGCTCTGGGCGGAGTGGAAGGAAGTGTCAGACTTGTACTGACTAAAACCCATCCATGTTCCTTCTTAGCCCTTTGTGTTCCAGGGCCATGGTATCTCTTTCGAACAACCCGCAGCCCTGGCAGGCATCAGCCCTCTCGGACCCCTTCCGATTTACGGACATCTCTTTGAGGCGCGCGTGGAACACGAACGCGCCATCGACACGGCGGGCTTCTCACACCTCATAACAACTGTCAAATATCTACAAATGATAGTGGGGACCAATGGCTTAACGTGCTTTCCGAGGCACGAAGGAAGCTAAGTATCTAATAGATAACGCATCCAATGACCAAGTTCGGCACGCACTGGTTAACCGTGAAAACTAACCATTGCGACTGATATTGTGTAGTGTATCCGTTTACAAAACCATGTGACCCCGTTGTTGAGAACCATTCCGCAACGAACTTCTTCCAAGCAAAATGCGGTTTTGAAAGATGTGATCTTTAGAGAAGTTATTCCCAAAGGTGTATAAGACTAATATTAAAATGACAATTTATAATAAGAAATCTCGATGTTTAGCCAAGTCGTAAAAACTGTACGTAGCAGAAGCGGATCGCTAATAGGACAATAAATTACGTCCCCACACACCATTAGAAACAAACAGTAGATATTTATTTAAACAGACAATTCGGAAGCATTTACCTTCCGACTTGCGTTTAAATTATTCACTAGCTTTCGCCGCCGGTTTCGTCTATGTGGAGCGTACATTTTCTGCGATCCTATGGGAACTACTGTTTACAGTTTTATCAAGCAGTCTAAGTACATATACAGTTTCTAAACTCACTAATTTATTCCAAACGTTTTAAGGACATTCATTGGCTTTTTAGCTGCGTTTCTGAATTACTAACTTGTCGTTTTAATTCTTTGATCAAATCGCCAGTTTTAACATGAGTTAAATGCTGCGATTAGATTTTAAAGTGAAATTATGATACTTACGTTTGTTCTGATTGCCAAGTCACGGAAGATTACTGCTATTGAAAGAAGTTTGTATTCTTCTCTCGGTGAAAACTTTACACAAAAGCACTACTCTTCAATATAGTGGAAAGCAATCGGTCCACTCATGGTTCCGTATGCATATATAATACCGTCAAGGCTTAGCCTGAACGAACCAAAATACAAGCTTACCTGCCTACCCTCCTCTAAATTACAGCCGTAAAGGGCAACGTCGCCTCTCAAACAAAGGCCCCCATACGTTTTGGTCGTGACTGTCATTCATACGCATAGTTTAAAGCCTCTCCGTTGTAAAGGCCTCCAAATGTGTTGAACTTAGTGAAAACTTAGTACTAAATAAGTTTTGATGTTTTCACTGTTCTCTTGGGGAGCGTATACTTAGCGATTAGAGCTCATCTTCTCTTTACTGAGGGCTCAAGGGAGGTATGTGTGTACTCGGGGAGTAGCGGAAATATACCTAGCTAACTAACTTTGGCATTTCCTCTTATACATAACCCATACTACAAAGTTGAGCAGTGTACTGATGAACTGTGACTTGCTGATATTTCAAATAGTAAACATGTCACAGTCGCGGGTCGTACAAATCTGAATACATTTTTTTGCAACAAAAATAAGGGTTTTTATTAAAAAAACATTTGCTAAAACTGCAAAAATAAATCTCAGTCGGCGAAAATAGAATCGAACACAAGCAATCAACACGAAAACCAAGGCAAACAAAAAGCAATTTATCTATCAGTCTATGTAAGCAATTAAATAAACTAATTCTATTAGTTCAGCTGATGAATTCGTTGGGCGTGCGCCATCCATCAGTCTCAGGAACACGCGGCGCGAAGACGTATCGCGTTACTTATTCCTCTCACTGACACCGTGTTGACCAACATTTACCATCCCCCATTTACCATCCACCATACCCCATCCCCTCATAGAGGATAGAGGGGATACGTAAGCAGGAAACAGTAGTTATCGTCCATGTAATGGCATAAGATATCAAGATACGGCTCGGCTCGTTTTGTTTTATTTAGTTAGGCACTTCTCCCATGGCGACTTTTTGTTGCGTTGCTGCCGCGCGTTTCGTAGACTCGTCTTTTTGCACCGCGCGTTAGTCGAATTTGCAACGTGCAACAGAAACGATGCAAGAGCGCATCGGCATCGCTATTGTGTCAATGCTACCGCATGACTGTGTCTGACGCCATCTAGGAAATGAAAAGAGGAGGACAGAGGGAGATTTGTCAACATCACAACTGAAGCGCGACAGTAGCGTTACGGAATCGTGGTTACATGGGCAATAGTACACTGCCAATGACAGCATCGCAACTGTTTCGCCACCTTTTGCGTCTGAATCGCTGCAAAAAGTCGGAGCGAGTGTAGACCCCCACTACTTACCTAACTGTCAAACAAAACAACACAAACACAAAACACGCTCGCACGCTGTATGTACAAATATTGTTTAATTTATTTAAATTATTTGTATTTCGAATGAATTAATCATTACTATACTAACTACTAACTCAATTTTTAATGTAATGATGAACCATAATTTTACAAACCATAATTTTGTACGCCGGAAACGGCAGAATATTATGATCGTAATAACTCACATTACAGTTTTGTACAATATTCTGACAAATAAATGCATTCTTCTTCTTCTTCTGCAAAGATATTACGGATAAAAATTAATTGTGACGTCTTAAATTTTGCATGATCTAAATAGGTTATCAAGTTTCGATACAAAACCCCATTTTAAAATTAGTTTATCTTCTAAATAATTGCAAAATAATTTGCCTTTTGCAAATTGCATGCAATTATTAATAAATGAAATTGATGGACAGTTTCAGTTGTATTTAATTAACAAACGCTTTAAACAATTAGTGGATTGATATTTACTGATTTACAAAACGCAACTTGCTATACCAGCAGCGTAATTATTTTTCTATTCATTTGTAATTTCAATAACTCGACTAAAAGCTTGAATTTTCCTAAAACATTCAACAAATTGATCGCTGTAATGGCTAAACATAGTACTTACAAAACCCGATGTGCTATACCAGTAGCGTAATTTCTATTCATTTGTAATTTTAATAACTCGACTAAAAGCTTGAATTTTCCTAAAACATTCAACAAATTGATCGCTCTAATGGCTGAACATAGTGCTGTTGTAAACTAGTGACGTGCAATGATGGTTTCAAACGTTTCTCATTATTCATACATTTTCGCTGAACAACATGTAAATCTATCGTCAGAAATGCGCGTATCACTAAAGCCTTTACCATAGTGAGGTATCAGAATATTGAGTTTTCGGATAAGCGAGGATTTTGTTATTCATAATTCGAGATGAGAGAGGGCCGCTTTAAAACATTTTGCTGTCACCTAAATATGATTTTGGTAAAAGACGAAGATTAAAAGAATAAGTTTAAGCCAAGATCTTAGATGTTTTTTTTTCAATCCTTTACATTTTAAAATCATAAAAGAAAAACCAACGCTTCAACTACGTCAGTTCTTCTGCAGCGTTTTATATGCAAATACACAAAAAGCTGCTCTGTTTACCATGTAGTACAATCATTAAAAATATATATTTCAGCAAACAAAAAAGAAAGAAAAGTAGAAAAAGATACCCAAACAACCTACCTTTTCACCTAAACTAAAGTAAATAACACCTACATTTAATTTAACAAAATTAATAACGGCCACCAAACGAGTAACCGGCTCGATTACACATTCAAAAGAGCCGAGCATAAACGCAGCTTGGTTTTAATAAACCGAGTACCGCTAGCGGTGTCAGTTATGAATGTTATGTTATTATGCATACTGTAATAAGACGCAGTAACAATGCTGACGGTGCGGGCGTACCTACAGCGTCTGCTGTAAAGCATAATGTGAACGTAGTTTCAGGAGTAGAAAGCCCATTTACCTTTTGTAGTGGCTTTGTGCTCGCAGACTGGCGGGTTAAGCGTCGTAGCGCAGCGGGGACAATGGCTCGGACCTTTTTTAAAATGCCTCTCCCATTTCTTGCTGCCAGCAATTCCCGAAACGGAATGGTTTCGAGTTGATCAAATTGGTTCCGTACGGTTAAAGAAATGTTTAAAGACAAAATGAATTCGTTTTGCTGAAGACTGCTTTTGTTTTACTTATTTATCAAGAATTTCAAAGTTTATTAACACGAGATAGCTCGTTTGTGCTGTGTTAACATTTTGTGTGAACAAAAGTTTATGATAGATGTATTCATAACGTGTATGGCATGAATATGCGACTTTATTACATATTTCAGTGCAAATATTATGTGTTGCTTCTTTATTACTTTTGGACTAACATATAACAGACTCAGAGAAAATATTATTTTAGGGCTGTTTGTTTATTTACGCGTAATATGAAAAAGCCATTATACGGTCTGTCTGCAATGCTATATAATCTAATTGGATTTTAGAAATTCTATTTGATCTGTTTTAAAAGGGTACATGTTTTACGACGATTTTAAATTTGAATTTATAATAAAAGGGCCGATAGGTACAAAACCAGAACGTCTTTATGCCGAAGGGCGACCACAATGATAATCGAGACAAATTTTATTAGTTTTTGTATGCATGGGATTTCATAAATGACAGAGGGAACCCCAGACGGACAAATAGAATACAATTCATTTAATTATCCTTGTCGTTACAAAAGTGACCAATTGTAAATTCGAGTACATAGATTATTACCAGAACATATACTGATCAACTCAAGAAAAATACACAAGCAGAACCGTGGGAAGTCTCTACACAAACTTAAAAACCCACGTTAAAATATATATAAAGGAAAAACATCCCGCGACAACAGCACAGTTTACTGATGCAGGCGTAGGTACTAAATACTACAAGGTACGAAGTGTAGCACCATGAAAGTGCAGCTAACGTTGATAAAACTTTAATAACGTTAAACTTTGCTTCTGCCCCCGTTCAGTTAGAGCGCACTAAATTGTTGCAGTTGCGGTCTCATCGCTTAACTAAATCCAATATTGGAATTTGACCCTTATCTCCTCTATTAAGTTCAGTTTTGTTGTTAGTCTTGTAAATAACTAACAAACAATAGCTTGGATTTTATGAGTGCTTTTAAGGTTGGAAAATGGAAAGTCATCTTCTGTTTAGTTAATAAAGTGAAACTTAATACAGGAATCTTTTACAACCACATAACATAACATCACACCTGCTATCCTCGTAGTGTTAGGCAGAAGTGTACCTATCATCTCAAGGAGATGTTAGCGAATCGGAAGGGGTCCAAGAGGGCCGATGTCTTCCAGGGCTGCGGGACTGTTCGAAAGAGATACCGTGGCCCTGGAACACCAAAGGCTAAGAAGGAATACGTATGGGTTTTAGTCAATCTGACACTCCCTTCCGCTCCGCCCAGAAGGGGTTATTTGATGATTTCCCATCCGAAAAAGGTGTACTTATACAGAATAAATTTTACAATATTTTGCAAAGATTTAACACAGGCCGTGTTAAATCTTTGAAAAATATTGTAAAATTTCGTAACTTCGTAAATAACAGTGTAAAAATTACCAAAAAAAATTGAGCAGATGTATTACCACCCACAGATCCATAACACTAAAACTAAGATATTGGCGGTTACCATTTTATTATTATATCATCGTTCATTTTGTTATCATTGTATTAGATTTTATTCATCTTTATTATATTGTTTTCGACGATAGTTAAACTAAACTAATTCATTGGAATGATAACCAGAGGTATATGTTGCTTGCAGAAGCTATGTTATTCCGAGCAAGTTGGTTCTTTACACAGACCCACCTATTTGCAAGTTTATCATTAGTTTACCGAACTTAGTTCTGGATTTCTAGTTAAACGTTGATTTTGGCCATGCGCTGCTACCTTGTGTGAATAGATAAACCAAAACAAAACTTGTAATCTGATCCAACGTTGTATTCGTAGATGTTGAGGAAAAACTTCTATGACAGACACATAAATAGGGGTCTTGAGAAAATTAAAAAAAATAGCATGCATTGCTTTAAGCGTAATGTTTTAAACCTTGTAACATTTCAGCAGAAAATAAAATAAAAATTTGAGTTGTGTAAACGGAGTCTGGCAACACTTAATATTCTAAGATAATTTTCTTTCTCTTGACTACAAATGCTTTCAACTCAACACAGAATTATAGAACAACAGAACATCACGCCTGTAATTTCATTAGAGGTGTACCTAAAAGTACACCAACGTTACCACGTTTAAGTCTCATGTAATAGGGGGCAAGTGCCATTAGCCGGTCGTAACTGAAAATATATAACAAAACACAAATATGTCCATAAAAAAGGGTATTTAATCAAAATGAAACTAACAATACAATGTAGTGCAAAAAAACTTTAATTTCGCGTGGACCGTCACAACGTCAAGATAAATCCTTTTTTGAGCGCCGTTCCTGCTGTGACATATCGACAAAATTCATTGCAATATCTGCAGGCTGAAAAAACATTAATGTCATTGAAAAGTACTGATCACGGATTATGTCTGAAGAAATACATATTGTACACACATAACATCATGCCTGTAATCCCCGAAGGGTTAGGCACAGGTGTACCTAACAAGTACACCCGCATTTCGATTTTTTTTTGTTTAATTTCATTTTCAACATCATCATTTCAGCCGAAAGATGTCCACTGCTGGACATAGGCCACCCCTAAGTGGCGCCACATTGACCGGTCCCGTGTGACTCCCATCCAGCGGATCCCCGCAGCCTTCACCAGGTCATTGGTCCACCTAGTTAGGAGGCTTTCCAACGCATCGTCTTCCGGTTCGCGGTCGCCATTCAAGAAGTTTTCGGCCCCATCGGCCATCCGTTCTGCAAGCAATGTGCCTTGCCCACTGCCACTTAAGTTGTTTAGTTTATGTCCCATATAAAGGGGAGCGAGCCTATTGCCATAAACCAGGCGCAAATTCAGGCTCCATGTCTACTACCTACTGAGAATTTTTTGATGGAAAAATCCAAAAACATTTCGCCGCACCCGGAAATCGAACCGAAGACTTCATGCTCAGTAGTCGTGCTTGCGATGACTCGACCAACGAGGCAGTCATCGGTATTAATATTACCAAATGGTTATAAATTTTACAATCAGTTTACTGTGCAAATAGTTATTATCATCATCATCAGCCTCCTTCTGGGACACTGGCCTCCTCTCTATGAGAGGGAGTGAGCTATAATCCACCACGTGGGCCCAGAGCGGGTTGGTAAATAGTTATAATAGCATTGAATACCGATATAGAAAATATTTATAAAATGCAGGGCGTTCGGGAAACGATTACCGAACCATTTTCGGTACTCAACAAAACAAATACAAAATTGTTCTCACAAATATCGTGGCAATAAATTATGCCCGCTAAACTCTGCGCTTTTTAAATTGTATAAAATAACAATGACATTCTTTTAGTTGAAAACCGTTACTTCCCGTTTCTTCTTGGAGAACAATATTTTCCAATTTAAGTGACAAAGTGCACTTAGGTCGGCTTGTCTGAAACCAAAACTTTGCCATTTGAACTACAGACCAAGCTGCAACTAAGGAAGGGAAACTTTTTTTAAACTATACGCTTTCTTGGATAGTTGTGCTGCGGACTCGATGATTATTGTGGACAGCTTTCTATTAAAAAATATTTTATCTACTGCGGCCGCAAAATGACGTAGAGCAAATGCAAAATTAAATCTAGGAATTGCTATGATTTTTCGTCCTTTGAAGTACATAAGTACCTCAGGAGCTCGTGGCCAAATAATAACAGCTGCTGGGGTCGATCTTCAGGTCAAGCCATATTTGCCTAGGTTAGTTCATAGATAGGTGACCACCCATAACATACCAAGTTTCCACCGTGCCTCGGAAAGCACGTTAAGCCCCCATGTAGTGGCAGTTATTTGTAGATCTTTGACAGTCGTTACAGGTAGTCAGTGGCCCGAAAGTATGATAACCAGTCTCACCAAGGGGTATCCCTAGTACTAAATGGGTTGTGGAGGTCAGATAGGCAGTCGCTCCATGTAAAATACTGGTATCCAGCTGCATCGGGCGGACTGGAAGCCGGACCCAACATATTTGGGAAAAGACTTGCCAGATAATGTCGAACATAAATTATGTATGTGTCTACCTACAGCAGATTACAGTTCATTTGAGAATATATTTTTATAGTTTTAAATAATGACACTCTGCTTTTTCATATTCCTATTTTGCACATATTATTCAAGAATGACATTTATTTTCCATTTTGGAACACTGTTACGCCTACATACTCTCTATTTTACTATTTTGTGCGCTTAAAAAATCAGTTCATCAGGTTAAAAAAAGAATATATTGGTTTTACATCAGTCAGGAGAAAAAGCGTTTGTTTCAATCAAACATTGATAAGCTCTCAACGGATTTCGAAACTTGTACAACTATAAACATATATGAAAAACGAATAGTGATTCTATTTCCTAAGCCATCGATGCAATATTCGAATAAACAATTTAAAGGTGTATTTTGTGTTCTTTTCGCTTAATGTGTTTTGTTTTATATTTTTGTCTTTTATTGATTAAACTGCCTCGTAAGTTATGATTCTGTTCGTCACATTATTACAATAGCTAAAGCATCTAAGGTTATTTATTTATTTATTTATTTATATTTAATTCAGGTACAACCCATAGTGTTAGTATTCCTTAACCTATGTTAGTAAAAACACACATTAACAAATAATTCCTAATTGCGCCACCTCACGGACACACCCGGCAACAGTACATGCACTGCGCACAGGTGCCCCATAAGGCGGCCCTCAGTCTTACTAGCAACAACGCTCAGAAGACTGTTGTATGTTATATACAACATGATTTTTTTGTCACCGTCCAAATTAAGACATTTTAATCTTTGGCGAAAACCATTGAATACGTGTTTTTTCTTTTAGTATCACTCAATACAAAAATAATGAGATATCATGGACACCGCCGCGCCGTGCGTAGGTACACGCTGGGTAACTACGCGGGCTGGCCGGTGGCCGCCCCCTTTCCATTGAATGTTTGCGCGGCAAGTGTAGTATTTTTAACGTTTAACTTAGTGACCAGGCAGAGCGGATAATTTTTTCGAGAAAATGATTTCATATGAAAATATGAAAATTTCACATATCGATTTTTTTTCAAAAATGGAGTAAGTGAATGATACATAATGCCTAGAACAAATTTGGACGGTGACTAAATCTTGCTGTATGTGAGTAAAATTATAATTTTAGGATACACTTTATTTTTTCAAAAAAAATATCACACTACTTTTAAAATATGCATGAGAATAATGTTTGATATTGCACTTTTGGTGAGTTAAGTATATTGTAGATCCATATATTAACAGTATTTGACTCAGGGTAGAGATATTGATTCCCATTGAGGGTAGGTTGCAGAACTTTTTAAGATTTTTAAACGTCTGAAAATGTAATTAAACATAAAATGATGATTACATAAAAATTGAGTCAAGAAATTCAAGGAAATCGAGAAAGGAAGTAGAGATAGAAAATCGATTTAGCATGACTGGCTCGATTTTTTTTTTTATTAAACGTCACTCTACAGGTTGTAACGGAAAGGGTATATACATACTTAAGGATGTGCTACAGACCATCAAACTAAACTTGTTTCCCCATAGGACCAACATCGTCATAGCGAAAAAAATATCAGCTGCCCCATACATTTGTATTGGGCAGCAGATAATTTTTTCGTTATTACGATGTTTGTTTGTGGAGTCATGTTCAGTTTGATGGTCTGTAGCACACCCTTAAGTATGTATATACCGTTTCCGTTACACCCTGTATATCACAATTTTAAACGTGTACTGCTTAAAGAGCGAATCTCTTAGCAGTACACGATCATGAATTTATATGAAAGTTATATCAATAGGAAAAGCTTTTTGTTTTGAAGTAAATGTCGAAACGTTATTTTTTAATTTTATTATTATTTTATCCAAGAAGATAAAACAAAAAACAATCAAAATTTAGAAATTATATCACTCGCCAAGCAAGCGTCGTTTGTTCATAACTACACACTGTACTGCAACCTAGCCTTAAGTGTAGTGCCCCCTAATTAAGCGGGAAGAGGAAAAGTACATGGATAAAAAAATATTTGTATTTCTAATGATGATTTGTAATTCTCTTTTAATGTAATGGACTATAATTTAAAAGACCATATTTGTACGCCGGAAACGGCAGAATATTATGGTAATCTAAACTAATATTATAAAAAAGGAAAGATTTGATTGTTTGTTTGTTTGCATTGAATAGGCTCCGAAACTACTGGTCCGATTTGAAAAAATATTTCAGTGTTAGATAGCCTATTTGTTGAGGAAGGCTATAGGCTATATATCATAACGCTACGACCAATAGGAGTGGAGCAGCAATGAAAAACGTTGCGAAAACGGGGAAAATTATGACGCAAACGAAGTTGCGCCGGACAGCTAGTAATACATAATTCACATAACAGCTTTGTACAATATTCTGACAAATAAATGCATTCTATTCTATAAGTAAGTCAGTACTTATTATAGTAATATCTGTACCACAGCAGTGCACTGTATCCAAGTAAAAAGAGTATCCCATAAATAAATACATACATGGGATCTAAATCACGCCCCATATGAAGTTCAGCTTAAATATTTATTTGTAAGGGTAAATAAACTTTGGAAAGCCACGTAATGTTTGGTGTGCTAGAAATGCGCCTCATTTATTAATTAATTGACTTTTTAAACGAAGATAATAACTAAACCCTCATTTGTTTTGAGAGTCACAATAGTTATAACAACAAAATAAACTAAAACTGGGTACAACTGCACAAACACTTTTCGAATTTTCATCGCAACGAAATACGTGAGCTAACAGTCTTCATAACCGCCACGTCGCGTCGATACCTTAACGCATCGCAGAGAAAATCGATTGTGACAGACGGACAGACAAGTGAATGATCGTATTCCTGTAACATTTTACTCGTTTTCCTGTAAAAATCACGTCATTTTTCGATCAATAAACCGTTGTAGGTGTTGTAGAATTGATGGCAAAATGCTAATTTGAAACTTGCACGCGCGCATACGCTAAATGAAATTATTAATTCCGTTTGCGAAGGAGATAATTTCGCAGAATGCTTGCGTTGTTTGAGTTTAATTAATTCGAGGCTTGTCAACGGTGGTTGTAATTTCTACTGCGCGCCTGTCTGAGGCATGTATCTCGTTACTGTAATCACCAAACGTTCATTTAGTGTTGATATCTCGAGAAACGTGTGACGTTCCCATGCAGACAGATTAATTACCCACTATTGTTATTCACAAACGGTAAGTTTAACTACTCTCTAAGTTTCGTACCAATTCAACGTTTAAATACAAATGTTAGAACATAAATAAAATATTATGGTCCGGCTTCGAATAGGAAACAAATACCAAATAAGTTCGATGCTTTCCTAGTCGCGAAAACCGATAGGTAGACTCCCCAACGCACGCTGAGCCGAACGGAATCCGTACCATATTTCATGTTCTCTACGTTATGCGCTTTGTGAAAGAAAATACATTTTTCACTATCTTTAGAGCTTTCGCAGTATATTTTCTTTATTTGTTTCATTCTGTATCCGATAGTTTTTATGGTACGAAACCGTTTAAATTGGGTTCGATGTTGTTGATTTTATAGATTTATTTGATGTCGTAAGATGTAGTCGATTAGTGTTTAACCGCTTCTGAATTACGCATAGTCAAAATTCGGGTCCGGGGTCATATCGACGCGTGTAACTGAAAAAACTCAATGTACGAAATTGGAAAGCGTTCCAACGAGTTCCGCAGAATGATTTCTCGTTTGCCGACACTTGGTAACGATTCATTTGAGAAACTCATTTGCGCGGAGCCTCCGGAGAACGATCCTCATTTGCGTTTGTAGTGGAACTGGAACGTGCTGGTTACTTACATTGTTACATAATATCGAGTGGTAAAGCAAACATGCCATTATTTCTAATGAGAACCACTACATCAAGAGTACGATCGCTATTTATACCAGCAACAGGGCAAGCTCACATAATATCCTTGTAAAGTTAGTCTCACATTCTTCATGTACAAACATAAAATAATAAAGTATAATATATTACATCTACCGTGCACTGAGCTGCCTCTTGAACCCATCTTTACAGACAGCTGCGTAACAACAAAAGGCTGTTGAAATCTGCACTCTGCCTGCATCACGAGTCGAGAAGAATGCTCGACTTTTAGAGTATGTAGGGGAGCAACGGAACAGTGACATCTTCCCCACTTAGCGTTCTCGACTGGCGAAGACGACTTCTCGTCATTTAAAACAAAGGGTGAAATTGCCCGGGGTAGCATGCATTCTACAGTCGTTCTCTCTTGTCCGTTGACCGCAGTCGAGGGCACTGTGGGCACACGTTACATAATATCTCGCTAAAGGAACTTTTTGCTGTTTCGCTAAAAGGGTTTTTTCACAGCGCAATTTTAAAGTCACAAACGCGAATTTTATGCTTTTGTATAAACATAAAATATTCAAACAGATATACGATATTGACCGTATGTGTGAGCTCCGAGCTTTCAGAACAACTAGACGACTTATTTAATCGCAAGCAGTAACAGTAAAACCCGATATGAAAACAATAGCTTCGGTCCGATCGCGGCATGAGCCACCAATTTTTAGAACGAAAACTAATTAATGTGGATGAAAAGCAACAAAAATAGGTGTGCTGTAATATTTGGACGTTGATTAAAAGCGGCGTGGCGTCAACCCATGGGTCGCTATGAATATTCAGACGTTTATCCCGACGTTGACGTTTCATTTAAAGAGCGCCCGATGACTTTGTAATTTTTTAAGTAATATTAACGTCAACAAAAAGGCCTGAAGTGACCCAGCATTAAAGTCAGCTTATGACTGAGAGCGTGATAGATTGCCGACCGCCCGGCGCTCTCGTTTATTTTTTATTAAATGCCTCGGCATCTGGCTTCAATTGCGGTAACAGCTTTTTATCGTATCTCACCGCTTGTTATTTGTGTAAACGCTCATACGGTACTCAAACAACAAAAAGTTTCAGTATTAGAACGAAGAATCAGTTGGGAAAGTTCAACATACCAACGATGAAAATAGTCCACCTACGATCTTTTTAAAATTAAACTATGTCCTTTTATTTGGTATTTCTATTTTGACTCTTCTAAGAAATGTTCAATTTATCTGTTGACATACCTATCGAGATAATTTCAGTATAAATATCGTTATACAAGTACCTAACTTTGGACAAAAATCGAGCAATTCTCGAACAAAACAAGCTAAATTCAAATCTAAAACGTGCTTAAAACCACACTATCGTAAACGACACGCCTAAACACAAAACTCAATGAACCAGAAGAGAATGATGCGCGCAGATTTTTCCAGACTCAGGCTTTTACATAGTTTGCTGAGCCAATTTTATACTTCACGTCGAGAAATGTATATTTTCAGTATTTTTACATTACATTCACGTCAAAGTGCAAGTTGGGAGTTGAAAAGAAACAACTTTAGGAGGTAACTACTCTTTGTTTGAAATGTAATAAATTCAATATTTTTAACGTACTTATTAAGTTACTAAATGTTTTGTTACTGATTTTATTGTAATTATTTAATTTTATAACTTTGTGTAAAAGTTTGATACGATGTAAAAATTGTTACTGAAATCAAACGAAAAAAAAACCCTTTCTCTACGACCGGGTGAAAAACACCAAAATACGGAGATGAACGAGATTTTCGGACACAGCAAAAAGAAGGTGGAAGTGGCCACATATGCTATATTACTGGATGGAAGATGGGGGAACAACGTGGTGGAGTGGAAACGACACGACGACACGGTTGGCGCAGTGGTTGAGCGATCAACTGCTGCGCTGCGCAGGGAACAAATATTTATATGGCCTACAGATAGTTGTTCCGGGTCTGGCTGTTTGTGTATGTCGGTTTAAATGTTTGTAAACGCACCCACGAAACAGGAGAAATTTCTAGTGCAGCGCAAGGTTCTTTAAAAAAAAACACGAACAGGACGGAGGAATGCGGGAAGACAACCGACTAGGTCGCCAGACGTTCTCATTAAGGTGGCCAGAAGAAACTGGCTAGCAATTACACAAAATCACCAAAAGTGGAAAGATTTGGCAGAGACCAACACTGAGCATTGGCTTTGGGAATTACAGTCCTTTGTTATAAAAATAATGTTTGTCTATTATTTTCCGTTCTGTTTAAAAAGTTAGTGTTTACCTTGTTTTATTCGTTTTATTCTTATATAACCTTATGTATATCTTCACAGTACACAACTATGCAACTGACTCCTATAATAAAATTATACTGTTAATAAGAGGAAGTAATTTATTTTATTATTTACGCAAAAGTAAGTACCAACTCTCATTTCTGTGAAACTAACTGTACTGATTTAATTCACGTGATAAAATATTATATCAGATGGCTAATTTACATTATAATATTTACACAGGGACTGGCCATGCATGTATAATAACGTCGGTACATACAGATAGGTAATTACAAAGTCTTCCCTTTTAATTGGGTAGCTATTGCGGTCTGATCGTCTGACCTTTAGAGCATCGGTCAGAATCAGCAATGATCCTCAACAGTTCATACCGTTAATGAGTTTCCTCTTGAGGAGACGATCCTGGGTGCAGGATGAGATATAGATAGAATTCGTGATTATCCATCAAATATGCACGTGCACACAAATTTTCGTGTCTGTGCTATGAACCGTTGCGGAGTGGTGAAGTTGCTTAAGGATATTATCTAGGACCAAAGTACTCATCAAGATGAATCAAACGAGCCCAATCTCAATGCAGTTACGTCGTTTTATTACGGAGATTCTATGGCCACCTTCCAGCTTCATCATCAAACCCTGGTTACCATTTAGGACCAAAGTACTCGCCAACACGAATGAAACAAGCCCAAACTCGTTAGGATTGTGCCTATGTCCACCTGCCAGCTCCATCATCAGATCAGCTCCATGTCATCATATTATTGCATTGTCACGCGATATACTTATGCGAGCAAAATTTCAGCTCAATTGGAAACCGGGAAGTGTGTCAAATTTAACTTGCAAGATCTCATTACACACGGAGTACAACGGACTGGTGAAACCAAATAAATGCTTGTAAAATAGACTAGAGTCAAGAGCAAACCCATCTCAAATAAAAAATTTATGGCTTCCAAAACTCGTATGTTTGCAACAACATGGAATTTTAATCAAAACAGTAGGAGATTATCTTTTTAGGGTTCCGTAGCCGAATGGCAAAAAACGGAACCCTTATAGATTCGTCATGTCTGTCTGTCTGTCCGTCCGTATGTCACAGCCACTTTTTTCCTAAACTATAAGAACTATACTGTTGAAACTTAGTAAGTAGATGTATTCTGTGAACCGCATTACGATTTTGACACAAAAATCGAAAAAAAAACAATAAATTCTGGGGGTTCTCCATACTTAGAACTGAAAACCAAAAATTTTTTTTTCTTCAAACCCTTACCTGTGGGGTATTTATGGACAGGTCTTTAAAAATGATATTGAGGTTTCTAATGTCATTTTTTTCTAAACTGAATAGTTTGCGCTAGAGCCACTTCCAAAGTGGTAAAATCTGTGTCCCCTCTAATTTCTAAAATAAGAGGAGGAAAATTCTGAAAATATTTAAGATTGTAGAACGTAAAAAAAACTATCAAGAAAAATTAGTTTCAATAAATTATGATGTTTAGTTTTTGAGATATGGGGTTTTTCATCAAACTGCAGCGGTAACTTTGTTTTTCATTAACATACTTTGAAAAACAAATTTAGTTTTGCAGTTGAGTGGAAGTTTACTAACTTATGAATGACAGTTCAAAATATTGTTATTATATTGTTTGGGGCTATGAAACCCTGTGTGCAAGTAAGACTCGCACTTGGCCGGTTTTTTTAAAGTTGCTAAGTGTATGTAATATTGGTGCTTGTGACTGTACCTAATACCTAGACCCACTTTTCGTCAGTTATGTTAACCCGCTAGTTATGTAGTTTCGCAAATTTCTATTGGGCGTTTTAGCATACTTTTGAGAGCAGCAGTGGCCCTGTGGTTGCAGTCCCGACTTATGAGAAGTAAGCCGTGGGTTCGAACCCAGGCAGGCGCAATACTTTGTGTAATTTATTTCATCACCGCTGCTCTCAAAACTGTGAAGGAAAACATAGTGAGGAAACCGATGAGGAACCGAACTAAAAATTCGAAGATATGTGACATCTACCAACCTGCATTGAACCCGCGTGGTTGATTACAGCCCACTCCCTCTCAGGCCTGTGTCCCAGCTGTGGGAACATTATAGGCTGATGATGATGATGATGTTTTATTATTTATGGCTGCCTTTTTTTTTAGGATGGGAAATCATCAAATGACTTCTCCCGCTCTGGGCGGAGCGGAAGGGAGTGTCAGACTTGACTGACGAAAAACCCATCCATGTTCCTTCTTAGACCTTTGTGTTCCAGGGCCACGGTATCTCTTTCGAACAACCCGCAGGTTTATGGCTACCCTAAGGTACAGACCCAGTCACAAGGTAAATATAATGAAACGAATGTAGCTCCCCATTTGAAAACGTAAATCTAGTGAAAACATATTTGAAGCTAAAGTGTTACTATAGTAGTACTTCTTCAATAGCTCGAGAGCCAGTTAACTTGACATATTCTTTTGATCGCATGAGATCCCGTGTAAGGAGAGGAACAAAGATCTATTTTATATTGGCTCTTAAAGAATTCAAAGAACTTAGTCTCGGAACCAGAAACTGAGAAAATAAAGAATTTACTGCAATTTTGTTAAGATAAAAAGCTGCTATTTGGAACACAACGCGATGGGTAAATTTGTGCCCGGTTAATGGCAATAGGGTTGTCCCTAATTATATGGGACTAAAACATAACTGGCGAAATGTGGGTGTGCTATTAGGTACACCTCTACCAAACCCCTTAGGGATTACTATAGGGGATATCTACGTTAGATAGTTATTTTTGCATTTTTGTAAACCGACACAAGTTAATGTACCTACGTTTGGTTACCAATGTCAACGACTTGAAGTCCTCTGTAAATTAGCAAACCTGCGTGAGTCTGGTCAGAGGCCCTAACACGAGTACGCGTAGTAAACGTAACTTTACAATATAGGAGGTTTTGTTCATATCACGCGCTTAGAATCCCCGAAGAGCTAGGCAGAGTTATATCTAATAGTAGGTACTCGAAATTTCGCAAGTTTTCGGCGAGCCTATTCAACTGGGCACAAATCCAGAATCAGTGGCTGCTACTGAGAAATTATTTCTGGGAAAACCACAACAATGAACCTTTGCCCGACCCGGGAGTCAAACTCAGAACCTCATGTTTAGCAGTCACGCTTCAGCAACGAAGCAGCCAGTCAGTAGGCAGGCAGGCAGGCAGTCTGGTGAAGTACTAAAACTTTTACAAAAAAAAAAAAAAAATATAAACAAAAAGCGTTCTTTTCGCTCTCAGGAAATTCTTAAATTCACTTACAACTCAAATCATTAGTAAATACAAAAACAGGAAGTTTCAAATCTCGCTAAACAATAATAAAAATTAGGGATCTAAATGTGTCCATTGTTCAAGCGCTGCCGCAAATTCTTCCACTTAAGTTGCGCCCCTGACTAATGTTAGGGGCGGTCCAACTGTTACTTTTCGTTTTAGCCCGGCGACCGTAAACCGACGTTGATAAGTGTTCAATGCGACACGTCTCTATTTGGACCGAATGCGAGATAAGAGCTGAAATAACTCAGGAAACTAACCTCAATATGCCCTCAGTATGAGTTCGGAATACTTAATGTAATATCTTCTGTTCGCGAGTGTCCGTCTTTGTTTCGCTGAGACTTTGTAGCTTTGTTACCTGTGTTATGACTTATGACCCGAGCTGTATAGAGTATAAACATCACAAAATGTTTTATTTATAAATAGGAGTATTTTTTATAAAAAAGGTATGCTCTTGTGGAAACATGATCTTTGTGTATGCTCCACGGAACGCACGACGTTGTATTAAATTCTAGAGTTAGGTTTTGATTATATTCACAGTGGAATACCTTTGTAGCATGCTTGTTGAGCTTCAAATTAAATTTTAATGTAATAAACATACGGAACTAAGATCCCACACATTTGTTCTTTTAAATTGAATTCTAGATTAAAAATGTTCCAGGATAGATATGTACATTTTTGTTCAATTTCAAGCAGACGTAGCCCCTCTATAAAACACTGAACTACACTACTAATCGACTGAAGATAAATTTAACCTACATTTAACAGAGTTGCTCAACCGATTTACCCCTTTTGAACGCTATATCGATAAAGAGTTCCCAATAAAACAATTCAGTAGTGTGAAAATCCCCTCCGTAAATGAAGTAGGTACACAAATCAAGCGCACGCTGGCCGAGCAAGAGAATTCCGTCACCACTAAAGCGTATGCCTTCCGTCTAATCGAGTAAATGTTTCCAAACCAATGGCTCGGACACGTCGCGTAGAGCTGCTACGAGCCGTGGCTCGGGCGCCGTAGCAGCGGAGACGTAGCGCTACGTTCAGACTTGAACAAACATTTACGTTGCTCTCAAGCTAAGTTTGGTAGTTGCATTGGAAATATTTTATGGGTTACGTTACTTTGCTTCGATAATCGACATTCTAATATCTATCTAAACTAATATTATAAAGAGGAATGATTTGATTGTTTGTTTGTTTGCATTGAATAGGCTCCGAAACTACTGGTCCAATTTGAAAAATTCTTTCAGTGTTAGATAGCCCATTTATCGAAGAAGGCTATAGGCTATATATAATCACGCTAGGACCAATAAGAGTGGAGCAGCAATGTAAAATGTTGCGAAAACGGGGAAATGTGTTAATTATAATTTCATATTAACTTTTGCTTTCAATAAATCCATTTAAAACATGAAATCATATACAAATGTTATTGACCACAATAATTGTCAATAGCGTTTTATTTTAATGATTGTAGACCAATTACGTGGCATAACAAAGCCAAAATTAATGTCACCGTTAGGCGATTCAGGTTACCGTATGGAAATTATGCCAAATTGGGATTTTGTAGCTATAAATCGTGATTAACAAAAAAGCGACAACAGACTTTGGTTTTAATAACATATAATGAATAAAATTATTGAACGTTATTGTAATCCGTTAAGGTTATTCATCATTCATTCATAGATTGCGTTTTTTTTCTATCTCAAAACACAGACTAGGATAGAAAGTACAGAAAAAATATAGAATTCCTGGAAACGATCATAGTTTTTGTCATAGGATTCCACAACATTGTCAATCCGGTACGTACAAATTACGGAAGCAGCTCCGGACACTGAGTTCTTACTGGGTTGTCTGCAGCCGGTCTGCAACTTATCCTTGCTGTTCGACAGAAAATTTAGAGGTTTTTCTTTTACTATAAATCGTGGGTCTTACTTAGGTACTTGTCATTGATGACGTCCTAACTTTACAGTTTCGTTAAAATGTTTCTTAAATTACATGTGAAAAGATCAGTTTTGAATCTGTCTGCATGAGCCTGTAGTTCAATTTAATAATTTAATTAAATAAAATGTTCTAAAATGACACGTTCACCGCGGTCGACCCGTGGTCGTAGTCATATCGTATACTTGATTCTTGTACGTGGACGTTACTTAGTATTATTACAGCTAGGTTTACTTTAAGCTTTGAGTATAGCGATAGTCTTTGATAAAAAACACACTAAAACTCAATTACGTCACTTTTAAAAACTAGGCCAGTGCGAGTCGGACTCTTGCAAAAAGAAGATTCCGTACCATCACCTAAAAAAAACATGTTTCTTGCTGTAGGTACCCCTGTAATATTATTGACTTTATAAATTTCTCGTATTTGTTGTTATAGTGGCCCTAGTAATACACACTATGAGAAAAATTCAAGTGTCAGCCTATAACAGTCCAAAAGATTTCTATATATTAAGATTTCTATAGAGTCTGTGACAAACAGATGGACAGACAGTAGAGCCTAATAGCGTCCCAATAGCCTAATAGCGTCCCATTGGCACCATTCGGGTACGGAATCCTAAAAAGCATTCTTACTCTGCATAATGAAACGTAGGCAAAGACATATATAAAAGCCAGTATCTCGTGTCTATGACGATACGGTTTAATGGAGTGTGCCTGTAGGTAGTGCTGACCAGTCACCGACGTCTCTGCTGACTTAGCGGGGTCGGATTTAGCCGTAAGGTATTCCTACATACATACATACAAACAGTGTATACATATGTATAGGTATTTGTAAGGGTATGTGTGCATAACGTACGATCTATTTGCTTGGGTTCACCAGAATTCTATTACTATGCTTCGCTACTGAGCTGGTTTTCATGTAGTTCTTCGTTTTAGATCTGAAAAAAAATTGTTGAGCTTTGCTTTATCCATGTAATTTGGGTTATCTAAGAAATTACCGAAACATCGCTAGTTTGTATATTTGTTGTTGTTGTTTGTGTTTGGATTATTAAAAGGGTTTAATGTATTCAGATTACGTCATTTCCTTCATGGGAAGGTCCACATACTAAAATAATGACGAAAATCCATAATCATAATCGAATATCCATATTCTTCAACCAGGACACGAAGACAAATTCACATTTCTATCGTCGAAAACATTTTGATGTCCACAACACAATTCCCGGTATCAGTCTATTCGATCTGCTACCGGAGACTCGGAGCTACCTATATTTTTCAATTCGTTTCAAATTATTAAAATCTGCCAGTGAGCCCGCCGCTGTCGCATGGTGGAAACGCTAACCGTTCGCTATAAACTTTTTTGATATTACTCAGCAGCCGTTGCACGTAAATCTGCCCTTACAGTGGTCCCGGCAACTTTTTCAATTTAACAGGTAAGGATAAATCGTTCATTCTTTTTATTTGAACATAGAACTGATATAAACTCCCCGAAACTTTAGAAGGTGGAGGCCGATATTGTTTGCTTCCTGTTAACTTTGGAAAATCTTTTGCTGAGAAAGATTTGGCTCGTCCGCCTCAGTGGGCTCTCTATAGTTTGGTCTCTAACCCAACATTTTATTCCTAGAAATAAAGAAGCAAGAAATCTTAACATGGAGTTTTTTTTTTCTTTTTAAAGGTAGGTATCATTTTCTTTTAAGTGCTTATGGTGAGAGGATCAATTAAGCGTAACGTATGACTCCATAAAATGCTCGTAAACGGTAGGATGATAGCTATCATGATTTTAACGCTGCAGCAATTTCAACATGGGTTTTTATTTCATACTGTTCATAAATATTCATGTTTACCCATTAGCTTTGTACGTCACAACAAACAAAATACACAGTCCAAACAACAGGAGAATGTAAATAAATACCAGGCACATTTAAATTATACATTTGCACTAATTACAGAAAGTAAACACTGAATGCACTGCAGACGATATTGTCCACTAGAACATTGCAGGTCTATTATGCTCCACAAACAGAAAAAAACAGTAATTTTCCTTTTAGCATCAAATTCACGATCACAACTCTAATTAGGCTTATCTACGATCAAAACAGTTGAATGTTAGTAATTGATAGAGTTCACGGCACATTTCGATGCCAAATCGATTAATAGGTGAGGAACACAAAAGTTTTTCAATCGAAAAGTTTTATCGATTAGCTCGTCGGCGACGTTACTGTCATCTAAATGAAGGAGCGGGGAACTGTTCAAATCGCATCCTTTATACTCGAATGCTCAGAGTCATTAAAAGTTTTATCTGGCACAGATGCACTGGCTGTGTGAGTTTATTGTTGTCTACGGGGGATGCTTTGAGTGAGCAAAGCATTTGAAATAACGCTTCAGAGTGCATGCAAATCCTACGAAAACAGTTCGACGCCTTATTTTTTATGTTCAGAAATTCGGGAAAAAAAAATATAGTAAAATATTGTAAAATTCTGCACGAAAATACAGTGCAAGGATTTCTAAATATTAACTTGCAATAAGAAGGTTCCTTAACCCTGGTTAAGTATTGATGGCGTAATTGGAGGTAAAAGCTTTAGTAGATTAGAAGTCACAGTCGTACATTGGCATTTTAAAATTAGTAGAGCTAAAAAGTGTACCTGCCTTCCGGAAAATGTATGCTTCGATGTGTTTAAATTCTACTTAATTTCGTACCGTATACGGAAATGCACTTTGAATAAAAACTTATTTTTTTAATATACCTATTTATCTGCCAATTATAGACCTGATTTACTGTGACAAAATAAAGTAGAGTATAAGTTACTTGTCTGACTTTTTCAGTAACCCTCTGTGTTTGTTAAACACTATTAACCATTGAACCTGGATGTCATTTGTATATATTTAACAGTCGTTTTAAAGCCCGAAAGTTTTTCAACGAGTTTTACCAAGCGGTATCGTACCCCAGTAACTGGGTTCAGATGATGAAAAAGTCAGTTGTTCCATGTAAAATACCACTATTCAGTTGAATCCGGGTGGACTACTAGACAATGCTAGACCCTAACTTAGTTGAGAATAGGCTAGGTATTAGATCATTTTGTGCTTTTTTTACATTGTACAACTATAAGAAATATACTTTGAGACGAATCTCATCTACAGTAGTGACACAGGCTGATACCACTGTTATCAAAAGTAGAGCAGAAGCGAACAAGGCGACAAGCAATAGCGAAATCACTCCATTGTTATATTTTAATCCCGAGTCAGTTCACTTGTAATTGCTCAAACATCCGCAGATGAGATTTCAATTACTTCGTATATTTAAAAAGAGACTTGTCACTCTTCAATGCATAAAGGCAAATGATTCGAGGAGCCATTTTCCACTGGCAGGGCACCTATTGAGAGCCGATGACAATGCTGTCTGTCGGTGGACGGAACCCTATTGTTATACTCGGAAGCCATTATTGACATTTTCAAAGGGCTATTAAAATATTTTTTATTGAAAAACGTTTACGAACTTTTTTCTCGAAAAGCAATAATTCATCAATATACCGCACAAAAATAATGATAAATATTACCACAAAGGAATTCCTGACAGATTGCACGTTTGAATATGGCAAATAAATGGTCGGAACGTTTGAAAGCGAGATCGTTTAATTCTGTGATTTATAGTGTTTTGTACAGAAATATTGATAATGTCGTCTTAATTAGAACCAACGACGCTCCTATACAAAGTTATATGACCTAATAATAATGTTACATAACGAAACATATCTCTTCGCCTAACTCCCATTTTAGCAACACAAAATAATAACACGACTATATTTTTCTCTGAGGAGGTCCGGTATATTTAACGTAAAAGTAAATTGTTTTTCCGCCCGCCCGGGAATTGTCATGACGCGCATTGTTGCTTAATTATCAAAAAGAGGAAATAAAAAGTTCCGAAGAAACAAAGGCTTCATTAGCAAAATTTTGCCGAAGGGCGAACAAGCTCATGGTACAAGAAAAATATACTAATAGACACATTCAACATCCACCCGGCAACGAGAAAATTTGAGGTAGGATTTTTTGTAGGAAAAGTTAAAAATTATGTAGTGGTACAGTGGTGTTTTTTAAGAGATAACCTCAGGTTTTTATGTACAAACCTCGGTTGGAAATTGTACTATGATTTTCACTTATGGTCCAAGAGCCCGCGACGATCAGACCTTGTGTATGTCTCTGTGTATGTCCCTAATACAGGTATGAACGATCCTCGACTATGAAGTTTGGATCACGGTTGCTTTGAAAGGTATGGACGTATCAAATTGATCCTCAAATTCGTTAAAGTATAAAGCTCAATTTTTATATATTTTATTTGGAAGAACATTATAAAGTACCGTTACACCGTCC
This sequence comes from Cerastis rubricosa, assembly GCA_949152445.1. Classification (NCBI taxonomy): domain Eukaryota; kingdom Metazoa; phylum Arthropoda; class Insecta; order Lepidoptera; family Noctuidae; genus Cerastis; species Cerastis rubricosa. The sequence goes on along the minus strand of OX424525.1, from coordinate 11,100,184 downwards.
ATTGTCAGACACTTGGTACAGTTGCAACCCCCAGTCAGACGCCCTTAAACTAACGAATTATAATTATACAAGGTGTTGTTTTGCATCCTCGTCAAAATTCAGGATGTTGTCACAAAAGACATAAATAATCAATATCAATTACGGTACCTAGTAAATTATTAAAAAACACTGCGTTTTTTTGTTGTTTAAGTTTGTCAATATTTCAGAATAACCCCCTTAACGTGGTTTAGGGATTATAAAATTATCGAAAAAACGTTTGAGGTTTTTTGTTTGTGTGTAAGCGACGTTATAAGGCGGGAATCAGACGGCCCGTGTTCAAAACACAGGTGGTTCACAGTTATTGATTTCAATAAATAAATAAAAAAAAGAAAATTACCTACTCATTTTATTATTGATTCGGGTCGAGAATCATTAGCATAGTTACCTCCTAGAATTTGACGAGGTTGCAAAACAACACCTTGTATATACTTACGTTACAGTATAAAACCTGAATTTAATATTTGTTACTTGGGGAACTATGTATAAAAGAAGTTTTCTCAGTTATGAGACAGTTTCGATGGTTCTTACGTCTCTTCATACTTGTATTAACACAACACAGAGAAACACACATACACAGAGAAACTTTCAGGGTTTTTATAATATAACTAAGGTCTAATCGTCGCGGGCTCTTGCTCTATTAAGCCTCTTACGGGTACCCGTACGTCGTAAGTTGTGCCTACGTGGGCACTTACCCAAAATTAGTCACACCGGTCCACAGGTTACGGTCGGTAAAATCCTCTTATAAATATACATTATAGACTCTTATGTGATCGACCTTCGAATTTTACTCAGACTCACTTAAGGCTGTAACGTATTACCTTTACTGTGGCTCTTAAATCGTACATGTTATGGTCGAGTCGAAAAAGGACAGTTTGATACGTGGGTAAACATTTCCTGTAAAAATATATGCGATTATAAAAACCCCAAATTATACAGAAAAAAAATAGTAGTAAGTACCTACACGAACAGAAAATCCAACTTTCCCACCAAATCAGATAAGTAGTTTAGAAACTTTATAATTAGAAATGTCCTTCCGATATAATCCTATACCTATCATAATGAACAATGATTTCTGTCAAGTCCTGGAGAAGTTGGGGGTGTTCGGTTGTGAACAAGTAAACGCTTGCGTCACGTGATTAATGAATGCAGCCTTGATGTTGTGTTGTGATGCAAATGACTTGAGTCAAACCCTGTGATGACTAGCCTACATATTGCTGACGTCAGGATTTTGTTACACCGTTGAATTTAGCCGAGGAGTTTTTTTTGTTTGCAACTTGATGGTTAAAGCCAAACCTGTAAACGTTAAATGGCTTTTAGAGTTCCAATTAAAAAGCTACAGATAAAACACTAAAATAGACAATGTAAGTAGGAATGCACAAAAATGTTCCATGAACAGAAACAAAATGCGTAGCGTACCGTTTCCCTGCTACGAAAGCGTAGCTGGCGTAGCGGCTACGTGATCGTGTCGAACCCGCGTAGCAAACAAAATTCAATTACTTCCAATGCCGCATTACAATCACCTACCTACAATATACTCAGAGGGTACTTAATAAAATTAATTTACGAAACTTGATCACCAAAACTCTTAAGTCCCAAAAAACATGGAAAGACACGTCGTCAAGAACGTTCTCAATTGGGCCGTAAATTAGATCGTCAATATTTTACGTCGTGACATGAACTTTTATTATTATTGTTTTACGTAATCAGCAAAAAGGGCTAAACAAGCCTAACATGAATATTTGTTACTTCGTCCAACATCGTAAAATATTCAGTGAGTAATTTTTATTATACTTACTTTCTAGGGTGTCAGGACATTTGCGCGAAGGAAACTTGCGCAAACCCATTTGATTGGACACTTGCCGGAATGGACTTTTGCGCCAATAGAATTTTACGCTAACTGACATTTGTGCGCATGGACATTTTCGCGAATGTATATATGCGCGAATTGACATTTACGCGACTTATACTTGCGCGGCAGACACTTGCGCGATGTAATGGCTTCATGGGTGTTGTTTTCGTGGTTTTTGGGGTCACTGACAACGAAAATCGGGTCAAAAGTTTCCACGGCGCCATCTCAGATTTTCATTTTGACCCGAAGTTCGTAATAACCGACCCCAAAATCCTCGAAAACGACACCCATGATGAAAAATATAAAAAAAAAATAACGGAGCCATCTTGAATTTTCATTTTAACCTTACTTTCGTTATCAGCGACCCTTAAAACCACGCAAACGTGTCCAAGTGTCTGTCGCGCAAGTATAAGACGCGCAAATGTCCATTCACGCAAAAGTCCATACGCACAAATGTCTTTTCGCGCCAATGGCTTCGCGCAAGTGTCCTTCACGCAAATGTATTTCGAGCAAATGTACTAGATCCGCTTTCTAGCACTAGTAATTGTTATATTCAACATAAAAAATCAAATGTTAAAATAAAATATTAAAAATCAAATATTGTTTATTTAAACCTGTGATATTCAGTCGGACAATATGCGAACTGTTACATGCCTTCTTCTCCTTCTTCTCGTAACTACACACATCAAAAGTGTCTAGGGATCAAGCATTTTTATGCGGATTTCTTGAGATTGAGATGTGGCTTTGTAATAAATTTATGATTTTATAAATTTATATGGATCCTTTTTGGTGCATTTCATAATTTGAATCAGGAACTGTGAATCAAATTCGAGTAAAAGATGAAAATCAGCTGTCAATATTTTCCCTATAAAAACATACAACGCATTGAAGACATTATTAGTGCTACTGTTTCCCTACTACTGATTAAAACCAACGTTATTATGGAGCGGCGACGTCATTTAAGCAGGGAAGAAATGCTCAGAGCCGTGGGAATGATAGAAGCTGGTTCCCGGCAACGTACTGTGGCTTTAGCTCTGAATACAAGTCAGAGTGTTATCAGTCGACTTTGGACACGTTACCGAAGCACTGGTACCGTGGCTGAGCGCCATGGAGGACGGTATCGCTGCACCACACGGAGACAAGACCGATACATTCAAATCTTAACTCGAAGAGCTCCAACAATAACCGCCATGATGTTAGCCGTGAGGCTTCATCACTCTTCAGGGAACTTAATTAGCGACCAAACAGTCAGAAACCGCTTGCATGAAGTGAACCTTCATTCCCGAAGACCGCGACGGGTACCACCTATAGCAATGCACAATCGTAGGATTCGATATCAATGGGCTCTTGAACACAGAAATTGGGCAGAAGAACAATGGCGTTTCGTGTGCTTTTCTGATGAGTCTCGTTTTGGTATGAGACCGGATACAAGACGTATACGACACTGGAGAACCCCTGGACGCCAACAGCGATTAAAACCCTGCCAGGAAGTCCATCCTTATAGTGGTGGAACCATCATGGTATGGGCGGGTATTTGGATCGGCGGAAGAACTGAGTTGATTTGGATCAGAGGCAACCTCAACGCTCAAATTTATGCTGAGACGATTGTATCAGACGTCATCGTTCCTCTACAAGTGCAAATCGGTCCCTTATTTCAGTTAATGCATGATAATGCACGACCGCACACCGCAAGAGTTGTAAGACAGACTCTCGCCGCAGCTAACATCAATGTCCTGCCCTGGCCTGCTCAGTCGCCAGACTTGAACCCGATTGAGCATGCATGGGATATGCTACAGAGAAGAGCTCTGCCGAATATGGAGGGTATCCAGTCGCAAGAAGACCTTTTTTTGTTGTTGCAACGAACATGGGCGGCCATTCCACAGCGTGATTTGGATGAACTCATTTTGAGTATGCCAAACCGATGTTCTTGTGTTGTTAGTGTTCGCGGTAGAAACATGGATTATTAATTGTTTAAGTTACCCAATAAAATTTTAAAGAAAACTGTTATTTCAGTCTTTTTTTCGAACTTTAATGTTAGTGGTTCAAATGTCAAAAATCCCTTTATTAGAAAATGGCAAATTTCTTTATTAATGCAAAGGTGACTTGGTTTATCGTTACTGTGACAAACGAAAACACTTTATTTGATGAATCCTTAAAGAAAATTTTAATTAATATCAATCAGGAGAAAAGTTATTGCAAAAATATATGTTGATCCCTAGACACTTTTGATGTGTGTAGTTAGTTTCCGAATACCACCTACTAACCTAACACAGCTTTTTTTTTTTTTTTTTTTTTTTTTTTTTTTTTTTTTTTTTTTCGGATGGGAAATCATCAAATGACTTCTTCCGCTCTGGGCGGAGCGGAAGGGAGTGTCAGACTTGTACTGACTAAAACCCATCCATGTTCCTTCTTAGCCCTTTGCGTTCCAGGGGCACGGTATCTCTTTCGAACAACCCGCAGCAACCTAACACAGCTTAGGTTTTCTTCGAACATTCCTCTCTATTACTAAATAAACATGGATTGTTAGAACACCCTTCTCGGAAGACATCAGATTTATTTATCTTTCCTTAACAAACAGTTGCTTCCGCCATTATTACTTACTTTAGATATAATTTACCTAAAATTTATTTGTTTTTTTCCTGTTGTGAGCATTTGTAATTAGTTCCTAAGAATCCTTCCGAATAAAACATTTAACTTTTATACAAAAAATCTTTAAATATTAATAAAATGGGTTGCAAATAAACCTGTTTTTTCTTTTACCAAGTAATAATTTTATTAGACTTTATATTTTAATTTAGAAACTCAACTAAGGTAAATGCAAAAAGTACGAAAATTAAACAAATACTTATTATTTTTTAAATTCAATTAGTCCACCTGGCGAGCAGTGTTTTACTTCGAACTACAACAAAATTAAATCTTTAGTAAGAAAATAGAAGTTTCATTAGAAATATCAGTATAAGTTTCTGAATTAAAGGATTACAAACCAATTCCAGTAGCCTAGAGTCTGTTATATTTTATAATAAATATATAGCTTCGCGGTACTATTCTATTCTTTGGAAAGCAGCTACTGTTATTTAGTTATTACGTGAACATCAAAATAAATCAGTAGAATAATAAATTGTTACTTGACTGTATTTAGGTAGTAAATATTTAAACCAAAAAATGCTGTTACCATGGTTGTGTAGGTTTAATTAAACTTGTTAAATTTAACAATTACCATATTCATATTCATTTAATTGCGTTCCACAATGTTTTACAGGTTTAAAAGGCTTAAAGCTAAGAACAATGTTATGGACACAGCAATATAAGTATTTATTAAGATTAACTTTTATATAAATTAATGTTCCACAATAATTATTAATAAAATTAAATAATTTCTAATTAAAAGATGCAATTATAGTTATTAGTGACATACTTATAACAAATACACGATAACAATAAAATTGTAAACATTGTACTAACATAAAACATAAATATTATTTATAATTTAGATCAATACTAGGTAAAGACAACTCAATAATTACTTCCATCTAGGAAGCACACGTATACAGCTAAAATCCTCGTAGGGTTAGACAGAGGTTTACCTTATAGTAAACCCACATATCACGTGTTACGTATAAGTCCCAAGTAATAGGTGCATAAAACCCAATTTAAGCATGACTAAATAAGTAACGGTGTGACAGTCAGCCCCAGACCACACAATGATTGCACGTAGCGCTGCTGTGCTTTCCCCGTCGCAGTACCTGATGAGGCGTTTCTGACGCCAGAGCATTGCTGGCTAAAGCATTGTTTGCCCAACGCCCGCCCTGTGATCGAGACACGCTGTTTGCCCTCTGAGGTTTCCTTTAATTAATTAGGGTATGCAACTATGTACCTACACTGTTAAGGCTTAAAACAGCTTGTGTTAACGTGATTTGATTAATAGTTATCGTTTTTCGTCGTGGTGAAAATTTTCGATAATCGTTATGATGTTATGTTTATTCGTCTCTTTTTTTTATATCGACGACGACAGTTACCAACAAAAATCTCTTTTAATATTTTGTATAAATTAGAATGATAATAGGAATTTCTCAACTTATTTTCAAAACCTGTGTAACACCGATAACGAAAGCTTTGTTCTAGATTAGCGATATACTTAGAGCAGATAATTAGAGAAGATAAAATCACTGACACAATATTAAGGCGAATCCCACGCTTTTCATCGCTTGTTGGTAATAACCTCCACCCAATAAGCGAGATTATTACTTGCTAGCTAAAGTAAATACTTTTTACTGTCGATTAACAACCGAGTTTTACTCCCACGTCAAAGATATTGTTTTCTGAACTACAAACAAACAAAATGCTGGGTGGGATTCCCGTCATATTTACCGCTAGCTATCTAGGTTAAGTGGGTTATCATATTATGCGTGGGAAGAGGATTAGATCTATGTCTCCATGGATACTGTGTATGAAGTGTGTCGCATAGAGGGCTACTTATAATTACAAAGTAGGGAACAGGTACCAAAAATAGGGTGGAAGGTACACCGACACCTAAACGATTACCATGTACTCAGTACACATTCTAAATCACTCCACTCCACATCGAAATTTTTCATCGGTGACTTTTTTTTATGTGCCTTTTCTATACATTTTGACATGACCGTGACCATGACCGTGTTGGTATGCACTTTGCACTTGTAACAAACAGATGCTTTTTTTCAAGGTCAAAGTCAAAGATTTAATTGCATAACTTAATTGGTAATTATGTGTTTGAGCCGTTTGGGGTTGAAACACTAGGGCCATGGGGCCCGAGTGCCCACCTTCTGTATCGAGATATCGCTAAACGGTTGGTCGACTCTTCACGTGACCAGAAGGCTGGCCTTTTTTTTGCCCAAAGAATCAGCATAGCCATCCAACGTGGCAATGCGGCCAGCGTTCTGGGCACTTTTCCTGTTGACAGCGATGTGGACGAATTTTTTGACGCCCTGTAATTTTGATATTTGTACATATTTTATTATTATTTTAGATATATTTGTAGTTTGTAAATAATGTAAATATGTAATGATAAAGAAATTACAAAAAGTATTGCAGATAAATATAGTTACAAAAGTTCTTACAATGGTAGTATATGCAAATTTTTGGGAAAGGTATTATTAGATCATTTACATTTAAACTGAAGGAATTATTTTATATGATAGAAGGGATTCTCAATTAACCATCTGTGTAAAGCTCTTCTGAAGCGAACCATTGAAAGTTCTTTGATTTTGTTATTAAACTTGTTATCGTTCCCGGAAAAATTAATCTATTAGGATATCTAGTTTTGAACTAACATTTATCACCCAGTAAATTTCAAACATCTCAAGGGTGAGATTTGGTAAATTTACATATTTCCTTAGTATAAATACCTGTTAATGTAAGTACCTATTCTAAGATTTTTATTTAATGGTTTACAAGATGTAAGTGTGTCTACATTATAAATAGCACGTATAGGTACACCTCTTTTGTGTGACCAAAGTTCTTCCGAGATGCACCGAGTTCCCCCATACCAGTATACCATACCAGTATACCATAACGCAGTATTACCAATATATTATGCACGAAATGTGGCTTGTCTACTTGTTAGTTTAGATATACGCCGTAGAACATAAGGAAACTTACTGAGTTTTCCACATATCTAATATTATTAATTATATTTACTATGGGATGGTGCTATTCTTCCATTCTATTCTGCTAATCCCATATCTTCCCGTGGGTGTCGCAAGAGGCGACTAAGGGACTTGCCAGAGAATGGGCAGCAGCGTTCTTTGTGCTTTTGTAACAATCGTACTGCGATCGCCAAGCCTCGCCGCCTGCCAAGCGTGGCGATTATGGCAATACCCCCAAAATGTCAATGTGGCGACACTTGGGGGAGGCCTATGTCCAGCAGTGGACGTCTTTTGGGCTGAAATGATGATGATGATGATGATATTTTCTATACATACTTACTAATAGAGAGAGAGGAGCTCGTGGCTAAATAATAACAGCTGCCCAGGTCGATCTTTAAGGTTAAGCCGTGCTTGCCGAGGTTGGTCTGTGGATGGGTGACCATAATTACATATCGAGTTTCCTCCGTGCCTCGGAAAGCACGTTAAGCCGTTGGTCCCCCGGCTGTCATTTGTAGATCTTTGACAGTCGTTACGAGTAGTCAGAAGCTAAAAGTTTGACATCCAGTCTTACCAAGGGGTATCGTATTACCCAGTTACTGGGTTGTGGAGGTCAGATAGGCAGTCGCTTCATGTAAAATACTGGTACTCAGCTGCATCCGGTTAGACTGGAAGCCGACCCCAAGATAGTTTGGGAAAAAGGCTAGGCAGATGATGACTTACTAATAATGGAGCTGAAGAGTTTCTTTTCTTGAACGTGCTAATCTCAGGGACTACTGGTCTGGTTTGAAAAAATCTTTCAGTGTTAGATAGCCCATTTATCGAGGAAGGCTATATATTATCACGCCACGATCAATAGAAGCGGAGCAGGGGAAAATGTAACGCAGACGGAATTGCGCGGGACAGCTAGCCATATCAATAGACCAATCCAGGAACACCTCTCATCTAGAACCCCAAGAAAAGTCATACTATCTAAATATACTTTCGCGTCGGTGTCCCACCCTGTATACATTATGTCGTTCACAAATACCCTCGAAGAAATCTTCAGGAAGTTGGCAGCCGATTGAACGGAGAGAGATATCGTTCCCGACGAGGTGAAATACATAATTATTACAACATCAACAAACAATAATTATTTTTCTTCTGTTGTGTTAGCACTAATAAAATTATGGCAAGCGCTGATTGGTGATGTCGTGTCGTGACATGCAACAAACTACGGTTCGCATGTCCTAGTCGTGTGTAACGTTATCTTGCATGTGTGCTGCTCCAGCCAGATAAAATGTATATTCATGGACTTAAAATTTAATAGAAAAACAATATTAGCCCTTACTCTAACATTCATAAGTTAATGCAATATGGTTCTAATTCAGTTTCCACGAAAATAAAATTTATCTACCTACAAAAATAAAATTGGCCAAAAATTATTATAATAAAACATAATGAAGCATTCTTTGTAGGGATTCCTTTTAATTGGCTTCGCTCGCTTTCATTAACGCTCATTAGCAGGTTATTGAAATTGAGTTCCAAAGAAAAATATATTTCTTGTAAAAAGTTCTTTATTAACTTCATATTTGCAGAATACCTTCGTTTGAAACTCATCTGTAGTACCTGACGAGTTATTAACGTGAACTTGAAATTAATATCTAGATCTCTATGACGTTGAATTTAATAGTATCTAAATTGGCTGTCAAAGAAAATGAGTATGTAAGGTACTGATAACTGACCATAGATTAAAGATGGATGGATTAAGTTCAGCAAGATCCTTCAAATTTTTCTGAATCCAATATGAAAAAAGTAACGACCGATTCCCCAAACAATTAGGCAGAGTTGTAGAGGTATACTATTTCACAGAGGTGTACAACCAATCTCCAATCAGCAACACCATTCAAAAAGTTGAGATGACACCAATAATTAGAGATGCATCTTGCTCTCTATTTTCCCCAGAAAAGCGTTACTAATTACAGTACAAATTGGTCTTGGCGTTGCCAAAAACGTCTGACTTTACATAAAGCGACCACCAACTGACCCGCCTGAAATTAACATAGCGGCAGTGTCTGGGCATTTATTATCAAAAAGATATTTTTTTTGTCACTAAAATACCTATTATTACCCATTGTAGTTTTTGAAAACTGAAAATTACATAAATATGTAAAATTGTATGGAGTTAAAAATTTATCGCTGCTTGTAAAATAAATATAGGTGCCGAGTATATTCCCACAAAAATGCCTTTGTAACAAAGGTGACCTCAGTAATAACGATTTTAATCTTTAACCGAATATATTGAAAAATAGCGTCGGGCATTTTTGCCCGCTACACTATAGGCAGAGGTTGTCAACGCACAGGGTATTTTTTGCGGCCTTTTAGAAAAAAAGATTTGAACACTTTTATCCTCGGTGACTTAAAAGATGAATTTTATAATTTAAAACGAATTTCAGACTCAAAGTGGATTTCAATGTTATGTCAAATCAAATTTTCTTTAGTTCTAAGTTACGTAACTTCAATATTGAAATATAACTAATTTTAAACTAAAATAGTGGGCAACTATGTAACATCTTTTTTCGATACTTAGCTTTTCGGGTACATATTTGAATTTCGAAAATTAAAATACCTACGGTTAAAATATCAATGGTTAAAACATCGAAAATTAACCTACTTACTTAATCGCCGTAAGATAGAGTGGTAGATATGTTCATATCTACCACTCATGCACAAAGAAGGTGACTCTTTACTCATAATCATTAGGGTCATATCGAAACTGCACCTTTTAACAATACTTCAAGGTGGAAACTGAACTTAATACGAAAATTTTAACAGCCTGGGATAATTTAGAAACAGTCACATGTGGTCTCGTAGGTAATATTCAATTATGTAAAATTCAAAATAATAAGCACCTAGCTCAACAATAAAACACAAACACAGAACGACTCCCATCCCCTCTACCCACGCTCGTATTTTTAATGAAAATTAAACACAATTGTGTTAAAACAAAAGAAGCTTCCGTTTAATTGCATTACAAGTCATGTATTTAAGAAGCCTGATTAAAACAAGTATCTGAGCGGTCCGAATGCTCCATTAAAACCGTAGTAGCTGTTTAAGCCTGTTCGGAAGATTACCAGCCTTCACTGTTGTATGCTAATCAAACACGCCGAGGTGGTGGGTTTAGCTGAGGGGGGGGTGTAGTGTTCATACTGATTGATTCATTGGATGTGGTTAGTGCGTCTCTATTGTCAGGAAATCTATATTCAGCCTAGGTTTATGCCAGGCTTAGTTTGTGTTGTATGTCGTTGTGTTCAAGCCTTAAGAAATATCTGTATCACGATATGTACACTCTGTATTTGCCGTTGACCTTAACATATATCTTGTAATAGTACATTGTTACCCCAGGGGTGAAAGTAACTTATTTAGTCCCGAGACGGGGTTTGGCGTCCGAACGAAGTGAGGGCGCCAATAGTTCGAGGGACTAAATAAGTCTTTAACCCGAGGTAAACACTGTGCTTTTCATTACGAATACAAGGAAAGTAAAAATAAAAACTTGAATTAGCCAAAGAAAAAATTTGTACATTTTATTTCGGATTGCAGCTTTCCCGCCTAATTTGTTTTTTATTCTGTGGCCAGCCATTATATGTGTGTTATTATGTGGCTATTCAGCCATTATTTTTTATTTTCATCATTGAAAAAAGGTAAATATTTTGCCCAACTCTATGTTATTTTAAATAAATTGTTGAAACTAAATTATAATAAAGTTATTTCAAAAATATACATTATTTAATCAATACTTTAAGTTACCTCAATTTTACATCGTGGCTGCATAGAAAGTATAAACATGTGTAAATAGAACTAGTTTTTTTTTTAATAGTTTGACATCTGTCAGTTGAAAGCGATTCTCCCTAGGGATGAAAAGTATTACTTTCATCCCGCTCCTCAGGCTACTTCAGACCTACTTTCAGAGTATGAGTAATGAAAATATATTTATAACTTATGAGCGTTTACGCCTTACGGCTTTCATGCAAACTTTCAAGTCCTTATTTTCCGAAATTACTGAACCAATTTTAATGAAACATAATACGCGTAAGCAGGATACATATATCAAAATAGTTACTGAAAACATTTTCGAAATGTCTTAAAAAAAAAGAAAATAAGGAGTTGAAAGTTTGTATGAAACGTCGTTAGGCGTAAACGCTCTTAAGTTATTTACTTTTCCACAAATATACCTACTTAAGTTTTCAGAACGGATAACCTTTCGGAAAAATAGAAGTAGTAAAGTAATCAATTTCTTTTAGTGAAATAAACAAGAGTTTCCTTTCAAATCTTGTAACGTTTACAAACTTCCTTTACACGCATTAGCCCTCTTATTCTCGGAAATACCGACAGAACTATAACTTGGGAATAAAAACACGGAACAAAACCTACACGACTACTCGTTATTTGCTGACTAAATATGTTCACCAGATTTTTACTTCGATTTTCACTCATACATATTTTTCATAAAACCACAATTCAATTAAATTTGGAAAATTATTTTAATGAATTTTGAAAAATTGATCTTAGTAATTAGAATGTTAATCTCATAAATATTTTTTTTACTGATCCTGTCTATATTGAGCAGCACTCTATACATTGTCAATTTTAAACGAATGACTTTATATCAGTGCAAGCATTTTTACAACTAGCAATGACATTCAGGAAGCCAAACACCTATCGTATAATTGTGCAAGCTTTAACAGTAACTTTCACTTAAATTTGTGTTTCAGTTCACGTAGTCACGTACTACATATTTCTTCTTAATACCCGCCGTTGGTAGCCACCGGCCATTGCGAGCATTCCCGCTTGTTCTGTGTGTAATCTAAATTGATATTTACACAAAAACAAGGTGTAATACCTTTTGTTCGGCCCGCGATGAGAACTAAATTAGAAGTTAATGTTACTTCGCCCGTTAAATGGATTCCTCCAAGCTTTTATGTAGATCACGTGATTTGTAATGGCGGACTGAAATGTTTGGATGGCGTGCAGATTCTAAGGTTGATGGCATAAAACATGGCTAATTTTGGTTCTAAACTAAATGCTTTTGGAAACATGGCTTTTTTGTGTTTTGTCTTTAGAGTAAAACTTAAAACTTTTATTTCTACATAGATAGTCTAATAACTGGCAATGTTGTATTAACAAGGAAATCCATGACACAGCCAGAAGGCGTTGGCACTGACTTCGTAGAAGATGGCGGGACGAGCTGGACAAAACCAACGTACTTGGTGGACATCCCACACATACGCACTAAGCGTTTTGGGAATACTTTTATTATGCGTACCGCTAAGGAGTGGAATTCCCTGCCGGAGTCTGTGTTTCCCGGTAGCTACAATCTAGGGGTCTTTAAGTCAAGAGTGAATAGGTTTCTTCTAGGCAAGCGTGCTTCACCGTCGACCACATCATCGCTTACCATCAGGTGAGATAGTGGTCAAGCGCGAGCCTATAGATAAGAAAAAAATAACCTGTGGTTTATATAGTCCTGGATCCGAAGAACTTGGAGAGGCCTTTGCCCAACAGTAGAATGAGGCAGGCTCACATTATAAACTAAAATCGCATTTCCCGTGAAACTAAACAGAATAAAACCTGCGCACACTTTGCAATTTCGTTGTGAAATCCCACTATTTCCATTTACCGAGATTTTTATCCATAGCATTGCAAACCCCTTCGAATTTGCAGAAGTTAAATCTGAACAACACATTGTTTTAGTACCTTTTTTATTTTGGTGTAATTACAAAATAAAACAATTTGAGAACTTGTAAGGGCACGAATAATAGAGAAGTATGGAACAAGAAGACACGCTGCGCCAACCCCAAATGAATTGGGATAAGGGCAGGAGAATGATGATCGGAAGACAAGACAATAAGACCTCAGACAAGTTGTAGTCTGCTAATAAAATGTTCCAATGCTAGTTATACAGAGAAAGCACAGATCTTTAAGAAACTATACGTTTACAAGCAAAAACATCGAAAACGACAATGGCACGTGCACAAAAGATAAAATAGCACAGCGAACTTTCTTCATAAACAGTATGTGGGTATAGTGGTTGTGTGTTATTACAGAGCTAATTTTTCATCCAATTTCGTTTTAAATAAATTGTTTCTCATATTATCATTTAATAGAATAATCAATACGCAGAATACTTACTTTGAAGAAATTTATTTGAGATAATTTATCGATTTTTGTTTCAAATAAAATTTAGTTTTAGAATATTCATATCATAGAATGACAAATCAAATATTCTTTACCCATTTATTGTTTGTTTCATTTAAAATTTATTATAAAGATTAACGTTTTATTGAGTGGCAGTTTTTAAAATTTATACCTTTAAAAATGCACACCGTAATTAATAATTACTTTATATTCAAGACTGTTTCAATACCTTTATTTAACTTTTTGAATTATTCAATTCGGACATTCCATTCGAAAGATATCACGAGTTTAAAAATGTAAATATTAGAAAAAGGTTGCGTGGTCGCCGCTCACCCTGCTCAGCTAGCTAGCTAGGCAGCATCTTGTGCGATGTAGCGTCACTGGGGTATGGGCCGTACGTAAACACTCAAACTTCAAACATTCTTTATATTTTTCTTTTTTTAGTAACCTGACGCAAATAGAAGATTATGTGTGTGTGTATTATAATTTTGAAATTTTTGTTAAATTACCCGTGCGAAGCCGAAGCGGGCTGCTAGTATAATATATATTTATAAGCCTAATTTATCTTTGTCCAAAACTAAGTAAGTAAGACATTAAAGTACTAATTAGTATAAAAACAAATACAACAAAATCGTTCCGTCTGAATTAGAAAAAATAGACTTTATGTTTGTAAACGACGAAGCCGTTGATTTCTCGAGCCCATGTTTATTTATTTTCGCCGTCGAAACTTTTAATTAAAAAAGTCGTTCGCTATTTATAAATCAAACAACGGTTTTGTGAGAGAGTGACAAGAGTGAATGGTTTATTCTGTCTATCTTACATTCAGTACAGTAATGTTCAAAATACACAATAGGTGTCGTTACAAGTCTTATTTTGATACAATATTAACACCCCCACTTATCAAAATAATATAGGTACACATAGCAACTTACCCCTTTAAAACAAACAAATAATTATACAAGTCTTACATCCTGTATTCCTAACAACTGCATAAAATAATAATGCTTGGTATTACCCAAACCTTTGGTAAGTAGGTCTGCTGGCATTTCAGCTGTATCCAAATATTTAAGTTCAATAATTTTATCAACCACACATTCTTTACAAAAATGGTAACGTATATCGATATGTTTGGTCCTCTTATTAAAACTATTATTTGAAGACAACTTAAGTGCACCCTGGTTATCATTACATAATACAATAGTATATGATTCATTAACAATTTCTTTAGACAAATTATGCAAATAAATAGCTTCCCTACAAGCATCAGCCATACCCATATATTCTGCTTCTGTGCTTGACAGGGCAACTGTTTTTTGTTTTTTTGCCTCCCATGATACCACACTTCCAGCTAACATAAAACATAGACCTGTGTAAGATCTTCTGTCTATAATATTATTTCCCCAATCTGCATCAACAAACCCTTCTAATTTAGAGTTACCATATCTAGTAAATTTTAACCCAAAATATTTAGTTTTCTTAAGGTATCTCAAAATTCGTTTAGCATATGCCCAAATTTCATTATTATAACTATTGTTGAACTGACTTAGGAAACTTACGGAATATGCAATATCAGGTCTTGTTAAGACTGCTAAATACATAAGCCCACCAATCAGTTGCTGATAAGGTATTTGGCTGTCACAATTTTTATCTTCTAAGTTAATATTCAATTTAGACTCTAAAGGCGTATCAGCTGACTTACAATCTGTCATGTTGAATCTGTTTAATAACTGATTAACATAATTTTCTTGACTTATTGTAATAGTGCCATTAACTTTATCAATATTAACAGACATCCCTAAACAATTTTTAACCTGTCCCAGATCCTTTAGTTTGAACTGTGATGACAATACCCTTTTCAAATTATCACATTCAATCTTATCATTAGTAAACACAAAGAAATCATCGACATACAATGTTATTATTGTTCTCTTTCTGTCCTTAATCTTAGTGTACAAACATGGTTCTAATTTAGAGCGTTTATATCCGTTGCCAATAAGACATTCATCAACTTTCTTATACCAGGCCCTTGAGGACTGCTTCAGACCATAGATGGCTCTATTTAATTTAAGAACTTTATTATAATGATTTTGAGGATTTGGTAAACATTCTGGTATTTGCATGTAAATTGTCTCCTCAAGGTCCCCATTCAAAAAAGCTGTAGTTACATCCAGATGTGTAATATCTAAGCCTAATTTAACAGATAATGCAAACAGTAATCTCAATGTTGAATGCCTAACCACTGGCGAAAAAATTTCTGAATAGTCTACATTTTGCTTCTGCATATAGCCCTTGGCTACTAAACGAGCACGGTAACGTACACTGTTATCACTGTCAAACTTTTTACGCAGCACCCATTTACACTTCACTACAGTTTCTCCATTTTTTGGCATATCTACTAACTCCCATGCGTTATTGTCCTCAAAACACTTAAATTCTTCTTTCACCGCCTGTAACCACTGTTCCTTTTCTGCTCCTTGTAGCGCTTCTTCAAGACATAGTCCACTAGCATCGTCAAACACGTCTTCAGGAATACACATATTTGACATCCCATACCTTTCTGGTTTCTTTCTGATTCTGCTAGATCTTTCACGCTTCTCAGGGGAGTCATCAGCATCCTCGTACTCACTAGGAACATAAGTATCATCTGAACTATTTGTAGTTTCAAGCAATGTATCTTCATCTGTGGTTACTTCATTTGAAATTGGTAAATCCTTGACAACTGTATCCCTCACTGAACATGAGTCTTGATGTTTTTCAATAATTGGTATACTTATCACAAGATTCTTCTCATCTTCCATGACGATAACATCTCTACTAGTTGTCACACGTTTTGTTCTAGGATTATATAATCTGTAACCCTTGACATTATCTGCATAACCCACCAGTATGTGCTCTTCTGATTTGCGGTCCCACTTTTGGCGCTTTTCTTTAGCCACATGTGCCATTACCTTGCTACCAAATATACGCAAGTGACTTATGTCTGGTTTGCACCCAGTCCAGATTTCATAAGGAGTTTTTTCATTAAGGGCAGGTAGAACTATGCGATTTTGTAAATAAACGGCAGTATTGGTAGCCTCTGCCCAAAACTCTTTCCCCATATTGGCATCAAATAATAAGCATCTGGCTTTTTCAACAATTGTACGATTATTCCTCTCTGACAAGCCATTTTGTTCCGGGGTATATGGGTTACTTCTTTGGTGAATAATACCTTCATTTTTGAGATATGAGTCAAATTCTTTATTACAATATTCGCACCCATTATCGCTTCTCAAGATCTTTATTTTCTTATTAGTTTGTTTCTCAACCTTTGCCTTAAATTCTGTAAAACATCTCAATGCTTCACTTTTATGTTTTATGAAACACACATGTATCATACGACTATAGTCATCAATAAATAATATGAAGTACCTGGAACCGGCCAAAGATTCATGCTCCATAGGTCCACAAATATCCGTGTGAACTAAATGAAGTAATTCTTTACTTCTTGAACCCTCATTTGTGAATGGCAATCGACACTGCTTACCTTCACAGCAAACTGTGCATGACGTCTTGGCAAGATCAACTTTTTCTTTAAGATTCATACCTTCAACAGCACTGGTCATTTTATTCAGGTATTTACTATTAACATGACCCAAACGACGATGCCACGTAATACCTGATGTAGCTAAATTAGCAACAACACTGTCTGGTACTATCAGCTTGTACACTCCATTATTCAATACAGCTGTGGCCACCAGTTCACTGTTCTTGTTGTATACTTCACAGCCACTTGTCGTAAACTGAACATTATTACCGGATTTTATTAACTGGCTCACTGACAGTAAGTTGGTAGTCAATCCTGGAGCACATAAAACATCCTTGACTGGAATTTCAAATTCACATTGATCAGTTTTAGTTATAATGTTCACATCGCCGGAGCACAATACTTGCAACCTCTCACTATTAGCAACACAAATATCTTTCATCTTGTGATATGTAGCATTCTCAATCCACTGCTCGTTAGCTGTTAAGTGCATGCTCGCGCCTGAGTCAATATACCAGTCATATTTATTAAATTGGCCACTTAAAAACACAGTACTAAATGCATTACTTTGTTTACGTTGACTATCTTTCGTGTTCAAATTTGTATTATCACTATTTGTGCATTGATTCTTGTAGTGCCCTGTCTGTTTACACCGGTAGCATTTGACGTGACTTTTTACGCCGCCATTGACATCTGTCATCTTTTGGTTTCTGCTCTGCGCGTTGGCCATAGACAATTTATTTTTCTTGTGTTGCCATTTCTGCGTGCTGCTAAATGCACTAACTTCATTAGATTGGGATTGGGATTGACAATTTCCTCTCACTTCCGTATCCATGTCCATGAGTTTGGTTCTAATGGCGTCGGTTGTAATTTGTATGCCAGAATGCTCGATCGCCATTATCATCGGCATGAACTTTTCTGACAATCCCGCCAATAATAAACAACCAATCCACTCATCACTGATATTAAATCCTGTACCACTTAATTTTTGTCCATTTTCGACTATTTGCGTTACGTACGACTGCATAGAAACACAATTTTCCAGGCGAATTGATATCAAATTACGTAACAGGGATATTCTTCGCGTAAAACCTGAATCATCAAATAATGCCTTTAGCTTGTTCCATAGCTCCAACGAAGTTTTCACCTCTTTGATATGTACATATAACGCACTATCTATAGTCATAATCAGCTTTGCTTTGGTTCTCGCATCATCTGCGGCTTCTATCATCTTCCCAGAAACTGGTTTAATGCAGTGCACCATATTTTCTAGGATTAGAAAATTCTCCGCGGCGAAGATCCATTCATTGTAGTTCTCCCGGCCTTTTAGTTTAGGAACATTTACTAGATAGTTCGCCGTCATTCTTGCAAACTTTTATTGCACACACTGAATAACACGTCGTTATCTATGTTTCACTACTTTTTACTCGCGATCAATCTGATTTATTAAAATAAAACTGAGAGCGCTGGGCCCATAACCTATAAATCAAACAACGGTTTTGTGAGAGAGTGACAAGAGTGAATGGTTTATTCTGTCTATCTTACATTCAGTACAGTAATGTTCAAAATACACAATAGGTGTCGTTACAAGTCTTATTTTGATACAATATTAACACTATTTATAAAATTCACGAAGACTGTATTACAAAATGTTCCTATTTTCGGCATTGCCAAATTACATTACAGGGGCTGCAAATAAATCGAACGTAAAATTTCTGATGACCTCACAAAAGGTAAAGAATAAATAACCCCACGTGCATAAAAGTGCTGAGATGGGTATTTACACATGAGTGTGTACGAATTCGATGACAAAAAGCCGTTCAGCGTGTATTTCGTGCATGAAAAATGCAAGGTTGTACCATTTTTCTGATTCTGTGACACTGTACAAATAGCTGTGGGGCGAATATGCCTCAAACCTCAGAAAGTCGGTGGATGTTCTTTCTATTTGCACGCCACTGTAAAGTCCGCCAAGAAAAATATATTCCAATTTAACAGAGATAGTGCTCTGGGATGGCCTCGTTGTGCCAAAAGTTTCCATTAAAAAACGTTGGTCCCGACGGGTTCTGTACAGCGACAGCGAGACACTTGCGTACAGCCGTCCCAAGGCAACGTAAGTACCTCCCTGTACATATGTACTTACATAAGTAAACATTCTGTAAGTTGGACGGTTGGAAGTTTTGATCTTTGATTTAGGTAAAATACTGCAGGACAAGACAAAAAACTTTACGTAAAAAATACTCATTACTTTAAAACCTCAAGTTGTTATATTAGCCGAAAGGGAGTGCTGAACATATTGCTATGTACTGGTACTTAGGAAGTAGATAGGTAACGTGCCATAACTACCATTGTTGTCCCACCCCATGTATTTGTTCAGTTACTACCCTCCAATTAGTCATAGGCAACCAGTTGGAGGGTAGAACGAGACCCCTTTTTGCGTGATTTTTATTTGTTTGAATCAATACTGTAGGGTACGAAAAACTGAAGTCTACAAGAGGGATCAAATAGTGCCTACTTTATTTCAAACACTATACATTCTGTCTGTTACTTTTACAAGTTTAAACGGTGGAACTGATTACGAGACTATGGTGCACAAGTAGACCTTGATTTTGGTTAGGATATAAGTTACTTATTATCCCCGTAAGAGGTTCCTGTAAGATAATTTTCAACCTCCACGTAGGTGCAGCCGAAGGCAAAAACTAGTTTTTTAGGGTTCCGTACCCAAAGGGTCAAACGGGACCCTATTACTGCGACTTCGCTGTCCGTCCGTCCGTCCGTCCGTCCGTACCGTCTGTCACCAGGCTGTATCTCATGAACCGTGATAGTTAGCGAGTTGAAATTTCTACAGATTATGTATTCCTGTTGACGCTATAACAACAAATAATAAAAACAGAAAAAAAAAATTAAGGGGGGCTCCCATACAAAAAAGGTTTTTTATTTCGTTTTTATAAATAAGGGTACGGAACCCTTCGTGCGCGAGTCCAACTCGCACTTGGCCGGTTTTTTTTTTACAAATTATTTTATTTCTGTTGTTGTTTGTTTGTTGTTGTTTCTGTTGTATATAACAACATGCAAAATGTCATTCAAATAAGATACTGCGTGAAAGTGAAAATTATCAGTAATGGATAAAAAATTCGTTGGTCTAGTTACAAGGGCGAGTACCGAGCATGAGGGTCTGGGCTCGATAGGATGGCAATAGCCTTGCCCCTATTACATAGCACTCCAATATAACTGGCTATATGTTGGTGTTCTATTAGGTATACCTCTGTCTTACCCTTCCGATATTACAAAGCGTGATAAAATGTAATGTTAATTTAGTAAAAGGAAAGCTTATCCTAAAAAAAAAACGAGATGAATGTTCCATGCGATGTGATACAAAACCTAAAACAAAATAAAATATCAACTTTTTCCAACTTGAAGTTTTTGTAGCTAGGTTTCATTTTCTTTTTATTTTCCTTTTTAGAGAAGCAACGGTAGAGATCCCAAATCTCGGGACTAGTTATTCATACCCGACCTTTGTCGTCCACGAATAGATTTATAATATGAAAGAAATGTGAATCTGAGTGGGGCTTGCGATATACTCGGTTAGGGGTTTAAATTCCTAGGTATTTCATGTTACCTACTAGATATATTTTGAAATATATACTTTTTTTTTCTTTGTTTAAGGACTTTTATCCCTAAAGGCATGTATTTCGATCATCATCATCAGCCTATAATGTTTCCACTGCTGGCACACAGGTGTCCTCTAAATGAGAGGGAGGAGGCTTTATTCCACCACGCGGGCCCAGTGCAGGTCGGTAGATGTCTCATGTCTTCGAATTTTTAGTTCTAGGATATGCCGGTTTCTTCACGATGTTTTCCTTTACCGTTTTCAGAGCAGCGGTGATAAAATAAATTACAAAAGTAATGCGCCTGCCTGGGTTCGAACCTACGACTTACTAAGTAAGTAAGTCAGGACTGCCACCACTAGGCCACCGCTGCTCTCCGGCCACCGCTGCTCTCCTGTATTTTGTGTATTTTGATACTATTTACTGATGAATTTATAAAAAACCGGTCAAGTGCGTGTCGGGCCACGCGCAGTGTAGGGTTCCGTAGTTTTTATAACAGCCAAGTGCAGGTCGTATTCACTGACTGAAAGATGATTGCTTAGGACTTATTAGTTACGGAACACGTCATTTTAATAATCAAATAGCTGTAATCTTCTTCTTTATTGTGTGGTTAGTGCGTAACCTGGTGTCAGAGATTTTATGCCGTTCATAGGCCCCTACCTAGGCTTTACATGCCGTCGAGAAATATCTTCAGGCTTGTTGATTTCCTCACTATGATTTTCTTCACCAAAGCAGAATACGCACATGAAAATATCTCCCCCAATTCTACAACTGAATGAAACGAAATTTAAATCTTGCATAAAGCGCACACTATGTAGGCAAGCATATAATAAGTTGGGTGTTTACATTTATGATAAAAATGCTTGGCTCAATGCTGGTCCTGCTCCACAACCATAGCGGCAATCTGAATCATCTGAATTACCATGTGAAGTTATTGTGAAAGCTGCAGAAGATTGTAAAAATATATTTGCATTGTATAGATTAAATCTCTTAGTATTATATAATTGCATAGCACATGTGCGAGTACTATGTACTGTAAAGCCACCATTTACTGCGTACATCTTTCATTGACGCGAATTTACCCTGGTAGTTGCATGAGTTAATGTCATGCTCACTTACATGTCACGCTGATGGTGGCGGGTGTGTCGGGTCATATAGTTCCCTTCAATATGGTTAAGTTGAATGATGGCTGATACATGCGTCATGTTCGTGAACGGGCGCTGTTAGTTGTGACTGGTCATCTCTTAGCTGCCACGGTTTATTTTTAATTACTTTGTTTTTGGATTACTGATTTACTCTTTTACTCTGGATGCTCTTAACTTGCCCGTATTTCTACATCGTTCTCCCATTAGTTGTAATTCTTAACTTGAATGATGTAACCAAGATTTTGCAACATATTTTGATTTAAAAGAGTGTCCATGGAGTTTCTCGCCCATTCTTCTCCATAGAGATCTACGCCTTGGAATAGGCAACTACTGTACTTTCACAAGTAATTATGTCTTGTGACTGGGACTGTAGCTCCGGGTTTTTTTTGTTTTTTGACTTTCTAAAGTGCCTGTAGTGGCCGAATTGAAATAAATGCTTTGAGTTTGAGTTTGAATCCGAAAAATTAGGCATTCCGACAGTCACACCACTAAGCTATTACTGCTTACAATAGCTGAATTAAGGTGACGTGACTTAAAGGATGTTTTATAATTACTTTATTCAATATTACTTGTAGAGACTAAGAAATCCTCAGTGTTTCTAGACTAAATTCTTTCATCTTACAATTAGGTTATTCTTAAGTACCTTACTTAACAGAGCACTTACCTAATAAAACCTTTAACTTCATAAAAGCCACTACATTATGATAAATTAATCATTAATAAGATTTTATATCTAAAGACTTCAAAGTTATAAACCTAACAAAGACTAGGTTGTTTCTACAACAACGAAGCGATAAACATTATTTAGAACTACATCAAATAGCTTTACAGCAAAATAAATCTTAGTTCATTTTGTGAAGTACGTATTAAAATCTAATTTATCCTTAAAAAACTGCCCTGAGTATCATACTTTAAAATATCAGCAAAGTACATGGAGCTATCTCATTTCTATGTATCATCAATCATACTTTCAAATCATTTGGGGCGGGAGATAAGCACACTTTTTTGAATAAGACCGTTTTTGAATAGCAAAGATATAGGGCGACTCGTCTGTAGACGCTGCGATTAAGATAAGATGGAGTAAAACGTTTTTATTATGTTTTTAAACAAAAGATATTACAGTTAAAGAGTATAATAATGGATAAAAAATGGAAGTAAGAGGCTTTAAGAAAATATATTTTAAAAATTACAGGCTTTTCACGATCGTATTCTTGGCTCATTTGTCTTTTATATGGCCGTTACTGTAATGTTTCCCTCGGGAGGCATACTTCTCAGATGATATTAATAACGACTGAAGCGAACGCTGCCATTTCCCTGCGGAATTTTCACTGAAGGTTTTTAATCCTTCCGTGTTTGTGCGACACAGTTATGTGAAGCGATTTTGTTTTAAGAATAGATACTCTTTATTATTATGCTTAAGTTTCTGAACAAATATAAGTGTATAAAAGGAAATAAGTATTTAGGGTAGGTACTCGCAAAGGACAGTAATACCATGAGAAAAGAAAAAAAACACAAAACAATTGGTTCTGTACGTGGTGAAAAGTCCCTTATGGTGACACTGAAGGCTTAGCATGATATTGCAATTTTAAAAATAAATGCCACAGCACTGGTGTAAACTTGGTACTACAGGCTGGTAAGTGCTTACAAACGAAATAGTACTTAGATTGCTGAAACATAGTTTTTTCTAATAAACTCTTCGGGTGAACTTGAAACGTTAGGATCACAAATAGGATACAGTGAAGGATTAAAAAAAAACAAGGTATAGGTTGTAAAGTTTTTGCCGCCCTTGCCTCTACAATTTTCGTGTCCTAGATTATTTTTACAATCCAACTATTTCATTGAAATTGCACGTAAAATAATTTTTGGGTTTATTTTTGAGCTAACCAAGCTTTTCACACACACATATATAAATTGTGTGCTGAGGGCGCAGAGGCCGACTACTGGTACGGGCGGCGAACTAGCTATATACTGCGTAGCAAACTTCCATATTCCAGAATAAAACAGCTGTTTTATTCTGGAATATGGAAGTTTGCTAATAAGGGTTTCATTCCCCTCTCACTTGTCATTGTAAATTCGGTAATTTACAATGACAAGTGAGAGGGGAATGAAACCGCACAACTTGTTGCAGACTTTTATCTGTAAAACATCAGAAAACCGTCATGCAGAAATTATTTTGATATGTCATGTGTACGAGGAAATAAAAAAAAAGAAATTCAGTCCGCAAATTGTCCGCCCCAAAAATCTGCCGCCTTAGGTTAGGTCCAACCTACTCAGCCTGATAGGCTGCACTGACCTAAATATTAACAAAGTTTTCAGAAAACTTCAATTTATTCTTTAGCTTCTAAAATCTTTTCAGATTATAAGACGTCTTCAATGAAAATTAATCCCCAGAATCGTTCAGTCATTCAATAAATTTCAGGAAGACACATAAGGCCAGACCGCAGATCTATAATTCAGTTCGAATGTCTCTACAGCGATATATCAGCGTCGTTAAGAAGATGCAATTTACATCTCAGCTCGTTCGTTGGCGTATTTATTGGGAGAGCTAAATAGTTGTCGTTCGTTACTCAAAGTAACACATAAATCTTGTACGAGTTACGTACATATGTATTAGTAGTATATACTGAGCAAGAGCTTCCCCTGTCTCTCTTGAGGGGACGTTATGAATGGAGCAAGGGGGATGAACTCGGTTATATTCAAACTTAAGTTATTAAATTTTGTTACAGTTTTTTTTTCTTTTAGTGAGTATCATGTGTAAACGGTGGTCAGACACGATGGTCCAGAAAAAAAAATATGGTTACACTTTGTTGGATTTATTTTTGTTGGAATTTCAACTACAATTTATTCACTTGACGGTTACAAAACGACTGCATTCAATCAACCTAAACATTTCGGATCACTCAATAAACTGTGTATTAATAATTAACAGTTAGTTATAGCAAATTATTGATCAATAATCATTAAAATCTGAACTAATTATAATATAATAATATTCGGCGCACCGGAAGCTGACAAGCGGAAGGTGCCATAATGTATTTTGATTGTTCAACAATCAAACTAAAAATAAAATAATAATCATTAAATAATTCCTTTACAATCAAAATGAACTCATTAAAATAAAATCAGAATTATTGACGTTCATTATCTGTCATCGGTACCTTATGCAATCAAGTCGAGTCTGGTATAAGCAGTACTGGAAGTCTGTAAAACATGATCGCCAACATTATCAGCCTTTACGTTACCGTCAGGGATGGATCGACTTTTTTTCAATCATCATCATCATCATTTCAGCCGAAAGACGTCCACTGCTGGACATAGGCCTCCCCCAAGTTTCGCCACATTGACATAACATGGGGGGTTTAGCAATAATCGCCACGCTTGGCAGGCGGGTTGGCGATCGCAGTACGGTTGTCACAAAAGCACAGGGAACGCTGCTGCCTGTTCTCTGGCAAGTCCCTTAGTCGCCTCTTACGACACCCACGGGAAGATATGGGATGGCGTTATTCTTTACGTCCGACACCATACAGAGCATGTTTCATGCTTTGTGCCAATTTTGGCAACACGCTCGCCCCCTATTACAATAGGGATTAAAATATAACTGGAGAAATGTGGGTATACTATTAGATATACCCTTCTGGGATATCAGGAGTGATGTTATGTAGAGCAGCTCGTGGCTAAATAATAACAGACGCACGGGTCAATCTTTAAGGTTAAGCCGTGCTTGCCGACATTGGTCCGTGGATGGGTGACCATAATTACATACCAAGTTTCCTCCGTGCCTCGGAAAGCACGTTAAGGCGTTGGTCCTGGCTGTCATTTGTAGATCTTTGACAGACGTTACGAAGAATCAGAAGCCAAAAGTCTGACATCCAGTCTTACTAAGAGGTATCTTATTATCCAGCTACTGGGTTCTGGAGGTAAGATAGGCAGTCGCTTCATGTAAAGTACTGGTACTCAGCTGCATCCAGTCAGACTGGAAGGCGACCCCAATATAGTTTGGGAAAAGGCTAGGCAGATAATGAGGCGTGAAATTATGTTTTTTGCGGATCTTGTTCAGTTTCTCTCGACAATCCTAATTGAGCCAGACTATCTTGGATCTCTACAAAATATAAATATTCCTATTAATGAAGATGAAAGGGTATTTAAGAATTCATCATCATTAAGCATTCTTGATAAAGCTATTAAGAATTCTTAACTCACAACCTAGCCCTAAAATCCCTTTCACCTAGATTTAATGAGATAAAATCTATTTACTCGTTCCGTTGTTCGATGAGGCCATAAAAGTCATGAATGGTTTACTACAGTGCGACCTAATGTTACTTTCAGCCTATAAATTATCCCATAGCTAGATAAAAGCCCTTCCCATTTCATCCAGACTTTTCTAAATTGGTGTTTGGCCTCGATATGGCCTATTTGTCGTTTATGCCATTAGATACGTTGGTTAAGTGGTTGCAAGCGCCACTGCTGAGCATGATTCGAGGTCCTGGTTTTGATTCCTAGGTTGGGCAGAGTGTTATTGGGGTTTTCTGGAATTTCTCTGTAGCAGGCAAGGAGTGACTGGACCAGTGCCCAGTTGCTGGCAACAAGTTCGCCCCTTTTTACATGGGACCTTAATAAACCATACCAGACAGTTATCTGGGTTTACTATAAGGTATATCCGCCAAAACCTTTCGGGGATTACAGGCGCCTACTTTATAAATACTGGCATTAACTCTTGTGTATCAGTTGTTGTAAGATTTCACGATTAAACCCTTTGACAGAGTATGACAAGTCAATAAATAATTGGAATAATGAGTCCAGGAACCACTCATTCCAAATAAAAAGTGTGAACTTTTTACCTTTAACTTTTTAACTTTTTTTTTTTTTGTACACTATTATCTAGCCGTTGACTCCGCCCAACAAAACAGCTGTCGTCAATAGCTCTCATGATCCGATTTCTTTAGAAAGTATTTCCCTTTAAAAGTGCAATCATACCGATCGGTCCGGATTCTGGATACACTTCAAGTACGTTTCCTGCACAGAATGCGCCAAGGTTGACATAGGTATTGATACAAATTTTCTTGACAAGCAACACCACCTTGAACTGCTCGATTTAAGTGGTCATACTATACCTGATTTTGATAGATAGTATGTCAAAGTCCGGTGTCTACAGCCAGTCCAGCGTCCGTTGCCGAGGCGATCAAGTGTGTAGTTCTCCTTAATTTTTATGACCACTATATTTGTGATCTCGAAAAATCTAATTATGAAAAGTGAAAATGAATATTTTCAGCCAAGCAGAGTACGGAACACGGTCAGCAATTTTTAATAATAAATTCATGTCACGTCAACCGAACACGATTTTAAATGCAAAATTATACCGCGGTACACATACACAAGTGCTACGCTATTGCAACTTGTTTGATTGCGAATAATTTGCGCGATTTGCGGTCGGTGACGATTTCCAATCTAGTTATTTATTAACGTTTGTTGTTTTGCCTTTGTTTCTCGGGTCATGTTTGGGCTTTAGCTTCGAGTGACATCGAATATGACCAGTTTTTATTCAGTAATAATAATAAGTAAGTTCTACATCATCGCCCACAGCCCGTCTTCACCCACTGCGTCTCTCTGCTTGTGCCAATCTGCACGTTCCCGTACCAACCTCGTCCAAGTTTTTCTCCCAATACCAACACTTCTCTGTCCAGTCCTTGGACGCCACTCAGTCACAGCTTAACTCCACCTTCCATCACCGCGCCTTACTAGGTGCCCTACCCAACTCAATTTGAGTTCCATTGAACTCATATAAACAAATAAATAAAATCGAAGTGTATATAATTTCAAAATTACAGCTTTTACTGAATGCATAATTGAAGACATATACGAAACTTATAAAATCTTTTTTTTTAGTTTTGTGTGTCTGTCTGTCTATTCTGTTTTTTTTCAGTTTATCTCCGAAACGGCTGGAGCGATTTTGACAGGATTCTTACTGGCAGATAGCTGATGTTATAAGGGTAAATAAGGCTCGTATTTAAAAAAATATATAGTTCTGTGTAATAGGAAACTGTTAACAAAATCCAATTCAAATAAGGAAGTTTTATTTTATAATAAATTCACGCGGACAAAGAACATGGGCAAGAGCTAGTATTCAATAAATGTAAATAAAATTACACTAAGATTTCAAATTTTAATCACCACAGACGAAACTTAAGAAAGTGGACTTAATATCATGCACAAATACACCAACAATATTGAACTTATGTGCTTTCACATAACTCTCGTACGCTACGCGATCAAAATTCTAGAACATCGAGAACAATTTAAAATCGTTCATAGACCGCGAGTTTCAATTGAATCGCGGTTTTCAGCGCAAGTAAACGTTGTACGTGACCGTTTTATGTTCCCTTGATTAACGATATACACTTAACTACGCCTGTTTACGTCACAATCTATGTACATTTAAGTACTCGTAGTCGTTATTGTAAATGGTGGTATATTTGTCATAAAATAAGTTTATTGCTGCTTCGCGTTCAGTGTTTCGTACGTTTTTTTTTTTTTTATACAGTTCTCTGTTCGCGTTAATCTTTGTTACGAATACCTCTTGTTGGCCGGTAACATCTGTTTCGGTAATATTTTACAAGGACTGTGACATTAATATTTTTCGGATTGCCGAATTGGTTTATTTTTAATTTTTTTATGGCTCTTCTGTGATATTTTTTTTGTTGCATAATTGAATATGATTGGTGGATTTCGAGAAATGATTCTTTGAATTATTTGTTTTCTGTACCTATTTGGCTTTTCAACGTAAGTGCCAAGGTTATGTATGAGATATTTTTACAAGAAGATAGAATGCGTATATTTCTTGTTTCATTAGGTTTTTTTTCTGTCTATAAGTAGGTTCCTAATTAAACAAAAACGCTAATGATCAAGTCAATAGCCAAGAGATAAATATTTCTTGCTACGTCGTACAAAAAATTCTGAAACCCAAATTAAGAATATATATAACAAAACTACTTAAACTCACGATACACCCTTAGACTAGTCTTAATATCCATAAATAAATTAAGTGAACATAGAGGATAAGCAACATTGTGGTTTTTGGGGCAATGCCTAACTGCCTATATTTTATGTACAACATTGACACTACATAACAAGACTTCCAGGGGTGCGACGTACTCATGTGCAAAAAAATATTGAGATTCTTATCTATGCTAAATCTAAAATTATTTATTACATACAAACGATGATCTAGGGGTCGATCGACTGCTGAGCATTCGATATCCCCGGTCGTGCAATGTGCTATTCGTTCTGCCACGGAGACTTCGGCCACTGGCTTCCAAGCTCATCCCTACAATGTACATGAGATTTTAAACAAAACTGGCGAATTGTGGGTGTACTTTAGGGTACATCTCAGCCCTTCTCCTCAAGGATTATAGGCGTGTTTTTATAATAGGCTATGAATAAATTGCCGAACTTATGGTGAAAACTACATAAAAATCCCGTCAGAACGACACGCACACACAGAGAAACGCGAAAAGCGGCTTTATTTTATACTATTTATAGATTACATAAATTTTGGACAAACAGTGGGGTTTCGGCGCAGCTGCAAGAGTTGAACTAATTTCATCTCGACATGACAAGGGTATTAGTTGGGTCGAGTCGGGACCCTTTTTATAACTCAGGTTACTCGCGCAAAACCTGCCTTTGTAACGTACCCGAATAATTGTCGCTGAAATTAAATGTGAAACAGAAACAATGTACAACTTTATATCAGAGTAACCATTTTTTTTTGTGATAATTTTGGTTATGATATTTTGCACTGTTTCGTTAACATCTCGCCTGTTCTTGAAAAGTTAGGCAGAGGTTTACCATAATAATACCACCCATGTAATAGGGGGCGAGCCTATTGCCATCAATTGGGCACAAATCCAGACGCCGTGACTGCTACTGGAAAATTCCTGATAGAAAACCTAATAACACTTTGCCTGACCCGGGAATCGAACTCCGGACTTCGTGCTCAGCAGTCGTGCTTGCGACCACTAGAGGACCACTACATCTTTGCCTATCTCTTCGGGGATTACTGAAAACATCGTAAGGAAACCGGCATGTCCTAGAACTAAAAATTCGGAGACATGTGACATCTACCAACCCGCACTGGGCCCGCATGGTGGATTACAGCCCACTCCCTCTCATAGAGAGGAGGCCTGTGTCCCAGCAGTGGGAACATTATAGGTTGATGATGATGATGATGAAGATCAACAACCAACACAATTGGTTATCTGGGGTTAAAATCTGCAGGCTAGATAAAGCGGTGGATACTCCTATTTCAGTCCAATTTCTCAATATACGATTTTCAAATAGTTCAGATCATGTATGCAAGAAAGTGGTCGAAAACTATGAGCTTGATTAGATGCAAATTGCAAATAATTGAAGTTTGAACATAGTTTGTATTTCAAATATTCAGACCTTGTACTTGGCTATTACAAGGAATACCTTAAACTTGAATACATGTATATCTACCCACTCTGTAGTACGCAACCCTACTTTTAACAAGATAGAACTAGACTATTGAATTTTATCAAAGTACTCAGAATTTGTTCAGCCGTGTTTCAGTAAGATAAACAGTTAAACTTTCGCTTTCAGAATATTAATAGCAGAAACCCTTACGTTTGCACTCTTAAACACTTTACCCTTTTGTGCTCATGGAATCCTTTTTCTAAAAACGTAATTGAATCCGACACAAAGCTAAGCCGTGACAACTGTCACAGTCGAAGAGCACAGCCAGGGATTTAAATAGGCGCTCCTAAATTATGCAATAATTTGTCTCGAATTAAAGGCTTGTAAGTATTCTTGAGTAGTATTCGAGCCTCGGTAAGATTTAAGAGCTTCGTCGCTCGCACAACTGAAAGAGATAAGAGTGGATCGCGCTAAGCTGGTGAATTACCGCCATTTCTTTGTGCGACATCGGTTCGGCCTCGTCTGGCGCTGCGGAGAATGACTTGCCGCGTGTGAGCACGAATTTATTCAAATTCACAGCATACCTCGCTTGGTTCGAGTGAAGTTAGTAAGACATCATTAACTCGACAATAATCGTAATGAAATGTTCTCCGTGACCCAGCTGCGACGAGCGTGGCAGACAGTATAACAGACTTTATTACATTTTAAGGGCTGTAAGTGAGCCTAAATTACTCTGAAAGTGTATGGTGAAAGAAATAACGAATGGTAATGTAGTCGGGTGATGAGCAATAAAGAACTACGGCAGTTTCGCTTTACCACTTAGATGGCGAGCACGTAGCTGAACGTCTAATATACATATAGATTTTTGTGACAAATACACGTCGTGCTCATAAGAAATTCACCCTCGTCGGTGGCGTAGGGCGGGCCCTCGTGAATTATAACATAGAACGCCAAGTTTTTGCGCCGAGATTAACTGCGTATTACAAGCCGAAAGTATGCCAATGAGCCGGTGTTCTGAAACTTCTTAATTACTTACGAAGGGTTTTTTGTAGCGACCGCCTTACCAGGGGGTAGACACGAATTGTTTTCACATTTCAAAGTGGAAGAGCGACAGGAGAAGTTTGCATAGTTAACGTTTGCTGCAAAAACTTTAACATGAAAGTTTGGCGAGATGTTTTTGCTTGAGAATGATATTATTATCTCGTTGAAACTTCTTTAATCTTTTTATCTACTCGTATCAGCAGAGGTGTCGTACCGTGTTACTTATATACAATAACGATACAATTTGTAATCTTAATAAAATGTATGCGCATTTATGTCTATGTTACCGGCCAAACCCGATTTCCGGCTAAACTAGTTTGTCCTAGGCCAAACTCAATCAAAAGGACTCTGCACCCCATCTAAATGGGTTAGATTAGGTTAGAACTGTGACCATAAACGCGCGAGCTGAGCGAGCGTAGCGAGCGATGCCACATCCAAGTTGGGCGCATTGTAAATGTTTTGTTTGGGGTTAGTATATCCTGACACGATAAACCAGTAAACCGGTTTGGGCTAGGACAAACTAGTTTGGCCTGAAATCGGGTTTGGCCGGTAACATATACACACGGAGAAATCTTACAAATAGTACCTAGATACCAACTCGTTTTTTGAGGTTTGCGTTTAACTGTACTCCATGTAAATGATTTAGAAGGATGATGCATTATGTTAATATGTGAAAGGAAAAACTTATATTGAGTCCTTCAACTCTGTAAACTGCTATGTATGGTGTCGAACGTTAAGAATAGCAAGCACCATCCCATATCTTCCCGTGGGTGTCGTAAGAGGCGACTAAGAGACTTGCCAGAGAATGGGCAGCAGCGTTCTCTGTGCATTTTGCAACAACCGTACTGCGATCTGGATAAGAATGGATAAGAGTGGCCGAGGATCGTGCTCAGTGGCGTGTCATGGGAGAGGCCTATGTCCAGCAGTGGACGAGTACATGCTGATGATGTACTGCGATCGCCAACCCGCCTGCCAAGCGTGGCGATTATGGCAAAACCCCTCCTTCGGGGGAGGCCTATGTCCATCAGTGGACGTCTTTCGGCTGAAATGATGATGATGATGATGAGACCTTCAAATTCATGAATTTAAAAGCACCCCTAACAAAACACTCTTCAAAGCTACCAAGACTTTAAACTAGTAAAAAAGCTTGACTGAAACTTAAAAAGGAAACACAAATCATCACTGAATAAATACTGGTAGAATTACCATAGACAGACTCTTAAGAGCCAATGTGACCAACATAAAAACCACAAAACGACACACAAAGTAAATATCGCACACGGCATTGTCTCGTTAAAGCTTTTAAGATTAAAATAGCTGAATAGTAAATACGTTTCATAAACCACATCCATGCAGGTTTGAATCTTTTTGTGAATAACTATAGTGTGCTCAGAATAAACTGGTTCAAAGAACTACTAGAATTCCAAATGCTATTTAGAATTTTTATTTTTTAATCGGGTCAAAATGTTTTTGGAACGAAAACGATAGGCAAGGTCATATAAGTAACGTTGAATTCATTTACAAAATCGATCAGTAATCGCCATTTTACCCTCATAATGTTCACCTTATACTGATATAAAAAACTTTCATGGTAACTCGTAACGTAAACTTACCTACAATGGACATGAGAAAATAACTTATTTAAAATAATAATAAGTTTTTTTGAAACAACTTAAGTTTACAGATTTCACAGGAAAAACGAATATAGCTACAAAAGTAAAGTACTGTGGCGCAGCTATCAACGCCCAATTCAAAATAAATACAATCATAGACATTGTTCCAGATTAACCTAAAATAAGTTAAATTAAAAACTAAGAATGATAAAATTAAAATAAAATAACTTATTTAAAAATATGCATAGGCTTGTTATTAACTATGTAAAAGATTTACAGTAGGTACTGCTGCGGTCACAGATTTGTTTTCAAGATTAAGTTTTACCAAAACTAGCTTCTACATGCGACTTTGTCGGTGTCGACTTCAAAATTGGGTCCAAGTCATTTACCAGAATAGTTGTAAACTATCTGTGTGCTAAACATCAAAAATCCGTTCAGTCGTTCTTGAGTTACACACACAAACTTTCACATTTACAATTTAGTTAAGAGCGTTTACGCCGTACGGTATTTCATACAAACTTTTGAAGTCCTTATTTTCCGAAATGACTGAACCGATTGTAATGTAACTTAATACGTTATGCAGGTTACATAGGTCTAAAAAGTTACTACAAAATATTTTCGAAATAACTTTTAAAAAAGATAATTGGAAATTTCGGTTTCTATAGATAATTTTTAATCGGTCTAATTTAGCTTTGACACTATTTTTCGAAAATGTTTTAGTAATTTTTTAGACCTATGCTTATGCGTATGAAGTTTCGTTAAAATCCGTTTAGTCATTTCGGAAAATAAGGACTTGAAAGTTAGTATGAAATGTCGTAAGCTGTAAACGCTCTTAAGGGTTATAAATATAATGTCAGACATGATATAGCAAGTTCCATTGTGATGAGAAGCACTTAACAGTAACTTTACATAATGTGTTTCGTCTGACTTCTGTACCGAACATAACTTGAAGCGGACGTTGACTCCTAAATACGGTTTCAGTTGCGCACTAAGTTTTAGTATAATAATGAAGTTCAGTACAAATACAATAGTAAGTTAACTCGACCGAAATTCCTCACTCAGATTCAAAAGTGAAGAATATTTCAAAAAGAAAAATACAAGATTTTTCTTTCGTTTTTAGTAGGACCTTTAGGACTAATAATAACACAATCCAAAGACAAAATAAAAAACTTTCACCCCCTAGGTGTTAAACTCTTCAAGGGATGCATTTTCAAAAATCACTTTCGATATATAATGAACTCTAAGCCAAACAAGCTGCCGAGCAGTTAATGCCGTCCATTGTCTCTCGGATTTTATGAAATTTACCTTTAAGCTGTCCTTGTTTCGACTTTACCTTTGCTTTCTTTTTGTGCAAGCGACCACAGATTGCAAACCCTGATGTCACATTAATCGTAATCGGATAAAACAGCATCAGCATAACAACGTCTCGGAATCCGAGCTTAAATTGATTGAAGGTGAAGCGAGACTTGTTACAGATCGCTTCGCTTATGTCAACCGCTTTTCACCTTAAACATTGCAACAGAGATAATGCCTTTAACCGAAACGGTTCATCAGTATTCAGCGGCGAAGCAATTGAAACTGCGGTGGTGCTCGGTCCTCCCACTCAATTTTCCTTGTTCCGACAGCTCGAGTTATTTGCATCACAAAAACACAATGTCGAGGGAACGCGAGACCATTAATCACGCGTAGCGGAACTTCAGCACAGCGGTGAATAGCTTCAACCGCACGCGAATGATTCAGACGTTTTGCTGCCCGATCGAAGGGCGAGTCACCGCCGCCGTCGCGATACCGGCCTATACTGACTATGTGCTACCATGACGTCATGTATTGCATTCATAGTAAACAGTACGCCGGCCGACCTCGTCAAGGGACGTCTTCGGAACCAAAGGTTTCATTTTACCGCGCCCCCCATGAAGCACAAACGACATGATGATAAATTGCTTCACAATGCTGTATTGGTATTGTTCGGTACTGTGCGCAGCACAAAAAACACACAAATGAAACCAAGAACAAGTTAAAACAACCCAATTATCACCTTAACAAGCTGAAATTAATACAATCTCCTAAATTAAATTTATTGTGTTATTCGCAACAATGTGCCGGTAGCTACCTACTGTTCAAATTGTCTGTGCCTATACTTTAAAAGTTTTTTAAGTGCCGGAACAAGCCGCCGTTTTAATTGCGCCAACCGGAAAGGGGAGAGATGAATGGAAGGAAACGGCAGCAGCCTTGCCAACCGCCCTACATTATTAAAACTTGCCTCTTACTCCACCGCGCTCCACTCTTGCAACTGCGAGCATAATGAATCGCGCATCTCGAATAGACTTGAAATAATTTCGCTTATAAAAAACACAGTGAAAATTGGAGAGGCGCTGAGATTTTATCTCCCAGTATTTTCCAACTCAAGCACTAGTTTCACGTTTCTAGTTTGGACTGGCAAACTTTTTAGGGTACTTTTATTATAGGTATCTGAAGAGGACCTGGTTAGTGTACGCGTGTGTACGTCGTTCCATCACACACGATTCTCCGCCGAGCCACGTTACGTTACAGATTACCGTTAAGAAGTACTGTCATATAAATAAAACATGAAAGCCACTCAAGAAGTAAAATAGCATCATACATTACAGCGTTACTGGAACACGCAAAAGAGAACTTAAAGATTGAAGCTCCAAATAGTATAAACGAAATTTTTCAGAGTGTGTTCATGAATAATTCATATTATCTTAGTGGGCCAAACGTGTGATGCCACAAACACAATGCGTAAAAAATGAACAACATTTTCAACAGCAAACATGGTGATAGTATATAGTGATGCGTCATGACTCCACGGGCGTTGTAGCGGGGCGTGCGGCTGTCAAGAGCTTTTTGTTAGCGAGTTGAATTCATACGTTCCTAGAAAAACAACAGTGAACCTGAAAACTAATTGTGTCCTTGATACAACGAGCCCGCTAGCTCGAAGTAAACATTGTTTATAAAAGGTGCGAAATAGACGGGCGTCCCCGTATTACCGTGGCCGCCTTATTACATTGTACAAGTACCTTCACAAAGCCTCCGGCGTGCCTTATCTGTGGTACCGCAAGAGCCTCATAAGCCCAGGTTGTTACCTCGGAACACATTGTAACACATTATGCGCCGACGCGCCGCCGACCTAACGCCCTCATCCACACGTAATAAGAATATGTAGTCTTATGAATATTTTGCTCTTTCTTGACAATGTGCGATTAGAGATTACTGTTTTGTGGCTTCCGTGAAGCGACATGAACTGATATTACTGCCTCGCCGCAGATTTTGTTCAGAACATTGTCTCATGTCTACCGGTTTTGTTGTGATGAGTATTGGGTTGCTTGCTTCCTGGTATTGTAATATAAACTAATCTTTGGAAGTTCTTCAAACAATAAAGTTATAGAAGCGAAGATAATCGGCAAATATAATAAAAATAAATAAATAAAACGAAATAAATGTGAAATGTTTCCAAACATATCATATTTTTAGAATTCACATTTGCAAAACTAAATGGAACCGTACGTTTTCAGAATTAAGTTTGAAACCAATCAGACCAACTATTTTGGCAGTATGTAGGCAGCAGACGTATTCATTTATATTTAAAGCAACGCCGGACATTTCTGAGTACGAAAGCGTGTAGCTTCCATTAAAGTAATTAGTTGTAATTAACCGATTACGTACACGTCACAAAACAAACCGACTTTTACCCCAATTCACTGTGGTAGTTTAAAATGATTGCGAAATCATAGAATTATCATATTATTCGATGTCTCAAAACAAAACAATTTTGTTCCGAATTAGCTCTCATTCGTTTTACGATGACTTCTACTACGAAAACAAATAGGTACCTGTAGACTCAACTTACACACAATTGATGTTGATGAAAGCTTGTAGCCTGCATTCATTTGCAATTATACTTCTAATTTTGAAACTATTATATTTCCCTGCAATGACAAATGCTCATTATTTAAAACAACGCGGGTTTTCAGCACACTGTGAAGGGTAAAAATAAACATAAACTCCAAACAAACCTCCATCTCTATTGAATTGTAAATACTACATAGCGAAGCACATATCAGTGAAATAGGAGCCACTTTCCGAGCAAGTGTGTTGAAAAAGCTCTTTTAATTTTAAAGCTTCGAAGTTAAGAAATAATCATTTTTAACTTAAGCAACGTTAATAAGTAATCCCGTGTCTATATGAACAAATGCTAACAAAAAAGAAGCCACATCCAGTATCTTTAACCCCACGTTTTGCAGCGCTTCGAATGCAAAACTAACTTCACCGCGGTGTGATCCTCAGTAGGTTTGCAGACTACGCATGTTTGCTTACTCCGTGCTCCTTTAACGACCCGGTGGGAGGTCACATTGTACACACTACCTACTGTGCTTCGTATATACTACGTTAGCGTTATGCCACCCTGGTACTTTGTAACTAAGATCGCATTGATATTGGGAATTAATGGTTTGAATTCTCTAATGCAAATAGTGGGTAGGATTAGCAGTAAATCTATTGGACCATCGGACGCAAAACTAGTAGAAGTTATCACAGAGTAACCTCTATAGACAAATAGAAATGTTTGTTATGATAGATAGAAATGTTTTGACATAACATAACGCAAAAATTTAGGTTTTGCGATGTCGTTTGTATTGAACAAAATATGTAAAACAAACCTTTCATCTTTTGATAAAAGATATCTATGCAAACAAAATATTGGAAATCTAATGAAAATATTTTAGGTCTATCTTAAAAATAAACTGTCTTGTATTTTTTATTTTTCGAGTTATGTCATTATACCAAACAAGCGTTTTCTATTATTTGTGGCTATGTGGATTCAATTTTGAACCCTGTCTATATAATAATTATTGTCTAAATTGAAATCGAGCAAAACAAAAACACAGAGATTACTTAATTAGGAAAAAAAATACTAAAACAGTTTCAAATGAGATTAAGTTTAAGCCGCGACCACTGTCCAAAGTAGAATTAAAATAATACTGCACTAAGTCTTATGACGGCTGCTTGTCACAGATATATGTACAGTCAAAAAACTCTGTGGTCGTAATCTGGTGTCCGCAAAGAGGGGTCTGAGAGTCCCCCGTAATAATCGCTAGCGAAACGTCAATCACACGAGGGTTGAACCAAGGATGAGACTTGAAGGGTTGGATTATAAGGGTCCGATTCAGGGAGGCAACAGGATTACGGATATTCAGGGCCACGGACGATGGCTTTAATTTACTTTTATTTAATATTCAATTACAGGTTGATTTTGTAAGTGTATTAAGGCTTTTGTGAGGGATTATGGTCTTTGCATCCATTTGTTTTTTTAATTAGCTAAGTGCTAAATAACGGTGTGTTTGCTGTATTTATTGCCGATACTAATATGAAGATGTTGTGAGGTGCTCGTGGGTAAATAATAACAGCCTCACGGGTCGACCTTTAAGGTTAAGCTGTGCTTGCCGAGGCTGGTCCGTTGATGGGTGACCATCAACGGACATGATATACCGAGTTTCATCCGTGCCTCGGAATGGACGTTAAGCCTTTGGTCCCGACTGTCATTTGTAGATCTCTGACAGTCGTTACGAGTAGTCAGAAGCCGAAAGTCTGACATCCAGTCTTACCAAGGGGTATCGTATTCCCCAGTAACAGGGTTGTGGAGGTCATATAGGCAGTAGCTTCATGTAAAATACTGGTGCTCAGCTGCATCCGGTTAGACTGGAAGCCGACCCCAACGTAGTTTGGGAAAAGGCTAGGCAGATGATGACTAGTATGAAGATGTTACGCAATGGATTTGTAAAATTTGCATACACACCATGTGGGAATATCTTCGGTAGCAGAAAGCTATCCATAGCTTCTACCGAACTGCTGGACATGTATTATCCCTTAATTAAAATGAGCTTATATTGCAGAACTATATATTTACCGCCAATTAGATGTACCTAAAGCCTGTGACATAATTATATGGATGTGCTGGTGAGTAAATCTGCTATTTGGAAATCACACCAGTCTAATTTGCTGAGTGGACATAAACCTATTAATACCTAATTATTATCCGCAGCAAGCTCATATACATTAACGGGTTAGTTCGCAGATAATCCCGTTTATTCACCAGTTACAGACCACAGGATAACAAAACCCCTACATAGCAATAAAAACATGTTTTCATAGAGGAGGGGAAAAAAGAAAAAAAATGAGTATGACTTTTTTGTGTCGAGATTTCCCTCAAGATAATATTTTCTGTTCAACCACCTTAATTAATTAGCGTTGATTGTGTAGAATTGTTGCGATACGGGCTGTAGTCGTTGGCAGAAAAGCCGAGGTTTTGTCCAGGTTTTCCTTAACATCGAGGAAAAAAGGCCTCACTTACACGCAACGTTGTTTTTTGGCGAAGAATGACTCTTCGAGGGTTAGACAAAATGGACTTGCAGGATTTTGTCGTACACCATAAAAGATTTTTTTTGTGGATAACTTTTGCAGTATTTCACCAAACATTGCCACAGTGTTTGGCATTCATTGTGAAATTACTAAACAAGATTAGATTCCAAATTCAGTTTTCAGTTCATGACATAATAATAGGTCTTTACCTATGAAATTGCCGTATTGCAGTACAGACTTTTTCAAACAAAAAAAAGTTTTGATTGGCTATGAGTTCTAAATTCAAATTAATTTTGTTTTAAAAATATGACATTCTATTTACAAAATCAGTCTTTTGTTTATTGATTAGCGTTGTATTTTCATTACATTTCAAAATTTTTCCTCATAATGGATACTTTGAAATTTCGTGTAATTATGGAATATGAGTTCCGTCGTGGCACCAACGCGGCACAAACGACCCGTAACATCAACGACGTTTACGGAGAGCACTGTACAAACGAACGCACAACCCGTTATTGGTTTGCTCGGTTCCGTTCTGGGAATTTTGACTTGAAAAATGAACCTCGTGGTCGTCCGGAAACTTTGGTCAACAATGATGAATTCAAGGTGATTGTTGAAGCTGATGAAACTCAATCTACAACTGAGCTGGCAGCAGCTTTTGATGTTAGCATTAAAACAATATTGGTCCATTTGCGACAGATTGGCAAGATAAAAAAGCTTGATAGATGGGTGCCCCACGAACTTAACGATCGTCAGCGCAACGTACGCGTCGAGACTTGCCTTGCGCTACTTAACAGGCACAGAAATGAAGGAATTTTGAACCGAATTGTTACGTGCGACGAAAAATGGATTCTTTTTGACAATCGAAAGCGCTCAGCAAGTTGGTTAGATCCTGGTTCGGTACCAAAGCAATGTGCAAAACGAAAAATGACCCCTAGAAAGGTGATGGTCACAGTTTGGTGGTCTAGTGCTGGTGTGATTCATCATAGCTTTTTACAAAACGGCGAGAGCATTACTGCAGATGTGTACATTGAAGAACTGACCACAATGATGGCGAAACTCGCACGTCTGCAACCAGCTTTGGTCAATCGGTCGTCTCCACTGCTACTTCACGACAACGCGCGGCCCCATACTGCACAACAGACCGTCTCTAAGCTGCATGAGTTGGGTTTGGAAGCTCTCCCTCATCCGCCATACTCACCAGATCTTGCGCCTTCCGACTATTACTTTTTCCAAAATTTGGACAACTTTTTAGCGGGAAAAAAATTCAATTCCCGAGAGGCAGTACAAAACGCCTTTGAAGAGTTTGTTGTCTCCCGTCCAGCTGATTTTTTCAAGAAGGGCATCCATAAACTGCCACATCGTTGGCATAGATGCATTGATTGCAGGGGTGATTACTTTGAATAAAAGAAATAAATAAGTTCGAAAAAAAAAATACTTTAACTTTTTTCAAACAAAACGGCAATTTCATAGGTAAAGACCTAATATTATTGCACAGATAAAAAATTATAACGCCCATTTCTAAAGTTGGCACAGGCTCGCCAAATCATACAGCGGCATTAATCTCATATTGAAATCACTACAATGAAATGCAATGCAAATGGCTACCGGTTAATTAACCCAGCTCATGTGGAAATGTGCACTCATTTTTAAAACAAACAAAAAATTATAATGTTGCATCCAAATGAATAGCTACCACACAAAGGGAAAATTATTGTATGAATAAAATGAGCGTAATAAGAGCTTAAGGTGGAAACGACAATGTGGCCCGCGAAATTAAAATTTTCTTACGATTTTTGCAATTTGCGGGTCAGTGTCAGTTTTTATGTTGAATAAAATATGATACGCGGCCGTAACTAATATGGCTTTACTAAGTTATAATTAGAGATCGGATATTCGGATGTATATTTAACTAAAGTTTGAGTGTTGACTAGTATGGAGCGCGCGTCAGTATGGGAAAAGGAGTTTATTTAAAAAATAAAAACTAGTCTAGTTACTTTTTCGTTTAGCTCCAAATGCATTATGCTCAGACATATTTACCATTTTGTTTTAGCATTCGACATTTCAGCACAAAAATACGAATCCTAATAGTTGTTGTATTTTTTTCCTTGTTATTTTCAACAAACTTGGCAGGTTTAAAATAAATTTAAAATATTCGTTACAATATTTTGAGTACTACATTTTATTCTCACTAAAGAATTATGAAATTTCGCAATCCCGCGCCAAAATTGGCATTTAAATAGCAGCTTCCATACTTTTGTACCTTTTGCCAGGAAATAACGTACTTTAGGTAAATATGCATCCGAATATCCGATCACTAGTAATAATCATTAAATTCATTAAAGTTAACATCATAGAATGACTTTTTCATTAAATGGACTTACATGGGTTGTATTGATGTTTTTAATTACTACAATTATATAAATACGTACATTTTATTCAACATAAAACTTGACACTGACCGGCAAATTGCAATAAACGTAAGAAAACTTGAATTTCGCGCGACACCCTGTCGCTTCCACCTTAAGGCTAAAATGAGCATTATAATAATTGTACGCTAGCTTTATTTAACATTACTGAACACGAACAAAACAGACGCTAAGGGTGTACATGGATCAATAAACTTCCTCGATCCCATTAATTTTATCTTTTCCACACATTATTAAGTGCAGTCAAACATCAATCAATTTAATTGAAACATTGTGGGAAAATTGAGTTAAAACCGCTACCTGAATAAGAAACGCTAAAAATAAAATGAATAATTTAGGCCGTCGGTCGTTATGTGAATTGCAAATCGAGCGAAAGATTGTATTTACGTGAAATTATTCAAGCAAATCTTTCCTAACGAATTGTTTGCTAGCTTCAAACTTTCCCAATTCCAAAATAGGTATTGAATTTTGTGTCATTTTATTCAATAAATTTTGACGGTTACCAATTTAAATATTTTGCGTAAAAGAATTGAATTTTCAGAAAGTACCTACTATGAAAAATGTCTCAGACTTCTTTATGATCCACCGATAACGTTCAATGG
Source organism: Cerastis rubricosa (assembly GCA_949152445.1). Taxonomy (NCBI): domain Eukaryota; kingdom Metazoa; phylum Arthropoda; class Insecta; order Lepidoptera; family Noctuidae; genus Cerastis; species Cerastis rubricosa. The sequence continues at coordinate 11,057,741 of OX424525.1, read as the reverse complement.
ACGTATTTTATAGCATTCATATTTCTAGTGGTAAAGTACATCATATTATGAAGATTAAAATGCCATATGAAAAATGTAATCTCCTTAATAAATGTTGAAATATTGTAGCTAAGTTTTTTTCTGCATGAGCATTTCTAAGCGTGTTTATCGAAATAATCAACTGGGTGAACACATGTGCGGAGTGGTATAGAGGGGCTCGGGGCTAAGTTGTGAATATATAAGCAGGTCTAGGGAGATAGTAGGATGCTCAGTTAAAGACAAAGGAATACGACACAAAGCTATTCCAAGCGAGTCGTCTGAATCTCCAGGGGTTTGCGGCTTGCGCTCGCAACGCTATGTTTTCGCTGTAACTCGCCTGTTGCTGTGAACGTGTCACGTAAATATTAAGAAAATTCAACTGCAGTATTTTTGCCGAACGCCGTCCATTCAGGAGCGAGACACACGACAGTGTCTTTGTTTACATTTACTCCTCCTGTAGCATCCCCACATTATAATGGAATAATTATGAACGCCACTCTGGTAACATATCTGACTCTTTTATCCATTTTACTGCACGAAATATTCCGTAAATGTTGGCCATTTTAAATTCTTTCGTCTCATTTTTCCCCGTATTACACTCGGAGCTTCAGATTGTTTTATTATAAACTTTTATTTTAGAATGTGGGAGTTTTTGCATACCTGCCTCTGTTTTGTTCCGTATCATGAATTCATGAAACGAATTTTTTGCGTTTTAATTTTAAAAGTACTCGTAATTTTTTGTGCTTAAAACAGGTACGAGTTTGCGTAATTATGCGTTCGTTTATGTTTTCGTTTGATACGTAAACTCATCTATGTAATTATTACGTTTTCTGTAAAATGTTTATATAGCTCTTTGTTAAAACTTTAATGAATGCTGATCTTTTGGCCAGCAACGGATAATGAAAATATCTGAAAAGCCTCAGAGGCATTACGTCAATATGTCATGTTTGAAGTGAGCATTACATTTGATACTGACGTGCTATTGTGATTCCATTACATCGTTATTATTTTTCATTACATTCGTTATTGTGTCTCGGTATTTTGTTGACATTTCTGTCCATTGTGCTCCAATAGGGACTGAAAGAATAATGTTGCCGTAAACACGAACAAATTTTAATAAACTCGCGATTCAATTTGTTATCTGTCCCTTTACACATTGTTTCACGAAAATCTAATCAAGCCACCGAAAAACACAATGGCTCGAGTTTCGATATCTGTTAATTAAAATCAATCCTTTCTTTAAATCAATTCTGGTGACAGTTAAATGAAAACATGTTTTTGTTACCGTTTTTAATTCATTTTGTGATATTTTTGTTTCATTAAACAAGCAGAGAAGAATAAATATGATATCTTATGTTGGTTGTTGAATAGTATATTTTGATACGAGTGGGAGAACTTTGTAATTATAGCTGAGACAGAATTCACTGACAAATGGAAGTGATAAATGTCCATGTCTCAAACGAACGACGACGATTTTATAAATACACTTACGAAAATATGAAATAATAGAATGAAAATTATTTTTTTTCACAAATAATAAATCTTCTTACAAATTAATATTTATTTTGTATATTCTATTCACAAAAACAATTTTATCCATTAAATTTTTGTGCCTTAAACGTTTGAAGGCATGCTCTATATTGAGATTAAAAAAAAGCTATCATCGCCGACTATAGTAATTGAACCACGTTGGAGTTAGTCTGTAGTTATCTGTAGAAATAAAACACTAGTAGAAATAAATAAAAAACAACCACGTGTGTAAAATATTCAAAACCTAATAGCAGTGCAATAAGAGCCAGTTTTCGAGGAAGTGTTATATATTTTACGTTAGCGGAAATTGCTAATTTCCAATCATCTACTACGTTATCAGAGATATAAATGAAAAACACGACAGAAGTTATTAATTCTATTAATTTGCTATGACAGCAGTCTCATAAATAGTTTTATTAAATTTGAAATACCTGACTTCGTAGGTACAATAAAAGCAGCTCACTTTTAGTGCTAAACCTTAATTCTATCGAAAATTACCAAGAAAATTGGAACATTAATTCACCACAACGAATACCGAAACGAAGGTTATACACGAAAGTAAACGATTCCGTTGAATTTATAATAAAACGACAGCTAAATATCCGTACAGGAAATTAAATAGGAATCAGAACAAATCCCATTATAAAGTGTCATCAATCACTAAATCCAACAGGAGTATGAGCCTGCTGTGTGGAAAATACAAATAAGTAGACGTAGCGTACCTACTTACCGAACCTTAAGGATGTAAGATTCATTTATTTACATACGTAACATCACGCTTAAAATCCCCGAAGGGTTAGGCAGAAGTATAAACCCACATTTCGCCAGTTATTTTTAAGTCACATGTAATAAGGGGCAAGCCTATTAAAATCAATGGGGCACCTTCAGACTTCGTGGTTGTTACTGAGAAATTCCAGGTGGGAAAAACCAATACCAACCCGATCTGGGAGTCGAGCCCAAGACCCATGCTCCAAAGCCGCGCTTGCGACTCTAGACCAACGAGGTACTCACTGATTCATTATACAGGGTGTTTGGTGCATCGTGTGCCAAATTGAAATGGTCGACTGGGGGGGTCACCTGCTATCCTTTCAACCCCCTAAACAATTCTCATGCCCCGTGGATTTTTTTTCATCGAGTTTTTATTGTTTTATTAAAAAAATACCCAAATTTTACATTCAAATCCAAATTTTAAAAAATGTATAAGTCGTAGACTCTAAATTGTAATTTTATTTAGATGTGTATTGTATTCCAGTACTTTTGAATTCAAAATTAGTGACATTAGCCACCTAGTTTTTTTAAAATTAACTCGCAAAGTTTCGGACTTCAATTAACGCTGTCCATGTTACAGCTATTTACATGGCTATAAAAAAAAAACTAAAAGCGACCGGGATCTTCCAACTCCCTCAAAAATTCTCTAGTCTATCAGCTTGCTAGTGATGAGCCGCATGCCATAAAAATCTTTTTACAACTTTGTGAATTCGCTAGAATTGTAAATCAAGTCACAAAAAATTAAATTCCAAATTAAGATTTAGAAAAATATTTTTACTTAAATGATACCTGTTATCCCACTCTTATAAGGTAAAATCTGTCTGGTATCTCTCTTTTGGGGGAGAAACGGGGGTTTTAGAAATACAAAAAAAATGCATTTTAAACATTTAATAATTTTGTGTGACGATGTGTTCCCCAATGCGTGGATTGTTTGCGATGGCCCTATTGCATGGCCGGCACGTTACCCAGACCTAACTCCGCTAGACTTTTATGCCTGGAGACGTGCCAAAGAGCTGGTATACGTCACGGAGGTTCCGACTAGGGAGGTACTACTTCAATAGGGCCATCGCAACCAATCCATGCATTGGGGAACACAACGTCAAACAAAATTATTAAATAAATTTAAAAAATGCATTTTTTTTTATTTCTAAAACCCCCCTTTCTCCCCCAAAAGAGAGATACGAGACAGATTTTACCTTACAAGAGTGAGATAACAGATTTAATAAGTTTTTCAGGTATCATTTAAGCAAAAATATTTTTCTAAATCATAATTTGGAATTTAATTTTTTGTGACTTGATTCACAATTCTAGCGAATTCACAAAGTTGTAAAAAGATTTTTATGGCATGTGGCACATCACTAGCAAGAGGATAGACTAAAGATTTTTTGAGAGAGTTGGAAGATCCCGGTCGCTTTTAGTTTTTTTTTTTAAAGCCATATAACTAGCTGTAACATGGACAGCGTTAATTGAAGTCCGAAACTTTGCGAGTTAATTAAAAAAAATCTAGGTGGCTAATGTCACTAATTTTGAATTCTAAAGTACTGGAATACAATACACATATAAATAAAATTAAAATTCTGTGTCTACGACTTATACTTTTTTTTAAATTTGTATTTGAATGTAAAATTTGGGTATTTTGTTAATAAAACAATAAAAAGTCGATAAAAAAAAATCCACAGGGCATGAGAATTGTTTAGGGGTCTGAGAGGATAGCAGATGACCCCCCCAGTCGACCATTTCAATTTGGCACACGATGCACTAAACACCCTGTATGTAGAATATGTACCATCACCAAACTGGGCATCGGAGCACGGTAAGGACTATCCTAGCTTGTAGCGTTAAATCAGTTAAAAACTTTTATATTCCTTGGTCTGTTTTTTTGTTTTATTCTTACTGGTCGAAAAACGGTGGTCAAACATCTTGGATCATTAACACAGCCTGAGATTTTTTTTAAAAACAAAACATATTTTAAAAGAGGGGCGCGTTTTTTCGGTTAACGTTTTTTTTTTGTTTAAGTACTATTGATCCGCAAACTATTTGTGCGGCCCAATAGAAGTGAGGGTATTTAACAGATGTGGTCATCTGTACACGGGATTTTGTTTGAAAAATGAACTTATTCCCACTTTTCTGATAGTACCTCCTGCACCTTCTGGGACTTGAAGATCCGTAATAGGGGGCTACATACCTACTGGTTAGATGTAATTTGAGTCCATCGACAGGCAAACAAGAAGAACTTTAAAATATCAGCTGTACCGTTCTTAAAATGTTATGTTTTTAATCTGCATGAACATAAAAACAAGCAAGCAATAAGCATAATTCATGAAAGCATAATAACAATCGTATCAATCAAGAAGTGCTCAATTTTCTCTTGAATAATCTTAAACATGTAGTAAAAGCAATTTGTCTTTGTATATGTACCTAGGTGTTTGTAGGTGGTTAGCGCCAAACTCCACCGAAGTGGAGAGAGGAAAAGGGAGGAGATGTCTCGTAATTAATAAAAGCAGCCCCCCCCTGACGCCCGCCGTTGCGAGTTGACGTGTTTGTAAACGCTCCGCAGTCTTTATTATTAAAAAGTGGTTTTAAATACTCTTCTCAACCTAAAACTATTGTGTATGGTGAAAAAGGACCTGATAAACAAAACTGTGAAAAAGAATAGCAATATTCAAAGTGACTCCAACGATAGTGAGCAAAAACAATTTCAAAATTGTCATTAAAGTAAACTTTGGTGTGTGACATTGTGTTCCGAATCGCGAGTGACCTCCAAAGTGAAAGCAAGGTTACTCTACTAACACTGCCACCTCAGTTTTGGCATCAGTACACCTATTTGAACATCTATCCTATAGACACGCTTGGTCCCGAGGCGACCGTACGCTACTGACGTGTAAAGAAGTGGCAGTTCGAATCCAACACAGGACACAGCTCTTTTTGGATGTTATTTGGCTTTCTACAATTTACTAAAACATAAATAGAAAATAACAAAGAGCTTATCAAAGAGCATTGTATAATAATTATAAACCAAACAAGTATAAATTACTTGCGCATTATGGCGGTGCCACGCTCTCCTCCGAACGCACCACAGCTTAATCCTCCAACCAATATCATTCATTACAGTTCGGACTCAGCCCTAAATAATATGTCCAGTTCCACGGATCCGACTGACAATTATTTTAATATTACCAAGCGCCTAAAACGTACTTTAGATGACGCACCTAGCCACTCAACCGAATTAAAAACCATGCTCGACCAAATCAGGGACCAACAAGATACCAAGTTCGAACTATTAAATAATGCCCTAGCTACCATAATTACCCAAAACCAGGATATACAGAGATCAGTCGAAACGCTAACACTTAAGCATGACGATCTTGTAGCTAAAATCAATCTGCTGGAACACGAGAATATTGAGTACAAGAAACGAGTTTTGACTCTAGAACATATGCTGGAACAACTGGATAAGAATGCGCACTGTTCAACAATTGAAATCCGAAACCTACCTAAACAAGAAAACGAACATAAGAAAGTGCTAATCGACACAATCCAACAGCTCGGTTCTACATTAGGCCTTGAAACGCCTATACACCAGTCCGAGATTAGGGACATTTTTCGGTCCAAGTCAGAAGCAGTATTTGTGGATTTCAGCACTACTCTCAGAAAGGAATCAATGATTTCTAAATACAAGACATACAATAAAAGCAGACGCGATAACAAACAGCCGCAATTGAACTCAGAGCATATCAAATTACCGGGAACGCCATGTACATTATACATATCAGAGTACTTAACAGCTAAGACAAAATATATTTTCTACGTCGCGCGCTCAAATGTTAAAAACAAAAAGCTTCTGGCGGCCTGGACTTCATTCGGGAAAGTTTATGTTAAGAAAGACGAGGACTCGACACCAGTTCGCATTGATGAAGAAACACAACTTCACAAACTTATTATGTGACTAGCTTTGGTTCAATACTCTTGTTTTTATTTTTTTGTCTTTGCATGCTTTTCTCCAGTATTTTTAATTGCATTAGTTATTTACTTGGGCTTCATGCTCATCTACATAATATTAAGTTTTCATTATTATCGCAGAATTACATACACACATATTCCACATCACGCTTACCCTTTACACAACCCAAGACTCACGTTATTCAAGCGAGTCGAAACACCTTACTTTGTTGTTTACCCTAGCCCACTATCTCCCGCGCTATATCAAACCTTTGCTTATAAAGCCACTATGGTCCCAGAACTGAGTTTATTCTATTTCACATTCAGCATAACGTCACGTATTAGGCGTGACTGTATCTTTCTCATTCTATAATTAAATTACTAAAATGCAAACCATTAACGACATAAACTCTGATCTGGACGCTATTCAAGTGGCTAAAACTATAAAGTGTGACATAGAAAATGCAAAGAATCTCATTAAAATAAATAAAAATAGTATCAATATCCTGTCTCAAAATATTCGTAGCATCAACTGTAATATGCCCAATTTCGTCACGCTTCTCCAAAGATCTGAAATTCCCTGGGATATTTTAGTACTTACGGAGTGCTGGCTCTCGTCTGCTAAGTTCATCCCCTCACTCGACAACTACAATCATATAGCGACCACCTCACACAAAAGTCAAAATGAAGGAGTTGTCATCTACTACACCAAGCTCCTGGATGTAATATCTGAAGAACCCACAGTTACTGATGCTAATTGCCTTGTATTAAAACTGGATCGAGATACTTGCATCGTAGGATTGTATCGCCCACCTAGTCAAACAAACACTGTAAAATTTATCGACTCAATTAACACGTTACTAAATAATCTAAAAACTTTTAAAAATATCTTCTTCTGTGGTGATATAAATATCAATATAGCTCCAAACAGTTCCGATAAACGATCATACGACTACCTGAACAGCTTAGCTAGCCATGGCTTGCTTCCGGCTCATACCCTGCCCACGCATGGGTTAACATGTCTAGACCACATGATGCTGAAAACTAAAATGGATGCTTGCTGTTTTGTTTTCGAAACATCTATAACTGACCACGAGAGTGTAGCTATCAGCTGTAGACCTAAATCGCGTCTGAAGTACCTTAATAAAACATATTGCTCGGTTAACTTTGACAATTTAGATAAAATAATACAAAACATGGATTTCCAGCCTATTCTTAACTGTCAAGACGCTAACGTATCGACTGATCTCCTCGTGGCTCACCTATCCTCAGCAATAAAAAATAACTCCAGTACAATTAAAACTTCAAAAAGAAAACTAATATCCAAACCATGGATAACTAAAGGACTTCTTCGCTGCATGAGAAATCGGGATAATTTGCACAAAAAATTAAAACGGAACCCTGACGACGAGATACTAAAATTGACATATAAGCGTTATAGAAATTTTTGCTCCGCTCTGATTAAAAAAGCAAAGAAGAGGTATGAAAAACAGGAAATTGAAAATGCAAAGGGTAACAAAAAACAGTTATGGGATGTCATTAAAAAAATTAGCGGGACTGACAAGAGGGCAGATGTCTCGTCAGCCCTCTTGTCATCTAATAATCCCGAGGCGGACATAAACGATGTCAACAACTTCTTTGTGAACGTTGGAACAAATTTGGCAAATAAAATAACCACTTCTAAATCTACATCAGCTTGCTACACGAGTGATCAAACACCTGCAACGTCTTTAAACTCGCTTGTCCTTCTTCCTACCGATGAAGAAGAAATTCGCAAACTCATTGAGGGCCTGAAGGAAAATTGTGCAGTGGGAATTGATCAGATTGGGAGCAAAATCATTAAGAGATACGCAAACTACCTCTCTTCTCCTATAACACACATTTGCAATCTGTCAATCTCAACGGGAGTTTTTCCCCAAGCCTTTAAAGTAGCTGTTATAAAGCCCGTCCATAAGACTGGGAAAAAAGACTGTGTCAATAACTACCGACCCATCTCCATTCTACCTGCTCTGTCCAAGATATTGGAACGCCTGATAAATCAACGACTGGTTAAGTTCTTGGAAGCAAATCATCTCCTTTCGTCTTCACAATTTGGTTTTAGATCTGGCAGAAGTACCAATGATGCAGTTCACGAGTTGGTAAACTCCATTGTGGTCAGTTTGGATGACAGAAAGAGATGCCTTACGGTGTTCCTCGACCTTGCAAAAGCGTTCGACACAGTCTCTATTTCGCACCTTCTGAAAAAGCTTGAACGGCTTGGTATCAGAGGAATCACACTTAAACTGATGCAGGACTATCTTACTGGTAGAAAACAACGAGTAAGAATAAATGATTCACTCAGTGACGAGCTCCCAGTCTTATTCGGTGTACCACAGGGCAGCATAATTGGCCCAACACTATTCCTGGTGTATATTAATGACCTCTGCCAACTTTCTCTTCTAAAAGGAAAAATAATTACCTTTGCGGACGATACTGCACTGTTCTTTAGTGGTGACGGATGGGAGGAGGTATTCGATGTTGCTCAACTGGGTCTAAATCGTGTTAGTAACTGGCTGCAAGACAATGTTTTGACTCTTAACGTCACTAAAACCAAGTACATAACATTTGCTCAAAGATCTAACTTGCTCCCACCCTCATCTATGACGATTACTGCTCACACTTGTGGCATTGAAAATATCCAGTGTTCTTGTTCTTCCCTTGAAAGGACCGAGAATATTAAGTACCTTGGAGTCACTATAGACCAATATCTCTCATTTAAACCGCACATAGAAACCCTCGTGTCCAGGTTACGAAAACTAATCTACATTTTCAAAACCTTAAGATACTCGGCCGATCGAAAGACTATTAAGATGGTCTACTTCGCATTATGCCAATCAATTATTGATTACTGCATCACATCATGGGGAGGTGCCGCTAAAACTCACCTCATCGAAGTAGAAAGGGCACAGCGTGCGATACTCAAGGTGGGAGCTGGTCTCCCCTTTCGTTTTCCAACTACAGACCTATACAAAGAATGGGACACTCTCACTGTCAGACAATCGTTCATACTACTTACGTTAATAAGAAAACACTCTCAAATACAATTTGACGCTAAGTTACTCAAAGACAACCGACGTAAGGGTAGGGTATGTCCCACAGCTCAATTCAAATCCACGCTCCCTAAAAGATTCTTTTGCTTTTTGGGCATTATCTCTACAATAAATTAAACAAACTCTTACACCTATATCCAAAAAGTCGAACAAGCTGTATTAAAGCAATAAAAAAATATTTAAAAACCCTGGACTATGACAAAACTGAAAATCTTTTGACCGTTCTGAAATAAAGCTAACTTTGACCAACACCACACATACATAGCTGTTCCTCACCTCCTTGAAAACCTACTCTCACTGCACTCACTCCACAAAAGTCACCTTCACTCACACACTTCTCATCTGAACTACTCACCTACATCTCCTGCTACCTAACACTTCACATAAGACACTCTCTTTCACACACAGTCTCACTACATTATTACTCAATACTTCTGCATAATTGTAGTTAGGTATTTATTATTATAATTTTTATTTTTATTTTATTTTTTGTTTCTTTTATTTTTATTGTTTCTTCTTTTATATGTGAGCACATTATTATTATTAGTAAGCATATTGTTTAACACTAACTTAGTTTTTGTTTTCATTTTTTTTTTTTTTTTTGTCACATTGTTTAACATCGACTCTTGCACGGTATCTCTGTAATAGCTAATTCTAGCCATGGAAGGGGCCTGGCGACCTGTAACACAGGTTTTTCCCAAAAAACCTATATCAGGCACCAGTCTCTCACAGAGGTGGAATACAGCTGAGACAATTTTGTACAGTTTAACCTTAAGCAAACTTTGTGAAGAGAAAATAAATGATAAATTATTAAAATTATTAAAAAAAAATTGTTTAGGCCAGCCTCCGCACTCGGCGGCCACACACACAGCGGAGCACAGCAGACTCAAGCAGAGACGTGAGCACCCTAGCTCTCACGCATCTCCGCTCCGCTTTGGTGGAGTCCAGGCCTGATCCTTCAGTGTGGCTAAGTTGCAGTGATGACATGCATGAGTGCAGTTTTCAGACATCTATATAATTATGTAAAAGGCATATTTTCAGGTTAGACTATTTAGATTTAAAAGGCGTCAAGAGTATTATAAAAATTAAAGGATCGAGATTGACTCACACTATTCAATAGTTAAAAAAGCTATTCCTAACATCGTCTTTAAAATAGTCCCTTTTCACTTAAGAGTATCGTGAAAAGGTATAATTCAGCTGCATTTGGTTAGACTGTCGACTGGTAGGGTAGCCAGTCCCCATAAGATTGGGAAAAGTAGCAGATGATGTTGTAAAGTGAGCCAAGAAAATATTTCAAGAACAAAAATGAGACATTGTGACGGCTGACAGTTGAAAATGGAAGAAAAAACCGTGTTGTGCCGACTTTTTTTTTTGGATGGTAAATCAAGTAACATAGACAAAGCAGGAAGGTGATATTTAGGACAATATTCCGCTATACCAATATTCAATGGTGATGGTATTGTAAATACCAAAGCTGCAGGTATTGTAAGCTTTCATTACGAATTCGTGACTGTAAACAGTTCGTTTGCAATGCATCGCAATGAAAATTAATTATATTACTTTGAAAATACTGATAAATTTTGATTTCTATGGATGGTATTCTTCTTTTATTCTTCAAAGGAGTGAATGTTATTCCTTTAGCAAGTATTTCGTTTTTATTGGATGGAATGACAAAGCTTTATTTTAATATTATATAATTTAATTTATTCAGTAAAATTTTAGAGATCGTTAAGAGTTAAAAAAGCTGTTTTAAAGGTAAATATTTGGTACTACTGAAAACAAAAACGGCCAAAATTTAAAAAAAAAAACAATGATTTTATTTCACATACACCTACAAGGGTACCTATGGGTACTAATGAAGGCGTCAAAAGCCAGATGTGCCATTCGAATTAGTCGTTTCCTATGGAGAAGAATTGGAATGAAACTCCACAGTTAATGCCCGCAGAAAGGCGCGACCCGGCGGCACGCGGCGACATAGAACAATTTCTATGAAGACGCAAGCTACTGTTCACACTGGCGTGACGCGACGCGTTTCTGATTTTACTATCACTTTTTGAGAGCGTGACACGCCGCGCGTGCAACTAACAAAAGATTCGTAGAAACGATCGAACGTTGATCGATTACATCGAGGAATCGATCAACATTTGATCGTTTCTACGAATCCTAAGGCATAAAAATGATTCAAGTCAATATTTATGTACCTAGCTTTAAGCCCCTTGTAAAATCTTTTATACAATATGGAATGCAAAATAAATGAATATGATTTCTGTCCATAGGACAACCCAAATATCATCTGCATGGCCTTTATAGGCCAAAACAATATATTCAATCTCTCTATAAATGAGCAGATTAAGGGCTTGATTCAGAAAGCGGTACTCCTGGACACTATCCTAATACATTACGTTAGGATCGAGTAATCGATTCGAAACCGCGCCGCGCCGCGGTGCGCCTGTGTGAGAGACTTCGCGACGCGAATTATCTTTCTAAAAAACAAAAACCAAGCTCAGAAACTACTGCAACTGCAAGGAAAATATACTTCTATGGCTAGCATAGTAAGGTATTGAAATAAGTTTGTGGTTTAAAAAAAAAAACGTTACAAATAAATTACTGCAATCAAATGCTTTTTTAAACACAAGTCCTTTTAGCTCTGTTAGATGATGCCTATATTCGGCCAGCCGACCCCGAAATGCTCGTTTTATTTGGTTTATGTAACAATTAGGACGCAAATAGCAGAAAGGGGTTCCGCATACTACGTAATGTTAGCCATTTGGGTTCCCGAAATTAAGCTTCACTCCGTACGTAACTCGTCGAACATTTTTGTTTAATTTTATCGGTGTTTGGTCAACTAGGAAAATTAGTTTCTGAAACTGTGGAATTGTTATTTTGTTTGCGTTCATTAGTTGCAGTGTATGCTGCCCGAGCTTTTGTTTCAATTTATTTTTGAACAGATTCTCCACTTATTATACTTTAATAGTTAATACAACTATTGAAAGCAAGTTTCAACATGCGGGCACGGGCCAGGGGCCCGTGCCCGCATGTTGAAACTTGATATTTGGGTTGTCCTATGGACAGAAATCATATTCATTTATTTTGCATTCCATATTGTATAAAAGATTTTACAAGGGGCTTAAAGCTAGGTACATAAATATTGACTTGAATCATTTTTATGCCTTAGGATTCGTAGAAACGATCAAATGTTGATCGATTCCTCGATGTAATCGATCAACGTTCGATCGTTTCTACGAATCTTTTGTTAGTTGCACGCGCGGCGTGTCACGCTCTCAAAAAGTGATAGTAAAATCAGAAACGCGTCGCGTCACGCCAGTGTGAACAGTAGCTTGCGTCTTCATAGAAATTGTTCTATGTCGCCGCGTGCCGCCGGGTCGCGCCTTTCTGCGGGCATTAACTGTGGAGTTTCATGCGGAGTCGGCGCCCGCTGTTAAAAACCAAGAACTAATAAAATAATCATTTTCCTATCTTTTCAACCTATTTACGATTAAGTTCACTATTTCTTGAAGAAAAGGTAACTTACACATTGCATTGAAAAGGTTTTCAAAACAAACAACCAACCCTATAAAAGAGAGTTTAATGAAGTATTACTATCTTTATTATTTACCTAGATAGGTACTACTACCGCTCACTGACGGTCGAGCACCTTATCACTCAGGGCATAAGGGTGAAAATTTGTCGACCGTCACTAAACTCCGTAGTATCTTAGTATTTTTGCACCTTTGCATATTGTACAAATTACTTTGTACACGTTCTAATCAATAATGTATAGGTTCGCACCGCATGGTTGCACGGAGTCGATTGAAAATGTGACATTTTTGTTTGATTACTTTTGCGTTGACAAAGGTGGAGAGCAGCGGTGGCCCAGTGGTGGCAGCCCCAACTTACGAGCAGTAAGCCGTGGGTTCAAACCCAGGCAGGCGCATTACTTTGTTTAATTTATTTCATTAGCGCTGCCCTCAAAAATGGTCAAGGAAAACAACATGAGGAAACCGGCATGCCCTAGAACTAAAAATTCGAAGACACGTAACATCTACGAACCGCACTGGGCCCGCGTGGTGGATTGCAGCCCACTCTCTCTCATAGAGAGGAGGCCTGTGTCCCAGCAGTGGGAACATTATAGGCTGATGATGATGATGGTGAAAAATATGTTGCGTTTTTATGATTCAAGTCAACGTAAATCTGTACCAGACGTTACGTGAAGTCACATATTTGTATTCGTTACCCTAAAAATTAGATATGCGGTATTTTATTGTTCGCCCGTTCTTAAAAGAAAATCCAACTACATCAAAAACGCCCATTAAAAGGTGTATAACTAAGATAAAGATTTAGTTTTCCTTTCGGCTTTCGTACACTAATCCCTTTAGTCATATTATTAGTCCTAGTCCAAGCCCTAATCCTAGTCCTAGTTGTTCTGTATGGTGTCGGACGTAAAGAATAGCACCATTCCATATCTTCCCGCGGGTGTCGTAAGAGGCGACTAAGGGACTTGCCAGAGAATGGGCAGCAGCGTTCTCTGTGCTTTTGTAACAACCGTACTGCGATCGCCAACACACCTGCCAAGCGTGGCGATTATGGCAAAACCCCCCTTATGTTAAAGTGGCGTTGGGGGAAGCCTATGTCCAGCAGTGGACGTCTTTCGGCTGAAATAGTGGTGGTGTTGGTGATACTAGTTCCATATCATTGCTTAATAATATGTCAGTTATGCCTATGTCACCTGGACCATATAAAAATAAATTGAAGCTTCATTCATCAAAATAAGCTCAGCAGTTAAGGCTCTACAGTGGAACTTAATCATATAACAAACATACAAACATTTTGACTTTGCTGCAGTCGGGTGATAACTACTTAAGAGAATATTTTTCATCTATGGATGAAAAATATTCTCTTAAGTAGTTATCACCCTCCTCTCTATTTTATAATTTTGTAAACCAAAAACCACTGGCAAATTCGGTAGACTGCTCTCCTTTTCTTTGCCGGTAACGACAGAGCTATTTAGCGTTTAAACTAAAATCCTTTTAATATTTTATCCCAAAAAGGATCTTAAAACTACTAATTAGCTCTGAATTTTTTAAACTTTTCCTAAGTTTTTGTTTTAAGATGTAACTTAGTTCTTTATATGAATTTTGGGGCAACTTAAATAGAGAGTGAAATAAACAGTCTTTAAGCAAAATTAAAGGTGTGAGACAATCAATAACCAAAGCCAACCAGAACTGAGATAAGACCCGACCATTAATATCACCCGCTAACAACCATTGTGTCCCAAACTCAACATGCTTCAACAAACTTAACAATCCACAAGAGGCTTAAAGTATCAATCAGAGATCCAACTGTACACAGAACTTACCTCAATGACAAGTTAAGATTTACAAAGTAAACTTTAACTGGAATAGACCTTAGAACCAGCCCAGAAGGAGAGCTCGTCGCTTAATAATAACAGCCGTTCGGGTTCATCTTTAGGTCAAGCCGTTACATACTGAGTTTCCTCCGTGCCTCGAAAAGCACGTTAAGCCGTTTAGCCCGGCTGTCATTTGTAGATCATTGACAGTCGTTACAGGTAGTCAGTGGCCCGAAAGTATGACAACCAGTCTTACCTAGGAGCATCATATTACCCAGAACCAACTGATTTGTGGGGGTCAGATAGGCAGTCGCTCCATGTAAAATACTGGGATTCAGCTGCAACCGGTTAGACTGGAAGCCAACCCCAATTTAGTTGGGAAAAGGCTAGGCAGATGATGACACTTTAGAACGAGCCGGTATGGTGCCCCTCGGAGGAGATCGATGTCGAGTGGACCAGACTTCTTTCCTCCTAATGACCGACCATGACCGCTTTTTTTTTAGGATGGGATATCATCAAATGACTTCTCCCGTTCTGGGCGGAGCGGAAGGGAGTGTCAGACTTGACTGACTAAAACCCATCCATGTTCCTTCTTAGCCCTTTGTGTTCCAGGGCCACGGTATCTCTTTCGAACAACCCGCAGCCCTGGCAGACATCGGCCTTCTCGGACCCCTTCCGATTTGCTGACATCTCCTTGAGGCGTCGTCATAAGACGGACGGACGGTGAGCTAGCCCATTACTCACCGTCCACAGGCCCGCGCCTACCACATCAAAGCAGCTCACGACCGAGCTGCCTTTGTTATGGGTCGGCATCATTTCATGATTTCGGCAAAAAGCAAGTTGTCACTCAAGTGCAAGTTGCGCCTTTATACCGCGGTGATCCGCCCCATTATGACGTACGCTTGCGTCGTGTACGCTCACACCAAGTCTAAGTACATCCATAGGATGCAAACCTTGCAGAACCGGTTGTTACGTAGAGTCACGGGAGCCCCTTTTTATGTCCGTAATGACCATCTACACGTAGACCTTAGAATGCCCACCGTCCTTCAGTTTATGAAACGTCTTTCGAAGCGTTTCTCCGATAATGCCATTAAACACCGTAATCCCCTGATCACAGCGGCCGCCCGTTACGAACCCTCGCGCATTAGTACAGTACGCCGTCCTCGGCTTACCCTCGTCACTCCCGATGATGCTATCACCCTCCTCCAGGAGAGTAGCAAAGAGACTAGCACTCTTAAAAAGTTCAGACACAAACCGCCGTCTTTCCGACCTCGCCGTCGAGGTCCGTCGCGACGTCCCGGTCCATGCCCTCCCCGACCCTCGCTCGAGCCAGCCCGCGATGCTGTGCATGATATCATTATTTAGGGGCTGATTTAAAACTAATGGAGTTTTAAATCAGCCCCTAAATAATGATATCATTCAGATCCAGCCTGTCCCCATGCAGTCCTCCCCCAGCGACGCGCTAAGCCGAGGCTCGTACCCCACAGGGGTTGCCCTTAGCGTGTAGTCGCTTAGTTTGTAAGTTTTTATGACCTGGCTGGAGGCCTTACTCTTAAGGCACCCACAGGATAGTCCGGTTAAACAGACGACAACCTCCTAGCTTGAACTGCGAGATGCCATTCCCAAAAAAAAAAGCCCGCGCCTACGGTGGCCTCCCGACGCCCGGGGCGTCTCCCGCGGCGGCTGGGACGTGAGGTTCTCTCCCTCTCACGTTCCGCCACCTCCTTCGCTAGCATGACTGCTTCGCAGAAGGAGGCGACGGACCATGACCCCTTAAAGCAGTATTGTTCTAATCTTACTTAAGTGTGGGAATGAGATAGAGCTAGATGGCCTGTATAGCACCATCTATTTTTTATACCTAACTGGCTCTAAAGTAAAACTGCTATAAGAAGTCTTGGTACGAACCCTATATCACCTTTTGTGGTACGCACGATGAAAAATCAAGCTACACAAACCAGTTTATGGGGATCTTTCATTGTATGGAAAATCTAGACAAAGCGAGGCCATGTTACACTGGAAATCTACCTATTGTCACCGTGTGTACGTGCCATATCGCCACTTTCTTCTGGGCCTGGTAGCATCGTCGATCGTCAATTCATCAGGCATCCACTGCGTGGAAACTCTTGTCCAGCTGCGATCATAATATCTACAAACATGTAGCTAACGTGACACGCCTGTCCAATTTTGACCTGTTACGCTTATAATACAAGTCTCAATTTTCCGTGCAGCTGTAAGCGACAGCTGAAATCTGAAATGGTCAGATGCGAACGACATGTCGTGATAAATAAAGATGAAGGAATATGTAAATAATATCTTCAAGAAGGTAGGAATTATAATGTGAAGCTTACAAGACACGTAGACATATCTACTTAAAATTGAAGACCGGTTAGCATTTTCAGGAGACATTTTATGAGAGCATTAAAAGATACGAAAATGTCTGTTAATATTAATGTATTTATGAAATATACTTCCATATTACGTACATATAATAAATCTCCCCTGTATTTCCCAAAGGGGTAAGTTGAGTTCGAATGTTGTTTCCCATGTTAAACGAGAGAACATTTTAATTGAAACCTACAATGCTTTCCCCAATCAGTTATTGATGACGATCTCGCTAGAAAGATGCACTTTTAACCCACTGAGTGTAAATTCCGAGAATTTTAGTCATTGAATAATTGCCATTGACACAAATTGTCCCATTGACACTGACTTCTAGGTTTCAGTTGTCTTTGATCAGTGAACATGGTGTCTTACATTGACTTTCAATTATAGTTTTCTTTCATCAGTAAATATGCTGTCAAATAACATAACGTTGACTATTCTGATTGCTTGCCCGATGATAAAACACCTAGCTAGGTGCAACTAATTTGTCCGCAGAGACGATTAACTTCTGGTTTTTAATAGACTTGTAAAGACTGGATTACAAATACGTTATAAGCCAAAATACGGCAAAACATATGGGTATGTTATCAAAAACAAAATTAAATGATTAAATCTGAACCTGACATGCTTTGATGTTTCGGACACGTCAACACAACACCAGGCGGAAAAATGAAATGAGAGGGACATTTCGCTTATGTGACATTTAGCGACGAGAGGAATGGTACTAAACGAACGAAGAGATTAGGGTGATGGAAAAAAACACGTTCTATTAGATGGCGCAATTTTCAAGCTCGAGCTTACATGAAAAAAATAATAAAGGATGAGGGGAGGGTATAACAATCATAGCTCTCCCTGATTAAAGCGCGTTGCTCTCAATGCTTGTTATATTAAAGAACCTCGTATGGGGACGTTGGGGAGACGTACGCAAGCACAAAATGGAAAGCCTATTGAGCGAGACTTGTTTGCACATTCAATTATGTATAGAAGTAAAAGTAATCAAATGATAAGATATTTTTTAGTTTAGGTAAAGAAAAAAAAATCATCATCATCATCATCAGCCTATAATGTTCCCACTGCTGGGACACAGGCCTCTTCTCTATGAGAGGGAGTGGACTGTAATCCACCACGCGGGCCCAGTGCGGGTTGGTAGATGTCACATATCTTCGAAATTTTTGTTTTAGGACATGCCTTTAGGGTTTCCTTGCGATTT
The DNA here is from genome assembly GCA_949152445.1 of Cerastis rubricosa. Taxonomy (NCBI): domain Eukaryota; kingdom Metazoa; phylum Arthropoda; class Insecta; order Lepidoptera; family Noctuidae; genus Cerastis; species Cerastis rubricosa. Next base: position 11,039,458 of record OX424525.1, on the reverse strand, counting down.
TTACTTGACCGTTTTTGAGGGCAGCAGTGATGTACAAAATTACACAAAGTAATGCGCCAGCCTGTGTTCCAAGCCATGCCTTACTGCTCGTCGGGGCTGCCACTACTGGACACCGCTGCTCTCAACTTTACGAATAAGAGACTAAATTATATCTAAGGTACCTATTTACAGCGAATTAAGGAGGACTGGGCATCGTCAGTTTAAACGTGAGAGCTAGGTCTAAATCCATATAGATCCTATCCCAAAAACAGCTTTCCTGACACCCTAATCAAACCCAAAATCCCGCACCAATAACGCAGGATTAAGTCACAAATATATTAGGTACCTAATAAACGTTTAAGTTAACTGACTCCTAGCCGTTTCTAGTTACGTCCATAACTACGGACGGCTGACCGGCTTAATGTCCTCTCTGAAACACAGAAGTGAAGCATCCGAGAGCCCCTACAGTTGCCGACTAGTGAATTTTGATTCCGACCCAAGAGACAAACTAAGGAACTATATGGCTACGTAGGTAGCAGCGTACCCTTAATGAAAATCAAACTTTTTGTTTGCAAAACGTTAACATTCATAGTACAAAACGTGGTTTAACGATAGTCTTGTTTGACTTTATTGTTTATGACAGTAAACAATGGGTTTAAGACTGTTCATCATCATCATCATCAGCCTATAATATTCCCACTGTTGGGACGCAGGCCTCCTCTCTATGAGAGGGAGTGGGCTGTAATCACCACGCGGGCCCAGTGCGGGTTGGTAGATGTCACATGTCTTCGATTTTTTAGTTCTAGGACATGCCGGTTTCCTCACGATGTTTTTCTTCACCGTTTTTGAGAGCAGCGGTGATCGAATAAATTACTCAAAGCTTGCTTGAGTTCAAACCCACGGCTTACTGCTCGTAAGTTGGGGATGCCACCACTGGTCCACCGCTGCTCTCTAAGACTGTTCACGTTTTTGAAATACGGCAGAACGTAATTTTCGCCGAGTTTTGAGTAATAGGATGAATTCAGACAGAGTTGTTCTAAAACTAATTTAATTGTTTTTCTTGGTTTAATAACCTTGTTGAACAGTTCACGTGTAAAACAGCCTCTACTCTTTCTATAGATCGCTCGTCGATTAAGCGGGAAATTCAATTCAGTGTTATGTTAATAAAAGACTTTTCTTAGCCACATTCAGAACCAGGCTTTTTATATTCGGCTTTAAATTGCAGATAAAACACCTTGGACAGCATACATTGTGCGCCATCCATAACTTACAGCCATACATCTACATAGAGGCAAGGTGTAGAACCAATTGTGAGACAAATCGTCGCCACTGCGTCGTAGTAGCCGCCTTGCGCTTCAATGAGACTTTATTTGAAAAATCTGTTCCTCTGTAAGTTCACTGCACCATTTCCTGATGTAGTAATTTTGTATTTATAAAAATAAACCTTTTGCACGATTAAATATGGCAGTAATTACTGGAGAGCTTGTCGTTTTAATGACGTTCCGCATGTAACCGGCCAGTTTTGAAAATAGAATTGTTAATAACAATAGGGAGCACGAACCTCTTTAAAATATCAAAAGCCGCTTCTTTATCATCAAAACGTAATCAGCACCCCAACAGCAATTACTTAGCTGCATGCCTATTAACCCGTTTTTTATTTCAATTACAATATAACTCAATTTGTCTCATAGCATTTCCCCTAAGTGTAATTGCGTTTCGTAATACGTAATTTGGGAAATTCTCTTCGCTGGGAGCTCCACGATGGTATAATTAGATACGTCGTTAATTAGACGGTAGCTCCGCAAGAGCACTCAGGGGCCGCCTTCGTTTACTTTCGTACAAGAACTAGGCACCGACCCTTCTTTGCCAACGGCTAAAATTAAATCACTTTACTTGTAGACACTTCAGAAACAAGACAATAGAACCCACTATCCAACATGATATCAGCTTATTTTACGACCCAATAACAAGACAAAGACTGCTCAAATACTATTATTATTACGAAGTTGATATCGTCTGGCAACTTGCTCAGAAATACTTTAATAATACCCTTCAAATGGTATGATAGCAATCTATTATCTCAGGACTATTAACGCAGGTAGAGTAATCAATAACAAAAAATAAAAGCCGAAAATCTCTGTCAGCTGTCTATCTGAAGTCGCAAGAAATATTGCCGATATAATTTTCCCCGAACACATGGCGTCCCCCGGGGAAAGTATGGTAGAAAGCTATTCTGTTAATGGAAGTACAATGGAAAAGAAAACTCAATCAAGCGCACGAGTCGCCGTGATTTCTGCGCTTAACTACGAGAGATATATTGTGGGCCGGGACTCGTCATTAGCCGCGAAACGCCGCATTGCCCGCACAGCGAGGAAACTCCACCAAATAACCTCAGCGTAACTTTTCATATGTAAGCCTGATTTAACGTCCAACATCACTCCCCTCCGTATTTTTTCCACTTGTTTATATCGAAATTAGAGCCAGCTGCCCTGATCTTTGTTAAATGGGCTCGCCGTTTCATTAACACAGGCCTAGGGTAGTTTTATTTCTCTTCAGAGAAAAATTTAAATCAATATAGCCCACTTTGTTCCTTTTGTCACTCTTCAGTTAAAATTCAATTAAATCCATCTCGGCCTTTTTGTACTTCGTTCGTTCCATTTGAGATAGTGACCGACTGAGGCAGCAGTGTTTCATTCTGAATGTCGTTTTAAATATTTCGCGATCGAATAACCATAAGCGTTGATCACATCGAATGCCGTTACAGTTCCGCTCATATTATAATGTCGTCGTTACGGCATGCGCAAGGACGTGTTATATACATATTTATAGGGACGGTAATGTCTGTATGGTTGTCAGGCACGGCACGTAACCGGCGCGTGCCGGATGAATTGAAAGGGATGCTGCTTACACTCATGACCGCAACATTATAAACTAAACTGCAATCCTGTACATACATATGTTAATTAACTGGCTTTAAATTAACCCTAAACTGGAAAAATCAAGGTCTCAAATTATAAAGACAGACCACGAATAAAGGTTGGGTAACTACTGCATTGCTGACTATAAAACCAAATAATTTGCTATGCACAGCAATGATGTTAAATATTCATGAAGTATCTGATGTTATTATCACATTAAAAGGCTATAAGCCGATGAACAAAGAACTCGAGTTAAAATGCAGAAGTTAATCTAAACGAAATGCTTCCGACGATTATTTGTTTTAAGTGTCATTTGGGTAGCTATCTTTATTACTACGGATACAACTCCTCGCGGTCTTGTTACGACAATACTTATCTATAGAACCCCGAAAGAGACTCATTCTTATATACTTGCGGAAAAATAAAAAGCAACTTTTGAGTTGTTACAAAACTCGTAATCCTAAAAACGTCTGTTCCTAATTTCTTTTCCGATTTTAAAAGAGCCATCTTTCATTTACGACGACATTTAGAACAAGAAAATTTCAGGCTTCGACACGAAGTTTTGGCAATTTCCGTACTTGGCGTCGCTTTTTTTGTGACCCATACTTTGTCGTTAATCTTGCGAACAAAAACTCGCCAATGCTCGGCGACTCGTTACTGGTAACTGTGTGAGCCGACAGATTTAAATTACCGGATTAAATTGACCGAAGACATTTTACTTTTTGACCAAATATCTGCTCGAGAGAGCAGCCGTGGCCCAGTGGTGGCAGCCCCGACTTACGAACAGTAAGCCGTGGAACCCAGGCAGGCGCATTACTTTGTGTAATTTATTTCATCAGCGCTGCCCTCAAAAACGGTGAAGAAAAACATCGTAAGGAAACCGACATGTCCTAGAACTAAAAATTCGAAGACATGTGACATCTACCAACCCGCACTGGGCCCGCGTGGTGGATTGCAGCCCACTCCCTCTCATAGAGAGGAAGCCTATATCTCTGCAGTTAGCCTATAATGTTATCACATTATAGGCTAACTGATGATCTGCTCAAGACATTCGATAAGTTGGTTAGAAATCAAAGATCATTGTTGTTCATACAAAAATGTAGACTGTTCATATAAAACGTCTTTATGTTACTCTATTACAAAATTAAATGTCTCCAAGGTTCTAGTCCATTTATCTGTGTGTCAAAGTAAAGAAGTGTCATTTAAAGCCTGACTAATAGTAAACAGAAAGAAATATCTTTTACATCACTTGAAATATTAACCTCACTTATTAAGTGTTGTTCTTCTATACATTGTTTGCGTGATTAAAAATCTAAAATTGAACACATGACCTGAACCGCTGGGTTTGTAAGCATAGAAGTTTGCACCACAGAAATATAACGAAGGTAGGTACTTAGACAAATTTTCATAATTCATCCCCTAAAGAAGTTCAATAGGTGATAAAAGTATGTTTTACCGATGGGAAATCTCACATACATCGGGCACATGGCTTCTTAAACAATAAAATAATCTTTATGCACATTGACTGCATGTGCACCATAGCTAACATATTTGGTTCACTTATTTCATATAAATGTACATTCAATGTAAAGAGGTATTCCCTGGATTTTATATTACGGTTGTAAGGGATCGTTCAGTCTCTCCATTCGAGGTTATATTCGACCCAAATTTGTCCAAATGCGGACACATTTTCGACGTCTCCCAGAACACTTTTCTTTTTATTGGAATGTATATTTCAGAAATTTCATCGGCACACCCGGGGGCATTCCCGAATTTTATTGCAAATGAAAACATGTTGATAGATTGCATCTCGTAACATTCGAACCCGACATACCATCATAACAGGAGACGCGTTTTTACTACCCTCTGTTTAAATAACGTTATTTAGATAGGATTTGTTTTAGCACTCTATTTCGATAGTCGCTCAGTGAAAAGTGTATTTTTTTTTAGTGTTAGTTCTGTTACTCTTCTGCACCAGTGATTTTTATTACGTTGATCGAAAATAGTTACCAGTTATTCAGTATAAACTTTTAACTACATTAAACTGCTGAAAAAAACATTGATGCCATAACATCAAGTGCTGTAAGCTACCATATCGGAAATTGCTAGTATATTACATGGAAAATTTTATGTTTCCGTGGTTTTTATAGACTCATATATTGAGCTTATTCTATACTGAAACCATTTTTACGGCTTTAACGATCATAAGTACGTGTTTTATGATGGGCCAGTGAAACTGAACGTTTTCATCATAAAAAATGATAGTTTGAATTAAAGACATCTGTGTTAAAAGCACAATGTGGACATTGATAAAGCTATAAAAAATGTATCTACGAGGGAAAGAAAAATGTATCTAAGGGCGGCTGCATTATATTTATGACTACCTTTGGTATATTTTACTGTAATAAAAATATGGAAAGACTTATGAGAGAAAGACTATTAAGTAAGCGTACATCATCATCATCATTTCAGCCGAAAGACGTCTACTGCTGGACAAAGGCCTCCCCCAAAGGGGGGGTTTTGCCATAATCGCCACGCTTGGCAGCCGGGTTGGCGATCGCAGTACGGTTGTTACAAAATGCACAGAGAACGCTGCTGCCCATTCTCTGGCACAAAAGTAGGTACACTCATTCGAAAAAATACAGCAAACGTTCCCTTCGATTTACTTAGTACAGTAGGTACGTACTTGTAGATCTTAACTACGTGCCAATTTATCATCTACCTAGCCTTTCTAATTGCCTATCTGACCCCACAACCCAGTTACACGCAAAAACGATACAACCTACGAATCCTCAAGTAAAATATGTGCCACCACGTGCCATACAATATATCTATAAACTATCACATAACAGTGCCCGTCATTCCTACTCCGTCCATCATACTCGAGGAGAATACATCAAAGTTTATCGGCGTGCCCCTGTTTACATTCAGCTCGAGCGCGTTACATCAATATTTGCACTCATAACGTAAAAGAAGAGTGACTATTACACGGACAGCTGCTTTTTTTGGTCGCAACATCCCTTCGTTCCATTTAAACGAACGGATGGTGGAGCTCGTAAAGTTTCACGGCACGCCGCCTCCGGCTGTCAGTGTAGGCGAGGAGCTCGAGCTTCGAGCATCACAAACCATTTACCACGATCAATCACGACCTGAGCCGCCAACGTCTCCAGCGCCTATATCACTTTACGAAATTGACTGAAATTTTTGCTGAGCACCATTATTGGCACAAGAGACCCGCACTTAAGGAAACTTTTCAGATGTTCCAAAGTTTCCAAAAGTAAGCATCAAACAAATTGATGGCTATAAATATTGCAAGATTACGCAAGCGTAACATTGTAGAGCTGCCGACCTACGATAGAGATATTTGGAATTTCAAATGGACTGTATAAAACTACGAACGAGTAGGGACACATGCCCACACAATCCATTCGTTACAAATGGTACCCGTGCCGAGCTTTCAAAAGTACTTGCACAACAAGTCAATAAAATCTGTCAAAAAGAAAAATAATCTCTATATACAATGTGAGTTTAGCGTTGTATCCGAACATATTTTTGACTTGGTACAAATATATTTGAAAAGTTTGTCAGTGTTAACCTTTGCTAACATATTTATGATCCGAATCTAAACCATACGTAGCAACATACGGGCGATATCGATCACAACCGGCACGACGAAACTCTCGTCAGTCATCAATATTCTTTAGGTACGTACCATTCGTCAACTCCGCACTAAATTCCCGTAACGATTGTTTTTATTTAATATACTGGGCTTACTCAACTTTAAAGGGAGTTTTGGTTGCAAATCTTGATTGATAGCTAGTACGAGAGCCCATCAATTTTCTCCTGAAAGCCGCGTTGGCGATTTAATGGGTACAAGTAGGTAAGTAAGTACGTACAGCCTTTGTATTATGAATCAATAAGCAGTTTTAGCTAATACCAAGGTTAAAATATTCACGTTATCATTACCGTAAGCTTTTACCTGATTTAGTAGGGTCTTACGTCTTTATCAGCCGTACTGAGCCTGAGTTAGGGATTTTGATCCGCACACGCGTTGATACAAAAGATTAATTGTTTATTATCTCCGTTATATTTACTTAATCCGCTTAATTAAGACGGATTATATGTGATGTGATGTGGGGAGAATTGGCTGATAAGCTGTAAATGTAACATAAGCCGAGGATTTGTATATCACTCTCTGTTATTCTGTCTAGACTGCTTTAAACGAATTTAAAAATAGAAATTTTTTGTAGACATAAATAGAAATGAAGTTGTTAACGAACTTTTTATGAAAAGTATTTTTCTTGTTAATGCGTATCATTAATATTATTTAAAATAAAACTTAAATATTCATTATACCGTCGCTGCCTTACGAGGTCGAAGGAAAGCTTCGAGTTAATTCTGAGTTAATTAGGAATTCTGTCGCAAGGCTGAGTAGGCTAATACTAGGCGACTAAACAATGCCATTTGACGTCGTTTGTTCCACGTTGCCGGAGACAGCCAACCCTTCCTTCTCATTAAATATGAACTACATGCGGAGGTGTCTAAGTAACATTGGCAGATTACTAGCGATCTTAAAACGTGGGTGGAATAAGTAAAATCACACTCTCACACACACCCTAATAAACAAGGAAAGCCTACTAGAATGGATGATTTAACACAAGATTTGCGCGTGTGAAGTGAAAATATCTTGCAGATACCAACTGAAAAACTTTCGACTATCTTAATTAGTAGGTATGAAGCGTATCAGTTGAAATTGGAAATGACTTTCTGCTACACTCTTAAAAATCTGAAGTTTGGTAAGATGCTACCAGTTTGCTTCGCATAGATTAAATGAGTGCGCCAAAAAAAAAAACGTTATGTGCTATTTTTTTTATTTGGCTGTTACTCTCTCACTGCTAGGCAAAGGCCTCCCCCAATTCCTTCTACAAACTCTTTTCACGCGTCACTTCGAACCAGCCCTTAGGGTAGCACCTCCACCTAGGTCATCATTAGCGGCGCTGTCCATCTCTTGGCACCTACTGTGCGGAGACTTTTGCCCAGCGGTCATCGTTCATGCGGCCGACGTGTCCCGCCCGTCCCATTTCAGCCTAGCAGCCTTCTTGCCAACGTCCACTACTCTGTCTTGTCTTTGACTTATTGAGTCTTATAATTGAAATATTAATGAATGTTTTATGTAACACGTCATCATCTGCCTAGCCTTTTTCCCAACTTTGGGAACTTTGGGATCGCCTTCCAGCCAGTCATGTAACACATAGACCTCCTGAAATGAATTCTCTACATGATGTCGTATCTGCATCAGAATATGTGGTGTAGATTAAAAAATCTAAGTTGTCAACGACATACACGAAACGCGGTTTTAGTTTTAACAAAACTGTCTTAATGTCCTAAAGCATCAAAGGCTTGGCCAAATTCAGCCAATATATTAATTAAAGAAGATTGAAGCACAATACAACAATTCCATGAAAACGTTTAATAACTCCAGACAGCTTACAAATAATTTACATTCACCGCCGAAAACCAATTACCGTCATTGTTCTTAAACGGCGTAATTTGACGGTAGCTGTAGTTCGTAGATTAGTAACCGCGGGTAAATAGTAACCCGTGGCAGGTTGACTTTAACTAATTGTGCGGGAACACTGACAGCTGTCTCTGTGTTTTTCTTTAATTTGCCGACAGAACTATTGGGTTGTCTGCGACTTGTGAAATGCGTGACTTTGTCTGTGGTTTTATTCTTTGTTGATTTAGAGGAGGATGTATGACGAAAGAAGCAAAAGGATTTTTAAAAGGGTGTTGCTGGTTTTTGCAATTGCATGGTATGAAAAAAATAGTAAACTTTCATATCGTAATACAATATGCGAATCCTTCCCCATATTAGTTGCCTGAAAACTTAAGTCGAACCAAGCTACTAGGCTAACTAACACTTTAGGTCCAGGAACACCTATTAAAATTACGGAACACACCAAAGGCAAAAAGCCAAGGTATAAAAATTCCCACTGCAATTTGTCGAGCTATTTTCGCAAAATATTTATAATATTGCTGTGATACGTGCAAAACACGGAACGCGAACGCTAAGTAGAACCCAAAACTGCTTGTAATTTCAGCACCCTGAAATCCGACGTCATACGTGTTGAAAGTGTGCGGAACTTTGCCAACTAATAGCAGTTAGTCGGCACGTATAATAAGCTGGCATGAAAGAGACCCTGGCCAAGTATTCGGAAGGTAATTTTTGTATAGCTATAGGTATAGATAGCGTAGGTACAACACCGCATGTCGCGCGCACTTGTTTCACGTAAAATATGGGTGGAGCAGACGCGCCGCGACCAAACTTGCTGTTTTTGTTTCCAAGATTAACGATGAACAACGGCCCTCGAAAAAACGTGTCACAGAAAACGGATATTGCCTAAAAGTTTGCCGCATAAATTTTCTTTGTTCGGTTTTATAGCGTTTATGTAAATAATGATACAGCCCTTTTATGAGTTTCGTTTTCTTTCCTTGATGTTTATTAACTACTTGTGGGTTCAATCTGCAATAAATAAGATGGGATGCGAAACTGCGGCAATAAAAAAGCACTTTAGATTAGCATGTTATAAAAGGAGTTGAATTTAATCTGGTGTTTTTTACGTAGTAAATAAATTATTTGCAGAAGTTTGTCGGCATTGAATGTAATGTAGTCAAAGCTTTGAAAAAATCAAATAAAAATAGAACACACAAGCTTTGAGAAGCGTAACATAGTTTTCCGATACACTCAGAACAATTGTATTTTTCTACTGCTAACAAAAAGTTTCACCAACTTGTGCCTAAACGAAATCAAGACAATCTTGGGAAGAAAAACAATAATCCCTTATCCATTCTCGCCTATAAATGTTGAGATAAAACGAGTTAGACGGTATAAATTGCAAACGGTCGGGTCACGGTACGTAGTGTCAATGGAAAAGCCTGTAGGTACTTACCACTTTACCTTTCTTTAGGACAGACCTCTATTTTACTGCACAGGTCTCGAGTCCCCGACATAGTAAGTGGTGGTATTAAAATAAAATATTTACGCACAAATTTCGTTCTATTTAAGTCCCTTCTTACCTAAAATGTAGAAGTTTACGACGCAATAAAATATGTTTACAAACAAATACCTTTTAGAACTTGAAAATTCGTTTTAAATTTTTTGTTGATGCGTATTTATTTTAGCAGCGTAAACAATTTAATGATATCGTAATTTAAACTCCTTGATTTTTTTTAATTAATCGAAAGTAATATTAAAAAGAGGAACATTTTTATTGTTTGTTTATTTGTTACGATTTAACACAAAAACTACTCGGCCGATTTTGAAAATTCTTTCATCATTAGAAAGCTACATCTTTACCGAGTAACATACCTAAGCTATATTTTATCATAATTTTCGCAGACGAAGTCGCGGGTGAAGTGCTAGTTGGTAATAAAACAACTCAAAAAACCATTATTACGTATTCATATTATAGAGAAAATACTCGCCTCGAACTGCAACTTGTTGGTCGAGTGGTGGCATGCGCGACTGCTGAGCATGAGGTTCTAGAAACGATTCCGGGTCGGTCAAAATAGTATTTGGATTTTCCATTTCGAATTACGCAATAGCAGCCACGGAGTCTTCAGTTGTGCCCGGCTGTTGGCAATAGGCTCGCCCCCCTATTCCATGGGATTTAAAAAACATATACTGGTACAATGGAATAGGGGGAGGCCTTTGCCCAGGAGTGGGAAAGATCAGGCTAACTAAAAAAAAAAAGGTAAAATGTGGATGTACCTACTATTGTGTACCCACACCTCTTCCCTTGGTGGGGATTACAGTGGTGTTAAGAATAGAGAATACCAATATATTTTCTCTTCACATTTTCATGTGTAATTAAAGATATTATTTGCTTGTTAAGATGAAACCAGAAAATGCTTACACACGACCTTTCTAATTACTTTATTTCTTCTATTTATTTAGAGCACTTCAACATTATGAAATACTAATTAATTATGTTTTCCAGTAGCTGAGTAATATTTTATTTTCTCCATGACTCCAAGATTCTTGAAAAGAGAAACATATCAATGAGTTATGTCAGTTTATTGGGTGGAATCCCACCTTTGCCCGTTTAAGTATTAGAGTTTTTTAGAAAAGGGCTGTTTTTTAGGGTTCCGTACCCAAAGGGTCAAACGGGACCCTATTACTGAGACTTCGCTGTCTGTCCGTCAGTCCATCCGTCCGCCTGTCACCAGGAACATCATGAACCGTGATTTGCTAGTTGATATTTCTACAGATTGTATTTCTGTTGCCGCTATAATAACAAATACTAAAAACAAAATTGAATAAATATTTAAGGGGGCTCCCATACAAAAAAGTTTTTTATTTTTGGTCCTTTTTATAAATAATGGTACGGAACCCTTCGTGCGCGAGTCCGACTTGCAATTGGCCGGTTTTTTTTAATAATCGACCTAAAATTTCTATGTCCGGGGGTTCGAAATGATGTACTGAATACGTGCCAGTGCCAGTGATTACATACGGATCCGAAACGTGGTCGCTCACAATGGGCGTCATCAGAAGACTTTTAAGTCACCCAAAGAACAATGTAGAGGGCTATGCTCGGTGTTTCCTTGCATTATCAAATCAGAAATGAGGACATCCGCAAGAGAATCCAGGTTACCGACGTAGCCCAAAGAATTGCCAAACTTAAGTGGCAGTGGGCAGGGCACATTGCTCGCAGAACAGATGGCCGATGGGGCCGAAAAGTTCTGGAATGGCGACCGCAAACCAGAAAACGATGCGTTGGAAGGCCTCCCACTAGGTGGACCGACGACCTGGTGAAGGTTGCGGGGATCCGCTGGATGTGAGTCGCACGGGACTGGTCAATGTGGCGCCTCTTGGGAGAGGCCTATGTCCAGCAGTGGACGTCTTTCAGCTGAAATGTTGATGATGATGACTGAATACGTAGTAACCGTTCTAGCGTCAGCGTCCCTTCCATCTTATATATATACTGTCAAAAGTACCTAAGTACTACAGCTGATTTTCTCAGATGTGAACGCTGTCTAATCTAATCATGAGACAGATTATAATAACCAAGAACTTTGGTAAACATCCGCTATTTTCGGGTCGGCATTATCAAGTAACTTGGTAGCGAAGTAACGCCAACATAGTATTTCAAAGGGCCCCGAAGTTTCAGTATTATTTCAAGTACTTTAAACCACAAGCAAGGCCAAGGGATTCAGAACTTTGTATCTGATTAAACAGAATCATATTTCCTGTTTGGGATAATCGTGGCAAGTCGTAGTATTCTCTATAAGGCACTGACCACACGCACGATAAATAATAAAAAAAAACAAAAATAATTTATTTCACATCCGGATTCAAATTTAAGAAAAATAGTAATTGCATTAAGACTAATCAACAGCATCTATTTTTCACCCTGGTGGAGGAGAGATAGCAAATATTAACTTTCAGTGTGCTTAACTCCCTCAGCGAATGAATTTTAAAAAAAAGTCCAATGACGTAACCAAGAAGGAAGATTTTTTAGAAATCCTTAAGCATTATTTCAGCTCACTTTCGGAGCAAAATTTCATGCTTGACCCAGCGATAGGTTGAGCGTTATCAATCAATGACGATGATCAAATGATTTTATGAGTTTTCATCAAGTATTTTTATGCCTTTCTTTGGCGAAACATGTAAGTTCACAATCCTATTTATTATAAGACCTTAATGGTACCATGCTTTTACTAAAACAAAAAAAAAACTATTCTATTATGCCTATGTTAATTGAAGAGCTCGTGGCCAAATAATAACAGCCGCACGGGTCGATCTTTAAGGTTAACGAGCCTTGCCGAGGTTGGTCCGTGGATGGGTGACCATAATTACATACTTACCGAGTTTCCTCCGTGCCTCGGAAAGCACGAAAAGCTTTTGGTCCCGGCTGTCATTGGTAGATCTTTGACAGTCGTTACGAGTAGTCAGAAGCCAAAAGTTAACATCCAGTCTTACCCAGTTACTGGATTGTGGAGGTCAGATAGGCAGTCGCTTCATGTAAAATACTGGTCGTCAGCTGCATCCGATTAGACTGGAAGCCGACCCCAAGATATTTTAGGAAAAAGCTAGGCAGATGATGATGACCGATGTTAATTACGTCTGCCAAACTTTACGCCTTACGACCATCGTGAGATAAAATTTAAGATTTCTATTTAGAATTAACATACCTAAAGTATTAATGCCTTTTCACACCCGCAAGTATCATGATTATTTTCAACTCATTTTAAATGTGCGTACATTCGATAAAACAGAAATCTTACGCAATAGTTTTCTTTATATTCGGCGCGGAGAATGAAAGAAAATGGGAAATGTGTTTGCCTCTTATCTTTCCGGGCAAGTAAAGCTGACTGAGGAGATCTCGTGAACAGCGCCATAATTTTATTGTGTTTACTCCTTGACGCGAGTTCCGATCTATTTATGAACGAAAAATATTTTTGTTGTTGAACGTTTTCATGGGTAACTTAATAACTTTTGTGTATTTTTACCATAATACGGAAGATAGGAATGCAGGATTGTGAGTATATCTGACTGGCTGTGTATGAGTGAAATAGTTTTCTTCCTTTTATGTGTTATTTAGTGCTTTGGAATGTATTGTGTATAATAAATAGTTTTACATAAGCAAAACAACTTCATAAAATTGTTCAGAAGTTTCAACCTCAACCCATAAAATCTAATTACAAACCTATTACGGTAATGAAATCCGTTTTCATTTAGCTTGCAATCCCGGCCCTATTTTTTAAAGAACAGTAAGTAATTTTATTTGCACAAAATGGGTCACCGAAGCAGGCCCAACAAATGCTGGCGTGACGATTTGGTTTCGTTCCTGACTGATTGGCCCGAGAAAGAAAAACACGGGGAGAACTGAAAACGAATGCGACGAGACTTTTTCCCAGCAGTGGGACGAAATAAGCTGATAAAAAAATGCATTAAGGCCGCAGACTACTGAAACAACATAAATAATCCTACCTAACAAGTTCAGCAAAGAAAACACAATTTTTCCCACTTTTGTTTTTCCCAATAATATCCTGGCACACTAACAAGGGACACGTCACCCCAGGGATGATAACAAAGCAGCTTCCTCACTAATTGCGATACTTAATACACATCTGGAAGTAAAGGACTTAATTAGTAATCAATATCCTTATACCACGAGGGTACGTGATAGAAAATAATTAATTATAGTTCGCCATCAATTACTTTCGTTGGTAACCGTCACAAGATTTATCTTTGGCTTGTTAATCTCTTGTGAAATTTTTTTTCTCTGAAAACAGACAGGATATCAGATTTATCGTTTTTAAAATCAGATTAAGTGATTTGCTTGGCTTTTTTCGAACTAAAGAGTATTATACTGTGACAGATTTAAACTCAAATTCAAAAACTCAAACTCAAAGCGTTTATTTCAATTAGACCATTACAGGCACTTTTGAAAGTAAAAAAAAACGCTAAGCCACAGTCCCAGTCACAAGGCATAATAACTTGTGAAAGTACTGTAGTTGCCCAGTTGTTTACTGATAGATCTTTCTTTTCTTTTTTAACTTTATCAGACTTTCGGGTACCGGCATTGACCATAAAAATTCTACGCTAAATCATTTACTTTCTTTCTTTATTTTATTTATTTATGTTATTATTTTCGGAAAACTTACAGCTAGGAAGACACAATTCTTTTAATAATAACAATAATATGGCCAATCACAAACGTTAAACAAAACAAAAAGAATTAAACTAAAATACAGTAGAAAGGATTAGTGCACACTAAAACACTACAGAAAAAATAAGAAGTTCTGACTTTTGTTATGAAAGAGCGAACTCGTCTAATACAGGCCTCGTTTGTTTAAAAGAAGGCTCGAATCACAAACAAACTGTTGTAATCTTGTAGAAGAACTAAACAATTTTGATTTTTTTGAATGTACAACCTTCGTCCTTTCGTTGTTCCATTGCAAATGTTATAAAAGGAAATAAAGGGAATTAATATGCAGGTACGTAAGAAACTTGCGTGACTTCGCCGTCTGAAATACTGTGTTATTTTGATTCATAAAGTACTGAAATGACTAGGGCGAGAATTTGTATTTCAGTTAAGTATAGGATGTGTTTATAGCCTAATGTGTAGCCTGGTCCTATTACACAGAATAACTGGTCACCTAGATTGAATTATAATGGCAGTCATGAAATAATCTTAAGCATATTTGAGTGGAAGCATGATGATGAGATGACAAGTAATAGAGAAGTATGGAAGAAGTAAAGGGGCCGGACGAAACTGGATAGCCATGACACATTACCGCCAAAAGTGGAGAGATTTGGAAGAGACCTACACTCAGCACTGGGTGGCAAAGGGTTGAAGAAGAGAGAAGAGAGAGATGGAAGAAATAGACATGTTGCGCCGAACCCAAATAAATTGGGATATAGCCAATAGAATGATGATTATCATGATTTGAGTAGAAACATGTTTGTAATATAAAACTACTGCTGCCACTAATTCAGTTTTCCAAACTTAGAGATTTGTGTTTTTTTTTTATAATGGCATCTTGCAGTTCAGCCTCTGAGGCTGGATACTGCTTAACCGGGCAAACCTGTGGATGCCTAGAATTAAAGGCCTCCAGCTAGGCCAAAAGCTTATAAACTAAGCGACAACGCTAAGGGCACCCCCTGTGGGGTACGAGCCTCGTCTTAGGGCGTCGCTGGGGGAGGGCAGCAAAGGGTGTAACGGGAAGAGTATATACATACTTAAGGGTGTGCTGCAAACCATCAAACTGAACATGTTTCTCCATCGGACAAACATAGTAATAGCGAAAAAAATATCAGCTGCCCCATACAAAATTTAATAATAGCTGTTCGACCCAAATGTAAGGGTATATTTTTTCGCTATTACCATGTTTGTCCGATGGAGTAACCTGTTCAGTCTGATGGTCTGTAATGTTACGGTAAATGCCCTATCGTTATAATAAATGTATGGGTAGCTATACTCTCTTAGTTAAGTTTATTTTATACGACTCTACCTAGGACTAACTTAGGGAAGACATAAGAAGAAGCATTGTTAACAGCATCCTCTAATATAATTATGTTTTATCGCTCTATTGGCTAACATTATCGTGGTCGAGACATACCCTTTTCAGGATTATTTACACAAGTATCGTATAATACGGGTATCTGACAAATACATCAAACATTTAAATCCATCTACTGGAAACTGGTAAAGTTTTCTATCAGGGCAGCAGGATCACAACTCTGAAATTTTATTGCGTTTTTGTTTTCCATTTTGTACATTTTATTGTTGCGACTGTTTTGCCGCGGGCGTCAAAATAGGTTTACGCTACATCGCGGTGTAATAAGAGGACTCGAAGGTTTACAATTATATTTTTATACACACTTGAAACCTCTAGTTTCAAGCGTTTATTGATACTATTCTTATATTTACAAATATTCAGAAAATACTATCTAGTATCTAAAGTCAATATCATATTTTTGGACCATCTTCCATGCCTTTCACATAACATTACATCTAGCCAGCAATCCCCGAAGTGTTAAGCAGAGGTGTAACTAATAGTACACCCACATTTTTCCAGTTATATTTAGGTCCCATGTAACAGGGAGCTATTATTATACAAGGTGTTGTTTTGCATCCTCGTCAAAATTCCGGAGGTTGTCACAAAAGACATAAATAATCAATTAAAATTACGGTACCAGTTAATTATTAATAAAAACTGATTTGTTTGGTTGTTTAAATTTGTCAGTATTTCAGAATAACCCCCTTAACGTGGTTTAAGGAATAAGAAATTATCGTAAACGTTTGAGATTGTTTGTATATATGAAAGCGCGGTTATAGGACGAGGTTCAGACGGGCCGCATTTAAATCAAGAGTGGTTCACACTTTCTGATTTCCGTAAATAAGAAAAAAAAACCAGCTACCCATTTTATTATTGATTCGGGACGAGAATCATGAGCATGGTCACTTCCTTGATTTTGACGAGGATGAAAAACAACACCTTGTATAGCCATCAACCGGGCAAAAATCCAAACTCCGTGGCTGCTTCTGAGAAATTCCTGATAGAAAAACCCAGTAACTATTTTCCCGACCCA
The DNA here is from genome assembly GCA_949152445.1 of Cerastis rubricosa. Taxonomy (NCBI): domain Eukaryota; kingdom Metazoa; phylum Arthropoda; class Insecta; order Lepidoptera; family Noctuidae; genus Cerastis; species Cerastis rubricosa. Next base: position 11,022,460 of record OX424525.1, on the reverse strand, counting down.
GGAATCCAACCCAGAGTTTCACGCTCAGAAGTCTAAATTGCAACCACTACACCAATGAGGCAGTATATCCCTTTATTTTCATAAAAATCCCAAAAACATTTCCTGGTTCCAACAACTGTTATGGCTCAAGCAATGTTTTGAGGCGATTTGTCTCTCAATGGCACTTAAGGCCCGTTTGAATGTCTTTTATGATTTTTTAAAGAGCGCAGTAAAGATTATGGGGATATTTAAATCTTTAAACATTATTTAAAGCTTGTTTTTAACTTGTAATTTTTTTATGTTAATTTTTGGTACTATAAAAACCATCCTTTGACTTATAACATGTGCATGGAATCGGTACCCAAAATAATATGAATTTGTGGCCAATGTGAAAATAATATCATTTGTAGGGTATACACCTACTATTTAGTTTACATATTTGTATTATATAATTACACAAAATACAACTCATTTTAATACAAACACAAACACACCATATTTACATTTATGTATAATAATCACTTTAGTTATTACACATCACCGGCATCTTATATTGTTTATATCAATATAATGCCGGATGATGTCGGGTGATTTGCATAGTTTAGTGGAGTCGCACATCGCGCCATATACATTTCGTCATCGTCACGTGGTCCGGGGCGGCGATCGCAGCGCGCGACCGTCGACCGCCTTTTATTTGACCTTCAGTCGGTACGAGCCGCCTAGCGACGCGTACGCTTAAATTTGTCTGCTACATATTACCAATTATTGTTTCCGTATTCCGTTAATACGAACTATATCTCTTGTATTTACTGTGACTGTGACCTATCTGTTATTGTGCTATTATTATTATTTCTCCTTCTTACTGTTTTGTGTTGTGCGTGTGAACTCTGCTCAATAAACTGTGAGTACCTTAGGCAGTGACTTATTATTTACATCTCTGTCTACCTACACACTCGACGACACTCTATACTGGTGACCCCGACGTGATCATGTCCCCTCCTGCGACCAACCGGTACGACAAGCTCAAGACCGAATTGGTGAAGCGCCTCTCAGCCTCCCAAGAGAAAAAGGTGAAGCAGCTGCTGATGCATGAGGACCTGGGAGACCGGAAGCCGTCGCAGTTTCTTCGTCACCTGCAGGGTCTAGCTGGACCTAGTGTGCCCGAGGACTTCGTGCGCACCATCTGGAGCAGTCGGCTCCCCAGCAGCATTCAGCCCCTGCTAGCATCACAACCGCACAGCACCCTGGAAGCGTTGGCTGAGCTGGCCGATCGCGTCCAAGACATCGTCACGCCGAGCCACATAGCATCAACTTCGGCAGCAGAACCCACCATGAGTGTCATGGCAGCCGAAATCGCTGAGCTGAAGCGGGCCATGCAGGACCTGACGGTGCAGCTGCGTGACAGTCGGTCGCGTGACCGCTCCCACAGCCGTGGTCGAGACACGCGACGCAACTCACGCCACCGATCTGCGAACCGCTCTGACTCCAGCTACCGGAGACACCCACAGTGCTGGTACCACTCCAGGCACGGCGAGAACGCCAAACGTTGCATCAAGCCCTGCGACTACAAGGCGGGAAACGCCGCGGGCAGTCGGTAATGGCGACAGACGATTGCCCTGCCTCTACTGGTCGCCTGTTCGTCGCGGACCGAAGAACGAACACGCAGTTCTTGGTCGACACTGGAAGCGACCTCTGCGTGTACCCTCGTCGTCTGCTCAGCGAGCGTCGTGCGCCCACCAACTACCAACTAGTGGCCGCGAATGGGACGCCCATTCCGACATTTGGTTTCCTCGAGCTCAACCTAAATTTAGGACTTCGTAGAGACTTTAAGTGGCGTTTTGTGGTAGCTGAGGTTACAAAACCTATAATAGGTGTAGATTTTTTGTGTTTTTACTCATTAGCCGTTGACTGTAAAAACCAACGGTTAATAGACAGTAGTACCAACATTTCTTGTATAGCTTCGAATCACTCAGATTCGTCTTTATTTTCTGTAAAGGTGTCTTCTGGTGACTCGAGGTACCATAGAATCCTCGACAGTTTTCCCGACATCACCCGACCTGCCGGAACACTACGCACCACACCACATAACACGGTACACCACATCCGCACGACCCCAGGCCCGCCAGTTTCTTCTTCGTTTCGGCGATTAGCGCCGGACAAATTGCAAATTGCTCAACAGGAGTTCCAGCTGATGCTGGCAAACGGAACTGCTCGACCCTCGGAGAGCCCCTGGTCATCTCCACTCCATCTTGCCCCTAAAAAGGACAACGGTTGGCGACCTTGCGGAGACTACCGCATGCTCAACGCGCGGACAGTCCCTGACAGGTACCCCATTAAGCATATTCACGACTTCGCACACAGCATTGCAGGTTGTCGAATATTCAGTACCATCGACCTCGTGAAAGCCTATAATCAGATACCTGTCAGCCCGGACGACATTCCGAAGACCGCCATCACCACACCGTTCGGCCTGTACGAGTTCCCGTACATGACGTTTGGTCTACGTAACGCAGGTCAGACGTTCCAACGTTTTGTCGACGAGATGACCAGAGGACTAGACTTTTGCTACTGCTACTTGGACGATTTTTTAATATTTTCTAGGTCTGAAGCAGAGCACGAGGAGCATCTCCGAATTATTTTCAACAGGTTGAAGGACTTCGGCATGTTAGTCAACACGTCCAAGTGCGTTTTCGGTGTCCCGGAGGTAACTTTCCTAGGTTACCACATCTCCGAGAAGGGCACAAAACCACTGGACGCTAAGGTCGACGCCATCAAGAAGTTCCCAACACCCAAGGACGTTCGTCAGTTGCGCCGATTTTTGGGCATAATAAATTTTTACAGGCGTTTCATGCCTCATGCAGCTCAGATTCAGGCGCCTCTTCACAACCTTTTGATTGGCAACGTAAAGGGCTCGCACCCCATATGTTTGGCGGAGAGTACTTTACAAGCATTCGAGGACTGCAAGGAAAGCCTCGCTAACGCTGCTCTATTAGCTCACCCCGATTGCAATGCCAAACTCGCATTGGTTACAGATGCGTCGGATACAGCAATCGGCGCGGTGTTACAGCAGCTTAGCGACGACGGCTGGCAGCCATTAGCTTTCTTTTCCAGGAAGCTCAGCCCTTCGCAAGTGAAGTACTCTCCCTATGACAGGGAGCTGCTGGCCATTTACGAGGCCATCAAATACTTCCGCCACATGCTGGAAGCGAGACACTTCGTCGTGTACACGGACCACAAACCGATCAGTTTTGCCTTCCACGAACGGAAGAAAAACTGCTCGCCTAGGCAGTTCCGGTACCTCGACTTCATTGCCCAATTCACCACCGAGATAAGGCACATTGCTGGCAAAGACAATGTCGTCGCCGATCCCTTATCTCGCGTGGAGGAATTACAGGTACCGGTAAGCCTCAACACCCTCGCAGATTCTCAGGCATCAGATCCAGAACTGAAGAAACTTTTTCATGAAGGATCTTCGCTGGTGCTTGAGAAGGTGCAGATTCCTGGGGAGCGTACGTCCGTGTACTGCGACGTCAGTACAGCGTCTCCCAGGCCGTTTGTGCCCAAAATGCTTCGCAAGCAAGCATTTGACAGCTTGCACTCCCTCAGTCATCCAGGTGTCTCAGCGACTGCCAAATTAATCGCAGAGCGCTTTGTTTGGCCAGGCGTTAGGAAGGACTGCAGGGAGTGGGCACGAGCTTGCCTCGCATGTCAGCGGGCTAAAGTGAGCCGACACGTCTCAGCGCCTTTAGGGAATTATCATCTCCCACGCGCCAGGTTCACCACGATCCACATCGACCTTGTGGGCCCGCTCCCAATATCACAAGGCTTTAGATACTGTCTGACGGCAGTCGACCGTTTTACTAGGTGGCCAGAGGTCGTACCTATTGTCGACATTACTGCCGAGACAGTAGCTAAAGCACTGCTGTCTGGTTGGATTGCCCGGTTTGGCTGTCCCACCGACATTGTTACGGACAGAGGCCGTCAGTTTGAGTCGGCTTTGTTCGAACAACTGTCCAAGATTGCTGGCTTTCAGCATAAACGGACAACGGCATACCATCCAGCGTGCAACGGCATGGTGGAGCGATTTCATCGGCAACTCAAGGCGTCCATCACGTGCCATGCCAATGACAAGTGGACCGAGTCCCTGCCGTGGGTATTGCTTGGTATAAGGAGCGCATTCAAAAAGGATGTCCAAGCGTCTTCCGCCGAGTTAGTATACGGCGAACCGCTAAGACTCCCAGGTGAATTTTTTACTCCCAGTGATGACGGAACGACCGACATCACGGACTTTACCGCGCGATTACGCAAGTTTGCACATAACTTGCAGCCAACTCCAGCATCCCGTCACAACACCAAGAGCATCTTTATATTTAAGGATTTGCAGACCACTGATCACGTGTTCCTTCGTGAAGACGCATTACGTGGCTCGCTGCAAGCAGCCTATACAGGTCCTCACAAAGTTCTGCACAGGGGTGATAAAATCTTTAAAATTTTATTTAAGGGCAAAGAGGTCACGGTCTCGATAGACCGCCTAAAACCAGCCTACATATTGGCCGACAAAACTGACCCCCAAGAAGATACTCCACCAGGCGACAAGACAGAGTATACTACTCGTTCTGGTCGTCGGGTGAAATTTCCAGATTTTTATCGCCCTTGACGGTCTCTGGAGGGGGGTGGTGTAGGGTATACACCTACTATTTAGTTTACATATTTGTATTATATAATTACACAAAATACAACTCATTTTAATACAAACACAAACACACCATATTTACATTTATGTATAATAATCACTTTAGTTATTACACATCACCGGCATCTTATATTGTTTATATCAATATAATGCCGGATGATGTCGGGTGATTTGCATAGTTTAGTGGAGTCGCACATCGCGCCATATACATTTCGTCATCGTCACGTGGTCCGGGGCGGCGATCGCAGCGCGCGACCGTCGACCGCCTTTTATTTGACCTTCAGTCGGTACGAGCCGCCTAGCGACGCGTACGCTTAAATTTGTCTGCTACATATTACCAATTATTGTTTCCGTATTCCGTTAATACGAACTATATCTCTTGTATTTACTGTGACTGTGACCTATCTGTTATTGTGCTATTATTATTATTTCTCCTTCTTACTGTTTTGTGTTGTGCGTGTGAACTCTGCTCAATAAACTGTGAGTACCTTAGGCAGTGACTTATTATTTACATCTCTGTCTACCTACACACTCGACGACACTCTATACATTTATCAAATTTTGCTTCGACAAATTGCTTTAAAATTGATATGCAAAAGGTCAAATGTGTTATCAATGGAATCGTTAATAGCTATTTCATATTTCGTTTATATCAGGAGCTGAATTTTAACGTGCATTGAAAATGTAAGTATCAATTAGGTACCAGGGTCGTATAAACAGGCAGGAGCTCAAGCCGACCTCTTTTAATTTTCTTTAAGGCATCCAAATACAAGTCCGTCCGTTATTACGTGGCAGTGTGTGGGACAGTTTCCTAAAGCAATAACAACTCGGCCACGACGTCCGGCAGCACCATTAACTACAGCATTATCTCGTTGCAGCTCTTTTCAAATATTTGGTCATTTTATTTTACCGCCGTGAGCCCGCTGCCCGTGTTTCGCAAAAGATAAAATGATAAAATTGTCTCATTTTGCTCCCGACACGATTCAATTTGATAAACATGTCAGTTGATACTCGGAAGCTTGTATACTTCTGTGTTAGCCGTTGTTTTATCTGATTACTTAGAAACGAACATGTTTATTGTTTATCTTCCATTCTTTTCATGTGAACTTGGTAAAGATAGAAAATTGTGAACATCATAGTTTCATTTTAGTATACGTTACTTTTATTGTTTACGTACAATAAACAGTATTTTTTATGAATAAATATCGCACTTGATACAGTCAAATACTTGAAAAAGAATGAAGTTAATTACAATGGTAATTTTATGACGAAAAAAATGTCACATAATTACCCCTTTGCATCATCACACGCATAAACAAATGGGCTGAAGTATGTATTCTGAAACCCATTTATCTTGTAAAAGAATCCAATTATGGCGAATAACGAGTCCCGTCTGTAACAGCGCCCCATAGAATATCAAATTGAGTAAATATGACTTTGTTTAAAAAACACACACTCACGACAAGACTATTAAAATTAAGGATTATGATAACGACTGAGAGGGAATAATACCAACAGTTACTCATGTATTACTTTTGTATTCAGTAATATCAAAGAAAAATATTTGAACACGAATAATGAAATGGGTCGTCTTATCCACAAGAGATTTGACCTCTAAATAAAGAACCATACAGAATATGGCACAAATAAAAATAATCTAAAATTCATCGTGGCTTCTGGTTTTCAGAGAGCAAACAACTAAACGTTTGAAACAACACACGTGTAAGGCTTTACTTTTTAAAAAAAGAAAAATCTTTTACAAAACAGGAGCGAAAATTTTCTCAATTATACAAACTGCAGACAACAATTAACCGGATTAGCACTATCTTGTTACAAACTTGGTACACACGTAGAACAACGCAGCTGTTAAAACAAACTTATAATTATTTACCACTTCTTGCTAAGCAATTGTAAAACAAAGGCGAGCACACTCGGAACACTCCCTATTGTTCTTGCAACAGATAGTTTTCACCTGTAATTAAAGTTCGCGGCGCGGATTATATTGGCTGTGATTGCAGCCAACTACTTAATTACGGAACAGGGCAATCCCGAGAGAGCCGATCGGATCACGAACGCCCAAGATTTACAGCTCTTGACCTCACTTGATCTAAGTCTCCCCTAACAACTTGTAATTATAACATCGATTACAATCACAGTAACAATTACAAAGTTTAATAAAGCTATAATGTTTGTCGCTTTACGAGTTTCACAATTGATGACCCCGGTTTTAATGGGCTCAAAAGTAATACACCCCTAATGTTTGTCATAGCGTTTGTTCGACGGTAATTTCGGTGACTTTCTAAACTAATTATACATTCGTTCGTCGTCTCCACGTCTCGAGTGCCTTCACTGGAAAATTGGAATTTTATACTGTCGTTTTTGTGACAGGATATTAAAATGAGCACAGAACATTTAAAATTGAAATTTTATCCCCATAAACCATATTTTATTGATATTGTTTTAAGCGGTCTTATAACTTATCTATGGGTGTATTCTATGGCTCGAAAACCTGAATTTTCATGTATTCTTAATAAGCTGGTATTAATTTTATTCGTGTGCGTACCGCGCTCTACGGTGGACGTAATTGATACGCGTCATAATATTATTATTATAGTATAGCGCGGCGTATGCCGGACGCTCGAAACTTTTGTTGCCATGTGTGACACACTTGTGGCAAACGAGCTGCTGGCGTTCCTGCAACAGAAACTGGACGTGATGGACGAGGTGTCCGCTGTTCAAATCTGTGTATCGAATTTCAGCGAATACGACATTGCTGCTGCGAAGCTGCTGCTGTTTCGGTCGCTTAACAAAAGCGACCAGATGGTGTCTCGTAGGCGTGACGGGACAAAGAAAAGCATGCAGTATATCATCACGCTGCTGAAAGCGACCGACCCTGACGACGTGCCAACGTTTGTGGCGAGGGATTTGAACAAATTACCCCCAGTCAGCCTGCTGAAGGACATCGTCTTCCTAAAGGCTAGTTTGGCTGATGTGCAGAAAAATCTGGCTACATCCCAGAGTACCGTGGAAGACTTGCGCTCACGGCTAGAAGAGTTGCGCAACGCAATTGCAGTAACTGGGTCACCGGCACGTGTAATTGATGTTAACACGCGCCGAGGACCCGGCTGCCCCGATACATCGGCTACGAGTTTTACGTCAGCAGTTTTGTCGCCAGCGCCGATTGCTGAGTCTGCGTTGCACGCCGCAAGCGCGCCTGCCAGCCCCGCTCCCGTCCTCGCAGCGCTGCCCGACCGACGCGACTAACTGAGCTAGTGGTCATTTCGAGAACCCCTGCTTCTCTCCCTGCGCAGCTCTTGCCTACGAAGGCAACAGACCGGGCAGATGATGACGGTTTTGTGACGGCGCAAAGGAGGAAACGTCGTCAGTGAAGCAGTAAGAACCGCTGTGGTAAGGCTCCTGTGGAGCCCAACGTTAAACTGCATGCCGCGAAGCCGAATACCCCGGTGTACATCTCTGGCTGGCACTACACCACTGAGGCAGAGAACATCATCATACGTGCGCCAAAAATTAAAGTACACGCCAAGGGTGCAGCTGCTGGTGTCGCGCCGCAACGTCAATTTCAAGGCGTTTGTGGTGCGCATAGCAACGTGTTTTCTCCATTTGGTGTAAGAAGAAAGTTTTTGGCCGCAGGATGTGGTATTCTGTCGCTTCCGCGGACAAATCCCACACGAACGCACAAAATATCTTGCAAGTGAAGCGATACTAACATGGTTTTATGTTTCATAATACTAACAGAATTGTTGTTTTAGTATGTATATAATATTTAGGTTAAAGTATTTATCTATGGGTCTTTGTAACCTGATAATAAATGAATTAATATTATTATATTATTAATGATATTGCAGTTTGATGAAAGCTGCTCATACGAGGGCTGCACTGAAAATTTCGGGAATCAAGGAAGTGACACAACATAACTATTTAAAAATGTATTTATTGCTTTTCGAAGTATTCTCTGCGAAATTTGACACATTTTTCCAAACGATGGAACCAATCATTGAAGCAACCATTCCATTCAGAAGTTGGGGTCTCCAAAATGGCCGTTTTGTAGGCGTCAACAGCTTCTCCAGGTGATGAAAATCTCTGACCACGCAATTTATTCTTTATTTTAGGGAAAGTATAGAAATCATTAGGGCTTAGGTCGGGGCTGTACGGCGGATGGTCTAATAATTCTATGTTTTCTTGTTCTAAAAATTCTTTTGTTCTTTGCGCGGTGTGAGAACTCGCATTGTCGTGATGGAGGATGATGCGGCGGTTGCAGTTCTCTTTACGGAGTTCAGAAACGACCTGTAGCAAACAAATGCTAGCATACCATTCTGCATTAACCGTTCTTTGTCCCTCAAGAGGAATAGTCGCAACATGGCCGGTTTTGGAGACAAACATGGTCACCATTTTTTTTTTGCAACACTCCGTGAACGAACAATTTTTGTTGGCTTTAACTCATTTTCGAACACCCAAACTCGTGACTGGTTTTTTTTTTTCGGGTTCGTACGCGTATATCCAGGATTCGTCACCTGATACGATGTTGTATACAGCATTTGAGAATCCTGCGTGGAATCTTTCGAAAGTTCTGACGCACCAAGTAACGCGAGCCACTTTTTGCTCTTCACAGAGCGAATGCGGTATCCATCGGGAAAACAACTTTTTTACACCTAATTGTTCATGCAAGATTATTTGTATTTGACTCATGCCAATGTCTAAAGTTGCCTGAATTTCGCGGTATGTCACATGTCGATCTTCCTCAATCAGCTTACGCACAGCATCAACGTTTTCTTGGGTGACTCCAGTTTTTGGACGACCTTGACGGGGATCATCACTGTGCTTGACACGTCCACGTTGGTATTCAGCAAATCAGCGATAAATTGTGGTTTTGGATGGGGCTTCATCACCAAATGCAGAAATCATACGGTCAACACACTGTTTTTATGTTAAACCACTTCGAAAGTCATAATAAATCATCGCTCTTGAATTTTCTCTTCAATTCCATTTTCTCAACGACTAAACAAGTTTGACAAAACCTTGTGACAAGACCGAGAATCTTTTTTAAAATAAATAAATGGTATTCGATTTTTAAAACCAAGGAGTTTTCAATTAAAAAGATTTAAATATGACAGAAACAGTGGAAATATTCCATTCCCGATACTTTTAGTGCAGCCTGTGTAAGAAGCGCATCAAACTAATTATAAAATAAAACAGATATTTTGAATCCAGACAGGAAGTTTATTAAGATAGCTAAAACTAGTTTTAAGAAATACTATTTCTCGTTTAGCTAATAATCCAAAACTTCGAAATGCCGTCAAAGGTGCTTAAAATGTTTCAGTACACCATTATTTTCATCACCTGCCAGACTCCAAATTCTAATTCTTGACAAGTGCCTGGAGACAATCCTGAAGCCCATATCCCGGCCCTGGGGGGGCAGTTATCAGACTTGTCAAGCCGTATAACGGCTCAGCGGCAAATCTTCCGTTCCTGGAACCATATCATGCAATGCAAAACATCATAGAGTATAGTATCAAGTAGACTGTGCAAAACTACTAACCACTGCTACTATGGCTAAGTTATTGGGATCTGAACATCGGTACGTTAAGAGCGTTTATACCTTCCGGCATTTCATACGAACTTTCAAGTACTTATTTGCCGAAACGACTGAACCGATTTTAATGAAACTTAATTCGCATAAGCAGGATACATAGGTTTAAAAAGTTACTACAAAACATTTTTGAAATGACTTCAAAAAAAAAAGATAATTGGATTTTTTTGTTTCTCTAAATAATTGATAATCGGTCTAATTTAGCTGTAACATAATTTTTCGAAAATGTTTTTTAGTAACTTTTTAGACCTAAATCGGTTCAGTAATTTCGGAAAATAAGGACTTGAAAGTTTGTATGAAATTTCGTATGGCGTAAACGCTCTTAACAGTAATACCAAACGCACTTTTCAACTTGTGTGATAACAGCGTATTTGTTCTTTGTTTGTTTTCTACTCTGTGTTATTTAACTGCCATCTAGAATTGTATAATGTAAAACCCCATTATTAAAACGAGAGCTTAGGTCACTAGATGGAAAGGTATGATGTTTTTATCTCGTGACCCTTCTTCCTCGTGATCCTTCCCTGTCGTGCCTTCGCTCAGGAAGTCATTTGTCTAGCTTTTTTTGACATAATCAAAACGAGCGAGATATTAGACTTTCCGAATCGAAATCGAATTGAAACGTTATTTGCGGGCTGGAGAGCGAGATACTCAAGTCAGGCGGATAGGCCTAGTGAGCTCAAGCACTTCTGCTGAGCATGAGGTCCGGAGTTCAATTTCCAAGTCGGGAAGTGTTATTGGTTTTTTCCATCAGGATTTCCTCCGTAGCAGGCCGAAATTTGAATTTATGCTTTGATGGCAGAAAACCTCGTTCTTATTAGATACAAGGGAATAGAACTTAATTACGCGACTTTACATTTGCGACATGCGTTATATTGTATCTGTGTATGCTCTGTATGGTGACGAACGTAAAGAATAGCACCATCCCATATCTTCCCGTGGGTGTCGTAAGAGGCGATTAAGGAACGCTGCTGCCCAGAGAATGGGCAGCAGCGTTCTCTGTTCTTTTGCAACAACCGTTCTGCGATCGCCAATCGGCCTGCCAAGCGTGGCGATTATGGCAAAATGTCAATTTGGCGACACTTGGGGGGCCTATGTCCAGCAGTGGACGTCTTTAGGGCTGAAATGATGATGATGATGTTATATTATATAGTACATTGATCACTTACTGCGGGCCACATGGTGGGATGTTTCCACATCTCAAATTTTGGATAATGTTGTATACGTCACCGATAGTCAAGTCCTCCTAAAAGTAGAATATATTAGAATAAAACTTTATTGTAGAACATGAATGAAACATAACGGGCTTGCATAACTAATAATTTTATGGTTACAACGGCGGTCTTATCGCCCCAGACAACCAATGTAATGAACTCGTTGTTAAATGCTTAGTCAAAATAAATTCCTCCGCAATTTTTTTTTTGTTAGAAATGGCGTCTCGCAGTTCAACCTAGGAGGTTGTCGTCTGCTTAACCGGACTATCCTGTGGGTGCCTTAAGAGTAAGGCCTCCATCCAGGGCATTAAAACTTACAAACTAAGCGACTACACGATAAGGGCACCCCCTGTGGGGTACGAGCCTCGGCTTAGGGCGTCGAGTGGAGAGGACTGCTTGGGGACAGGCTGGATCTGAATGATTTCATTATTTAGGGGCTGATTTAAAACTACTGGCACAGCATCGCGGGCTGGCTCGAGCGAGGGTCGGGGAGAGCATGGACCGGGACGTCGCGACGGACCTCGACGGCGAGGCCGGAAAGACGGCGGTTTGTGTCTGAACTTTTTAAGAGTGCTAGTCTTTTTGCTACTCTCCTGGAGGAGGGTGATAGCATCATCGGGAGTGACGAGGGTATGCCTAGGACGGCGTACTGTACTAATGCGCGATGATTCGTAACGGGCAGCGATCAGGGGATTACGGTGTTTAATGGCGTTATCGAAGAAACGTTTCGAAAGACGTTTCATAAACTGAAGGACGGTGGGCATTCTAAGGTCTACGTGTAGACGGTCATTACGGACATAAAAAGGGGCTCCCGTGACTCTACGTAAGAACCGGTTCTGCAAGGTTTGCATCCTATGGATGTACTTAGGCTTGGTGTGAGCGTATACGACGCAAGCGTACGTCATAATGGGGTGGATCACCGCGGTATAAAGGCGCAACTTGCACTTGAGTGACAACTTGCTTTTGCCGAAATCATGAAATGAAGCCTACCCATTGCAAAGGCAGCTCGGTCGCGAGCTGCTTTGATGTGCGCCGCAAAAGACAGGTGGTTGTTAAGTAAGACTCCGAAGTACTTGGCTTGCTTCTCGCAAAGGATAGGCTTACCGTATATAGTGATCGGGCTGAGCTTTCGCTCATTCACAGTTTGGTCCCTTAAATACTGATTTAATAATAATAATAATTCATTTATTTATTAAAGTGACAAGGACTCACAATTCAGTTACCAAAACACATAATTCAATACAATTTACAGTCACAATTAAGCTGCCATCCGACGACTGCATGTGACGTGCAAATCACTACAGCGTCGTATGTATGGACAGTCGAGCCTGTCGGCTATCATCATCAGTACGCTGTTGGGGCTGCCGCGAACCCTGCGCACCAGGGACGCACTACGCTTACGCATCGTTGCATGAAAACAGTCGACACGAGCGACAGCGAACATGCCCGAGGCACTACAGTGTCGCGGCAGCCCCATCAACGCTCTGAATGCGTTGTTATATTGAACGCGGAGGGCTTCGTATGCTTTTTGGGTGTGATTCACCCACAGGCTGCACGCGTACAGGGAAGTACAATAAGCCCTGAAAAGGCACAACAGCAGGCATTTACAGCAGCAGCCTCTTAAAACAAAACTTTTAGGAATTTGACATTTTTGGATCAGTAATGTGCTGAACCTGTTCCTCCCCTGCCTGCCTGTCTGTACCTTCCTGTGCCTGTTCTTCTGTAGACATAATCATAAGTCCTCAATAACTAGGAGGAGTTATTACTTGGTGTGGCTTGGCCTTTTGCTTATTAATATTAAGGTACGAATGTCGATTTTAACATTACGTAAAGTGCGTACAGCCTACCAGCATCTGCTATGGGTGGAGGTCCTATGCTAGTTGCATACGGCCCAGGTGCTTATAACGTTGGAATGGTCGTCTAACATTGTCATGTCACACACACGGTCCACACACACAGAATATAAACTCGTACATACACAGACTTACACCTTTTTCCCTGGGGATAGGCAGTAAGAACTACTGAATCTACAGAACCAGCTTACATAATAATCATCATCGATGGCAATGACAGGTGAGTTTACGCATGCGCCCTGGCACTCCACGAGGTCTACAGCAAACATATGGTCTGGGGATATGCCGCCGACACTGCAGCCGGTGGCATCTACAACTGCACGGAGAAGTTCGTCAGACCCCTTCAGCATACATGGTAAGGTCTTACAGACCTTGACGTGGAACTTGCCCCTGTAAATCCTGGAAACATTGTTACATTACACCTGGTGGCCTTCCATGACGTAATTATGTCTTTCCCACCTTTTTTTTATTTTTTCGTATGGGAAATCGTCAAATCGCTCTGGGCGGAGTGGAAGGGAGTGTCAGACTTGACTGACTAAAACCCATCCATGTTCCTTCTTAGGTCTTTGTGTTCCAGGGCCACGGTATCTCTTTCGAACAGCCCGCAGCCCTGGCAGGCATCGGCCCTCTCGGACCCCTTCCGATTTGCTGACATCTCCTTGAGGCGCGCGTGGAACACGAACGCGCCGTCGGTACGGCCTGTCGTCATAACACGGACGGACGGTGAGCTAGCCCATTACTCACCATCCACAGGCCCGCGGTCTTTCCCACCCTGAAGTGTCTTAGTGTCATTAAAACAATACTGATTTTTAACAGGTCATGGTAACTACCCTGTTACTAGAGGTAGACTAAGTTGAATGACACCGACATTTTGGCAACATTAAATCATCATCATCATTACAGTCGAAAGACCTCCACTGCTGGACATAGGCCTTCCCCAAGTGTCGCCACATTGTCCGGCAACATTTAATGTTAAATTAATATTATAAAGTTCCTGTTCCATGTAATTAGGCCTACTGCCACTACCTGTGAAAAATACAGACTCCGCGTTGGTATAAAAAATTGAAAAAATATGACTACATTTTCACCCAGGGTGAAGAAACCAGGATGACCTTTCAAAAAACAAATCTAATATTATTTTTTCAATTCATTATTTTGTATTAAGAACTACTGCTTATAGTATAAGATCCCGCAATACAACGACCTTCACCGAGCTGGTTAATGGATGAAACTTATTTTATATTAAATTTAATATGTCAATAAAATATATTGCATATGGGTAGTCTAAAAAATTTCAGTCCAGGATTATTATGAACAAATACTTAATTATTTTTTTTTAAACATTTCACCGGTTTGGTTAATAAACAAATTCCAAACCTATCGAAAGTGTAAGCCCATAAAATATGCACCAACTCATATGCAGTATATTTATTGACATATTAAATTTAATATAAAATAAGTTTCATCGATTAACCAGCTCGGTGAAGGTCCTTGTATGGCGGGATCTTAAGCCATTAGTACTTATTTTCAAGTTCTTACCTCTTACACATACTATAGAAGGTGACCCACTCATATATTCTTATTCTCGGCGTACTAAGAAGTTCAGCAACTTTATGCATGGCTGATATGGGGATCCAGCCGATTTGTCTCTGAACGATGTCCAACACCTGAGACACCGCCGACCTTTGCGAGCCTTCGGGATAATTCGCAATGATCGCCTTGACTCTCTACAAAAAAAAATACTTTGTTAAAAAACGAACTGTGATACAAGCATGTTTTGGCGTTTGGGGAGCGCTGTTGGTGAACATTTGTTAAATTGTTTCGAGAGATGTATTGAAAAGACAAAATAACGGTTTTAATTCTGACATGACCACGCATCGAAAGATCACGGTAGGAACAGTCTATAATTTCATCATCATCAGCCTATAATGTTCCCAATGCTGGGACACAGGCCTCCTCCACGAGAGGGGCTATAATCCACCACGTGGGCCCAGTGCGGGTTGGTAGATGTCACATTTATTTATTTATTTTTCGAATTTTCAGTTCTAGGACATGCCATATTTCCTTACGATGTTTTTCTTCACCGTTTTTGAGGGCAGCGGTGATGAAATAAATTACACAAAGTAATGCGCCTGCCTGGGTTCGTCGTGTTTTCGTTCATCAGGAATTTCTCAGTAGCAGCCACGGAGTCCGGATTTGTGCCCGGTTGATGGTAATCAACCACAAGAGGCAGTATAAAATTAAGCTCACAGTAATTACCAATAATAGTAATCCCAGCTAGGTTGGCGAATTCCTAAAATCGACTAAGAACTGATTAAAGCTGTTTATCAGTATTGTTTAAGTAAGGTTATTACTGGTTTGAATGTCACCTACGTCAAATCTTTGTTGAAATACACGAAAAGGGAACATGTTTCAGGTAACGTTTATTGCAAAACTAAGACGTATTGTTCTAATATAACAAACAAATAAAACTAAGACTAAATATTTACACAAACTAACTAATTAAATATAAACTAATTTGAAAACAACAAGACGTTTAAGTGGCTTTATCTTTGTTCTCCAGCGACTTAAGGTACTGGTTTAGAATGAAGTGAATTCCTAAATAAGCCGCTATTTGAGATACATTTCATTTCTTTTGGTCTAGCGTCCGATTTCATCGAAAATTGCACATTTTCGCAATTTTTTTCATTTCTGCTCCGCTCCTATGTGTCGTAGCGTGATGATATATAGCCTTCCTCGAAAAATGGGCTATCTAACACTGAAAGATTTTTTCAAATAGAATCAGTAGTTCCTGAGATTAGCGTGTTCAAGTAAATAAACTAACAAACAAACTCTTCAGCTTTATAATATTAGTATAGTTAGTCATTGAAATCGAATGATCCAAAGTACAATTTTGTTTTAAATTAAATATTTGTGATGTATAACGTATTTATTTGGATATAAGAAATAATATAATGTTTATAAAAAAATAGTGCGTGGAGTCCCTCCGCGCGGAAGAAGTGAAATGTCGTAATTTGGAAATGAGTGCTTTCATAATCCTTCCATGGTAGCGTTAAACGTTTAACGCAACTTTGATCACCCATCCACATACTGACACCGGCTACCATCACTTAACCTTGATCACCCATTCACATACTGACCTCGGCTACCGTCGCTAAACCTTGATCACCCATCCACATACAGACCTCGGCTTCCGTTGCTTAACCTTGATCACCCATCCACATACTGACCTGGGCAACCGTCGCTTAACCTTGATCACCCATCCACATACAGAACTCGGCTTCCGTTGCTTAACCTTGATCACCCATCCACATACTGACCTGGGCAACCGTCGCTTAACCTTGATCACCCATCCACATACTGACCTCGGCTACCGTCGCTTAACCTTGATCACCCATCCACATACTGCCCTCGGCTTCCGTTGCTTAACCTTGATCACCCATCCACATACTGACCTCGGCTACCGTTGCTTAACCTTGATCATTCATCCACATACTGACCTCGGCTGCAGCTGCTTTACGTTGATCACCCATCCACACACTGACCTGGGCAACCGTCGCCTAACGTTGATCACTCATCCACATACTGACCTGAGCTACCGTTGCTTTACGTTAATCACCCATCCACATACTGACCTGGGCAACCGTCGCTTAACCTTGATCACCCATTTACAAAATATAATTTAGGCTACAGCACAAACAGAACCACGCTCGCGCTGTCCTGTAACAGGTATACTACGGCGTTCGAGTGCCACGCATTTACTCTCGCTCTGTCTCTTTCTATTACCCCGCCACGGTAGCGTTAAACGTTTAACGCGACCTTGTTGGAAGTCGCAGTTTCACTTCAAAAATAATGCATTAATAGAGAACAAATTAGGTTAGCATAAAAAGGTTATAGTGTGTCATAGACATATATGCTGTCGCGGACTTTTTTTTAAATCTTTTAAAGGGAAACAATTCTCTCATACATGATTTTTGCGAAACTTTAACCGTTTACGCAGCGCACGCAGCGGAAGCTCTCAAAAGGAAAATAAAGCCCCCAATTTTGAAACATTTTTCATTGCTGCTCCGCTCCTATTGGTCGTAGCGTAATGATATATAGCCTAGAGCCTTCCTCGGTAAATGGGCTATCTAACACTGAAAGAATTTTTCAAATCGGATCAGTAGTTCCTGAGATTAGCGCGTTCAAGCAAACAAACAAACAAACTCTTCAGCTTTATAATATTAGTATAGATGTTATCTGTCATTTAGTGGGATTCAATGAACTAAGTGGGTTGTATTGATAGTGTAAATGACTATAATTGTGAGCTGAAAGTCATATTTGTTAGGGTCGCGAACTATATTTTAATCAACATACAGACCGACCAAAAAACGTAAGAAGGGACGATGCGTCATAATGTCCCCCAAAATCCTTACAACATTTAAAATGGACACAAGAATATGTAGCTACATGATAATGGGTACATACCTATAGTCTGAATAGGAAAATACAGAACATAGCAGCTGGTGCCCCCGAACTTCAAAGACCTGACTTGGTGAACTCGACACTATTTAATAGACTATCAAAACTTAGAACTAAGCTCGTTTTCCTATCCTACATAACTTGAATACGGGTGTCGCTTAGGGCATCGCTTAATTTCGGAAAGATAAAAATATAGTAGGTTCTGTGTTGGCATTGCAGGACGAAAATTGAAGCGATAGGAACAGAGGCGAGTTGTCAAAAAATAAATCAGCTGTTCCATTTATTTTGACCGTGTAAGTATTGCACTTTTGTAAATTACCGATGAAAATTTTCTATGTAGGGGGGAGGGTCAGAATGATGTACTAAGTACGTGGTAAGCTTTTTCGCGTCGGTGACTCCTATTCCCCGTATACAATATGTCAAATCTCGATACTTTACCTTACGGATCGGACAGGGTCTTTCCCTGTCCGATCCGTAAGGTAAAGTATCGAGATAACATTATATTTATGTAGTCCTTCAAGAAAAACAAGAAAAAAAAATACCCCGAAAAAAATTAAATTAAATGTACTAAAATGAGGAAACTTACATGGTAACACAGGAGCGCGGGCGGTGAAACTTCGGTCGTTTCCCGGGTAGTGACTTCATTAAAAAACAATTGACGATCGAATATACAAATGCCGGTGATGGTGTTGTCATCAAGTTTTAATTTTCTAAGCTTTTTAGGAAAATGGCGGTAATTTGGCCACAAAAATCAGGGATTTAAAATTCAATGTTTACTTTCATGAATGTTTTATTTATCTTATTTAATTTGGTAATGTCATTGATCATGCCCCTGTAGGCTCGGACAAGGTTTTTTTAACATCCTATCCTATACTATTATAAATGTGAATGTAAGTTTGTTTGTTACGCTTTCACGCGAAAACTACTCAACCGATCATCATGCAACTTTGTACACATATTTTTGGAGGTATTATAAGTACCATAGGCTATATATCATCACGGTACAACCAACAGGAGCGAAGCAGCAAGGAAAAATGTTGCGAAAACGGGGAAAAGTGACGCAGACGAAGTTGCGCGGGATAGCTAGTATTGTATAAATGAAGGTCTGAAATAAATAATAGTTATCGTTGCACTGAAAACTTGACACACATGTTTGGAGGGCAAAAAAAATCATAACATCTTGTTATAGCATCCAATAAATATAATGAACAGATACGATCAGCAAACGAGAGTCCCCTGCCAAACGTTATTAAAATAATTGGAACGACAAACTCATCGGTAGATTCCCTCACATATCTATATATAATATGGCGCCTCAATTTTATAAATTGCCACTCAACATTAACGTCAAATAACACGTCATGTTAACAACACCATCATGTCGACAGCTCATTATAATTTGATTAAGCATTGTTCATTTCAATCTCAGCGGTTAATTAATCATCATGTTTTTAAGTACCGCGTACTTCGTCGTATCAATTTTACGTCTGGCAATGAAAATTATAACTTCGAGTGAATAGCCTATCGGGAAATGGCCATAATAAACACGCTAGGCCCTTATTTGCTGTGACAATACGCATGACACATTCGTCTCGTTTGTAGATATTAGCCTACTAGCATGAAAGAGGCTAAACTAGTAGTTAGTGGCCCGAATGTTTGACAACTTTACTAGGTTGTGGAGGTCAGATAGACAGGCGCTCCATGTAAAAAAAATAAATTGAAAATTTAAAAAACCCCCTACACAAAAACCTCTAAAAAATTAATCAAAGCGTCGTTGCGTCGGGGGTCCGCTTTGTTCTGTGCTTGTGCTAGGGGTCTTCTTAGCGGTCCCACGACGCTGACCCGCTTGGATTAATTCGACAATGCCCATGGTGACAACTTACAAGATTTCAAATTTCAAATCGACTAGACCTGTGGAAGTTGTTTATATCCCTTCATCAACTAGAAAAGAAGTGATTATCTTCGGCTGAGCAGATTTTCTCGTAACATAGCTAAGAACACTCTCGATTAAAATACCATTCAAGCGAAACCAATTATATCAAAATCGATACATCCGTTTAGGAGCTACGATGCCACGTACAGACAGAGATACACACGTCAAACTTATAACACCCCTCTTTTTTGGTCGGGGTTTAAAAATACTGGTCTAACCGGTCTAAGCTGCATCCGGTTAGACTGGAAGCCGACCCCCCATAAAGTTAGAAAAAGGCTAGGTAGATGGTGATGAAAGGGGCTAAACATAAAACTTACAGTAGGCATCATATTCTATCCTGCAGAATAATTACACTAAATGTAAAAAGGTTCGGTCAACAAATGTTTGCATTTGCGTCGCATTTAATGTTGCCAAACTCAATAAAGTTACATATTTTGATGGCGCTGTGAACAAATCTGTCAACACTGTGATCAAACAAGAGTTTAGGTGACAATATACTCGTATGTTACGTGTTAGCAATAAACGTGGTGGTGTTTCTAACGCGATCTGTAGGCTTACCAAATATTCATATTTGCCCAATAAAGTTTAAAAAAAAGTTTACCTTCATATTAGCTTCAGTAAACTGAAAGGGAACGTCGGGGTTATTTTCATGAGTGTCACGATGTACCACTAGCAGATCCGAAAAGCAATGCGGTGATGTAAAAAGTTTTCGACAGCAGATGGCCTGTTGAACAAAGGCGAAAATAAAACCGTCACTATGAAAAATTGTTTTAATTTTAATCTCATAATTTGCATAGTTTTTTTAAAAGCGTTGAGCTCTTCGTGTACTAAATTGAATCAAGAAATAATTTCACAACGAGCTATTTAATAGAGCACCAGGAGAACAGAGCAGATTGTTATATGGACGTTATTTAACGGAATCTAATCATAATGAACAGTTGAGGAGCTCTTGGCTAAATAATAACAGTCGTCGGGGTCGATATCCAGGTTAAGCCGCGCTTGCCTAGGTTGGTCCTTGGATATCATTACCCATCCAAGGGCCAATAGAAAACTGACGGCTCTCACTCTGTCTTTGGGATTGCTTGTCGAACTTACGACCTCAAGCTCGCCTACTAAAAATGCAACTAATTATGTGTACTGTTTTAAACGGTTTCGTGAAATAAAATGCTTTCCGGCTGTACCAGGTTTATGAACTATTGAACTGGAAAAACTGATTGACAATTAATCTCAGTAAAATTTACACTTTATACTCACATTCGGCAAACTGGTACGTAAACTAAAAATATAATGTTTAAGTAAAGACATTGTATTAATAACAGAATATATTTGATTTCAACAAAATCACCGATAAATAGTCACTAGGGAACTGACAGACTTTGCTTTTTGACACTGTGTTATTCTGGTAAAGACGTTATTTTATTTTCGTCTATCATAATATAACCTCATTTTGCAAAAAAAAAGTTAACCCAATACCGCTGTACTATGTATCAAAAGACTGAAGCAGCATATAATATAGAGAATAACAATCTGTTTCACTTTCCTTATACCTAAACTGCAAAGAAATTTAATAAATATTATAAAAAAATACGTAAACGTCCAAGCCATTACCCGAAACGATTTCACAAACTAATGTACGAAATATTCTAAATATTGCCCACCCAAAATACTTGGGCAAGTTCGTAACGCGCAAGAAAACATCGAGGAAAGTGATTCCAACAAACTAAAAGTTGTTACCAGCCACCCAATATTAACGGATATTGGAAAAAGATGGTAAAAGATGGCAGTTGCCGGATCAAGGCTAGTAGGCACTAATATTCCCTGGATGCAATATCGGGGTTCATTGCCATAAAACCGCTCGAGGCGAATATCTTGGGAACGATATTGACCTTACAGCATTTCGCCGAGAAAGCAGATATCTGAGGCAATTTCAACATCGTAAATGATGTTTATCGTGGTAACCCAGTGACCCTCACTCCTACACTCCCCCCTGCCTATGAGCACTTGTCGAATGGCAGTGTATCGCTTTCTGCACACGTACCGGTGACACGTGTAACTAAGCTATTCTCTTGTTTACCTATAACAATGTAGCGCTACCAGGTATTTATGCTCCATGTGCCCTTAGGTTTTTCTGGCACTTCAGTGTGTTGGTTCACTGTACAGCGGTTTGAAGAAAAAGGTTGTAAGGTTCTTCATCCCCCATAGAAAAGGGAGGATCCCCCGACCAGACGAGTGTTGTGTTTGGTGGGCTACTGTCCGACAGTAGTTATGGATAACTTTAACTACGTGATTTAGGAATTTGATATTAGTTCTTTAATTGAGTCATAACTAAAGCACTTTTTAGTTCTATGTTTCTTTAGTAATTTTTTCAGTGCTGCTTCAATTGTACTTTGATCTATTAAAGTAAGTATTTCAAGAGATGGTAATAATTGTGCATTTCAATTTGATCTACGAACATTCTACCACATTACAGCAGAGCATATTTTTTATCCTCATTTTGGTTTAACTCAACTTGCACAAATGTATCAACTATATGTCCCTTCACAAAACAACGTTTTAACCATTCAAAAACACAAGTTTGTAACACAAATTAGTGTCGCCGCAGACGACTCTGAGCACAGCAGACATTGTGGAAACATTTGTTTAGTTGCAGATACAGGATGAATGTCTGCAGTTCAACCTAGTTTAGACTTGCAAATTTTAGCTAAGTACGTAGGCGTTTTCTAAATGACTGTGTAAAGGATGATATGACAAGAAAGGAAGTTTCTGATGAGATGACAAGTAATAGAGAAGTATGGGAGCAGAAGACATGATGCACCAACCCCAATTAAATTGGGATAAAGGCAGGAGAATGATGATGCTGTAGGTGTTTTCTAAACATCCATAGTTGGAATAGGACCATCTATGACCTTAGCTTTTCGAATTAGGCGACTTTGAAAACCATACAGCAGATAGCATAAAAGTTTTTATCTATATCGGTTTCGTTATATTCAAATTACAAAATTGACAGCAGTTTCATTATGACCCATAACGACATCGGGTTGTATTATGCGAATCGTCATAAATTCTAAAACACAAGCAAAGACATTCTGAACATACAGCCAGGTAGCTATAATATTACTTCGAAATCGAGACAATGTAAATGATGGTTTAAAAAATGGAACAAGTTTAGTACAAAAGTATCGTATAGGTACTATTTGGGCAATTCCTGTTTATATTTTAATAATTGTACAAAATCTACATATAAATAAACAATAGTCAGTGTATAATTAAGTTTCTATTAAAAATACTTATTTGTCTATATCTGTGTTTTGTTCCTTCCTTCGTAGATAAAATCTTGTATGCAACTGTACGTTATTTTTGTCTTTTAATAACTCGTGCCCACCTATTTCAGTATGCGATCTCGTTTTAAAAGACCGTCCATAACGCAACATTTGCATAAATAGCTATTCTGTACACTGCTTCGTTGGGCAAGTGGTCGCAATCGCGCTCGCGACTGCAGAGCGTAAGGTCCTGTATTCGATTCTCGGGTCTGACAAAGTTATTGGGTTTTTATCAGTAATTTCTCATAGCAGCAATGGAGTCGGGATTTGTGCCCGTTTGGTGGCAATAGGCTCGCCCCCTATTACATAGAACTTGTAAAAGTGGGAATTCTATTAGGTAGGTATACCTCTATCTAACCCTTCGATGTCTAGGCGTTTTTCTGGTGGTCGCTACTGTTGATTCTGGCTTTCAGGCGTTGCAGTAGTTTTGGGAATAGTGTGACGACTTGTCACAAGAAAAAAAATAAAAAACCTTCGGGATAATAGGCGTGATGTTTTGCTTTAGAAAAAACATTTTAGGTCCCATTTACAAGGTGTGGTTTTGCATCCCCGTAAAAAATCAGGAGGTTGTCACAAAATACATAAATTATCAATTAAAATTACGTTACCTAGTAATTATTTAATAAACGCTGAGGTTTTTGGTTGTTTAAGTTTTTCAGTATTTCAGAAAAACCTCACTAACGTGGTTTATAGAATAAGAAATTATCAAATAAACGTTTGAGATTGTTTGTATGTGTGGAAGCGCGGTTATAAGGTCAGATTCAGACAGTTCGCGTTTTAAACACGGTTGGTTAACACTTAACTATTTTCGTAAATAAATACAAAAAATAATGCCTACCCTATTATTATTGATTCGCGTCGAGAATTATTAGCATAGTTACCTCCTTGAATTTGACGAGCACGCAAAACAACAGCTTATATATCAGCCTGTGATTCCGTGTCCAAACTATGTTTTCAATGCAGATATGTACAGCTGTGACTTCAATAGGAAATGTAAATATTACACACTCGATTAATCCCTAAAGTCAATAAGAAAGTAATAACACCAAAATGCTTCCAGTTAAATAGAAAAACCGTTCGAATTTCCACGTCAAATTTAATTTCTTGTTGACTACGGTGGCGTTCGTTAGATTGAAACGAATTTTCAGTCGAGCGACAAAAATATACGGCGCCATTTTTAAACGCAACCTGTGACTCGTCGATTCGTTAACACGTCTGCCTAACTTTTGAATCAAGAATATTCAAATGAGCGCTTCCTTAAAAAAGCTTTAGAACATTTTTTTTCGCGGAATTGCAAATTCGAATTTCTGATTTTCGATTCGAAAAATGATCTTTTATTTTTTTGTGGAGGCGTTAATCAACATATATCTACCTATCTGCACAATAAAGACTTACCATGATTAGTGAAACTGGAAGACTCAGAGGTGTGACGCTTCAGAATGTTTTATTAAAAGCAAATTAGGTACATAAAAGCCCTCCACCACACTTAAAGACGGTCAGACCAAAAGGACAAGTGCAAAAGAAAATGTCTCAAAGTAAAAACAAATATAGGACCTTTCCGTTGAAGAAGGAAAATGTGGTATTTTCATTTCCAGTAAATGCCACATTTCGCTTATAAAATGTACCGTTTTTTATCAAGTTAAGTAAAAAGATTCGGTGTATTTAAGTCATAAAGTAAGCCTCGTTTAAATTCAAAGATGACTTAGCAATTCCCGTACTTACTTATTTAATAGATTTAAAAGTTTTCTAACAGCCTTTTGAAGATAACTCGGGAACAAAAAAATAAGGAATTCTTTAACCTTCATTGTTTTACTTAATCTATTATGCTATATCTCAGTTTATATCTTAGATAAAGTTTTCAAACATCTTTTATTGCCATAATTATCTCTAAATAAACCTTTAACGAGAATCCTTAGAATCTGACATCAGGAGTAAAGGAAATAGCGTTTACTGATGGAAATAGTTATTTGTGCAACAAGAGAGCAAAGTTGGTTTTTGCCGCGAGTGTTGATTTTGAATCCCGAGTAAGCGAAGGATTCTATATTTGAATCACGAGCGTAGCGAGTGATTCTAGGTTAGAATCCTGAGTGCAGCGAGGGATTCAAAGACACGAGATGCAAATAACTTTGGTCTCGTGTAGCACATACAACTTTTCACTTCAGCAGCGAGAACACTTTAGGAGATAAAATAATAAACAGGAATAGATTGAAATAACTATTTATCGTGAATCAAAATAATTAACATTGTAGGTAGAGGTACCGTTCTCGTCGCTAGTTTCACTCATATTTTACGATTATTTTAATATTTTTCTAACTTATTCAACTCTTTACGCCAGCCACGAAATTTTATTCCAGCTCTTTTATTTAAATTATGGCGTGTTCCGAAATAGCACCCATGATATTTTATTATTCAAAATATATTACGTAACATTATTTGAACTAGAAATAAATATTTACAGGTTAAGTATATTAGTTTTATATGCAGTAAAAACTTATTTTCGTTTAAATACAACAATAAGTTAAAAATTCAATAGATTACATTAAAAGACATAATTATCTTTTTGCAAAATTTCTTTAGTTAGAACGAAATTCCGAACGTGTTTGTCTTTGAGGTCGAATTCAAAATAGGAACTTCGAAAGGGCTGGTCTTTGTCTCTCTCTCTCTCTCTTTCTAATGGCGGGAAAGAGATAGAGTGTAAATGTTTCGAATTGTATGATTAAGGCGTGGATATACGTGAATTGGGCTTCATATGAGATACATTGGAACCTTTTTTTTCCGTAACCCTTACAAGATTTTTTTTCAAAATAATATATATTAATCTACACAATATAGAGCATGTCCTCTTGGCTTCAAAAAAATTAAAAATATAATTGAAATATCATAAATAAATATGCAAAGTGGCCTCTGTTTTTGTAACTTACTACCATTTTTCTCCTAAACTATCAGTCACAGGATCTTTTAATTGCCACCAATATATTATATTTAGTAATACCGAGGGGACCTTTGGCTTATTTTTACCAAAAACTTTCTTAATTATTTTTACGGATTTTTTTTACGTAATCGCTACTCGCAATTTGTACAGCCACCCCTCCGGCGTCCAGTAAATCAGTGCGGGACGAGACGCTGTGCTGAACGGACCTGTGACACTTTTCTCCGCAAACAAAATTATTGTCGGTAGCCCAACCAATTATATTTTTTTGGGTTTATATATAGTGTGTGTAAATATTAGGTTATTTTAGTACGTAATTTACACCTCTGCATTAGAGACAGCTACTGGAAGCGATAAGTAGATAGCATGCGGCGCACAGTGTGCGATTTGACCAATCTAGCAGGATAATAGGTATTTAAATGAAATGTTTAAAACTACGTTTTTTTAATCTTGTTACACTTTCGAATAGGTACCTACATCTTCTAACTGATAGCAAAAGGCAAATAATCCCTTGTTCCTTGGTGTATTGAGTGCTTGTAAGTGTTTTTAGGGTTCCGTAGCCGAATGGCAAAAAAGGAACCCTTATAGATTGGTATGTGATCACGTCTGTCTGTCTGTCCGTCCGTCCGTATGTCACATCCACTTTATTCCGAAATTATTCTGAAAAAATATTGGCATGTAGAACGTAAAAAAACTTTTAACGAAAATTGGTTTGAATAAGATTTGATATTTAGTTTTTGAGATATGGGACTTTTTCACCAAACTACAGTATAACTTTGTTTTTCATAACAAAGGAGATGTTCCAGAAATGTATGGAGCCTGGGCTAGCACTATGTACACTATATGTAAATATTGCTAAATAATACAGTAACCGTTTTTTATTATCAATTTTCTTTAATTTCACTTCGTTTTAATGTATATTCAAATTAACTTGGTCAAAGAGAGCAACACAACATGGTGGATCAGATCAGCACGTGATCAGCAGGCGAAAAATGTCATTTTGACAATGACATTTGATTGACGTGTATTACGATACACGACAATTAAATGTAATTGTCATAACTGCTATAGTAAATAAAACAACTGGAATTTCGATAATCTCGGGTTTTGGTTTGGTTTGGTTAAACAAAACAACAAGTTCAATTCAAACTCAATGCAAATAAAGACTCAAAGACGGCATTTCTTAAAATTGTCACAAGTCGTCAAACGTCAAACAACTGTCATGGCTGCTCTAAAAATAGGGTTATCTTAGTAAAAAACTTTTCAAATGATAATTATTATACGACTATACCCTTCTTAAAATTATTTTTTTAGTATTTTTATGATATTCCTCTATTTTTTTCCTATTTATCTATGAAGTGTACATAGTGGTAGCCCAAAATCAAACATCTCCTTTAGTTTTGTTTTGTTTTTTTACATAATTCTTCAATCAATGTAGCAGTCATTGAATAGTAAACTTCCACTCAACCGCAGTTGAGTGGAAGTTTACTATTCAATGACTGCTACATTGATTGAAGAATTATGTTATTGCCTACAGCCTCGCCAAACCGAGCCACCACATATAAGACAGCTCGAAGAATTATTAATACTGGTAAAGAACAAAGACCTTATACTCCTGACGAAGCTTTGGCCTTTTTCATATCAAATAATTTCACTGTCCAGAAATACAAAAATGTTCAACAAGAAGCCATAGAAAGGGGATTCAATGTATACCCTTGCTATGATCACGTGGCACAGGTGAGGAAGCAGTGCTATCCTCAAGTTGAAAATATAACAGTAACCGAAATATCGGCTGAAGTAAGACTGGCTATACAAGCAACCATTTAAAGATACCGATAGCACAGAAGAATATATGTTTATCATATCTTTAGTTCCAATAAGACTTGTAAACAATGCACAGAAGTTCATATGGGAAAATCCTCAGCCATCATCACCAAGATTCTGTAGAATTATCAAATAACGCATCAAAGAAGAATGCCAAGGCATTGAAAATCAAATACGGATGTTAACGCCGATTCTCGTGGAAGTCAGAGGTGTGTCCATTTCGATCACGCACCAGATGATTCTTTCAATGATTGATGGTAAAGTTTGTAACGTTTGAGCTGAAAATAAGTCGGCTCAAAGATGAAGATCTGTAAGGCAACATCAACGGAAATGAATTCGGCATCAATGGTTAGAGACCCTGATGAAAATATGTACCAATTTGGAATCTCTAGTTTACATGCGTACATTCGTACAATTTGAGAGTGGCAAGTCATAAGAGGCTCTGTGTGGTGTCGGACGTAAATAATAGCACCATCCCATATCTTCCCGTGGGTGTCGTAAGAGGCGACTAAGGGATTTGCCAGAGAATGGGCAGCATTCTCTGTGTTTTTTTAACAACCGTACTGCGATCACCAACCCGCCTGCCAAGCGTGGCGATTATGGCAAAACCCCCCAAAATATCAATGTGACACTTGGGGGAGGCCTATGTCCAGCAGTGGATGTCTTTTGGGCTGAAATGATGATGATGATGAAGTCATAGGAGACAAAAATAAAGACACATTAAAAAAAACTAAAGAAGAAATAAAGATAAAGTTTAAAGAAATTGGTCTTATAATCGACAAAGTTAAACAAGGATTTGGTACAAGCAATGACGGAAATACCGTACAAGCATTTTTTTATAATTATGACACAACAGCGCGGACTACTGGTCTCAATGAAAACCTTATTCATCGTTTTGGGACAATTCTTGCAGCCATAGCTTCAGGCTATGAAATCAATACCGACAAATTTCATGACTACTGTGTGGAGACCAGGGAGATACCTAAGTATATTTACGTTTATACCCATGATATAACATGCATACAATTTTTATGCAACAGTGCATAACATTTTGGTACTTACATGGAGCAAATTTAATAAAAAATTCGGTGATACCTACCGATAGGAAAAATGTCTGAGGTGGCTTCAGAGGCTAAAAATAAATAAATCAGAAAAGCCAGATTGGGACATACATTGAAGACATCAAGACACAGAACTTATTATGATTTAATTAAACATTTGTTAATATCTTTAGACCCTTATATATCATTATTAAGAAAACTTCCTCAAAAACAAATATCTAAGCGAGCCATAGATATAAGAATTTTATTAAAAGATTTAAAAAAAATATGTAACGTTAGTTTTGCGTTTTATTTACTACAACATTCATATATACTCGTATACAATAAATATAATACTTTTACATATAATATAATAATTAGGTTCCCGAGTTTTGTCCCCCTAGATTAGTCAAATCGTCCACTGTGCGGCGGGCGGCGAGGGCCGGGCGCCGGGCGCTGCGATGCAATATAATTATAGTTCGCGTTGCACGAAATTATTGTTAGGGGTGGGAGGCGCACGCGGGGGGCTTTCTCGTCGTAACGTCCACATGACCAAGGTCACTGCCCCCGCCCCGCCCCCGCCCTTAATCCAAGGCTGAATAAGAAATTCGCGGCTTTCTAAAAAAATAATTAAAAAATTACTTTGTCTCACTCAGTGAGCAAAATCGCATTTTGCTCACTGATTTTAGGCAGCAAAACCTACATGTTTGAGCTACTGAAGTGAAAAATAAATGATCGATTAATTTTGATTAATTTGCGGTTGATTTATTTTTAGAAACACGTAGAATGACATTACTTCATTACTTCTCTAACGTTTTAACGGGAATCAGTTTTTGCTATTTCTGTGGAAAAATCGAACCTGTAACGGTAACCAATATCGCAGCAACAAAATTTTTGTTGCGTCAAATAAATATGTTCATAAATGAATTTTACTTGTATGGTGTACATAATAAAGAATATTCTATTCCAATAGCTTGTATAACATATCTACAAACCATACCTAAAAACTTTGAAGGGACTGTAACATAATGTACGTCATTAAAAGACATGATGAAAAAAATAATGAACCAAGGTACAGTTAAACCAGTTTTGTTTATGTAACAAAGTACCGTATACTGAATACTAGTTTGCATGTTTACAGTGCGACATTTCGAGCCAAATGCCACGGCTCGAGCTAGGATAATGTCAATCTGTCCGACAGGCGACGCACCCACACCAAGCTACGAAAGCCAGGTTAAGTTACCATTCGAGCTATTTCGAGCACCCTAATAAGAGTTTGAGTTCGGTAAGTGTATTATAGTAGCATTATGTTTATGTAGTGCACTGTTGTTTCATTATATCTTCTCTTTATATAAAAATGAAATGACGTTTGTTAGTCTCATTAAAACTCGAGAACGGCTGGACCGATTTGGCTAAATTTGGTTATGAAATATTTGTACAAGCCCAAGGAGGGTTTAAAAGGTAAGTAGGGTAGGGTAGGTAGGTAGGTAAGGTAGGTAGGGAGGGTACGTAGGGTAGGGTAGGTAGGAAGGGTAGATAGGTAGGTAGGTAGGGTAGGGTAGGTAGGGTAGGAGGTAGGTAATAAAGAATTTTTTAAGTAGGGAAAATCGTAGTACTTAAATTCGCATATTACATTGTAATTAGGGTTATAATAAATTACACAAAGACTTTAGATCTTATCAAAATTCTATGGTTGAACCTAGAGTTAAGCCTAAAAAGAAGGATAAAAAATAAGCCAGCCCAATAAAACAATTAGTACCTACCATCGAAACCCTCAACGATTTACTACTCCCGAAATTCAGGGAGAATTTCCCATTCAATGGTAATGATACGGCGTGGCACTTAGCTGTAACTATAATATACAGACACACTTGAACAACACTAGCTTGATGGCTACTTGTGTAGAGAGCTTCGGAGCTCAACCTACTAACTTACTGAGAGCATACGTAGTTGGTATTACTAGTTTATTACCTCCACTACCTTTGTAGTATACTAATTTATTTGTGGGGAATCATTGTTGCAGGAATACTTAGTTGTGTTCTTAAAAAGAAATACATTTCAATCCTCCTACTAATCCTACTCATTAGTATTAAAAACGCGAAAGTTTGTAAGAATGTATGTTTGTTACTCTTTCACGCAAAAACTACTGAATGGATTTTGATGAAATTTGGTATGTAGATAGCTTATACCCTATTAACACATAGGCTACTTTTTGTCTCGGTCTGCGCGGTTGAAACCGCGGGGCCCAGCTAGTAATATTATAAATGCGAAAGTTTGTGATGATGGATGGATGTTTGTAACTCTTTCAACCAAAATCTACTGAATAGATCTGGATGAAGTTTGGCACAGGGATAGATAATAGTCTGGAATAGCAAGTAGGATAGTTTTTATATCGGTAGTACGATCCCGTAGGACAATTACCTAACAAAACGCGTCCGAAGCCGTTGGCACAAGCTAGTATTTGAAAAAAAGTAGTAACTGTGTCAATTTAAACATTTAAGTAGATACAGCGATTTAATAAAACGACTTGAAAAAAAAATTTTTTCAGCATTAATCATCACAAAAAAGGAACAAGGAATGTTGAAAGTCAACTGAATAACTGAGTTGAAATGGTATTAAAGTCTTACTTGAAGCGGATTCCATTCCAGAAAAATGTTTACGACGGCTTAGTGCCACTGTGAATGCGACTCGGAATACCGGATATTTAAAAAAAAAGTACTGAATGAATTCGTAAGTAGTTCGTAACCTCAAATTCTTACTATATACCATATTTTCTAGTTCAAAGGGAAGCTGTTCAAATCCAGAGAGAAATAATTTATGTCAGGGATTAAGCTGACGGAGTAAAAGGGAATCTACTAAAAGAGCCTCGACATCAGAACCTCTTCTATGGACACAGTTTATACTCCCGTTTCGTAAACCTGCTTCGCACCCACACTTAATTTAATTCTTAATAAAAAAACTACGAGAAAACTTTAGTAATACACATATGGCCTTCCCCGGAAAATAAAATGATAACTGCATTTATCATTATCAAGGCAAATATTTTTCACGAGAACATAATTATATGACTGTTTGTCATAATAACAAGTAGGAATACATTTGGATAATATTATATTAACACTTATATGTCGTAATTTAAGATGTAAATTGTAAAATTTTGTAACTTTTGCAAATAAACTGTATAAAAATTACGAAAAAAAAATGAGCAGATGTATTACCACCCACAGATCACAAAAATGAGATAACACTAAAACTAAGATAATGTCTGTTATCATTTTATTCTCCGGGGATGGCGATATAAGAAAGCAAACACAAGTGTCTGAATATAATAACGAAAATACAGATAAAACTGTAGTTTCAGTCAGCAATTCTAATGTGACAAAGCAAAAAAAAAGCCAAACAATTCGAAGCAACTTGTACTTTTCTTAGTGACTGCGATAGTAAAACTCTACGATATTCTTCGCTCTATAAAAAATAAAAAAATCTTGAAACATTATTCGGAGACTGAACTGGTTACGAAACTCTCTTGCAAAATGGGAGTACTGGGGACGCAAAACGGTTCATTCCCTTTGTTTTATGAGACAATTAAGAAGCGAAGGGACGTCGGGGTGGCGCGAAGAGTAAATTTTTGTTCCCCGTAATAAAAGAAGCGAGAGCATTTAAATAGCAGATTGAAAACTCCTAACGATCTATGTTAAGTTCACGACGTAACAAGGATTTTTCGGTAAAAAAGGTTACAGCGCAGTAATTTACATTTTATTATCTTGTGGTCGGATTTATTTAAAGGTGCTTCCACACTACCGTTCTACAAGCGTTACGTAACGTCAGTCCGTCAGGACTCAGGAGTCAGGGTGAAGTTTATTACCCGTGTATTTTATTTGAGGAAGCTTTGTATGTGTCTGTATTTACCTAAATAAGATGAATATTTGCTGTAACATATATTATATTCGACTACAGAGACGAACTATTTACAAATTAATCTTAAGTCGGTGTAACATTTACAGAACATTATTAGTCGGACTGAACCAAAATAACCAGTATATTGTGAGCACTGTGGTGAGTCCACAGCTTAAACCCACACTTATTGACAACGATTTGCATTTGGCTTTCGTTAGAAAAAGTTTAACCGAGGAAGGGGGAAGTAAAAACATTCTGCTTCACTGTAGACAAGCCACGCTTCATTTGTGTTGAAAACAGGCAAGAAACTTTTATTTTATCTATGTGCTTGATTATGGGGTAACGTATCAAGCCTTAAAGATTGTAAAATCCGTCCCCCAAACCAGCCCCAAATACTTACTTTTGTGGAATAAAAAAAATAATTAAAAAAATTGAAAATCAATTGCCAAATAGGAATACAGGACAAAGTGAATTTGGTAAAAAATTAATAAACTTTTTGAGACTTTTAACAACGGTAACATTTTCAAATAAACATAAACTGCATAAAAAACACCCCGGTAGTAAAGGATCAATATGTCAGAATGACAGATGTCTTTCGGAAAGACAACTGACGTTCCAATACAGACATTACGTGACAAATTCCGAACGATAGCGTCGTCTTGTTTACTCCAATACTTCAAAGAAAAACCAACACTTAAACCGCCACAAAAAACATACTTTAACAATTTAACAGTGCACTCCGACCGTGTTGTTTTGGACTAAAAACTTTTCCATTAAAAGTTTCCTACAGCTCCTCTTTGTTACCATTTAGAAAATTTTGATATTTTATTTCTATTAATAATTACTTCAAATAATGGGGTATGTTAATGAAAAAGTGCAGGTTTCCTAGGATTCTTTTGTAAAATATCGAAATCATTATTTTTTATTCGGGATTTTATTTATGCAGTTATGTCAGTCATCTGAGTGAACACAAAATATTCATTTTCGTCTTCATTGTAACTTTAGGATGTTACTAATTTGAGCATGTTAATTGAATGGTACTAACTTTAAAGTTACTTATTATAATTTATTCATTTACAATAGGTAAAACGCCAGCAGTACACACACTTTACATTCAACAATAAAAGTATGTAGGTCAGGTTACATATCAAGACAAATAACGAAATATACCTTTTTTTTTTTAGGATGGGATATCATCAAATGACTTCTTCCGCTCTGGGCGGAGCGGAAGGGAGTGTTAGACTTGTACTGACTAAAACCCATCCATGTTCCTTCTTAGCCCTTTGTGTTCCAGGGGCACGGTATCTCTTTCGAACAACCCGCAGCCCTGGCAGGCATCGGCCCTCTCGGACCCCTTCCGATTTGCTGACATCTCCTTGAGGCGCGCGTGGAACACGAACGCGCCGTCGGCACGGTCTGTCGTCATAAGACGGACGGAAGGTGAGCTAGCCCATTACTCACCGTCCACAGGCCCGCGCCTACGGTGGCCGGGGGGCCACTGGTTGCCCCCCGACGCCCGGGGCGTCTTCCGCGGCGGCTGGGACGTGAGGTTCTCTCCCTCTCACGTTCCGCCACCTCCTTCGCTAGCATGACTGCTTCGCAGAAGGAGGCGACGGCTTCCCATTCCCTCTCGCTCCGGACCATGGATTGAACGAACCTTCGAACGAAATATACCTTAGGTTAGCTTAGGTTAGGTTAGCCGGGCTCCGGGGCAGCGGAAGTCGCATTCGTTCCCACTGCCCCCGACGCAAGTGTGCGAGGGAACACCGGGGTGGTTTTTAGTTATTAAAGTCTGACAGACCCCTCCGCCCTCCCCAGGCGGAGGACATCCATGAGGATTTTCCACCCAGCAACAAAAAAAAGAAAAAAAAAGGTTAGCCGGGCTGTTTCCGCACTTAGCCTCTTTATTCCGCCATTGTACGTATGAAATCCTCTAGTTACTCCAACCATCCCTGGTCCTCCCAAAAAGCTAGCAGCCTTTTCAGGCTGCTGCAAGCTTCCGGAAGCGATGCCGGTGATTGAAGAGTCCGTGCCCGTGGATCTGCCACGCTTCTGCACTCCATGAGCACTTGCTGTGGTGTTTCTTCCACCTCCATGCATCCTCTGCACAGAGGGCTGTCTGTCACACCTATGGTAAATCTTGCGAATTTTATCCCGTTTCTAGTGATGCGGCGGGCAAGACTCTTTGATGCTTCCAGAACTGCACTCATAGTTTGCCTGCAGGTTACACTGTTTCTCCATTCAATTTGGTGTATTTCCTCGGTTTTCTTACGCTGCCATGATTTTTATTCGGGCTTGGGGTATGGGCAGCAGTGTTTCCGGACCGTATACTGTTGACTCCGCTTCCTTTTTAGCCAGTTCATCAAATATTGTTTTGTAGCGTTTGAAGCACTAATGCACTGTCTGAGATGATATTGATGTTAAGATCTTTGACGTCTCTGGCTGCAACTGCATGAACCGCTCTGGTGATACCAATGCATTCGGCTTGGAAGATTGTGTTTAGTTTGTCTAAAGTGTTTGATATTTTGATATTTATTTAAGTCATTTGAGAAGACGCCAGCTCCAGTACCGTACATGGTTTTAGAGCCGTCTGTGTATATCCTCACTTCATCGATGCCAGAGAAATCTTCAGCTTCCGCTTTGATTCGAATATCGTATCTTCTCAAGAAGACGTGGTGACATGGAGTTGGACACAATTCCATGTCACCACGTCGTATGGGTGCATCCAGGAGTAGTATTTCCTTTAGAATCGCTTGCAGAACTTTTGAGTTTGTTGTCTCTGCGTTTAGTTTCTATGGTCCGTTCGATCTTAATATTAAGGCGGCTATCTTTGCCTCTTCCTATATGCTAAGATCTAGAGGTCTCAAGTTTAAGTGGTACTCCAAAAACGGCTGATGGAGAGTTTCTCATACATCCAGTCGATGCTACGTTCACTAGGCGTTGTAGCTTCTAGAGTTTCTTTTTTACTGTGGTCAGTTGTGCCTATACCTATACCTTAAAACTAGAAGTAAGTAGCCACACACACTTGGTTGGATTTTGTCAGAAAAGAACTTATTAAAACCGGGTACAAATTCATGCTTTATTTATTAAAGTTGCTGAAGACCCGTTAGTGATATTAGTGTCAAAGTTGGTTTACATTGTTTGTAAACCAACTTTAATTTAACTTTTTACTGGACATATTTTGGGTTAATATAAAGGTTAAAATAGAACTAAACTGTATCTTTTTCCATCCAAAATAATATTAATCTGTGATAAAATGTTATTATTTTCCTAAATAAAAGGAGCAGTTGTCCTACAACAGTTAACGTTAAGTTAATGTACCAGAAAATACTTTAAGTTTGGCTTGGAAGAGCCTCTTCTTTACATGTCACTCCTAATTGTGTGACAGCCCCTTTATAAAAAGCGACATGTCGTTTTAACAGAAAATAGAAGATGATATTTTCTTTTTTGAGCATTTTTCTTTGGTCGTACTGACTGCTCAGACTCGAAAAAAGCAATGGTTTTAAAAAATGTTTTTAAAGTATTTTGCCAGGTAGGTCAGCCATTTTATCATTTATCAATAGCTTTTACACGCCCTTCACAACGTGCTACAAATTATATCACAGAAGCCACCATTAACGTTCTCGTTAAAAGGTTTTTGGTAGGATGACATTGTTTTTTTGTGACCCTCGTCACGGGTAATTTTGTTAGCAACTAATTAATTTATATTTCCACTAGCTGCTTGCTCCGCGGCGGGGCTTGCTTTTTACGCCACAACTAGATTACTTATATCTTTTCCGGACGCACGAAGTAAAGCCTTGTCCAAACTGAGCCACGTTGGTATCAGCGCATTGTTTCGGAACTATGTCGCCATATTTTTCGGCACAATTTCGGCAATGCAAGTCATGTGCTGCTTACCATTTTATTGAGTGGTTGACAATAATATAAATCGCCGTTTGCTTGCGTTGTGTTGTGTTGTGTGGAACAGTCTTTCAAAGTTATTTTTCCAATTGCTTTACACGGTCAAACATTTAATGCCATAATCCCTTAATCACATAAGGTATATAAAATGGTATAGTATAGTTTACAAAAAAATACTTTTTGGTATACCGAGACTTTGATTGGAATAAAAGCATTTTTTTTCTGGTTTTCACTATTTTCATAATTTCTTATGAAAATAATGAACACATATTCGATTTTTTTATTTCCCGTATGCTTTGTTGTAAAAGATAACTAAACCGCAAAATCTTGCGTACTGTTTCAGTTATAATTTGTGTGCATTCGGTCATTAGAAAAATCCACCTTTTCCGTTCTCCTCGACTATTTCAGAACACAAAAATCTAGAATTAGCACTAGTTGTTAGAAAGGACAATTACTATTTGCTTGAACTAATTATCTTCTGTGTTAATTTTTGCTTAGGTTCTCTCTGAAAAAAAACGTTGAGATAAAATATGCTTTGTAATCACAAGTATTTAGCAGCCCAGTAAGAAAAAATATAATGGAAACAAAGGAATTGTCTAATTTGTAAAATTTCATTTTAAGAAACGAGGCCGAACTCCGTCCCAGATACATTCACAAAAACTGGACTCATCAACGTTTCAACAAAGGAAAGTAGGTGGGTAGAAAATTAGGCTTCAGAAAATAAGCTTATCTTAGACCCTTATAATCCGTACCCGGAACTTTGATCCCCTCAAAATGGAGCAGACCTACAGAGATTGACATTTACAGCGTTATCTGTCCCGACAGGCAGCTCGCTTTGAAACTAGCGTTCGCCGAAATATGATCACCATACCGTAAGTCGTCGTCGGCCGCACACACGAACCGTGACGTCACAGTCGCACTGTCTACGTCATACAACGTCGTACAAGTCCTCTTTTGTACTCAAAGTATTATTTCACTCGTATCTTTCATAAACTCTTTATTACTAAGTACTTTGTATAACAAACTTGAAGCCATACGCTGGTAATTCGAGGAAATGTGATAAGGGAGTATAAAATAACTTTCGTACAAGACATCTGCGTAATTACCGCTTCGTCATTATTTCAGGTAAATAAAGAGAGTATTCAGGAAGGGAGTAATTAGGCGGCTGAAATATAAAAGCTTCCCTCGATACTTTATCGGGTTTAGATAGATAATGATGTTTTGTATTTAATTATTCATCATACAAATAATTTCAGGCAAATGTTATTTAATCATCCTCTGTATATGTATATTGTACAACGTACCTATAAACTAAGTTTGTCTGTTTGTTATGATTTACAAACTGCCCGATTCGAGCTTTTCCTTCCAATCAACTCTGTCTACCATTCCATTACCTTTTCAACAACATATTCCTTTTAAATGACGAGTCAATGCCCTGTTTGTCATAAAACATTAATATGGAGATACATATAATTGAAGCAACAAAAAACAGCATCATAAATAATGTCCCTAATTGTCACAGAATCCATTTTCTACAGGTATAGACTAACCTCCCGCGCTTTTCAGCAAAACAAAAAATCTTTATTCGATTGCTAACTCGTTTGTTTGTTCACCTCTCCACTTAATAGGAACTGGGCCTCGCTCACTATTTTACGACTTAAACAAATATTTGTTTTGCACATACAGCCGGCAGCAAAAAGCGGGCTGATATACTATTGTTCCGCATATCTGCAACAATAAGCGTGTTCGCATCGCTTTTTGAGTGAGTACCAAAACCAAATTTTTCGAAATAGAATCTATATCATTAATAAAAACCCCTTTTAAAACATATACAATAAGCAAATAATGTTAAAGCTGCTGCAATATGCTGCTGGGTCCGCCTGTCATTAGTAAATTTTTGACAGTCGTTACTATTAGCTTGATGGTTGTGCTTGTGCCCGTAAGTACTACTCAGTGCACGTCTGTCTAACCCTTCGGGGACTACAAGCATGATAGTATGATATGACAGTCGTTACGGGGTAGTCAGAAGCCTAACAGACTGACAACCAGTCTTACCAAGAGCAGATAATGATTTTTTATTATAAGTTACTGTATAGGATGTAACATGTATGTTTAAAAGGTACCTTTCACTCTTCCAAGACTCAATTAGCGAAAGGGCCCTGAAGTTGATCATATTCTACGTAATAGAGCAATCATTTTTTTGCTCTTCACATCAACTAAGATTCATGTAGGTAATCATGTATAACATACAGAATATTATTGGATGAGAAACATCCGATAATATGATCTATTTACGTACATAATAAATGTAATAAGTCTCGTCGTACGTTGAATCAAGGGCCTGATTTAGAAGGCAGTACTCCTCGATAGGGAGGGCAGCGGTGGCTCAGTAGTGGCAGCCCCGACTTACGAGCAGTAAGCCGTGGGTTCGAACCCAGGTAGGCGCATTACTTTGTGTAATTTATTTCATCACCGCTGCTCTCAAAAAAGGTGAAGTAAAACATCGTGAGGAAACCGGCATGTCCTAGACCTAAAATTTCGAAGACATGTGACATATACCAACCCACACTGGGCCCGCGTGGTGGATTACAGCCCACTCTTATAGAGAGGAGGCCTGTGTCCCAGCAGTGGGGACATTATAGGCTGATGATGATGACTCCTCGATACGGCCCGCATTGTGAGTATGTTCCTGTCTCTGGAGCCCTAACCACCGGTAGCTTGGACCCTGCTCCCGATACAGGCTGATCACCCGTTTTTATATTTTTAATGTTGAGTAGGTTTTTTTTTTAATGAAAAAAATGAGATGAAAAAAGAAGATAACTTTATTACATTCACGACTGAGGCCTGCTTAGGACAGACCAGATGCGCAGACTGGAGACGAATGGCAAAAAAACGAAGAAGGCTGTACTCAACAGTGGGTGGAAGAAGACAGCCAATAATGACAATAAAATGTTTACTTTTGTTTATATCCTTTATCCAGTCTTACCAAGGGGTATCGTTATACCCAGTAACTGGGTTGTTAAGGTCATAAAGGCAGTAGCTTCATGTAAAATACTGGTACAAAGCTGCATCCAAGATAGTTTGGAAAAACATGATGATGATGATTCCTTCATCATCATCATCATCATTTCAGCCGAAAGACGTCCACTGCTGGACATAGGCCTCCCCCAAGTGTCGCCACATTGATCGGTCCCGTGCGACTCGCATCCAGCGGATCCCCGAAACCTTCACCAGGTCATCGGTCCACCTAGTGGGAGGCCTTCCAACGCTTCGTCTCCCGGTTCGCGGTCGCCATTCCAGAACTTTTCGGCCCCATCGGCCATCTGTTCTGCGAGCAATGTGCCCTGCCCACTGCCACTTAAGTTTGGCAATTCTTCGGGCTACGTCGGTAACCTTGGTTCTCTTGCGGATGTCCTCATTTCTGATTTGATCACGCAAGGAAACTCCGAGCATAGCTCTCTCCATTGCCCTTTGGGTGACTTTGAGCCTTCTGATGAGGCCCATTGTGAGCGGCCACGTTTCGGTCCCGTATGTAATCACTGGCAACACACACTGGTCATAGACTTTCGTCTTGAGACACTGCGGTAAGTGATGTATGATTCCTTCATATTGTATTAAGTCTCAACATGATATGCTGCTAGTATTTGTATTATTGGCTATTTTTTTTTGGTTACATTATTTTTTATTCATCTGAGTCATTCATTCATTCATCCGTTTCGACCGTTTCGTTTCTGAGTAACATATAATATTCCAACACAGGACTAATATCTGAACGAAAGGGAGTGGACCGCGGCCTGAATGCGGATTAGTAGACGTCATATGTCTTCGAACTTTTGATTCTAGGAAATGCTGGTATCCAAACGAATCAGTTCATTGTAATTAACCATAGAAATAATTTGGATACTATACAGATTAGATAATTATAGTTAGCCAAGAATTTACTTACTTAACTAAGCATAGTTAAACTGGTTTAACCTAGCATTTACTTACCCACAATCCTAAGTGGTCACTGCAATCTTGGGGCTTGGAATCCATTCAAAGTTCAAAAGAGGAGTGTGGAAGGAACTACACGTTCCTCGGAAAACTGGGCGATTGTGGTTAAGATGTTAATGTAATAATGTATAAATCCTACCTAAATAGGCGAAGTTTCCTCTTTTGGTCAAACCTTCTTATTTTTTTCTTTTAAAAGGTATTTTATTAAATGTATCGTGCGTAACTTCTAGGAATATCATAATTATCATCCCCTATTTGCTAATATCGCTAAGTCGTTCAGTAGGCTTTATGTAGAAACGTACTGAAAATACCCAGAAAGCCTGAAAAACATTACCTTCTTTCCTCGTTACAGGAGCTAATGTTCTGTGCATTTATAACTGTTATTGGCCAGTAGTTTGCGGTAACGGTACACAAGATGTTCAATGCGTATTTTACGGGTATTTCTAATGTAGCGTAACGCAAAATAGTCTTTTTAAGGGCCATAAGAAAAGCGGGTGTGTCGGAGCCCCGGCGTCGGTCACATGAGCTGTTATTTACGATAGGAGATCACACTTTCTGGGTCCTTTTTCGCTTTTATCCATTCCGTTAATAGATTACGGCGAAGTCAAAAGAAACGGTAATGGATTTATTTTCGCATGTCCCGATTCTGGTCCTCTCTCGTTAATGTTCCGGGATGATGTAATTCACATGTACTTTGATTTCTAAGCTTTATGTTTTATGCTACTTAGGAGGAATAGGTACGTACCTGCTCGAACTCTCCAAAGTATACAAAATCTTGTTTTGCATCCTCGTCAAATTCAAGGAGGTATCTATGTTAATGATTCACGACCCGAATCAAAAATAAAATGGGTAAGTATTTTTTTTTTTCTTATTTTCGGAATTTGGTAAGTGTGAACCACCCGTGTTTTAAGCGTGGCTCGCCTGATACTTGTCTTATAACCTCGCTTTAACACATACAAACAATCTCAAACGTTAATTCGACAATTTCTTATTCCCTGAACCACGTTAAGGGGGTGATTCTGAAATACTGACGAATTTAAACAACAAAAAAAAAACAGCGTTTATTAATAATTAACTAGGTACCTTAATTTAAGTTGATTATTTATGTCTTTTGTGACAACCTCCTGAATTTTGACAATGATGCAAAACAACACCGTGTATGGTACTTTGTTTATTGATAATTCTTATTTTG
The DNA here is from genome assembly GCA_949152445.1 of Cerastis rubricosa. Classification (NCBI taxonomy): domain Eukaryota; kingdom Metazoa; phylum Arthropoda; class Insecta; order Lepidoptera; family Noctuidae; genus Cerastis; species Cerastis rubricosa. Next base: position 10,980,627 of record OX424525.1, on the reverse strand, counting down.
CTTTCTTTTCATGTAGTGTGCAGTTTGAACCAGTTTTCGGTCACCGCTATCAAAAGCATACAACGCCCTAATCTAGGTAGCAATTAACCCGATTAACACTGGTCTAGAATAACATAATATTAATTATTATCAACAACTACTCATCTCGGATTGACTATTAGTAATATCGGGTAATGAACACAGCTATAATCTTATAATCCCATTACGTATTCGGGGAAATTCCATAGGTATACCGGCATACAATGTTGCTGAAGGGACATTCTGAAGGCTCAACCAACATAGCCTCACAATACTGGATGAGAAAGGGAATACGTAGGAATCTTTATTTAGCGTTTTTGATGACAAAGTAACATAGAAGAATAATAGAGAGAATAGAATGGAATGGAATGGAATGGATCCATTCCATTCCATTCTATTCTATTCTATTCTAAAAGGTGATGTAGGCAGAAGTTTAAACCTAGTAGGTGCATATCTAGCTACTTAAGTAACGGTTAACATGGAAGCGCCAGGATAGCCCCCGAAATTCAAATTTTCATACGTTTTTTGTTATTTGCCTGTCAGTGTCAGGTTGTACATAATTATGTTGATTCGCGACCGTAACAAATTTGGATTTTCAGAGTTATAATATTCTTGGGCTCTGTATGGTGTCGGACGTAAAGAATAGCACCATCCCATATCTTCCCGTGGGTGTCGTAAGAGGCGACTAAGGGATTTGCCAGAGAATGGGCAGCAGCGTTCTCTGTGCTTTTTGTAACAACCGTACTGCGATCGCCAACCCGCCTGCCAAGCGTGGCGATTATGGCAAAACCCTCCAAAGTGTCAATGTGGCGACACTTGGGGGAGGCCTATGTCCAGCAGTGGACGTCTTTTGGGCTGAAATGATGATGAATGATGATGATGAATGAATATTCTTGAATGACATTTTCATGAAAAAGTAATTTAATGGGATCATGAGAGGGTTGCATTGATGATTTTAATGATATTCTATTCTAGACAAATAACACCCAGCAATTTGAATAAATTTAATAAAAACTTAATTAGTAATTTAGGCATTCCGGGCCATATTATTGAAAATGCAAATCAATTTTATGAGGAATTCTTTTCGGTAGTTCATGTAGAGTTCAATAATACATTAAAAATGAAAACTAAATCTATTTACCCTAAGTTTATGTTCAGTGACTGGGCAAATAAGGGTATTAGGATAAGTAGGGAGCGATTATTTGAGTTGTACGGCCTTAAGCCTTACATCAACTCGGAAACTTTTAATAAATATGTTGCAACTTATTCAAACATCTTTAAAAACACTTGCAAGGTAGCTAAAGCCTTATTCATTAGCAACAAGATTAAGTCCGCCGATAACAAAATAAAGACGGTTTGGAAAATTATCAATAGTGAATCTTAAAAATAAAAAAATTAATAATGATATCAGACTAGAGACTTCACGTGGTCTTTTAAGCTCTAAAAACGAAGTAGCTCAAGAATTTGTAGATTTCTTTACCAATATCCCACTTAAAACTACTGAAACCTTAAATTCCTCACCCTTGCTTTCTATTGATTTATTAAAAGCGAACGTTTCAGCCTGTCCGGTTGAGTTTAAATTTAAGCATATAAACCCCATAGCAGTCATTAAAGCTTTTAAGGAAATCAAAATCGAATTAACCGAAGATCTATGGGGAATGTCTATTAAAGTGTGTCAAGCTATTATTGACACTATAGCACCGTACTTAGCCTTAATTTTTAATTTGTGTGTGGACCAAGGGATCTTCCCGGACCTTATGAAATACAGCAAGGTAATACCACTTTTCAAGTCTGGGGACAGTAAAGATACCAATAACTATAGACCTGTATCCGTGTTGCCGGTTTTCAGCAAGGTGTTTGAAAAGGTAATGCTTAATCAAATGCTCACCCACTTTAACACCAATAAAATCTTACACGACAAACAGTATGGTTTCACCAGAGGATGTTGTACGACTGACGCCGGTGTCACACTATCAAAACACATATATACTGCGTGGGAAGAGGCACAAGATGTCATAGGAATCTTCTGTGCCCTCTCGAAGGCATTTGATTGCGTAAATCACCAAACCTTGCTCTTGAAACTGAAGCATTATGGTTTAGGTAAACTTGCGCTCAGTTTAGTAACATCGTATTTGAATGATAGACAGCAGCAAGTACAAGTAAATGGTGTAAATTCAATGGGTTTAAAAGTAAAAATGGGTGTACCACAAGGTTCGATATTGGGTCCTTTCCTCTTTTTAGTATATATAAATGACCTACCAAATTTATTTAAAAACCTTCCACAAATGGTGTTGTTTGCTGACGATACTTCTTTAATATTAGGATAAACAGACATGCTACAAACCTGGATGACGTAAATAACGCTCTAATGCAGGTCCATAACTGGTTTACCACTAACAATTTAGTATTAAATGGGAAAAAAACTAAGTGCATAAGATTTTCTCTACCAAATGTCAAATTTTGTGATACTGACATAGTATTGAATCAAGAGAAACTTGAATTTGTCGATGAAACTGTTTTCTTGGGGATCACGCTCGACTCAAGGCTACAATGGGGTCCTCATTTAACATCTCTTGCAGGACGGCTGAGTTCAGCGGCATATGCTGTCAGAAAAATCCGTCAATTTACTGATGTAGATACCGCGAGGCTAGTGACTTTTAGTTATTTTCATAGTATTATGTCATACGGTATTTTACTATGGGGACGGGCTGCAGACATCGAGTCTATATTTATTCTGCAGAAAAGAGCCATCAGAGCCATATATAACCTGCGTAGGCGCGATTCTCTAAGAGAACTGTTTAAGGAAATTAACATCATGACTGTACCTTGTCAATACATCTATGCAAACATCATGTACGTTAGGAAAAATCTGCATTTATTTAGTTAAAGAGGTGACCGGCACCACTATAATACTAGAAACAGGGACCAACTAGTTCAGCCAGGTTTCAGGTTGGCTAAAGTAGACTCATCTTTCATGGGGTACTGTTTAAAATGTTACAATAAAGTACCTCCCCCCATTCAACAACTGAATGAAACGAAATTTAAATCTTGCATAAAACGCACACTATGTAGGCAAGCATATTATAAGCTGGGGGATTACATTGATGATAAAAATGCTTAGCGCAATGCTGGTCCTGCTCCACAACCATAGGGGCAACCTGAATCATGTGAATTACTATTTGAAGTGATTGTGGAAGCAGCAGAAGATTGTAAAAATATATTTGCATTGTATAGATTCAATCTAGTATTATATAATTGCATAGCACATGTGTGAGTACTATGTACTGCAAAGCCACCTTTTACTGAGTACCTACATATTTCATTGACGCGAATATACCCTGGTGGTTGAGTGAATGTCATGCTCACTTAAATGTCACGCTGATGGTGGCGGGTGTTTCGGGTCATTTAGTTCCCTTCAATATGGTTGAGTTGAATGATGGCTGATACATGCCAATAACTAATAATTAATAATACCAAAACGGACACATCATTAGGATCGAAATCATATAAATCTATGTTTATGCAACCAACCACACCAAAAGATGTAATTACAATAATAAGGAATCTTAAAAACACGAACAGTACAGGTTATGACGATATTGACACAAGGGTAATTAAATCAATAGCGCCTATTATAGCACCCATACTAAGTGACATTATAAATAAAATCATCCTAAATGGAGTTTTTCCACAAAAATTAAAGCTTTCTATTATTAAACCCTTACACAAAAAAGATGACAAAACTAGACTCAGTAACTACAGACCGGTGGCGTTAATACCTATTTTCTCTAAAGTGGTTGAGAAGGTCATTTATGGCAGTGTTTATAACTACCTGGAAAAAAATGATTTATTTTGTAAAGAACAGATGGGATTTAGGAAAAATAAAACTATAAATTTAGCCATTTATAACTTCCTTGAAAAAATACATTACAACATGGATAATAGAAAACCAGTCATGGCAATGTACATGGACATGACCAGAGCTTTTGACTATGTTAACCATAAAGTTCTGCTAGCTAAGCTCTCTAGGCTTGGCATCAGAGGTAACATACTCAATCTGATACAATCCTACTTGGAGGATAGACAACAAATTACCCAGATAAGCCAAATGAATATTAACACAAAGAGGGAAGTAGTATATTCATCTGACTCTAGAGTACTCTACTACGGTGTTCCGCAGGGATCTATATTGGGGCCTTTGCTATTCATTTGTTACATAAATGACTTTCCCGAAGCAATTACACATCAGATGTCTTTATTTGCAGACGACAGCACAGTTACATATAATAGTGGTAGTGATAAAGAAATAGAAAATGACATTAACGCTAGTCTGGTTACGATTATTGACTGGTTAAATGCTAATAATCTTAAACTTAATCTTAACAAAACTAAATTTATGAACTTCAAAATTAGACAAAAAGTACAATCTCAAGTTAAAATCAGTTATAAAGGCGATCCAATACTAGAATCTAATAATACTAAATTTCTGGGCCTATACATTGATAAAGATATGTCTTGGCAAACGCAAATTAACAGTGTATGTGGGAAACTTAGTAAGTTTTCATATGCTCTTTGGATGCTTGGTAAAGTTGCAAACATGACCGCACTCTTAGCAGCTTATCATGGTTACGTTGCGTCCACCCTGCGATATGGCCTGATATTTTGGGGCAATGGTGCTAAAGTTGATCGAGTACTTATAGCACAGAAAAAATGCATTCGAGCTATATGCAAAATAAAACGGACGGATTCATGCAAGCCACATTTCCAGAACTTGAAAATATTGACCGTACCCTCACTTTATATCTATGAAGCCTGTGTTTTTGTAAAACTGAATATGCATCTGTATAAACCTGTCGAAAGTCAACGACGCTCAAATAAGTTGCACTTGCTATACACAAAAACCAAATTTCTCCATAAAAGCATATATGCAATGGCTCCCAAACTATACAATAAATTACCAAATCAAATTATTTCAGCTAACAACCTAAATAATTTTAAACGACAGCTTTTTAAATTATTGAATGAAAAGGCATATTATTCTGTCGATGAATTCCTTAATGACAAAATGATTAAATAATTTTGTACAATTTAATTTAACTTTGACAAATCTAATTTTGGTGAAATTGTATTACTGTGGAATTTGTTACGGATATAATTAATTTAATGTTTATAATATAACGTAATTTAATAATTCTTATAACTAATTTAATTTTGATAATTTTAAATTTTATTACATTGTATTTTTTTATGATTTTTTGTACTGTTTAAATTAATTTTAGTTTGACAATTGTAATATTGCTGACATTGTATTTATTTGATGAGATGAGATTATGATGAGATTTTGTACTTCTATAATTAATTTAAATTTGATAATATTGACTTTAGCGACACTATAACCTCACTATTTTGTATGCCTTTCGGCGGAACATAGGATGGACCAAACATTTTTATACAACATCATTTTTGTACCCTGTGTTCACAAAATTAATAAATGAATTTGAATTTGAATTTGACATGCGTGATGTTCGTAAACGGGCGCTGTTAGTTGTGACTGGTCATCTCTTAGACACCACGGTTTATTTTAATTACTTTGTTTTTGTATTACTGATTTAATCTTTTACTCTGGACGCTCTTAACTTGCCCGTATTTCTACATCGTTCTCACATATTTGTAATTCTTAACATGAATGATGTAACCAAGATTTTGTAACATATTTTGATTTAAAAGAGTGTCCATGGAGTTTCTTGCCCATTCTTCTCCATAGAGATCTACGCTTTGGAATGGGCAACTACAGTACTTTCACAAGTTATTATGCCTTGTGACTGGGACTGTAGCTTTAGCTTAGCGTTTGTTTTTTGTTTTTTTGACTTTCAAAAGTGCGTGTAATGGTCTAATTGAAATAAACGCTTTGAGTTTGAGTTTGATTCTAATTCTGTAAATTATATATTTTATCGTATTTTGTTTAACCACACACCGACCATGCAAATTGCAAAAAAACGTGAGTTTTTTTTTTTAATTGCTGCTTTGGCGCTTCCACCTTATGCCCCATGTAAAAAAATAATGGCAGCACGATTGCCGATTGACTGGCGAAGCCAGTCGCGACTTAGGCCGTTTTGTTTTCTATCGAATATGCCGTCACTGCACGATAAGAAAATCACACTTGCTCTCGTGTTGAATAGCCGCGCTTTTTTTATTCTTTCAGCTTTCGCTTTATGTTTTTATTGTTCATTGAGTCTCTAATTTCTATAGGTATTTTGTAAAGAAAATTGGGTATTGTGAAAGCAGCGGTACCGCCTGATAAAAGTCAAAAAAGTCAAAAAAAAAATCATAAAAGTTATATAAGCATGGCACTTGAAGTGATTTTGATTTGGCTTGTCATGTATTCTTATCATATTTAACAAAAATTTGAATGTCACTGTTATCAAACTGTTCAATAAGGAACAGATACTCAGCGCGCGCAATAACAGGTAATACTTTGCAATGTTTAAACAAGCCTGTGTAATTGTCTCGGTATCTATTTTTTACATAGTTAGGTACTACAAGTTTCAGTAAGCGTGTTTGCAAATTCTGTATTTGGTACAGCTTTTTTATTCATCTTTCAAAGCACAAGAATATTAGGGATCAATAAAGCAGGAACTGACTATATTACGAAAACAAACCCTTAGTTAACTTATCCACAACATCCTCACTCCATTTACCTTGTTCTATGGATATTGTAATTGAGTATTTTTGATGTTAGAACATAGCTGTGGTTTATACACCCGGTTTTAGAATTTCAAAGCAATTTGGAGTGTGTATGGAATTTGAATGGCTGAAATTTAAGGGTACGTGTTGTGGTGACGGTTATCGAATTCGACCGGTTCGGTTCAACATGTCATAGTATGTTTTTGGAGGAGTCGAGTAATTACAGTTTGTGATCAAATAAAGGGTTAGAATTTCAGGAAATGGTTTCATATTTTCAATGATCTACCGATTTGTTTGCTTACCATTTTCAGAGCTAAAGGTAAATGTAAGTTACGTGTATTGTAAAAGGTTTTATTCGAATTATAACTGTGGCTTGTACTTGGTGTGTTTGCTTATTTTTTAGTTAGTAATTAAGTTTAGTATACAGGCTGTAACGGAAAGGGTTTATACATACTTAAGGGTGTGCTACAGACCATTAAACTGAACATATTTCTGTACCTATTCGACCCAATGTATTGGGTCGAATAGGTACTGAAGTTTTGTATGGGGCAGCAGACAATTTTTTCGCTATTACGATAATTGCCCAATTGAGAAATATGTTCAGTTTGATGGTCTGTAGCACACCCTTAAGTATGTATATACCCTTTCCGTTACATCCTGTAGAGTAAATATTATGAAAATTATAATTTTCTTCGAAATATAAAGTAGACAATTATATGTAGATTGACATGACTAAATACAACCTCAACCTGCCTCGTTGGTCTAGTGGTAGCCAGTGCAACTCCTAAGTATGAGGTCCAAGGTTTGATTCCCAGGTGCGGCATAGTGTTATTGGGTTACTCCATCAGAAATTTTGCAGTAGCAGTCACGGAGTCTCGATTAGTACCGTGTCCAGTTGATGGCATTAGCCTCGCCCCTTGTTACATCGGACTTAAACATAACTAACAAAATGTGGGTGTACTATTAGGTACACCACCATAATTTTCTTGCCCTTATCCTAATTCATTTGGGGTCGACGCAGCATGTCTTCTTCTTCCATACTTCTCTATTACTCGTCATCTCGTCAGACACGTTTTTCTAGCCATATAGTGAACGAAGATCTTCGTTCACACAGTCCATCCATCGTTTAGTCTTCCTCTACTCTTATAGAGGAAGACCAACATACATTTATACTTAAAACTTTCCTCACAAAGTTTTCTTCATTTCTCCGCATCACATGTCCATTGCAAGAAAACCGACTACCAAATAGCTATTCAGTCACCGGCGCCACTTTCAAACTTCCTTTTATGTTCTCATTTCTAACAGCAATTTATTTAATTTATCTATTAGGAACCTCAACCTAAACACAAAATATGTAGCACATACGGCCTATTATGTCAGTTAAAATTAGATAATATTTTTAGAAGTGGCGCACAAAGGATCCAGATATTACTTAGATACACGTCTTCACTGCTACCTCGCGACGCTCCAAATCTTCGCGGAGTAACAAAATAAAAATAAAACACAATCCAAGGAGAGAAAATATTTCTGTTAACTTTCTGGATGGCTCAAAGAAGATAATAAGCTATTGACGTAACACGTAAGTTTATTTTCCTGTTCTATTTGTAGATAATTGGCCATTTTTATATAAATATGATCGATGTCGATGATATGTATAACTACAGAATATACCCGCCGTGAGTACAGAAAGTAAGATGATAGAACTTATCAGCAACTTTTTACGTCTCTCTTCTGAATAAAGGCCTATTCTTGTACCTACTGTGAACGATTTGCGCGCTGTGAGTGATTTAATAGCAGATTATTGAGCTTGGAGATCTAAAAGATGTTTTCTTTTACCCAGAGAAGAAGTCTGTACTTCAATGGCACAGACTTCTTCGGCTTGCGAGTCGATTTCACTCCAATTTTGGAAGACGAGACAGCTGTATCATTAGCTACGGAGCTAATGATACAGCTGTCTCGTCTTACAAAATAAAATTAAATTAGTAAATACGCTGGGATATGGTGGCTAGAAACCCAATGCCAGCACAATTGTTTACAGAAAACTCCGTGTAACCGACACCAGACACTAATAAATTATTACATTTACCCACATATTAATAATAATCTGAGAATGATGTACCTAATTACTGATAAAAGATTTTATTTAACAAGAGCAAATTTGTAATAAAATTGTGTGCATAATATTTCATAATTATTCTGCGAAATTTAAACAATGTTCATCCCTGGACCGTTAATGAAATTAAATAGTCCCTAATAATAAATAAAATTTCTGAAAACAGCTTTTTGCTTTAAGTTTCTGTATAATGTTGAACATATCAATTTCTCTTTCCGCGAAGTTGTACTTCATTCCGTCACACAAACGTCAATAAATTACTTTGGGCGTGTATATATCAGACCATTCGTAGTATTATAGCGATAAAACTTAATTCAATTTTTAGCAAGCAAACGAGTGGACAATTATTATGTATGTAATGAATGAAAAATATTCTGGTAATGGGTCTTGCCATTATACCCTAAATTAGCGTGGGGAAATGTTTAAAAAAAAAAAAAATATGCACAATAAGTGACCCTCGTATGTATAAACAAGCCAAAGGTATTACTTATTATAAGTAATTACTTTATAATTAGTAGTTTAATAATTGCTTAAAGTTAGAACTCTTAGTTTTTCCTTCTTTGACGGTTCTTGCTTCGTTTAAATTCATGTCTATTGGAAAAAAATTTTTGCATAAGTAATTACTTTAACTTGACTCTGGATACTGGTGTTACACTTGATGACTAGAGATCGGATATTCGGATGCATATTTACCTTAAGTTTGAGTGTTGACTAGTATGGAGCGCGCGTCAGTATGGGAAAAGGAGTTTGTTTAAAAAATAAAAACTAGTCTAGTTACTTTTTCGTTTAGCTCCAAATGAATTATGTCCAGACATATTTACCATTTTGTTTTAGCATTCGACATTTCAGCACAAAAATACGAATCCAAACAGTTGTTGTATTTTTTTCCTTGTTATTTTCAACAAACTTCCAGGTTTTAAATAAATTTAAAAGTGTTTTACGATATTTTGAGTACTACATTTTATACTTACTAAAGAATTATGAAATTTTGCAATCCCGCGACAAAAATTGGCATTTAAATAGCCGCTTTCATACTTTTGCCAGGAAAGAACGTACTTTTGGTAAATTTGCATCCGAATATCCGATCACTATTGATGACACAACGCGTCCTCTAAAGGCAAATATGCAGCTGCATCCAAGCAAGACGGGTAACGCTTCGCCACTGAAAGGGTTGACTGTTTCAATATGTGCTCTCGTCCCATTGGAAGAGCACTTTAAGCTGCCGTTTGATTGAACGGGTCGTTAGGACGTGTCAAAAGCCTGCAGCATTAATAACTACGACCAAAAAATGTAGAAAGTGTTAGGCAATCGTTCACAGACGAAAAAGTGTTTTTAATTTCGTGGCGATGGCTTCACTGCAGCTGTTTTTAAGGTTGTTTTTAAGAGCGTTTATACCCTACGGCATTTCATACAAACTTTCAAGTCGTTATTTTCCGAAATGACTGAACAGATTTTAATGAAACTTCCTACGCATAAGCAGTATACATAGGCCTAAAAAGTTACTAAAAAACATTTACGAAAAATAATGTAATAGCTAAATTAGACTGATTTTTTTAATTATCTATAGAAACAGAAATTTCCAATTATCTTCATTTTTAAAAGACATTTCGAAAATAATTTTTAGTAACTTTTTAGACCTATGTATACTGCTTATACGTAGGAAGTTTCATCAAAATCTGTTTAGTCATTTCTGATAATAACGACTTGAAAGTTTGTATGAAATGCCGTAGGGTACAAACGCTCTGACTTTGATTTTCCTAAATGAAAATCTTATTTATTTAACTTTACTGTAGACACACATAGCATCAAGCCTGTAATCCTCGAAGGGTTAGGCAGAGGTGTATCTATATAATAGCACACTCACATTTCACCAGTTATGTTTGAGGCCCATGTAATAGGGGGTGAGCTTATTGCCATCAACTGGGCACAAACTCATACTCCGTGGTTGCTACTGAGAAATTCCAGATGGAAAAATTCGATAACACTTTGCCCGACCCGGGAATCGAACCCAGAACTTACGCTCAGCAGTCGCACTTACGACCACTACAACTAACTAACTGACTACTGTAGAGAATGGGCTATATTAACCCAGCTCACCTGGTAGAATATGACCCACATCCTCATGGGGCCTCCGTTTCGGGAGAGTAACCATGAAGAGCCGACATAGCCTATTTATTTATTGGTTCACCAACAATTGTTTACACTGGTATTATGCTAAAGGTAACATGCAATAAAATAGTGTAACAATCACTTATAGGTAAACTCAGCATGCTTCAAGGAAAAGTTGAATATGAGAGAAAAAAAAATCAAAAAAGCAAACTTAACTAAACTAATCTAAAACTAAGTATTATTGAAAACACGCAACTTCATAAATGTGTAATCCAAATCGAGATGATATTTATAAATATTGGTTTTTAATTGGCTTATTGAGTTAAAGTGCTGATCGATTATGTCGCTACAACCATCTTCCTATGACCAAACAGTGCGAATGTTTCAATGATTATATTGCTACTAAGTGTCTGGTACAGGACAAACCATTGATTCCATGAAGCCGTTTTAGCAACCAAGATTGCAAACTATAGACCAAAACAGTCAATATGGTTCTCCAATGTTTATAAATATCCATTCATCCTATAAAAGTATGTTAATGTTCTATTATAAACTCTTAAAGGAATTAAACAAACACAATATTACCGCAAACTACTTTCAATGTTTCCTGCAACAGCGTAAATTTATTGGAGGAGGAGGAAGATTGGAATATTTAATTCGATAAGAGGAATTCTAAGTGGCTTGGCGACTGTAGCGCGAGGTCAAATTAATAGCGCCATATTCTGTAGTGCTTGAAATTGTAAGAAAGCCTTCGCACAAACTATTGTTCACAGTGAAGTTGGAAATATTTTCATACTTTGTTCACAAAGGAATTTACAAAACATGGTGACTGAAGACTTGAGATTCGAAAACCTGCTTCATTTAAACAACACTTATTTAGGTTAAGCTTTTGCTCAAGGGATCTGCTTCGTAGATGAAAATAACAACAGTTCTCCAGAACTGTTGTTATTTTTATCTACGAAGCGGTTGTATAAGTTCATAAAAGGTATTATGGCTTAGATGCCATTCAAATATGCATTTGCATATAGGCATATATTCAATGGCATTTTTTCATATGCAATTGCATATGCATATTATTGTGGTTGGGTTTTGACCTACAAAAAGCAACTTACAACAAAAAGCGCTACAGCGCCATCTATGACACGATAGAAGAACTAACATCAATTTCCAACAAGTCGCAAGCAAAGTTCTCCTCGACTTAAGACTATATAGGAAATCCCAACAGCAACAGTCGGGCAGTTGCCCACCAGACATAACACATGTCTGGTCGGAGGACCCTCCCATTTCTACGGAGCATTGAGGAACTTTACACCCTGTGCCTCATACCCCTAAACTGGTGACCCCGAAATGGACGTCACCGCAACCTTCGATCAACGTGACGTCATCAACTTCAACATCACTTTTTCAAGCTTTCGAGCAGCGAGTCTCACAGACAGCCAGCTTCAAATGCGTATTCCTGACCACCAGCAGGCAGCGGAAGCGCATTTCTGGGCAGCACCCTGAGCCTCTCATCAAGCGACCTTGGCACAGCACACTGCACTTTCGGCCGGTTAAGAAACTCATACCTCCCGGTCGACACCTCTCGCTGTCTGCCAAAATCTCGGCGCTTTACCACGCCCGACGCACCGAAGCAAACGCAGCGCCGGCCCCGACTCACTGGGGTTTGCACCACCGCCGCAGACTATTCTGTCTAACCGTGAAGAGCTTTCGTCTGGCACAGCATAATACTATAAGTTGACTCATTCTGGTATCGACCTCCGGTCTCCGGGGGGTGTGACGTAGCGACCTACAAAAAGCAAATTACACACAAAATGTGCAACAGCGTCATCTATGACACGATGGAAGAACTACCATCAATTACATCAAATGTTGTAATTGTGACATAATATGTCACAATGTGAATCAAGAGAAACTTGAATTTGTCGATGAAACTGTCTTCTTGGGGATCACGCTGGACTCAAGGCTACAATGGGGTCCTCATTTAACATATCTTGCAGGACGGCTGAGTTCAGCGGCATATGCTGTCAGAAAAATCCGTCAATTTACTGATGTAGATACCGCGAGGCTAGTGTATTTTAGTTATTTTCATAGTATTATGTCATACGGTATTTTACTATGGGGACGGGCTGCAGACATCGAGTCTATATTTATTCTGCAGAAAAGAGCCATCAGAGCCATATATAATCTACGTAGGCGCGAAAGGAAATTAACATCATGACGGTACCTTGTCAATACATCTATGAAAACATCATGTAAAGGAAGTTAGGAAAAATCTGCATTTATTTAGTAAAAGAGGTGACCGGCACCACTATAATACTAGAAACAGGGACCAACTAGTTCAGCCAGGTTTCAGGTTGGCTAAAGTAGACTCATCTTTCATGGGGTACTGTTTAAAATGTTACAATAAAATACCTCCCCCCATTCAACAACTGAATGAAACGAAATTTAAATCTTGCATAAAACGCACATTAAGTAGGCAAGCATATTATAAGTTGGGGGATTACATTGATGATAAAAATGCTTGGCGCAATGCTGGTCCTGCTCCACAACCATAGGGACAATCTGAATCATCTGAATTACCATTTGAAGTTATTGTAGAAGCAGCAGAAGATTGTAAAAATATATTTGCTTTGTATAGATTTAATCTAGTATTATATAATTGCATAGCATATGTGTGAGTACTATGTACTGAAAGGCCACCATTTACTGAGTACCTACATCTTTCATTGACGCGAATATACCCTGGTGGTTGAGTGAATGTCATGCTCACTTAAATGTCACGCTGATGGTGGCGGGTGTGTCGGGTCATTTAGTTCCCTTCAATATGGTTGAGTTGAATGATGGCTGATACATGCGTGATGTTCGTAAACGGGCGCTGTTAGTTGTGACTGGTCATCTCTTAGACATCACGGTTTATTTTAATTACTTTGTTTTTGTATTACTGATTTAACTTGCCCGTATTTCTACATCGTTCTCACATATTTGTAATTCTTAACATGAATGATGTAACCAAGATTTTGTAACATATTTTGATTTAAAAGAGTGTCCATGGAGTTTCTTGCCCATTCTTCTCCATAGAGATCTACGCTTTGGAATGGGCAACTACAGTACTTTCATAAGTTATTATGCCTTGTGACTGGGACTGTAGCTGCGCGTTTTTTTTGTTTTTTGACTTTCAAAAGTGCCTGTAATGGTCTAATTGAAATAAACGCTTTGAGTTTGAGTTTGAGTTTACCTACAAGTCGCAAGTAAAGTCTACATCGACTTAAGATTATATGAGGGAAAAACCTGCCAACCACTGTCGGACAGTTGCCCACCAGACATAATACCCGTCTGGTTGGAGGGTCCTCCCTTTTCTATAGAGGATGAAGAACTAACTCCCTGTTCCTCATACCCCTAAAATGAATATTTCAGCAAAAATCGGCATATGTCATGTATTTTTTGTGCATGTTTCTTTTAACATTAACTGTACCTAACTGGAAAAATGCGGTAGGTAGTTGAGCTCCGCAAAACAAACACCTAAATTCAAATAGTACCCATTGTTTTAAGAGGAAGTAGTACAATCGTTTTCAAGTTATAAAAGAATTATAATTAACAAAAGGCTCAATCGTTCTACTGATCTTGGAAACCTACCCACCCAAACGGATTTCAAGCAAAAATGATAAATAAGACTTCGTCGAAAAAAAATTTTTGGCCGTACGTATTTCAATTTTATGTTGCATATTTTGGCACTTTTGTTGCATATTTCGAACGTTTATGACGCATTTCATTAATGTTGCATATAATCTGGTCTCTAATTATGACACTGATAATGATACTCTTACAGTCGTAATTAGGAGACTAATAATATCAGACAAGGACACTATATACACTGACATTACACTATATTAAAGAAAATGACCCACCCCTCTATTCTCAAATAGTACTCTCCTTTCTCTTAGTTCCAAATGCACTTCCAACGTCTCACACACCATATCCTAGAAGTGTTCTATACCATCTATTTCGTTAAAGCTAAAAGTGTCACGTTTCGATATAAACACGTTTATTTTTCGCATTTAAATCCAGTAATGGTGAAAGTCGCTTAGCCAACATGGCTGCAACGGCACTCCATTAACGACGCATTATCTATCTCTGTTGCGACTTGCGAGCTCTCCTCACTTTAAAATATCTCTCATACCTAATACTAGAACGCTTTTACCGCACGGCGACGTTTTATACTCGATTATAATGTTGTTTAGATGCGGCGGACGTTTTTGTTTTGGCGGATTCTTTGTTTTTGTTTTACACTTCGTGAGAGAAATTTTATGGGTTGGTAAAGGGGTAAAATGTCATAATGTGTTTTTATTTAAAATGTTACAGGGTCTTTACCAAATTACATAGAAAACCTGAAAAAAAAAACACTGAATTTTGTGAGCACCATTGAGCTAACTTCCTCAGGTAAGAAAGTTTTGTCTTCACCATCACATAGTAATCGTCCCAACATAAAGCACACACACCTACTTCAGCTTCTCGTAAACACTCGATAAAAATAATGAAATAATTTATTATATGGACCTTAAGATGCGTCCTAAAGGACTTTTTATTGCCTCTCGCCGTCAGCGTGCAAGCACAATTCTCACGTAAGCGTACTGTAGGATAAGAAAAACCTTAGCTCCCTCTAACGTATTAAATACGTAATGAAACTTTGCGACAGTTTCGGCCGAACCAGGGTAACTTGATCTCTCTACAAAAACACCGTCCAACACATGTAAAAACTAGAGGAGACATAATAGAAGCTTTAAAACTGCGAACATAAATTTTAAAAGTTCTCCAATTTGAATTTAACTAACAACTTGAGATTTTCTTTGGAGCATACTAAAACTTTTAGTATTTTAACTAAGCAGCTCTGGGACTAAAGCAAGGAAAATAATGACAATTATTAACAGTAGTGATTTATTGAGCTAATTGTGCGTTTAAAAGTTTAACGACTTTTTTTATAATAAGAAAGGCAAACGCTACGATCCGCTTTGTGCGTAGAGTTAGCTAACTTAGTATACAATTAGTTACACCTAAACTAACATAAGTCATTTAAACTTTAGTTATTAGTTCCAATTTATTAAATGACTAGCTGTGCCCGCGACATCGTCCGTGTGGAGTTTTACAAAAAAGTTATCTAGTTTATTTGTTTTTTTCGTCTTTGCATTTTTATTTCCTTTATTCATCTTATTTATTACTTTAAATATTTCTTAAAAAAAAAATAAAGAAAAAAAAACATTTAAAAATATAAAACAGGTTTCCGCCGGTATCACGAGCAGGGTCCAAGGTACCGGTGGTTAGGGTTGCAGAGACAGGAACCTCCTCACAATGCGGGCCGTATCTAGGAGCACTGCCTTCTGAATCAGGCCCTTGAACCAACCCCAAAGTGAGAGCTTCGACAGATGTTTGACGAGGATTTTTTTTTCAGTTTTTCGTATTAGCTTTATTGAAAATTGTCTTTATACAATATTTGGTTTACGATTTTTTGGACTAAACAACAACACTACTGGCATTCCTCGCACGTTAACATGCCACGTTAAGTTGCCCAAGGTTATAGCAACCTTTAGTTAAATCTATACTAGCTTTGCTTTACGATTGCCCTTGTGACTTGTTGACTGTCATAGCATAGGTATGATGACCATAGACAATGGCATTACAACTATGCACAGCATAACACAATATAGTCTTGAAAAACATTCTTAAAAATGCCACTAAAAAACAGCACAACCTCGAACATAAACAAAGCAGTAATAATAAGTTTCCCCAGACCTATATTTTTCTCATCTTAAGATCTTTCTTGCAAAAACCTACACATTAAATACATGACAAGCTCCGGGATAAAACGAGACGAAATCCACAAATAATGACAAGTCATTCGTCGATCATATACGAGTAGTGACCCATCTCACTCTCCTGACATTTATAACATGAAAATAAGAGGGCTGTACTCATGTATCATTTTTGGATCCCTTTGAACAAATTTGGAGAAGCCAGTGTGCGAGGGATTCAGTCTTTGAAGGTGTTTTGAGAGTGACATTTCATCATGCCTATTACACGAACTGTGTATTATGTAGGATATTTAGTTGCTTTATGTTTAGATTTATTAAGTTATAGAATTTAATAAATCTATAACTTAATAATTTCTTATTATATTTATTCTTCATTTAAATAATTAAATAAAATAATATATAATAATGTAATTAATAAATATTTTTTTTATTTTTTTTATTAGTTTGTTAATCTTTGTAATGTATATAGTAGATAATTAAATTGAACCCAATTAAAGTTATAGAATCGGGCGTTACTTGACAATAGTTGACATTAAATGTTCGCAGTCGTCGACGGGTTGTTACGGTTGTCGAGTGGTCATCTCCTTAGAATCCCCCATAGAGGAGTAAAATATGTGTCGGGTTTAGCTTTGGTTGCATGGCATGATAATTATTACTTTTTCTGCATGTTCATTTTTTTCGGGCGGGAGGGCGTTGCTGCATCCTACATCCAGTCCTAGATCTTTTTTCGCAGAATTAAACTAAATATTATGCATAACATTTAATTTTAGATTTATTAATACTGCATGCACATGATATTGTGTCTAAAGAAATGGTTAAAACAGTGTCCGTAAACTGTTTAAAAAAAAGGGTTTATTGTCAATCCAGGACACTTTGAAACACAATACCGCATTTTCATTGTTTTACAAAATTTGCAGTTGTTGCTATGAGCACAACTGAAACGCGTTTAAAAGCCATTGAACTCGATTTTTTGCGTTCGGTTTCATTGGTGAAATTCGCGCTCACTTATCTAAAGTATTATAAACACATGCCGACTATACCTAGCGAAGCGTACAGTGCGTCTGTTGCCCTACGATGCGCAATTCTTTTCACATCAATTGATTCAATCAAACCCGGAGCCTGCGATCCCCTATGTTGCATGGACCATCATGCCCTCCACTCGTATTGAAATAGTTATTACTAGCTATCGTGCTATCCCCGTACCTCGTAGACCCGTCCGCCCGAAGTTTTTAATTTTCCGGGATGAAAAGTACTCAGGTCAGGTAACATTTGTTACTTCTCTGCCAAAATCATTAAAACTTTCGTAAAAATGTAGATATTCAGATAGACTCGCAGCAACTATAGTGGCTATAAATTGTTTTTACTACACTTTATAATGTGTTATCTCCCTTATTATTTTAAATATACAAATTTGCTACATTTTTTGAATATACTTTATAAAAATAAAAACATTTAAGAATATAAAAAACCGGTCAAGTGCGTGTCAGGCCAAGTGCAGTGCAGGGTTCGGTAGTTTTATAACAGCCAAGTGCGGGTCGTATTCGGTGACTGATAGTTTCGTACCATGCTCTAACTAAAAGCCAAACATGACTACCTACCTAATTTGACTCCTTTCTTTGAGTCAAAGAAAGTTTTTTTTTTTTGAGGTTTTGATAAGACTTCTCTTAGCCGGTGTTTTGAATTTAAGTACAGGACACAGAACTACACTACTCACTTGTCACAAAAAATGACCACAAGATCACCGATACACAAAACTGAAAATGAATAACTTAAATGAGATCTGGTTTGACACAATCCTCAACTAATTTAATTTCTTAGACACAACTAACTATGATGTTATTCGACAGCAACTGCTTTTAAAGAAAAAACTTATATAAGAATGAAACAATAGCGCGATGCAACTGACGTTTAGCGCGATCTATCGACATTTCTCATTATATGAAGTTGTTCGAAATTTTCGAGTCAAATACAATTGGTCGACTATTACTCGTAAACTTGTATAGCCCACTTAAGTGTGATAGTTTTCCTTTAAACTTCGTTATAATAGGTCTTTACCTATGAAATTGCTGTATTGCAGTACAGACTTTTTCAAACAAAAAAAAGTTTTGATTGGCTATGAGTTCTAAATTCAAATTAATTTTGTTTTAAAAATATGACATTCTATTTACAAAATCAGTCTTTTGTTTATTGATTAGCGTTGTATTTTCATTACATTTCAACATTTTTCCTCATAATGGATACTTTGAAATTTCGTGTAATTATGGAATATGAGTTCCGTCGTGGCACCAACGCGGCACAAACGACCCGTAACATCAACGACGTTTACGGAGAGAACTGTACAAACGAACGCACAACCCGTTATTGGTTTGCTCGGTTCCGTTCTGGGAATTTTGACTTGAAAAAAAATGAACCTCGTAGTCGTCCGGAAACTTTGGTCAACAATGATGAATTAAAGGTGATTGTTGAAGCTGATGAAACTCAATCTACAGCTGAGCTGGCAGCAGCTTTTGATGTTAGCATTAAAACAATATTGGTCCATTTGCGACAGATTGGCAAGATAAAAAAGCTTGATAGATGGGTGCCCCACGAACTTAACGATCGCCAGCGCAACGTACGCGTCGAGACTTGCCTTGCGCTGCTTAACAGGCACAGAAATGAAGGAATTTTGAACCGAATTGTTACGTGCGACGAAAAATGGATTCTTTTTGACAATCGAAAGCGCTCAGCAAGTTGGTTAGATCCTGGTTCGGTACCAAAGCAATGTGCAAAACGAAAAATGACCCCTAGAAAGGTGATGGTCACAGTTTGGTGGTCTAGTACTGGTGTGATTCATCATAGCTTTTTACAAAACGGCGAGAGCATTACTGCAGATGTGTACATTGAAGAACTGACCACAATGATGGCGAAACTCGCACGTCTGTAACCAGCTTTGGTCAATCGGTCGTCTCCACTGCTACTTCACGACAACGCGCGGCCCCATACTGCACAACAGACCGTCTCTAAGCTGCATGAGTTGGGTTTGGAAGCTCTCCCTCATCCGCCATACTCACCGGATCTTGCGCCTTCCGACTATTACTTTTTCCAAAATTTGGACAACTTTTTAGCGGGAAAAAAATTCAATTTCCGAGAGGCAGTACAAAACGCCTTTGAAGAGTTTGTTGTCTCCCGTCCAGCTGATTTTTTCAAGAAGGGCATCCATAAACTGCCACAGCGTTGGCAAAGATGCATTGATTGCAGGGGTGATTACTTTGAATAAAAGAAATAAATAAGTTCGAAAAAAAAAATACTTTAACTTTTTTCAAACAAAACGGCAATTTCATAGGTAAAGACCTAATATATAGGTAATACTGCCGTGACATTCGAATTTCTGACTACAACCGTTTAGTTGGTAGAGGGGGGGGGACACTTGACTCTAACGAAAATTGGTACTTTAAAGCTTGATAAGTCACGAACGGTTTACTTAATCAAAAAAACGGTCTTCCTTAACCCCTAATATTTTTGAAAGACCTATCAAACGATATCCCATACTATGGGAAGGACGAAAAAAAAATTATCATCCCCACTTTACATGTAGGGGAGGTACCCTAAACAATTGTTAAATTTTTCAAAATTTATTTTATCACTTTTGTCGGCGTCATTAACGTGTATACTCATGCCAAATTACAACTTTCTAGTATCAATAGTTTTTGAGCTAAACCGCGGACAGACAGATAGACAGACAGACGGACATGGCGAAACTAAAAGGGTTTCTTGTTGATTACGGAACCCTAAAAAATTTTAGCCCACCGGTATCGAGAACAGGGTCCAAGCTACAGCTACGGTCAGGGCTCCAGCGAAAGGAACCTCCTGACAATACGAGCCGTGACCGTGTACCGCTTTCCGAATCAAGCCCCTTGATCCAGCTGCCTAACGAGAGCCTCATCAGATATTGGTCGAGACTCTTGGCAATTAGACCATTGGCTGATAGGACCACGGCACAATGATCGCCGAGTCCACATCCCACATGTCAACAACCTCGCTAGCCAAGTCAAGATACTTAATAAATAATGTGTTTATTACAAAAGTATAAAAGTAATTATTTCATTACATTATATTATAATCCTTTATAATAATAAAAACATTTTTTCTTCTTCTGTTTTCATGAATTATAAAATTAATTATTGCATTACAGAAACATAAAAAATACCAGACAACTTATTGAAATACTTATGAAAATGTTTAGGAAAAATTTGTTGAGTGGAAATTTAATTTCAGCCAGTCTTGCAAAGTCGTACAATATCATAATATTTGCGAAGTTCTTAAAGTTATTACATTTCACTACCTCAGGGATAAAAGTTCAGCTGTATCTGTTACTAATACAAATAAGTAACATTATTATAAAATATTTCTATCGAGAAAATTTAGATAACATTGTTTGTGTGATTGAATAAACAGCTTTCTTGTGTTTTCAAAAAGTTCTATTCAATCAAGATTACGAAAACTACTATCAATGTTATGACATGCGCTCGCACGAACGAAAACCTAAAACAAACAAAAAAACCCATCGTAAATCCCAGCAGCGAACTTTACCCAAAAAATATATCGCCTTAAACCAATAACTTAGCAAAACCCGCTAAAGGCCCATAATATTGTTAAAATTATTCCTGCTTCGTATACTAACCCCGTTTCGAAAGCAATATTTCACCGTATTTGACTAAAAACCCTTGATGGGTACGCGGCATGACTTCGATTTTGACTTAACAGTAATAAGTATTCAGGAGGCGTACCTAGAAGTAAGCTTCGCAGCTCGCAGCATCGTACGAGGCTATGTGGGGCTATGCCAAATTCATGAGCTGTTTCTGTACAAGCTCCTTACAAAAAATGTCAGGTAAAACGAAATATTTTCGTCATATCAAGTCAACTCAGCTAGTGATACTGCCGCCGAAATATCAAGTTTTAGAACGTGTGCCAAATTTTCATTTACTAAGGTACGTGTTATGGTTAACTAATAAAGCATATGATTTATGTAGTAAGAAGTTTTAGTTGGCAGAAATATTGTCAACGTTTTCGCTTAAGTATAATAAAACTACGGACGTAAAGAATAGCACCATCCCATATCTTCCCGTGGGTGTTGTAAGAGGCGACTAAGGGATTTGCCAGAGAATGGGCAGCAGCGTTCTCTGTGCTTTTGTAACAACCGTACTGCGATCGCCAACCCGCCTGCCGAGCGTGGCGGTTATGGCAAAACCCCCCAAAATGTCAATGTGGCGACACTTGGGGGAGGCCTATGTCCAGCAGTGGACGTCTTTAGGGCTGAAATGATGATGATGATGATGATAATAAAACTGGAAAATGATTAAAATGTTTTTTTTTTTATTTTTTTAATAACGAGAAATCACGCCAATTAAAACAAGACCCATAATCATAATGCATCTAGTTTGTGACACGGCATTGCCTATTTTATGCCTGTTCCGAAAAAAAACGATTAACTCGAGGGGTCGACTACAAATCATG
Source organism: Cerastis rubricosa (assembly GCA_949152445.1). Lineage (NCBI taxonomy): Eukaryota > Metazoa > Arthropoda > Insecta > Lepidoptera > Noctuidae > Cerastis > Cerastis rubricosa. Next base: position 10,958,406 of record OX424525.1, on the reverse strand, counting down.
GCTGTTCGGGGCATGGGGACAAAATGACGGCAATGTTTGCTAAACCCTCTATAGCAACACTTTTGCACAACAAAGCCATCTTCGGGGATGAACTCATCAACACTGACACGGGATCAAATATTCAAAGCACCATTCAGATTATTGATGCTATATTTCATCTTCATATAATAAACCAACGCGATTTGAAGATTGAAAAAACTTTTGTTCTGTTTGATTGGCACCCGCTTCAGAGAAAATTGACTTTGACAAACTTCAGCAACATTTGTAGCGTAAAAATCACGTAGATAGGTAATTTTAGAAAGTTTTATAATACATACAATAATAAATTTCAGGAAACTTTTGAACAATTTTTTTTCCGTTTATCGAGCTTTTCTGAATTTTCTCGTAAACTGTAAGCAACATCAAAATTACAATTTCTTCTTTGAACCCAAATGCTACGTTATTTGAGAGGAAAATTAAAGAAAAGAAAATCTATGCGCTGATGAGTTCAAAACATTTCTTCACAGGAAAGGAAACTATTCATCATTATCATCAGCCTATAATGTTCCCCCTGCTGGGATACAGGTCACACAGGCCTCCTCTCAATTAGAAGGAGCCCACTCCTTCTAATCCACCACGCGGGCCCAGTGCGGATTGGTAGATGTGACATGTCTACGAATTATTAGTTCCAGGACATGCCGGTTTCCTCACGATGTTTTCCTTCACCGTTTAGAGAGCAGCGATGATGAAATAAATTACACAAAGTAATGCACCTACCTGGGTTCGAACCTACGACTTATTGCTCGTAAGTCGGGGCTACCAACACTGGGCCACTTATTAAAAAAAAAAAAAAAAAAAAGACATTAATATCATAGTTCGTAAGTGCATGTATACAATGTGTTGTTTTGCATCCTCGTCAAATTTCAGGACGTTGTCATAAAACATAAATAATCAATTTAAAGTTCGGTACCGGTCTATAATTAATAAGCGTTGCTTTTTTTTATTGTTGATATTTAACAGTATTTCAGAATAAAACCCTTGATTCAAAACACTTAAAACAGAATCACCCAACTACGCATACAGCGACAATGCAGCTGCTCTGTGTGCGTGAGAGTCGACAGTCGACGTCTTACCTACGAAATGCAACAGTGTTGCGACCGTGCGATGACCTACGGCGACCGGTACCTAGCAATTTTGCCTAATTTTATTTCGAAAATCACCTACATTATTGACATAAATTTCGCTTGATACTAAACTAATTTTTAAGCATCATTGGAATACGGAAATCTTACTAACGACAACAATACTAGTGTGCCAAAGAAAAGTTCACAGACCTGTACTTACCTAAGTTCGGTAGTTATCAGATGATTAATAAAATGTTAGTTTTTCTTTATTGCTATCTACACTAACACTCTGAACATTGTACGTAGGTAAATTCAGCCTAAAGTTTTCGTAATGATTTTGTTTGAATTTGTGGATTGAATTTATTGGTGCTTAGTGCTTACCTTAGTTGGTGTACCGATTTACTAAATCTAAAATGTTTTTTACGTTTGTTGGAATTGGAAAGATGTGCTAGCTAAGTAGGTATGTAGAAATACTTTCGACTGTTAGGTATTATTGGCGTAGTTAAAAATTTGAAATCAACTTATTTACACTAATAAAATTGATTAAGCTAACAACGTATTTACCAAATGATAGTCTATGTACAAATAAATAAATTACCTACTTAAGTTACCCGGAGGTATGTTCAAAGTTGCCACCACCACATTCTTGGCACAGTCGACAACGACGTTGCTGGTTTTCTTTCAGCTTATGTAGCACTATCACATTCCTTTTTAAAGTGTCGAAAGCACTAATTATCTTTTCACGTAATTCTGTAACACTTGCCACTTTCTCCGAGTAAACTAACCTTTTAACGTCTCCCCACAAATAAAAGTCTAGAGACGTCAGGTCCGGAGAACGGGCCAGGCCACAGGTCCTCCGCGACCCATCCAATGGTCACCAAACGTTTCGGTTAAGTACCTACTCGCGTACATGCCGACCATATTGAGGAGAAACACCGTACTGCTCCACGTAGGCTGTCTCCACTGATGGCATACATGCGGACCATCTCTATCAACTCGACGTTTGAGTAATTGTCCGTCATCTTGCACTTTGCACCTACGTCTCAACGATGTACCTAGGAGCGGAATTCGCAACGCGCACGCACGCGTCGGCGACATTAACCACACTATTTGGTTCCGGGACGGCGCGCGGCTGGGGGTGGATAGGCGCGCGAGCGACAGAGTGCGCCCGCGCACCCCGCCGGCATACCCGCACACCCGCGCCGTGCGTGGTAGGGAATAGGTACCTATGAAATTATCGTATGTTCGTTGCGTTTGCGTTGTGTATGTATTGTTAGCGTTTCTTTGTGTGCGTGTAAGCGCGGTAACAGACGGGCTGCGTTTTAATACGGCTGGTTCTCACTTACGGATTTCCGTAAATAAGAAAAAAATTATAAAAAAACACCTACCTATTTTATTGATGATTTGGGTCGAGAATCATTAGCATAATTACCTCCTTGAATTTGACGAGAATGCAAAACAACACATTGTATAAAAAAAAAAACAATTTGGTGAACTCACGTAGATATAAGTAGTTTAAGTAACCATAAGGATGATAAATTATTGTGTCCAATAATGGAGCACGATTAGAATAAGATAATAAAACTCAGCCAAACAAATTAATTTACTCAAACAAGGGCGCGGACCACCATGTCTGCGGTAGTATTTACTCATATAAAAAAAAAAAACACTGGGCCACCGCTGCTCTCAAACTATTACTACTATAATATTCAGAAAACATGACTATACAGATCAAAGAAGCAACAGTATCATACAAAAAACCGGCCAAGTGCGAGTCGGACTCGCGCACGAAGGGTTCCGTACCATTTTTTATAAAAACGAGCAAAAAAAATCACTTTTTGGTATGGGAGCCCCCCTTAAATATTTATTTTATTCTGTTTTTAGAATTTGTTGTTATAGCATCAACAGAAATACATAATCTGTGAATTTCAACAGGCTGATTATCACGGTTCATGAGATACAGCCTGGTGACAGACGGACGGACAAACGGACGGACGGAAGGACGGACAGCGAAGTCTCAGTAATAGAGTCCCGTTAGACCCTTTGTGTACGGAACCCTAAAAATCTGATCCCATGTAAAGCCAGTCCTTCCAAACTATAACCACACAAGCCAAAGTCAATCTCGAGCAAACGTTATTAAATCTAAATCTGGTGGACAGACAATCACGATACCCGCGAGGACAATAGCGCTCGCATGTGCCAATAAGCCGACGAAATTGTTCCCAACAATTTATATGTAATCGTTAAGAAACTGAATCAAGAGTCACAGAGGACGTGTGAAATTAATTACGGAGCAATAAAGTGGAATTGAGAGGCTGTAATAAAGTAAAGGCTTCGAATGATGGTAGCTTACTGAACGGTCGTGAAAGAAATCTTAATTCTCCATTATAACCAACTGATGGTCGCCAATATGGTTTTCAATAATGCTTCAGGAGCTGTAGGTATTGATATTAGTAATTGGTAAGTTGAAGATTAACTGATTAAGACCAGCTTGCACACCAATAATTAAATGTATTTAGTGCTATACGTGCTTAAAATAATGCCTAGTTTGTTATTTTGAAGACGACAGCGATAGAATGTTGTTTTAAATATGTTTAAGGCTTAGCTCAATTAATAATTTGTCGTGCAATCCGGCCCCAAACGTATAAGAAAATTAAACAAATGGAAAATGCGGGGTTTTATTGGCAGAATTTCTTGTTCCAGAATTCAAAATCAAGATTGAAGATAAATGTGATTTTAAAAGATTCATTCATGCCCATATTTTGAATAAAACCAACCCACAAAGAAACCCGAGTACAGTACGTTTAACAATAAAACATAATGAAAATACTCGAACAAAATCAAATTACAATGAACGCAATTTATTTGATTATTCATTAATTACCATTTACGCAGACGCGGCGCGTCGGACGGCGCGTCGCGGTCGCGGTGCGTGATCGCGCGGGCGGATCTTGTAGCCCGATATCGGACCAATTTCCTCAAATGTCACATCATGCACTAGAATAGAAAATCTATTTTAGACTAAGTGTCATTGAAGTAGCCTGGTGGTATTGCGACCGGACTGCGAATCAGAAATTGCGGAATCAAATCACAGTCAGTAAGAATGTTCTTTTTGTGTATATTTTGTTTTTTTCGTGCTGCAATATCTTAATTTTTGTAACTATCGTTTATTTTAATTCATTAGGTATGATTTTCAAATCATTACAAAATACATCTGGGGGCACGGTAGTGCCCCCGCCAAGACGAGCCAAGCGAAGCGCAAGGGCACTACCTACCTTTTCTGCAAGTGTTTCGTCGTTTTTTTGAACCCTCATAGAGTTGGTTTCCGATGTACCAGATAGTTCATATTCTCAGGATATGATGTCAATAATAGACTAATTAAACATACAAAGTCTCAATTGAATAGCTTTAATACTTTAGATTTTATTGATATCTAAAATACACCGATTTCGTCACTGACACACTGATGATCATCAAAAAGTTTGGCTACTTCCTGAAGTGCTAGAAAGCCAAAATTTGGTACGTAAACAAAGTTCAGAATACAAAAAAAAAACACTACCATGCCCCCAGATTAACTTATAAAAAGAACTGAAACTGTGGTCGTCTTGGCAACATTTGTTGCCAAGACGACCACATAAGGTTTGCCCTGTGAAAAAGATATCAGATCTCATGTAGAGTCAAGTTTCTGAATCTACACGGCCTACCTCTATCGACCCTAACTTCACAAATTCTACATATCAGTAAGATGTATGGCTTGGCTGTTTCGTTACGTCAGAAACTAAATATTTGCATCACCTCCACGACGGTAGCGAAACGGCGAAGCCATACAATCGTAAATAAGAAATAAAAAATGACTAATTTACGAAAAAATAAAACAATAAAATTTAAAATAAAACTACGACTTTGTTTAGTTCCGTGTGGAAATCGAACCCGGGCACTGCCGTATGCTTGTATTTGTCCGTGTGACAAAACGACGCGGGCAACGCTTACATCTCAAGCAAACGGGCGCCATACCGATTCTCCGTAAACGCTCTCACACATCGCCATAATGTTTGAATTTAAAGCGGGCCGCGTCGCGCGACGCGCCGTGAGTCGCGCCGCGTCTGCGTAAATAAGCCCTTACAGTATTCAGTAGCGACGATGGTTCGTAGTATTGTGCCCACTTGAGTATTAAAATTAATGTTAAAATTGTATACAGAGTCAGAATGAGGCATTGTGGCAAAAAATCTTATACTATATCCCGCGCAACTTCGTCTGCGTCACGTTTTCCGACATGTTTTATAGATGTTCCGATCCTATAGCCTTCCTCCATAAATGGGCTAACAAAAACTAAAAGAATTTTTCAATTCTAACCAAAGATTCCTGAGATTAGCGTATTCAACCAAACAAACAAACTGTTCAGCTTTATTATATTAATAACTTTATAATTATTAACTAGCTGTCCCACGCAACTTCATCTGCGTCACATTTTCCCCGTTTTGGCAACATTTTTCATTGCTGCCTTCCTCGACAAATGGACTATGTAACACTTAAAGAATTTTTCAAATCGGACCAGCAGTTCTTGAGATTAGCGCGTTCAAGCAAGCAAACAAACAAACTCTTCAGCTTTATTATTAGTAGTATTAGTAGATAATAAATATAGATTTAAAAGCATACGAGTATCAGTTTAAAAGCACCATCTAGAAAATTATTAGGATTTTTCTAAAGCCTAACTAAAGCTCATGGAAGCAGATCTAAAGCATCAGTTTACTAACTTTATCCATTGTAAGTAGGTTTATCCTGTTTTCTATTGGTTCAGCAGCCTTTCGCGCGGAAAATTATATCCCTCTCTCTAAAAGATAGATACTATTACTTTATAGATTAATTAAAGTTTTGAAAATACTTTATAGGCTGAGTTTTGTGATTTAGAGTTGAGTTAAATTAAACGAAAACAACTGGGAATGTTGTCTATGGCGGATGATAGAATCTGGTTTTTAGTTTAAGAACATATATGGACTTAGTACATACTAACAATTTTTCGTCTTCCTTGTCGAGTCTATGATACTTGCAGTTGTATTAAGTACCAACACTGTAACAGAAATATGGTAAAACCAAATGATTTTAAAAGAGTAACCATGCAGTTTCTTGCCGGCTCTTTTCCATAGGAAACGACCAACCCGAACCGAGCACCTTTTTGTCGAAGTTTTGTAAAATGTAATATAAATGTATGTATCTATGTAAAATAAAAATATTTTGACTTTCCCAACAAAAACATAACATGTACAAAAATGACAAGTCTCGCAAAGCAGTACTTATAGTGTAAAAAATTGTGAGATCTAATGTAATTTCTTTAACAAAAAGAATGACTTGTCCATCGCACAGCAACATAATCATATAATAATAACCTACTATTTTAAAATAAGATTTTGTTGTGTGTAGATTCTATTGCCGTTTGCGATTGTCAAGTCATTCTCTTTATTAAAGAACTTTATCTGCCATTCAAACGGAACAAGTGGGGGGGATGCGGGAGAAGGACTACGATTTAGATTTCTGCCACTTCAAAAAAGAAGTCGTATTTCGTAAAATATCTTCTTTGATTGCCACCCAGAGAGAGAGAGTAAAAAAAAATGTCAAATAGGTTGAGTCGATTTAATTTCGTAGTGTCAGTGATGAAAAATTTTAAAACCGTAAGCTAACATTGTAATTGCATATTATTTATATAGGATTACAAAGTTTCTTATGCGGTTTTTATTTTGTAGAAAACTGGACTGAAATTGCAGTATGTTTGAATTTTTCCTCGCTATATAGGCTGGACACTAATTGTGTTTAAAACCTGAAGCTTGTATGACTGCTACAAGTACCTTAGAATTATGATGATCGGTGAGTGAGTCAGTAACAAAATTAAGGAACTTTAAATAGTTTCTAAACTACAAGTTTAAATTGAATGAAGGTTGCGGGGATCCGCTGGATGCGAGTCGCACGGGACCGGTCAAAGTGGCGACACTTGGGGGAGGCCTATGTCCAGCAGTGCACGTCTTTCGGCTGAAATGATGATGATGATAAAATGATTTTAAAAGAGGAACCATGGGAAACGACCAACCCGAACCGTGCACCTTTTGTCGGCGTTTTATAAGTGCCCATGTAGGCCTATGTAAAATAAAACATTTTGATTTTGAATGAAATTTAGGAATATACCCAACAATAATAAGTTCTCTTAGTCACTGAAAATTCAGGCGACTAGCTTTATCAACAACGAAGTTACGGAGGTGTCGGTAATGGCCTGCTTCGAGGAAAGGGTAGTACGGCTGTGCTTTTTTTTTCTATACTTGGCGGGGACACTGCCGTGCCTCCAGATATTTTTTATGATTTAATTACAAATGACCAGACGAGAAATGTTCAGTTTTCAGACTTTTCCCGAAACTTGTAGTATAAGACGATATTATTCGCTAAATTTCATAGTTCTAGGCCAACGGGAAGTACCTTATAAATATTGATTCCCTTGAGAGAGTCGAAAATGAGAGTCGAAATATACCTACGTTTTTTTGCGGCATTAACGGCCGTATCTTTTTTTACGTTAACTTAGTAGTTTGTTTTTTTCATATGCTTATTTAGATGGTTTTCATTTCAACTCGAATCTCCACGCGTTCCCCAGATAAAGGGTCTTGACAGACATATAGACAGCCGGACAACAAAGTAATCCTATAAGGTGTCCGTTTTTTCCTATTGAGGTACCGAACCTTAAAAATAAAAATAATTCAGACAGCGTGACTTTTCTAAAAGATGCATATACATACGGGGTGTAAATCACCTCATCACGAAGCCGTCAACCAAGCATTCTGTACATGAAACTAAGTAACTTTACGCAAAAATTATTGCTGGGAAACGACTTTTTTTTGGGGGGTGTTAAATCATGTTTTTTGGTAGAACTCAATGTAACGCACTCAAAACATTGTGCTGATAGATGGATTGAATAGTACGGGGGTCGTGGAGGTGTTTAGAGTAAAAAATCTTCCATTAAAAACTTGTATTTATAAAATACTTGTCAAAAAGTTGGAACTTTGACCCCTAATATCTCCATAACTAGAAGGTTCCCAGGTATGGTGTAGAACAAAAAAAATGATCGCAATGACAGGGAGAACCAGTGCCTTTCGGCTTCGTTTAGAGGTGTTTTACACCCTTTATTTTGAACGGTCATTCATATGTATATTTGCACTCAACTGCAAAACTAAATTTGTTTTCCATTGTAAATTGGTAACTTACTGCTGCAGTTTGGGGAAAAAGTCCAATATCTCAAAAACTAAACAACAAATCTTATTTGAACCAATTTTCGTTGAAAGTTTTCTTACGTTCAAACCTACATTTTTTTTAAGAATTTTCCTTCTCTTACTTTAGAAATTAAAGGGGGGACACATTTAGCAACTTTGGAAGTTTCTATCTTTCAAACGATTGACTTGGATTGTTTTAGGAAACTCAATGTATAGACGACCCGCACGTATTGGTTTGAAGAAAAAAATATTTTTTTTGTTACCAAGTTTCACCTGTGTAGTCCCAACCAATAGTTTTGGAATAAAGTGGCTGTGATATACGGACGGACAGACAGACAGACAGACAGACATGACGAATCTATAAGGGTTCCGTTTATTGCCATTCGGCTATGGAACCCTAAAAATGAAAATGAAATCAAGTCTAAATGAATAGCGTTAGGAACGCAACTGTGTTACGCAAATACCCCGCAGATATTATGGATATGGTACAGATATTCAACACTGACACATTCTTCCTTATATTTCCCTGGGTCAATTCCATCAGTGGAATTACTACTGTTTTTCAGTGGCACATCCGCACTGAATCAATCTCATCCATTTGTTGTCTCCGTCACACTTGATAAATAGAACACATACATAAATGGATTTCCTATGTTAAAATCGTTTGTTATCTCTTTCGTGTGTATTGTTTTACAAAATATTGAATTGCAATCTTTTTACTTTGGATTAAAACGAAATTATGTGCCCAGTTTTTTGGATTCTCGTTCAGTGAGTATTGCAGTTTGCTTAGCACCGTTTATTATGTTTATAATATTTTCATTTTTTAGGGTTCTGTAGGTACCCAAAGGGTCAAACGGGACCATATTACTGAGACTTTGCTGTCCGTCCGTCCGTCCGTCTGTCTGTCACCAGGCTGTATCTCATGAACGGTGATAGTTAGCCAGTTGAAATTTCTACAGATTATGTATTTTTGTTGATGCTATAACAACAAATACTTAAAACAGAATAAAATGAATATTTAAGGGGGGCTCCCATACAAAAAAAGGGATTTTTTTGTTCGTTTTTATAAAAAATAGTACGGAACCCTTCGTGCGCGAGTCCGACTCGCACTTGGCCGGTTTTTATTTATTACTTTTTTAGATTTGAAATTAACTGGTAACTCACCTTTAGCATTTTTGCTGATGCTGCTAATAGTGTTTGACAATATTTCAAAGTTGTATAATATTACAATGGTATGCCACATCACGTATATTCGTTAAAGTGGGATTTTTGCTAACAAGTTACACAATTTATAGGCCCTACACAATATTTAATAACCCTCATAATGTATAGGGAAATCCTGAATCAGGAAAATTTGGGGTGACGAAAATGCCACTTTTTTATGCCTAGATTTACTTACTTACCTAAATTTACTTACTTTTATTACTAGATATGTGACCAACGCAAAGAGATAAAGGGCGGTAAACCGCACTACTAGCAAACTGGTAACTGGCTATTCATTAATGTGGTCGGAATCTCCCGTCACCGTACGACATTCATTGCTCATAAGCAACATAGGAGCTCATAAAAAGGATCAGAAGCTTTACTGGATCGCAGAGCAAAAGAAATATTTCCTTTACGCTCGCATGGAGCGTAAAATTTCTCGGAAGTTTATATGGAACTGAACGCACAAAAGGATTTCGCAAAGTACACACGTACTCACAAATAACTATCTCTTTATGTCGCTATATTCGTACATTTAATGTAAACGAAGTTTTGATAATGGTAACTAAAACTTTAACACCCATAGCGAGCACGGAATACGCACTGTTTCTAACGTATCTGGTTCTATAAAGAAAACTTCTACTCGTAAAGCACCGAAGTAAACTGATTCGAGCGCTACAATTTCCAAAACCTTCTTCGAAATAGGGAATTTACGTAAATGGGAAGAACTGACGACGCGACGCGACGTATCGTTGAATGTCAAAACTTGTCTACATGTAAGTGCAACTTGTCGCTCGTTTAAAATTCTTAGAGATGACGTTTATACGTATGCACCACAATTTTATGCTCGAATGTCCTCCCGAGGGGAGCCTTCAAAGAAACACCTCGCTAAGCCATGTCTAATGCAATGTGGGGAAAACATGTGAAATTCGAACACGTAGAAATACCATGTGTTCAATCTTATAATAAACCAGGGAATACAAATATTTTACTTGCAAGCTTATAAACAGGAAAATAAAAACGTAAGCAAATTGTCGAAGATAAAACCGCAGAGGCATGTGCTCGAACAAACTTTATCAAAAATGTATTTTGTAATAAAGTGCCTCTACTTTCACTGGCGCTCCATCTACAAAGGTATTCCTTTTCTATGTAATTTTTAATAAATATTTATTCAGCATTACTTCCAATACGTGAGCTATTTCCACACCCAGCGTGGCAGAGTTCACGGCATCACGCGGATTATAAATTAGATTTCATTTCTACGCGTTCTGAGTTCAGATTTTCGTATATTTATAAGACGCCAGGTAAACGTAATACTGCCTTATAGCGTGCCCTGCCAACACGAGGGAATTTTTAGTATACATTCCAGGAATACATGAGACTCGTCAAAATATTAAAATGAGATGGATTTATTAAAATTCAACAAATCTCATTTCACCCGGCTGTGAGGGGATAGATAATTCTTCATAAATAAAATGCGGTGAAGAATCTAGACCGATTTCGGCTTTTACTGTTCAACCGAGCTTCAAGAGGTCAAAATAAATTCACCGAATCACACCATTTGTGGTAGGTTTGACATAGGTACTATACATTAAAAAAAATGGGTGATTGGAGAAACATTCCTCTTTTTTGGTCCCTAAATTTATCTACTCCCAAAAAAATTAAAACACAACGTTGACAGCTTTATTTCCTTAAAATATCGCCCATATTTCTGAAATTCGCCAATTGATTTATCTTTCCAAAGCCTCGGGACCGTAAGTACAATGTGATTCGGTGGAAAATATTCACAATGGCACGGAATTTCACGCTCAATATAAAACTCAGTACCACTAAATAGGTAGCCGTCACCAAAATTAATCACAGTTAAAAGCGAGACTGTCAGTGCGATGTGAAACCCCGTGAACAGCTGTTAACTGTGCCGTGAATCAAATTATCACAACATCCCCTAGGAATGCTTTTTTCAATTTCCGCGTTTTGCTTCGGCGTCGATTCGGAGACATTTTACGAAATAAATCAACTCGCTTGATTTTTGTATAGGGTAATCGTTAATCGATTTTGTTAAGGAACGTGTTTCCTGGCTATATTGATTTCGTTTGCTTTATTAAACTTCGCCTCGATGCAGTGTCAAAGAATAAAACCCCCTGCATTCAGGTTAGCGCTGCTACTGCTAGAATTTGCCTTTTACATAACATAACGCCTGAAACCCCGACGGGTTAGGTAGTGGTGTACCTAATAGCACTCCCACATTTTGGCAGATAAGTTTAAGTCCTATGTAGTAGGGGTCGAGCCTATTGCCATCAACCAGGCATAGACCAGACTCCGTGGTTGCCACTGATAAATTCCTGATGGAAACCCCCAAAAGCAACCCCAGAACCAGGACGTAATGCTCAGCTGTCACTCTTAGGACCACTAGACCGACTGCGACGAGGCAGTCAGTAACCGTACCAGTAGCATATAATATGACATCTAGTTTCTAATTCAGACGTACGTCACCATTGTAAAGACCACACCCTCACATCCACTCACTTCTCATCAATAGAGATGTCAAAGAAATTTAATCAGGCAGTTTAGGCAGTTTCTGCCTTTTCTATCGTCACAACATCTAAAATTACTCCATTCTAACCTAATTTACCGTCATCAGATCTCTGTTTAATCTGTCAAGTTCCTTCACCGATAATTTAATTCAGCCCTTGTTATAATTTAGTTGAATCCATATTTAACTCGCTAACTGACCTTTTTCGTTGGGTTTATCCAAATGTCATCTTCATATCGCAGCTGCGTCGGACTTGACAAATAGAACCTTTACGAAATTAAAGATAGGATATTTAAAGATTTCAGTTGAATATGGATACTGATAGTTAAGTGTTTTTTATCTGAATCAATATTTATTTTGGATGATTGTTCATAAGCTATATATTATTTGTGTGTATATCTTTTAATTGTATGTGCAATAAAGAATAAAGAATAGAGAATTGTTCGTACATTGCAGGTGACACATGTATCTGATGAGACGACGAGTAATAGAAAAGGATGAAAAAAGAAGAAGTATTGCGGCACCGACCACAAATAAATTGGGATAAGAGCAGGAGAATACTGCATGCTGGATATTGCAGTGAAGTTATCTCTTAAAATATAATCACTCAAATTGAATGATGATATCATTCACGATAGACAGCATTTAATTATTCTCCTACGATCCTTAATTATAATTTTATTTTATGTAATTATTTATCGGCGTAATGAATTTAATGACAGTAAGTACCTACGCTTGTGTACAGTTTTAATAAGTCACCTTCCTCCCAAGGCAAATAACGACAAATAACACTGGTCCTCCCGATGTAAATAACAACAAGTAACCAAAAACTGGCAGCGAAGCTCACGGCTTGAATGACTAGCACTTCAACCCAAAAAAAAACAAAACAGAATCAACCTATCCAAGCAAGCGCTGAAGCATGACCAGCCAGTACGTGCACAACTATTAATGACTAGAGCTGACCCCCAAACACTAAGTCACCGTTTCCGAACTGGATGAGACTAAAGGATATTACACGGATGAGATAAGCGAAAACACTCTGTAAATGGAAAAGTAACGGGTCAGTAAGCCCGTGATTTTTTTTTCGTGTTTTGTGACGTGATAAATGGCCAAGAACACAGTAGTCTCTGGCTCCCGGGTACCCGCCTAGACTTGGCCGGAGAGAATGCCAATGACGCGAAAAATTGCTCTTACTTTTTCCTCATCTCTTTAGAAATGTTTAGTTCAGTATCAGTGTTTATTGATTGGGAATCAATCTTTCGCGCCAATTATCTGCCTGTGTGTAGAAATTCTTGGGAGAATTGATAAAAATCGACTGGTGTTCCTCGACGTTTCTTGACTGGGTTTTATTTTTACTATTTTTTCATAATAACTAAAACATTTGTTTAGTTTTCGTGTTTTCATTAAATGTCGTTAGGTATACCGTGAAATAAACGTCGTGTCTACGTTGTTTTTTTTTTAAAAAAAAAGAACGTATAATAAGTTGACTGCAGTTTTTTTTTCTGGGGCCAACGTTCTGATGTAAAACATGTTGAGGAACTGAAGCCTGAGTCTTTACCTTATCTACGTAGGTACCTATTCATTTATACTAATATTATATAGACGAAAGATTTGATTGTTAGTTTGTTTGTTTGCATTGAATAAGCTCCGAAACTACTGGTCTGATTTGAAAAAATATTTAGGGTTAGACTTTCAGTGTTAGATAGCCCATTTATCGAGGAAGGCTATAGGCTATATATCATCACGCTACGACCAATAGGAGTGGAGCAGCAATGAAAAATGTTGCGAATACGGGGAAAATGTGACGCAAATGAAGTTGCGCCGGACAGCTAGTTAGAAATACTTAGGCAGAAACACTTCGTCTCTGTAGAAACCGTCGCCCCCTCAGAAGACTAGACTAATAAATTCAAAGCAAGGAATCAAATCCATGTTAGGGGTGCCGGCGTTGAGATAGGTACTACCTGTGTAGGTGCTCTAGAAAATACTTTACACTGCCATACCATACACTACCTAGTAGGTCCACTTTACTCTTTAGAACAGCGCCATCTCTACTACAGGCAAGTAAGCTTCTTACCACTTCATTTGATGACTTCATTTACAGTTTTCAATGTTATGAATAGATGGCGCTGCTTTAAAGAATCTTTAGACAATAAAAGTGTTTTATTCATTTGTCGCTAAAAAAACAGCGAGATGTTAAAACACTATCATATCAAAACATTCAATAAATTGGTCGTGGTACGACTCAACCTTTTAAATGTGATTTCCTTATAAGTGGATAGATGGCGCTGAGGTTCTTACTCAACTTGCACTCGGCTCGACGTGCCCTAATAATGAAATTCTAATGATAGTCCTGCATATGTCGGTATCTAAATACTCAGCTGGAGACGGCCAATGAAAGAAGGTGAAGAGACACTAGAAATAGCCAGCAGTGATGATGAAAACCAAAAGTCAGTTATCTCTAGCAAGGTTCAATTTTTCCGACCAAAAATATATTTTGTGTGTTCATGAAAAGTACCAAAGTACAGCAACTCGACCAAGCTAAGTTTGCACCTTGCTAGAATGCGGCGAATTTAATGTACCTGTATATAATATAATGTTTAAAACAATAAATGCAAAACAAAATCTAACAAACATTTGTTTACTTTATAAAGTTGTAGCGAATCCTTTATTGTAGCGTCCTAAGCGTCAGTGTGATGTAATCAACGCGCGGTGCAAACTTAGCTTGGTCGAGTTGTACATAGACACCGACTATCAAGAATTATACCTTTTATGAGAATTAATTAAAATTCACTCTGTCAGGTATTAATTACCTACTCGGCAACAACTCAACTCGCATTCTGAGTATTTCTAAGAATCTCTGACAACCAGGCAAGAGTACAGAGGTCGTATGTCAATGCATTGTAAACACGAGTAAACGCTAGCACAAACGCGAGGCGCGCGGCGTTTAGTAAACGTAGCGCAAACGCGCGGCATAAACGTAGCGAACGATTTTTAAAATAATCGAATTTGTAACAATTAACATTATAGATTGTGTGCAAGACAAGTGTATATTGTCAAGTTTAGAATTGATCGATTTTAAGTGAACACAGTTCTTTCAAGGCCATTTTACATCTGACAGCTGTTGTTAACAGCATCAGTGTTGTCACGAACATAAAATCGAGGAGCTCGTGGATAAACAGTAACCGCCGCTGGTTCGATCTTCAGGTTAAGCCGTGCTTGCCTAGCTTGGTCCGTGGATGGATGACCTCCCATTACATACCTAGATTCCTCCGTGCCTCGGAAAGCACGTAATAGCAAGGAAAATACTGATATGCACGGAAAAAACTGGAATCCCTGCATAGTTGGGATAAGGCTCGGCAAATGATTATGACTTGTCCGTGATAGCAACCTAACAACAACCTTATTGCTACAGTCTTAAAGCTTAATGTGATTTTGACAGCGATGCAAGGGGCAAGGGCGGAGGTAAAGTAACTGTGAAAGGAATATAGGTAAGTACGGCGACCAAACAAGCTATACAAAACCAGTTTATGCAGATCTCTCATTGAAAGGGAAATCTATACAAAACGAGACCATGTTATAGTGGAAATGAATATCTTTATGTGTCACCGTGTTTACGTAACGTTTACTCCGCGCGTTTGAGCTAAGCCCACAGGTACAAACAAAACAGGCAAATGTCATAAAAGATTTGGTAAATGTTAGCTTAATTAACGACAGACCGACATGTACACACGACATGTTAGACCACAATAAAACTAACGTAAGTACAATCGTAAAGTTATGCTGTCCCTCCTTACAAAATCAGTAGGTAAAGATACTGCTTTAAAAAATATGCCTTTTGTAGAAATACGTCATTGAAAGTAGTAAAAAATAAAATACAATTTGAAGGCCATGGATTCGAACCCAGGCAGCCTTTACTTTGAATAATTTACTTTATCACCACTGCTTATGAGGAAGTTTAAAAGTGGCGCCTGTTACAGAAAAGATGAAAGGGAGTCGTCTCTCTTGGTATAGACATGTGATGAGGAGGGGATGGAACACATGTGACTAAAAGAGTGATGAATATAAATATGGATGGATGTAGAGAGAGAGGAAGAACAATGAAAAGATGAATGGATTGTCTGAAAAATGATATGAAGTAAAAAGGAGTAAATGATAGCATGACGAATGACAGAGGGGAATGGAGGAAAAAGACATGTTGGGCCGACCCCAAATAAAATGGGACAGGGGCAGGAAGATGATGACCACTGCTTTCAAAACTGGTGAAAAAAAAACATCGTGTCGAAACTACTATGAATGATGGAAGTTTTTTGGTGTCCCAAAAGCACAAAATTCGAAGAGATGTGACATTTGTAAGCTAACCAAACTGGCCCCGCGTGGTTAATCACAGCCCACTCCATCTCATAAAAACGAGATCTGTGTCCTAACAACATAAGGAACATTTTAGGCTGATTGAATATAAGCAATGCTCATATTTTAATAAAAAAAAGTGACGGGAAATGCGCCCCTATGCGCAGTATGGCAGCTTCAGATTCCAAGCATCCTTATACGGTAGCCGTCATATATCTCGTGATGATCTGCCACTTTTTACTCCTCACAGCTGTTTCCTTTGCTCTGTACTTAATTAGGTACCAACGTATGTATGTACATACATACCTACCTACGTACCTACTTAGTCCTTTCACTTTTTATTTTTCCTTTAACTTAGCAGCACTGTCAAAATCAAAGTGATCTTTAAAACCGTCACTTTAAGGTTGGTATTGGGTTACTTCCAATGCATCATGTTGGTGGACAGAGAATAGGAGAAAGACCAAGGAAACGATGGATGGATTGTGTGAGGGATTATGTGAATGAAAAAGAAGTATGAAGAAGAAGAAGAATAAGATAGC
Source organism: Cerastis rubricosa (assembly GCA_949152445.1). Classification (NCBI taxonomy): domain Eukaryota; kingdom Metazoa; phylum Arthropoda; class Insecta; order Lepidoptera; family Noctuidae; genus Cerastis; species Cerastis rubricosa. Next base: position 10,941,437 of record OX424525.1, on the reverse strand, counting down.
GTGACGGTTGACAGAGGAGGATAGAAGAAAAAAACATGTTACGGCGACCCCAACTAACATGGGACAAGGGCAGGAAGATGATGATGATAGGGTTGCATCCATTGACAAGTCTGTCAAGACGACAGTGATCATTATGCTTGTTGAAATAAGGTTGCGGTTGTATCGCAGCTGTCAAAGGTAAAACAAATGTGAAGGGGCTGTAGTAAGCATGCATCCGCTTCGGTGTAAATGTTTTAAGGTTTCTATTGATGAGGTATGGTGCAGTAAGTTGTGTATACCGACTTTGGACTTAGGATACCTATTCATATTGGTGGAAAAATGGGGTAGGTCTTGGTACAGAAAATTCATAGATGGCCAATTCAAACTTGCTGGTTGGCTAGGGAAAACACCACGACATTAAGACCTTTTGGTGCGATAAGGGTTCATAACAGAATCGTTTTCACTGGTAGCTGGGATAAGAGATTTCTCAAAACGGTGGTGGATAACATCCTGAGGAAACCCAAAAACCCAAAATTGACTGACTTGTGATATAAACTAACGCTGGGCCCACGCACGTGGTGGATTACAGCCCACTCCCTCTCATAGACAGGAGGCACGATTCCCAGCAGTGGGAACATTATCCGATGATTTTGCAAACAAACTGTTCCATTTACTTTCGGTAAATGGAACTTCGCTCTGGTTTAAATAAAAAGATCTGGGAGTACTGGCTATCCCATTTCTCGCCTTTCACAACACCCAAGGGAACGATAGGTATGGTCAATCCTTTTTCAGGAACGACGCACTTTATTTTTAACCACCGACCAAAAAAGAGGGGTGGTATAAGTTTTTACAATACTATCCTCCATTACTACCCCTTTGGTCTAGCGATCGCAAGTTTTTTTACGAATATCTCAGTAGCAGCCACGGATTCTGGATTCGTGCCCGGTTGATGGTAATGTGCTCGCCCCCTACATATTATCGGATTTAAAGCAGAACTGGCGACGTGTCAACTCTACTTAACCTGCCGGGGAAAAACAAGCGTGATGTTTATGTCCTCATTACGCAAACGAAGTCATTCACTCGGAAGAAACAAAGAACCCTAAAGGTGTTGATGAATGCGGAACAAAATGCGGAAGTCGGATATAAAGAGACGGTTAATGACAACTGGTGATTAACCGTAATATAACATGCATTAATTCAGTTCACAGGTTTTAAAGGGAAAAACATTAATTCAGAGTGATGTGGGAAAACACAAGGACGGAATAATGTTTAACGTGCATACCTACTTATGTAGGCAAGTCGTGTTGGTTGAGTACATAAGGTACCGTTATGTATCGGGCAAGATGTTGCCTTACTAGCAAAAAGGTTCTAGGTTTACTTGCTCGTAAGAGAAAAGCTGTATCCCAAAAAATTGAACAAAACTTTTTTTTTGTATAAAAGTGCTTGTCATTTGATATAAATTGCTTGAGATTATTTTTGTATAAGTGTTATTGTGTTTTTGATCCGATTGATGACAAGGCAATAGGTTCGCCCCTATTAATGAAACTTGAAAATAACTAGCTTAATGTAGGTGTAATATTGGTATAACTTTGTCTAACCCTTGCAGATTACAGGCGTGATGTTATTATTCTTGAGGTTGAGATATTATTTGGGATTACCTATTTATTTTAAAAGAGAACCGCAAGAGAACCAAGGTTACCGACGTAGCCCAAAGAATTGCCAAACTTAAGCGGCAGTGGGCAGGGCACATTGCTCTCAGAACAGATGGCCGATGGGGCCGAAAAGGTCTGGAATAGCGACCGCGAACCGGGAGGCGATGCGCTGGAAGGTGGACCGATGACCTGGTGAAGGTTGCGGGGATCCGCTGGATGCGAGTCGCACGGGACCGGTCAATGTGGCGCCATTGGGGGAGGCCTATGTCCAGCAATGGACATCTTTCGTCTGAAATGATGATGATCATTTATGTGAAGGTTTACGCAGCCCTCTAATTGTAACGGCCATTACAACAATTATTGATTAAAATGTTATGACAGCAGATAATGAATTACTGTTTATATTGCACTTGTTATCAGGCTCTTTGTGATTTTAATAGATGGTTCAAAGTTACGCACTGAACATTTAAAAATGCAGTTATCTTGCATACGACATCTAAGTACTGTGATACTTACCAATACAGTTAACTGTGTCTAAAAAAATGAGGGCAAAGTTCAAAAGTGAGTGTAGGCCTCCTGGTGTTAGCTGCACAAAGAAGGCTAAGGTTGCCATTGCGTTGATGACGTAGGAAAAGAATGTTTAAATTTGGTGAAACAGATGTTTTTATCTTTTCTGTTATTTCTTCTCTTCTCTAAATAAAATTATGCAGTTCGAGTTGCGCCATAATACTTACTCAATGGAGAGCATTTTGACATTAATAGCTTTGTTTATTTATTTTATTTAATGTTAAGGTCATCCTAGCCTTTTCCCAAACTTTCTTGTGGTCGGCTTCCAGTCTAACCGGATGCAGCTGAGTACCAGTTTTTTACAAGAAGCGATTGCCTATCTGACCTCCACAACTCAGTAACTGGGTAATATTATACGATACCCCTTGGTAAGACTGGATGTCAGACTTTCGGCTTCTGACTACTCGTAACGACTGTCAAAGATCTACAAATGACAGCCGGGGCCAACGACTTAACGTGCTTTCCGAGGCACGAAAGAATCTCGGTATGTAATTATGGTCACCCATCGGCGGACCAACCTCGGCAAGCACGGCTTAACCTTAAAGATCGACCTGTGCGGCTGTTATTATTTAGCCACGAGCTCCTCAATCCTCCTTAGTTTAATGTTAAGGTGTTTCTGTTTATTATAATGCCAATAAACACAATTTTCTATCTTTTTTTTTCTTTCAATTCTGTAAACTCAGTTAGTAAATAACCCACCTACTAATATTGACTTAATACTTATATCCCTGTTTTCACGAATACTAAGCGACACCTAAATGGAGGACTAATTAAAAGCCTGATACGATTTTCAACTTTCAACGACGATCATTAAAGTTTACGTTTCACTTTCTTTACACTAGAATCCGAGGCTTTAGTGTCATTGACTCTACAAAGTCAGCATACTTGCTTTAATGATTGCATCATAATTGAAACATTTCTGTATTAGGTATCATTAAATATACAACTTTAAACATGAATGCAGTAAAATGACCTTCAAAACGTGTTCGGTATCGTGACATCCATATTTATTGCCACGTATAAAAATGTAAATAGCACAAAATTATGCGAATGCACTCAAGGCAACCCTGTTGTCACGAACTGCCTACCTGTCAAATTAAAACAAAAAGTATCTGACCTTCGCATAATCTATTAACAGAAAATTTCGCTGAAAGTTTCGTTAGGTAGGTACAATCTCGTGTTTAGGAACCGTTTCATGACAATATTGGCATTGATGTCGCCTTGAACTTAGCAGTTTAAAAGAACAATGGAGTCAGAAGGGACACTTCGATACTTATGGATCGATGAGCGAGTCTAAACAATTGTTTTAGCGTAGCAGGGTTGCGGCGACATCCGGCGGTAAAAGGTAATAGGAAACAATTCAAAACTAGATTTAAGTATGGTATAACTTATTAAACTGGCTGGTTATTATTGTTTATTTATCAAAACAAAGTTTACACAAATCTTAGCTATACCCAACAAAACCGTTTTCACGTTTTGTCTGGTGGGAACGGAACAAACGGTATATTTAAAATGAAAATGATAATAGTGAGGACATTTAAGTAATACAAATATTACTTATAAATAATTCACAATCAAGTTTATTTTTATGAATGAGTTTTATATTTTTTAAGATTTTGATGGTTTTATAATTTTGATGATATTAATGATTTTGATGGCGTAGAATGATTTTGATGATTTTAATGTTTTATTTTTTTAATGATTTTGATGACTTTAATGTTTTATTTTTTTAATGATTTTGATAATTTTATGATTTTTAAAGATACTTATATGATTTCTTTACTGTTCTCACTATTATAATTGTCTTAAATTATTGTAAATGGGTATTTTGCCTGAAATAAAACACAATTTATTATTATTTATGAATTTTTTATATAAATCTTAAAAACTACTTACCTATTTGTTCTCCTCCAACAATATGCAAACCAATTTCCTAAGAAATATGGTTCGTAAACTCCTGAGTGTTTCTCCTTCCTATTAATCAGCTGTTTCCTATAAAAGTAGAGTACCTGCACTTCAAAATGACGTGCAGGAGAAAGCTTTCTTTTTCTCTTTTTTTTAAATTACCTATGAAACATTTCTATTTTAATAATCTGATTTCAGTGGGGTGGTTCAGAATGATGTACCTACTGAATATGTGGCAACAGTTTGTGCATCTGCCTTCCACTCTGTAAATTCAGTGTCTTTGACGAAAAGGTTTGAAACAAATGGTAGAGAACACCGCTGAGGAGCTCGTGGCTAAATAATAACAGCCACACGGGTCAATCTTTGAAGGCTGGTCATGAATGTGACCATAATTATATACCGAGTTTCGTCCGTGCCTCGGAAAGCTCGTTTAGCCGTTGGTACCTGCTTTCATTTGTAGATCTTTGACAGTCGTTTTGAATAGGCAGAAGCCAAAAGTCTGACATCCAGTCTTACCAAGGGGTACCGTATTACCTAGTTACTGGGTTGTGGAGGTCAGATAGGCAGTCGCTTCATGTAAAATACTGGTGCTCAGCTGCATCCGGTTAGACTGGCAGCCGACCCCAAGATAGTTTAGGAAAAGGCTAGGCAGATGATGATGGTGGAGAACACAACTCTCATCACAATCTACATTTTGTTTACATCAGTTGAATCATCATTCCTCGCCCTTAGGATTACCAATTTATTTAAGGTCGGTACAGCTCGTCTTCTTCCTGCAAACTTCTCAATTATCATCTTCGTAGGCACCTCCTTCATGTTCACATAATCCTTCATACGATTGACTCATCGTTTATTTGGTCTTCCTCTACTCTTATAGTCTGGCCTCTCTTCATCAGTTACTGCTCAATACGGCGATAATATAAGAATACAATATCATAATTACTATCTCAACAATATGTGGTCTGACATTGTAATATTCAAACTGTTACGCAAAAAACAACGAATTATGATTCAAGCAGTAATAATTCGTAGCATATCTTTAGCAGTATCATCATTTTCAGCTTTTAATTACCCCGCACGACCTTACAAACAAACGTTCACATGCAGAACTACGCTTAACCTAAGCTTTACAAAGTAACAAAGCACGAACGCAGTAATTATTTACTATAGAAAGTTCCCGCAATAAACTGCAGATAATAAGCGAAGTTATCTGAGACTCGGCAGCCTCAATATAGTGTGGTCGTGCACTTTTGTCTCTAGATAAAGGGAGCTGGCTGTCACGTCCCCATTAACGGATGCATCGGGTTACATAGCGTCTAGTCTTGTTTAGCTGTTCTATTGACCTCTAGACAAAGTACTATGCGAGGCGAAATTTAGATTGGAAGAATTTTACACTAGGATTCAAAATGTGGGTTTTACTATTAGTAAGAACCGAATTAATCGCAAAACATCTGCTGTCACTGGAACTCCCAGATTTTGAACTGCTCTAACTGGCTGGATGGCAACGTATTTGGACATACGAATTATTAGACGTGAAAAATATTAACTTTGCAAAGGGACGTCCAATTAAACAGGCTGTTGTTTTGCATCCTTGTCAAATTCAAGTAGCTAACTATGCTAATGATATATAGTGATATATTATATATGATATGACCCGAATCAATAATAAAACGAGTAAGTATTTTTTTTCTTATTTACGGAAATCGGTAAGTGTGTACCGCGTGTTTTAAACGCGGCCCGTCTGATCCTCGCCTTAAAACCGCGCTTTCATACGTACAATAAATCTCAAACGTGTATTCGATGTTTTCTTATTCCCTAAACCACGTTACCCCTTAACGTGGTTTATTCTGACATACTGACAAATTTAAGCAACAAATAATCAGCTATTTTTAATAATTAACTAGGTACCGTAATTTAAATTGATTATTTATGTATTTTGTGACAACCTCCGCAATTTTGACGAGGATGCAAATCAACACCTTGTAATACGTTTTCGTCAATAAACCGAGGCTTTGCTCAATTGTGGGACAGTAGAGCAGATAGCTATAAAAAATACATAGAAAAGACACTAATGACTACGTATTTGATTTTTAGAAAAGTAAAAAGAAAAACCGGGGTGTGTGGCAGAAGAAAGGGAAGGCCAATTACCCAGCAGTGGGTGATTCCGCGCAAAAATGATGATGATGATGAAGGAAAACACGACATTTTTGTCTAGCGTTTTCGCATCGCATCACACTCTTAGTTCACCTCGGACATCGGGTTAGTCAGCCCGGTTTCTACGGAGAATGCCTAACGGCATTTGTCACTGGGGCAAACGCAATTGAGGAGTTCTTGAATAAACAAGCTTCGAACAGTCGCTACGTTCGGAGAATACACAGAAAATCTGAATTAATGGTTTGGTCTTAGTGATTGCCGGTTGATGAATTCTGGTTACGGTACCTAGTGAGAAAGTGTGTTTTATTTTTAGCTAGTTATTGCCCTCAGCTACGCCCGCTTTATGGTTGAAAAATTAACCTACGCAACCATCGCAAATATAGTGTCTGACACTCGAGGACAAAATTTAGACAGAGAGAGAGACAATTGTTAAAAAATTTCAAATTTTCGAGATAGGATCAGTCTAGTAGTTCCGGAGATTACCCGTTATATCCAAACTTACAAACTTTACCTCTTTTTTCCATTGGTTGGTAATATCAGTATCAAAGTCGGAAGAATTTTTATATTACACTACAGGTGTAGTGTACCTACCTACTTCTGTCGAGGTATCGTCAAAAGCTTCGAGGAGAGATTATTCAAGAGGAAGGAGGAGGTCAAAGACTTACCGTTTATTCTATAAAATACGGGATCTTCCAGGATTTAAGCCACGGGCTGAGTCTCAGGAAACCGCTTCACTGATAAATAACGATATTGAAAAGAGTCTTATTGAGGCGATGATGTTGAAAAGATGATTACCTTTTGTGAGGAATTCAGTTCAATTTAAAGAATTGTATATTAAAAAAATATGGCTTGCATCTAGAAATACCAAACTAACTAACGTTTCATTTAGCGACGTCGTCATAAAGTTATAATTAAATGCCCCGTCAGGTATTTTCTATTAAAGTTAAGCGACCAGCTTGATCGCAATCGTGGGCTTCAAAAAGTTCGCATCGCAGACGTTAGCGTGCCTTATCATTTATCAAACTCTTCCTATCCTGCATGAAAGATATTTTAATTGGAATCTATTTCAAGAAAGGCGTAGAGCGAAACATGGAGATAGAGGGAAATGGAGTGTCTTTTGAGTGTCAAAACTTTAAACCGAACTCTGTTTGTTTCTTACTTTTTCCTGACTAAACGGCTGATCAGAGTCCGTAGACACAGATCTTAATTAAACTTGACAAGGAGATAGTACACTTGGGGAAGGCCCTAGGCTATCTTTTTCTTCTCACATAATTATACAGATCAATAACTCCACGCGAACGAAGTCGCGGGCAACAGCTAGTAGAATATAAATTCAATTATACTGTGTAGGAATGTATTATGTTAGATGCCTGTACTAGGTATTGTTCAGAATTCGTGGAGCATGCTGTAGAATTTCTCATTTAATTAACGTTCTGTTGTCGTCGATCGGTCTGCAGATAGTCAGTCCATTTGCTATCTACTCCTTGAAATGAATGCACGCTCAGAGTCATTCATTTTCAAGTATCTTTATTAACCATAAAAAAAAAAAAAAAAAAAATATATAAAATAATAACAAAATGCACTTATCCTAAGCTACACTAACACATTAAAATTAAAACACTTAATTAGGCTAGTAATACGCCTTTCAAAGCTTATAAGAGATAGTTTTAGCTGGTAATTATATAAACTTATCACACAAAATTATAGGTATATAAAGACAGAAATATAAATTATTTAGTTAAATATAATTTACTGCTTGCATGTAGGTAAGAAGAAAAATAATTAAATAGTTAGCTGATCACGCAGTCAACGTATGTAAACATGCAAACGAGCGACCAGTCAACGATCAGCGGACGGACCCTCCCTGCCGCCCGCGCTCCAGCGCAATAGCGACCGGGGCCGCGACGGCAGCGAGACCGTCGGGGGTCAAGTCGCTGGTCGCACGCACCTCGGTTGGTGGGAACAATAGGTAGTGATGCGGTAGGCGATAAGTGCCGTATCTATCGATATATGGTAGCTTGTCTATAGTTGATGAACATAAATTTGAAATTAAGGGGTTAATAGTATTAATTTTGTTTTTATTATAAAATTTTAATGAAACTTTAATTACGTGGTTGAATAGTAACGGAAGTTTAATGTTTTTGTGTAATTTTTTAAGATTTGTTTTGAACTTAGTTTTGTACGATATTTTTACCGCTTTATTTTGTATTACTTGCAGTAGGTGATGGTTGGAAAGACATGTGCCACTCCAAACAGGACAGGCGTATGTTATACATGGTCGGACAAGCGTGGTATAGATCCTCAATTTGGTACCGCTACTTAATTTGCTTTTACGGTTCATGATAGGGTTTAGGGCACCAAGAGCTTGGGCGCCCTTCAAACGTAGGTCGGCAATATGTTTGGACCAGTTCAGACGGCTGTCCATTCTGACCCCAAGATAACGCACACAAGCTTTCCATGGTACTGTATGGCCTGCTATTTTTAAAGTTCTTTTGGGGGGTTGCCTAGCACGGGAGAAAAATATTGCTTCAGTTTTATCTTCGTTTATTTTTAGTTTCCATCTCTTGAAATAGTCCTGAAGTAAATCAATAGAATATTGTAGGCGACCTATGATCAAATCGGCATCGTCTGAAGAGGAATAAGACGCAGTATCGTCAGCGAAACAAGCTAATTTCGTTCGAGGTTGTATAGGGATGTCATTTACAAATATGAGAAACAAATAGGGTCCTACAATCGAGCCCTGAGGAACGCCAGCTGGGATCTTGTGTGGTGATGAAATGGTGTTTCCGATGTACACCTGAAATTTTCGATCCGCAAGGTACGATTGAATAAGTTTAATGAGAGGCATAGGTACGTCAAGAGTGAGCAACTTGTGTAGCAGGCCTTCGTGCCACACAGTGTCGAAAGCTTTTTCTATATCCAGCAGAAACATACCTGTGGATTGCTTGAGATTTAAGTGATGGGCAATGTGCTCGCACACCCTAGCCAGTTGTTGGGTAGTTGAGTGAGTGGCACGAAATCCAAACTGCTCTTGGATCAGAAACTGCCCAGTGGCACGTAATAGTCTTGTATAAATTAAAGATTCAAAAAGTTTACCAATAGAAGGTAGCAGACTAATAGGGCGGTAATTTATAGGTAAAGAACTGTCTTTTCCAGGTTTTTTAATTGGTATTATTTTTGCGTTTTTCCAGATGTTTGGGAAATAGCCCAGACCAAAGCAACCATTAAAGATTTTTGTAAGGTAAACTATCGCTTTTTGTGGCAAGTTTTTTAAAAGTAAATTATGGATCTCATCATGACTTGCAGATTTACGGGATTTAAGCCTGGTCAGCGTTTTTCGGATCTCAAAAGGCCTAGCCGGCTTTATTAAACCAGAAGGAATATTATGTCCATTAATGACTGACATGGATTTCGATACCTCGGCCTTGAGTTCAGAGTCACAATCCCAGTTAGTGGTTAAGCTCATATTGTCATAAAAGGCTTTAGCCAACGCGTTACATTGTTCAGCCGTGGTAGCCGCCACAGACCCATCCGAAAGATTAAGGGGAGGTATGTCAGCAGATCTAGGTTTAAGAGATTTAGTTACACGCCAAATATCTTGACTGGGGTTATCGACTTTAGCCAGTTTAGAGTTCCAGATGTTATCAAGGTGATTACAGATATTTATATTTATGTGAGTTTGTAGGGTGTTTATATTACTACGGTTGAGTTTTCGAAGGTAACCACGGGGCAGTTTCTGTTCAATGCGACGCAGGTAGTTTTTGTAACGAATTAATTTTTTGACATACCGGGGTAGTTTGGTAGGGGTATCGCTAAACACAGAAGTCGTGGACGGTATGGAAGAGTCTCTGGCATCAATAATAGTTTGTTGCAAGTGAGCAATGGCAGTGTCAATCTCTTCACTAGTGTTTAGCGTCTTGGAACTAAGCGTGATGTTTTTATTGAGGTAAGACCGATATTCACTCCAATTGGCACAGTTAAATTTAAAGTACCGGGTTTTTGCCTTGCGACTCAGGGAGCCTCCAATGGTAAAGAATATGGGGTAATGGTTCGATGATAATGCTATGATCGTTTCAACATCACTAATACAGGCAACATTTAAGGACAACACCAGGTCCGGGCGCGTTGGTTTGCGATTGGGGCAGTAGTTAACTTGGGTAGGTAGACTAGGACTATGTATAACGTAGTCGGAATCCAGCATGTGTTTGAAAAGAGTTCTGCCTCGCGTGTTAGTATAGCTACTGAGCCAGTGTGAGTGGTTGGCATTAAAGTCTCCCATGATAACAACATGGGAGCCCAAGCCAAACAATAACTCAAGGTCACTACGAAGCAATGGCAGATTGGGTGACTGGTAAATGGATAACACAATGTGATCAATTCCTGATATTTTGACAGTAATACCAACAACTTCTATATTTTTAGTATTTGGTAGAGTTAATGCCGAATGATTAAGGTTATTTCTTACAAGAATAGCTACGCCTTGACCACGGCCAGTAGGATGTTTATCTTGGCGATAACAGGTAAAGCCAGGTGTAACTAACATTGAATTTGGGGTTATTCTAGTTTCACAAATACCAATAATATCAACAGATAAAACGCTTACCGCCAAATCGAGTAGCTCATGAATTTTTAAACGTACTCCATCGGAGTTCCAGGATAGCAGGCGGAGTTCTGCGAAATCAGACATATTTACCAAGATGGAGAGTATCAGCATGACCTTGTCCAACCAAGACGTGCAAGCAGCAAATTTAGATTTTATTGTTTTTAATGTTAGAAAGATTTCAAGCATCTCCTTTGTAGTGTCATCATTAGTGTCTGTCCTAAAGTGGTCTGTAGGAACTTGATTCATCGAAGCCGTGTCGCGAGTTCCTACGGTAGGCCAAGATCTCTGATTTGATGTTATTGTAGGTTGTAACGTCGGATACATCGGAGGCACCATTGAAGGTACGGGCTTTCGCTCTAAAGCTTTCTTTTTCTCGATGCTGTCCAGATATGCTATTCGTACACTGCACTTCCTGTAATTCGCCGGATGAGCTTCATTGCAATTACAGCAATGCGCAGGCTCAGTTCGGTCAGACTTAGTACACGAGGCAGTTGCGTGAGGAGCAACACATTTAACGCAGCGGGGGGGCTTGTTGCAATTGTGGGATGCGTGACCAAACTCTTGGCAGCGAAAGCATTGGGTGCCATTAGCTCGATTTGGCTTGAACTTGCTGATGGACACCACACAATTACACAAGTATCTTATTTGCCGAAATTTTGTAATATCAGCTCCTGCTGGTAGCTGTACTAGAAAGGGTGGACAAGGATTGTCCACTCCACTGCGACGGTTTAGGGGTTTTACTGACACACCCACGAAGCCGAGTTTTGCCAACTCTTCTGGTAGTTCTTGTTCGACATAGGCTGGAAGTCCACGTATCACTGATTTTGGCACTTTTTCATCCTTCCGGGTGAACGTAACAAACGAGGCATCTTGACGACGAAGGCCATCCTTAACTGCCTGGTGGCCTTCAGCAGTGTGGCATAAAATTGCAACTTTGCCGCCATTTCTGTATTGAAGGTGATATCTATCCGAGAACTCTGAAATTTTCTTCTTTAAGTCCTCATGGGTCCAGTCAGCCTTAATGTCCAGGATGATAGGAGGAATGTGCCCTGTCTTCTTGACTTTGGCGGTCGCTTTGAGGTAAAATTCGTCGCCAGTGGTCTTGGCGGCTCCATCTACGGGAAGGTCTTGAAAATGGTTGTGTGTTGGAATGTCTCGGGCGCTATCGAACTTTGCGTGTTTTGCGACAGCTGGTCGCTTTGGCGTACGCCAATCATCCACATTTTCGGTCGCTGGTCTCTTGGAGTTGAGACTACCGCTTGAGTCCGATCTTTGCAGGTATCTTTCCATTAATACCAGTGACTACATTCGAAACACATTTTATCGACAACGATTTATCGAACCTCGGAATCACTATTCTGAGTTGAGTTAGAACGAGAGATAGTAAGTGCGAGCGTGCACACGAGACAAGCGCGAGACGCTAACTGCACGCACGCACGCTCAGAGTAAAAAATGAGATGTGAGTGCCACGAAGGCGACGCCATACATTTTAATTTAAACGTTCTGTCCGTCCGTCCGTATGTCACAGCCACTTTTTTCCGAAACTATAAGAACTATAATGCTGAAACTTAGTAAGTAGATGTATTCTGTGAACCGCATTAAGATTTTCACACAAAAAATAGAAATAGACAATAAATTTTGGGGGTTCATAGAACTGAAAACCATTTTTTTTTCATGGATCCCATACATGTGGGGTATCTATGGATAGGTCTTCAAAAATGATATTGAGGTTTCTAATATCATTTTTTTCTAAACTGAATAGTTTGCGCTAGACCCACTTCCAAAGTGGTAAAATGTGTGTCCCCCCCTCTAATTTCTAAAGTAGGAGGAGGAAAATTCTGAAAATATTTGAAATTGTATAACATAAAAAAAACTATCAACGAAAATTGGTTTCAATAAGATATGATGTTTAGTTTTCGAGATATGGGACTTTTTCATCAAACTGCAGCAGTAACTTTGTTTTTGATTAACATACTATGAAAAACAAATTTAGTTTTGCGGTTGAGTGGAAGTTTACTAACTAATACTAGTACCTAACTAATGAATGACAGTTCAAAATATTGTTTTAATATTTGTTTGGGGCTATGGAACCCTGTGTGCGAGTAAGACTCGCACTTGGCCGGTTTTTTTTAAATTCAATGAAATACAGCTTACAGTTTAAAGATCTCTTTAATAAAAAGTTAAACAAACTAAAAAAATCTTCCTTTGGTAATAATTGCACAATTAAAATCAGTACTTATTTATCCAAGTAGGTACTTAATCAGTTTTATCATACTTAATACGTGAAGATACATTTTTAAGTAAGGTTTTTTCTTTAGTTATTACATTTATAAAATGCCCCACATGTTTATTATATTGAATTAAAAGTATTGCTCGAACTGAAGACACCGTTAGTCGGTTTCTTTCATTCGAACTGTAAAAAATCTCAGGATTTTTCAATGGAAATCAGGCCTTTTCTCCGGACTTTTGATTTTTTCATCTGGTAACCCTAGTCTCTTAGCACTTCGCCCGCGAAAATTGTTACATAATATAGCCTATGTTACTCGGTAAAGATGTAGTTTTCTAATGGTGAAAGAATTTTTAAAATCCGGTTGATAGTTTTTGAGTTAAATCGTAACAAACAAACAATCAAATCTTTCCTCTTCATACTATTAGTTTAGATTAATTTCAACCACGATGACATGAATAGTAAGAAAATCGTCTTTGGAAAGGCTTCCAAAGACTATTTTTTTTTGCTATTCAGTTTTTCTTCGCATCTAAAGGAATGTCTTTCAACATTCTCATCATACTCGTGCCCTGCCCTGTCTTCTCCTTCCATACTTCTCTTTTACTCGTAATCCAAGCACTTACCTCCTTTCTGGGCATTTCACCCTTGACATAGTCTCTAAGGGTAAATATTAGCCTTCGCGTGAATTATACGATAAAACTTTATTAAGTATCTTAATATCGCGTTACATGAATGATAAATACCGAGAACTTATCCGTGATGCTGAGGATTAATATGAAAGGAAGTTACAGAAGTAGCACTTTGGACAAAACATAAAAAATTAAGCGAAATGCATACATTGCTTTTTGTTTTAGGGGGGAAATCCGAGACCTAGAGAAACCTTCAAAAAGCACCCGGGCTTTGGACATAATACGGTGTGGGGATTATTACGTTGGTTTTAGCGAGTTCGGAATCCCACTCTCCCCTAACTGGGCCCTTAGTGACCGAACCGGAAACCCCTGTGTGAAACGCCTGTAAGGGACGGGGTGTCCCTAGGGAGACAGCCAGCCACAGCTTTGGTTGGTGATGATGCTGTACATAGTTAAAACCCTCATCTATGTTTTGAACTCAACTAGATTAGAATATTTGCAAAACTATTTGCTACAAACCAATGTATAAAAATCGGGCTTCGTTCCGAAGTAATAGCACGAAGTCGTGCACAAAAAATTAAATGGTCTTACCCCCACAGGACCTATACTATAATAAACTATACTTATCTTCAAAATAATTGCTGTCACTGCACTACAGTTTATTCTGCATGATAAGACGCTTATTAAACACGAAGGCTCACAACTGATACTAGAATCGTGCACGACTTACTAGAGAATAAAACTAATGTCGATTCTGATAAAAGACACGAGTTCTTTAACATGTAAAATGCACTAGAATAACAGCACCTCGCTTGTAATCCCAGAAAAGTAAGGCTTTGGTGTAACTTAATGGGACACACAGCTCATTAAGTGGTTACCTCACCAAAAGACACGTGCGTTCAAATCCGTGTAGGGCCTAGTTGGTTTTTGTATTTCGCAAAAACATTTTATTATCACTAAGTTTTTGTGAATAATTTAATGTTAGCTTGATTTTGTAAAAGTCTGTTTTAAATTTTGCTATTTTTTTCAATAAAACGTTATTATTTTTATGATTGCTAAAACGACAAGTGATAATAGGTTTAACATTTACGAAGAGATCTTTATGTTTAAATAGACCGGAGGATTCAAGACCGCTTCACATGGTTCAAATCCAATTCTTACTCAATCCAGTCAACAGATACCGCCATCTGTTAGAATCGTTTGGAGCTCAGATAATTGTGACTTAATTTGCAATATAATAATATTGCGACTATAAATTGAGATGTAAGCTATCCTATCTTTCAAGCTGGATCAAACTGTACACGGTGTGTAAATTTGATTAAAATCGGTTAAGTGGTTTAGGAGTCCATCCCGGATAAACAAAGTGACGCGTAATTTATATATTTATATAGTTCTCATAAAACTAGAAATCATTTTAAAAATAATGGGTAAATCGTTGTCGTTTAGTCTTCGTCGTTTTAAGTGAACATATACATATATCAAACGTCGTAGTTCTAACTTTAGGAAGTGAATTAATTTTATAAAAAAACGTAAGTAAGTAAAATTAATGGATACCTTCAAATTATATCTATCGATTAGACAGTGACCTAAAGATAAAGTGAATCGGACGGTACTACATAACAGTTTTATCTCGACTTACATGGAGTCGCTGGCTCGATTGTTAAACAGCCAGAATGAATAAGACGTTCGGTGAACGATGGTTCGAATCCAAGACGAAACAATAAACTCTTTTTGAAGTATTCTTTAGATTATTCGTAACGAATTTCATGTTGTAGCACAGTAACATTTAAAAATTTGAGGGGTTAGCACATACTGACGCTGTGTGAACATCCACATTTCGCCATCAACCGGGTGCATATCCAGACTGACGTGATAGAAACACCCAGACACACTTTGAACGAACCCAAGGACCTCAAATATACAAATAATAATACTAAGACAAAATAATATATAACAAATGACATCACACTACACACATTACTAAAAGGACATAACACAATCAAATTCCGTATAAGACCATTATAAAAATTTGCATGATGTGAAGGATATAGGCAATATTAGCTATATTGCGAATATCCTTCACATCATGCAAATTTAGTAGTATACCATTAGTCTGGTGACAAGACCTTAGACTGCTAAACTACGTAGGTAACTAGAAGCTTTGGTAGCATCCAGTACAGGTACACACCTACAAAGACAGCTAAAGTGGTTTTAATCAGAAAACGCTCATAGCTCATAAGTACTTACTGCTGCCAGTCAGAATCATTCACTTCTTATAAAAAAAATGTTGTGTTATCTTAGCTTAACGTGATGGTCATAACATAATGAATGATATCATTGCACTGAATGCGAAAGTCAATGACGGAAAGTAAAGCCTGCTAACAGAGATAGGTACGTTGACATTTCTCTCAGGATGTCTATGGATACCATCCAAATTATTATTAATTTCATACTTCCTCCGTTTGTCTGCACTGTCGACTATCAGCTGTCTCTGGTAAGCCGTAGCCGCTGATGCCTTGATCAAGGTTGTCGTGCACGCGCCGCATACCGCGAATTAAGATCACTATCGCCGCGTCTTTCTACCGTCGCCGGCGCAGCAATGTGAGAATGTTCTGACAGGAATTCAACATCTTATATGTACTTACACTGTAGTTTTTGTATGTCTTTATAACATTTTAATGCCTATCATTCATCATTCATTAGGTGTCTGCGGCGTGCCGGTTTACCGTTATGGAGGAAGAGTCATGAAATTGTGATCCGCATTTTCCCATGTGAATTTATAGTAACTTAGACCTTAAGTACTATGAGATAGTGCTTTTCCTGAGGAGATTTTTTATCTTAGACTGGTTCTATTCCAAGAATATTACCAGTACTATGGTCAAAGAAAAACGATTGCTCTTTTCCACACTTTCCAACTAAATGATATGTCATTTAAGTAGTTTCACTTTTCTATCGTTATACCTATGTGATGATAACCGTTTACTTGCTTCAACTTTCATATTTATTTACAACATATAAGTTTTCCAGTAAATATGTTATTGGTCATGGCACTTGGTTATCCAGCTCAATATTCAATTTCACGGCATGATTCACGTGTGATACATATCCTATTCCAGAAATAAAATGCAGTCGATTTATCTAGTTCCGGTCAAGCTGAGTAAGAAAGCTTGAAATATTCCGTCACAAAATTACCATTTCCAAAGCTGAAACTAAACGGTAAAAGGGGGAGAAGAGCAGGTACCCAAGCATTAGTGCGACATGGCATAAATGTAGAGGACGGTGTTGTTTTTCATAATGCTAGAAAAATTAGAGCCCCTGTCAACGAGAGATTTTAGGAAGGGTTGCAAAGCGTGTGTGTGCATCCAAAGGGTCGTACCGTTGTACCGCATATGTCACGCAAACAAGCTGGCGTATAACGGCTCCCAAACGTCTGCTGAGCGGCGATGCGTGACGGTAGCGATACGGGCACGTCGGGCACCCGGACCGCGGCACAGGGCGCTCCCTCGCGATAACACGCCATTACATCATTTTCAACCTGTGCCGCGTAATTACGCTCGCCATGTGCATATTAATGAGATTCTCCATGAGTTGGTTGTTTAAATATTAAAATTTCAATGATTTTTCACCCCTCGCTTTCTCATTATATATGAACATGGAAACTATGTTTCCTGTGATTTAATTATGTGCCTAGTACGTTTTGGCTTTTACATAAGCATCAGAGTAGGTCCTTGTAACACAAATTTATGTATCGCTCAGTTTCTTCCCTTGCTTCGGTATCGCTTGCGCCACGTACGGCCATAAAGTATTGGATTTAAAGATTGCAATAGCGTAGTGAAGAGGTAATACCTGTCTGTTAGATACATCCTGTTTTCCTTTGACTTCGCTAAAACCTGACGTCGAATAGGTATTCGCTTACCTAGGTAGGTACCTAGGAAAGCGAATAAATTTTTATGTTAATTTTCCATTCCGAGATTTGCATAAAAAGTTAGTGGACAGAACTCGAGAATTGAGAAAGCAAACAGACTCACAGAAAATTAAATGAAAAAACTTAACTAAAATAAGCACGACAGGGACTTACTATTTCAAGGACCAATAACAAACAAATTGTCAGCAGAAATAAATGTTCTAAGATTGTATCTAGATGTTTCATAGCTCTAGAAAGTAAAACAAAAAGTAAACCAACAAACTAATCGCAAAAACAAATGCAACAAAGAAATGGTTGAAGGTCAAAAGAAAACCAGGAACAAAAACGTCTGCGACCTTCGACATTGAAACGCAATCCGTGTCTATATTTGAAGATGCTAATGCTGACTACGTGATCGATGTGAATGTGTTCTGTGCAGAGTGCGGTTACATATCAACCCAATAACATTAAGGTACGTTACGTAACCTGGCGGGCGGGTAATGGCTCGTAAGTGGCGGGTTACTGGCAAACACGCTTCGCCGCCGGTCCAACACAACATCATTTTACAACGTAGCCAGTCGTAACGGACACCCAAATTCCTGTTACACGGGTCAACAAGCCAGCCGATTAAGATACCCCAGATAAAAGTACGTACACGAAGATAACGTTTGACCTCCGAAGATTGATCAGATTGCATTGCCCGGAGAAAAATCAGAGGCACGCCCCCGAAAATTACATACTACAAAACTACCACATGGCCTTAAATATTTTGATTCGTGTTTTAAATATTGTTCGTATTTGGTACAACACTGTTCGTAAGGTAGGTAGGGTCGATAAATTAAATTTGTAGCTAAGAATTATTACGAAATTAAATTCGCGTAATTAAATCGCGGAGTCATTCGAAATAAGTGATGGTAGAGGTATTTATGCCAACAATTCTTAAGAGTTGGGTGGAACAATGTCAGATTCTGCTTACGAAGAAAGAAAATGAAGGATCACTGTAACTCATGTTTCATTAATTAATCAGTTTGATTGAAGCCCTTTCTTAGAAAGGACAATCCTGTTCCTTAGGAAACCACCTCCTCTTAAACACAAACCATTATGAAGCTAGTACTTACTCAACCACTAAAATTACCATACTTATTTTGTAACCACCAACAAGTTAGGTAGGTATTGCAAATCTGCGTACATATGCAGTCACTCCTTCTTGGAGTTAGGTAATAATATTGTTTGGCGTACTTCGATTGTGACAACACGACACCATCATAGACGGCACGGGTGGCTCTTTATTTGAGCGATCGACTGCTGAGCTGCATGTCGCGGGTGTGATCCCCGCACGGAATAAATATTTGTAAGGCCTACAGACAGTTGTTCCGGGTCTGGCTGTTTGTGTATGTGAGTGTAAATGTTTGTAAACACACCCACGATACAAGAGACATACCTAATGGGAGGCCAAAGATTAAAAACAAAACTTAAGTTATCATTGAGTCACATTAAGGACTTACTAATAACTGTCTTAATTGGCGAAATGTCGGTGGACACACGGTCATACATCAAGCTATACATTTCCAGTATAGCATGGCCTCGCTTTGTATAGATTTCCCAAACAATATCAGATTCGCATAAATAAACTTGTTTTGTATATCTCGATTGTTCGTTGCGCGTACTACTTAACCTAACCCTTCCGGGATTACAGTACAGGCCTGATGTTATGTTATGATATAACTCATCATCATCATCATCCTATAATGTTCCCACTGCTGGATACAGGCTTCCTCTCTATGAGAGTGAGTGGGCTGAACTGTAATCCACCACGCGGGCGCAGTGCGGGTTGGTAGATGTAACATGTCTTCGAATTTTTAGTTCTAGGACATGCCGGTTTCCTCACGATGACATAACTGTCTACGGACTAACCTGAATAGTTGGAATTTCCATTCCCTTCCCATTTCTTGTGTTCTTTTTTTAAATTACACAAAGAGTTTTGAGTTTCTAGCGGAAACCTAACAGCGTCGAGTTGTGGGCAAAATATTGACTCAAGTGGGGTTTCTGTGTATTTTGTTGCTTTTTGGAGCTTTAACGTCGTGAATGTACCTATATATTATTAGGTAAGGTAATACGTTGACATGGGTAAGACCAAACCTTTGCCGAAGTTTCTCCAGGCCCCCTATTCACATACGCTCGGATTCGATTTCGATTCGATAATTCGTATGTCTATCTTGTCTTGGCATTACGAAACCTAGCGAGATAGACATACCTACGACTTTCCGAATCGAAATCGAATCCGAGCGTTTGTTAATACGGGGGCTGGTAACAATTTTCGAATGATTAAATATTCACCAATCCATGTCCCTAATCATATTTGATATTTTAAAGCAACGATGGAATTGGTAATTTTTTTGAGGTTTTAGAATTCTCTCTCCATGGTTAAAATTATCGGTAAGTATCTTAAATTATAAATGCGGTACTCGTAGTAACTCTGATGGGCTGCTACCTTTTTACACGTCAACATTTGAAATGATTTCGTTGACATAAGATATTTATTCCAGTAGTACGAAAATGTCGTACGAAAGATCCCGATATCGCAAGCTAGGTGTTCGTTCAAATAAAAAATAAATCTACCTCCTCGTCCTGAATATTATGAAAATCAAGTATTTCATAACTTTGTAGATATCCATTCATAATACAGAGATATTTTACTGGTAATAGCAAAATACGTACTCGTACCTAAATTTACTGGATTCTCATAAATTTAATTTCTCGTGAGCTTGGTACACATAAAATCAACTGGAATGATTAGGTAGGTACTCTTACCTACTGACTAAATAATTATGTATCTAAAAGAAATAAACACATGATTACAAAAAATCAAATTGAAGTGTCTGTTTGTGATTCCCAACATTACTGAATGCATATAATCAATGTACAAACGGTAAAGTACTTACCTACATGTACCTATTTAAAAAAACATTTATTGTCTTTCTGTCTGTTTGTTCCGGCTAATCTTCGAAACGTCTGGCCCAATTTTGACGGGAAGTTTATTGGCAGATAGCTGATGCTATATGGAGTAACTTATGCTACTTATTTTAGAGAAAATAATAACCTTGAAATTGTTAACAAAATCCGTTTCAATCAGGAAAATAATATTTTTATAATAAAATCAAATCAAGCGGGCGAAGGTCGCGGGGCACAGCTAGCAACTGATAAAATAGGCACAGCCTACAGACTAAAACTAAATGAAACCTGAGGCTCCTAATATCGTTTATAAGTAGCACAAAGTCATTAATCAGAAGCCTACATACTCTTAGCAAACTAGGCAGCCTATTTCTAGGTTCGCCTATTCACAAAGTTTCAATTCGCCATTACAAAACCGTTATACAACAATACGATAACTGCTTCAGAGTTCAGACACCATCCATTTCACACACAGAAGCGTAAACTGATCTAATTATATTATGTTTGGGAGGCTTTGTCTTCTTACATCATATCTTTGGCTTTAAAGGCTACAAGAGATTGCGTAAAGGCTGCAGCTACGATACATCACTTTCTCCTCGTAGATTTCTGGCTTATATTTAGGTCAGCTTGACTCATGACTCGGCTTATGTATTCTGATAGCAGACGACTAAGCAATCCACTTTAAAAAGGTCATGCAGTACAAGATACGGCTGTGGGATAGATACACGTGTCGCTTTATAAGTCTTTTATCATTTTGCCTTTTGTGTGCCATGAGCTTAAAGGAAAATGGGAATACAGGAATTTGATTCGCCCTATTAACGACGACCTACATATAAATCCAATATACGTTAACCAATATATCGAAGTTGACATTCATTTTAATAAATACACCTACGTAATAAAATATACGAGCATAACTTCGCGTAATTTTAACAGAACATAAATCTAATATCAAAATTCGGAAAGTTATAAAACATGAACAGATTTATGACTCAAGACGTAATAAACACCGTGATTATGATTTATAAGATAAAAGTATTAAATCCACGTAACAGCATCACGAATACACGAACAGTATTCATCTTATTTTTGTTGTTCGTCCGATCTGAAAGCACAATACAAAATTAATGACTGTTTTACGTGTCGTCGTAAACCACGGAACCCTCAAATAAAATTCCTCGCACAACGAAACAAAAAGTAATGCTTAGGGAGGAAAAAGTTTTACTACACAAAACACTTCCCTACGTATTATTTCGGTGTTTATGTTTTGGCTATCTTCTTTCCCCGCTAGGGTTGGACATAGTAGTAAATATAATAAACTCTATAAGTAATCTTTGAATCTAACGAAGCAAAATGGGAATTGAAAAGGTTCACCTAAGGTTCATTATTCTTCAACTAATCCTAGGATTTGTAAAGAGTCTAATCTAAAAGTTATATTAAACGGGCACCGAGTTAATTAAAAAATAGTCAGAGTAGCACGACTACGTAGATAGGTACAGTCTGTTGGAGAAAACTCAATTGGTACCGGTAATTCAGGATCCCGAGAGTTGGCAGGTTCAGACACGCTATATGTGGCACTCTCTGCATATATAGTGAGAAACCATCACCAACGTGGACACATATGTCTCACATGACACGGGCGCCACCTATACGCATTTAGGGCCATTACGCATATGGAGTTTAATCACTAACACGCATATATCTAATCTGAATTATGGCGTTGAAGCTACAAACCATGGCTATTAAACGAAGCAAGAACGGATCTATTGCGTAATAAAACTCGTATTTGTGATACCAAAATCAATTACCATCAACATGATAATTGAGCCATCCTATATTTTGAGTTGATTGTGGGACTAATATTTACTATCCAATCAAGATTAGTTCCGGAACGAATCGATTTGATCCGTCTTTGAAAAACAAATAAATTCTCAATCTTCAGAACAGCCGCCGGTTACGTCTTCGACATCATAAAATGTAAATTCTACATTGTATAGGTGCAGGAAGTCTTATTTCAGAGACTAGATCCATAAAAGATTTTGTGTTCAGAAAAGAAGATTGAAAAACGTCTTTTATGAACGAATAGGAATACTGATTCCAAGTAGAGAGAGTACCCGATTTGAACGATCTTCAATTGATACATTTTGTGTGCCCCGTGGGACTTATTGACGTACTGTCTAAAGATATTTATTTGTTTTGTAAGTAAAGTTGTAGTTATTTGTATCGTATGTTCAGATAAAAAAAGCAGAAAATCCCAAAAGCTCGTGTGATCTGGTAACACTATACCATTGAATGACGCTGGACCGCTGGTTCGATTCTCGCGGTCGAGTGGTCGAGTTAATACGATACTACCATTTGCATCGAGCCATCTATTCAAATTGCTGATTGAGATACTTTGAAGAGTAAATAAATTGATTTCGATTCGTTCGAGTGCAGCATTGATTCTGTAAACATAGACACGAACAGAAATCTCAGTATCTTAGCATTAATTTTCTTTTGAATTAAACAGTAGTTGTGGACGTTAAATCCTATTGCTGGACCTGGCCCAATCGCTGCTGGCTGAATCGAAATCGAAACCGAGCTTTTGTGAATACGGGGGCTGGTTATTACTGTTAACGGTCATTACTGCCATTACTGCTGCTGCACCCAGTATCTAAAGTAGAAGTAGATATCAGGGATACGGGGCTTAACAACTTCAACTATGTAAGTATGATGGAATATGCAAAGAAGGTAACATTTTCTCTTCTTGTTTAAATAGTATAAAACAAAGTCGCTTCCTGTCGTCTGTACTGTTAGATCGTTTAAACTACGCAACGGATTTTGATGCAGTTTCTATCAATAGACAGTATGATTCCAGAAGAAAGTTTAAATTGTATAATTCCGTTTAAGGAAATCGAACTGAGCAGCAGAGTTAAGGTTGCACAAGTCGACGGCTCGAACTCGTTGGCGGGCGTGGCTAGTATGCATCTTTTTTAGTATGTTTAGTTTAATTTATTTAGTATTCATTTATCTAGTTTTTATTTACTTATTTATATATTTATTTACTTGTTTAGTGAAATATACGACGATTTATAGCGAAAATGAGCGCGTCTAATTTCATAAATTGAGTTTTTGCCGTATAGATATTATAGGAAAACTACTGGATGTATCTACTCCAAATAAATTATTTGAACTTTTGAATAAATTATCTATCCCTGTAAGGTTTCACTTTTTCCATTTTTATACTACATTTGTTATTTATTTACGCCCAAAGATGAGTTAAAATTAGTGTAGAAATGCGGAAGTGTCGACGCTCATAACTTCCAAACCAATTTTTTTTTTCCAATTCTGCTTCCATGCAGGGCTAGATAATGACAAGACCAGTTGATAAAATTTTTAGTTTGAAACCTACACCGTCAAACAGACGAGTAATCACCATACTACGTTTGTATGGAAGAATGACCGACTTGTGTACCCTTAATAAGGGCTAATCCTTACAACGTCACTAGTCTATCTCAGTAGTTAAGTCCGATCGGTTGATTAACAGATTGTATTAGTATACATCATAATATATGTATCAATAATTTAATTGCGTATTAAACCCCAGTGAGTTGCTCGTGTAGCATCCGCGTTTTTGTCGCATCGCCATTCATGGAGCAGACTATTGCCTATTGTCCTTGGTGAGACGCGGCAGAGGTTAAACGTTCTTTTATAAAATCTTTGATGAGTTCCTTTGTAAAGAATCACAGTTCCCTCGTAACTCCAATAAAAAACACATGTTGTATTCACAGTAACTATGTAATAGGTACTTCATGTTTCCCAAACTATTAAGTTCGCCACAATAACGTTTTTGCGAAATTAAATCGTGAGTAACTTTCCTTTATTTTTATGAAATATCTTAGCAATGGCTAAAATTTGCGGCTTTCGCATTTATTGCTTTCGTAATCGTAATACAGTGCGATTTATTTAATGTTTGATCGAGTTTGTTGTTAGTCTTGTAATCAATCATTGGACAAACACAAAAAACCGGCCAAGAGCGAGTCGGACTCGCCCACGAAGGGTTCCGTATCATTATTTATAAAAACGACCAAAAAAAATCACGTTTTTGTATGGGAGCCCCCCTTAAATATTTAGTTTATTCTGTTTTTAGTAATTGTTGTTATAGCATCAACAGAAATACACAATCTGTGAAAATTTCAACTGGGTAACTATCACGGTTCATGAGATACAGCCTGGTGACAGACGGACGGACGGACGGACGGACAGCGAAGTCTGAGTAATAGGGTCCCGTTTGACCCTTTGGGTACGGAACCCTAAAAATAAGCATTACAGTGGAATGTTGGACGGTCTTTTGTTTGTTGTTCCCAACTTATTTTGAAGCAACCACAACTCAACAATAGGCAGTATAAGTTCAAACCACAAAATAGCACTGACAGCAAAGCTCCATCAGTCATTTAGGTGTCATGAATGGCGAAATATCCATTAAAGATTTCCTTTTCATGGCTTTCATAACCGGCGTCGTCGTGAGCATCGCAGCTCCAGCCATATTGGATTTCACAGCGAGGAATTTCCCGGGATTTTTAAATTATTTTTTGCTGACAGTTCACTCTTGCTGCTTTAAACAATATTAATTTAAAAATCCCGGGAAATTTGTTCCATTCGGCGTTCATTAAACAGAAATGTTTACTAGTGAGATGAAAAATGTTCGCTCTATTTTAGTATGAGTTTTTATGATAAACAAAACAGTCTGGGCGTTTTATGCGGGCCATATATTGGCATTTTTGCTATAAGTACCATAATTTATGCAACTTAATGAATTTTTCGACATTTGTAGAAGATTTATGAACCAATTTCAGCGACTGATTATATCACTTTAATATAAAAAAAACTAAGGTAGGTTTCTAAAACAGAATTTAATTCGCACAGATAATAAATACAGATGCGATATGAACGTCGTTGTTTCCGCATCCGTGTTCGATTTGAGTTCTGTCGTTTAAGAAAATAATTCGGTTTTGAGAACTGGCTTAATTAGGCTCGTGTTACATATACCTCGTTAAATAAGAACTCTGTCACAAATTGTTGAATACGTAACAAAACTGGTATGGATGGTTTCTATTTTTCTTATTTATCGTCTTTGGGCTCCAAATGTTTCTCAAACATGAATAGAAAAATAAAATGGCTGGATAACTCGTGCAAACTTGCACAGTAAACTCTTTGAAATAAGATCATTTGCGTCATTGGTGCACATGCGAAGGAGATAGCATGCGATCATCTCACGCGATCTGCTCTAGTCAGCAAACGTTTTAGAACAAAAAAAGAATACTAAAAACCGGCCAAGTGCGAGTCGGACTCGCGCACGAAGGATTCCGTATCATTATTTATAAAAACGAGCAAAAAAAACACTTTTTTGTAAGGGGGGCTCCCCTTAAATATTTATTTTATTCTGTTTTTAGTATTTGTTGTTGTAGCAGCAACAGAAATACATAATCTGTAGAAATTTCAACGGGCTAACTATCACGGTTCATGAGATACAGCCTGGCGACAGACGGACGGACGGACGGACGGACAGCGAAGTCTCAGTAATAGGGTCCCGTTTGACCCTCTGGGTACGGAACCCTAAAAAACCGACCATTTGCGAGTCGTACTCACACGCACACAGGGTTCCGTAGCACCCAACAATATAATACCAATATTTTGAACGCATTTATTTGTAAAATTACACTGAACAGCAAAAGTAAATTTGTTTTTTTTATAGTATGGTTATGAAAAACAAAGTTACTGCTCCAGTTTGCAGAAAAAACCCATGTCTACAAAACTAAATATCGATAGAGACCCCACACAATCAAATACGTAGATTTTTTTTCAAACCTTTGTTACGTGTATGGATTATTTAACATCTTTGTATAGCGGTTCAAAGAAGGCAGCTACTCTCCAAATTTCAACTGTTTGGACCCAACAGTTTCGGAGCAAAAATTCTGTGACAGACTGGACAGAGCAAAAATTCTGTGGCATACGGTCGGACAGACTGACAGGACGAATAAGGCTTCCGTTTCAGCAAATTTTTCAGCAATCCGATTTGGCAAAGGATCCCTAAAAATACGCATGTGTTCGAACTGTGCCTTTTGCCGTTGAATGAACTCGCCGTATATTTGTATCCCTCAATGCATGCTGTATGCACTTGAAATAAAATACACCATTCATGTATTCGGTTCTTTAAAAATATATTGCTCAGTGTGTGACATGGTGGTGTGGTGGCGCGCCTGCTGCGAATTTCTAATTTCGTACAGATTTCAGACAAAAAGAAACAAGTTTTGAAATGGAACTTTAATAAAGAACGAATGCTCAAGTACCAATACCGTCTCCAAGTAAAAAAATATTTGATTTAGTTCATAGGAAATCATCATCATCATTTCAGCCGAAAGACGTCCACTGCTGGACATAGGCCTCCCCCAAGAAGGGGGGGTTTTGCCATAATCGCCACGCTTGGCAGGCGGGTTGGCGATCGCAGTACGGTTGTTACAAAAGCACAGAGAACGCTGCTGCCCATTCTCTGCAAAGTCCCTTAGTCGCCTCTTACGACACCCACGGGAAGACATGGGATGGTGCTATTCTTTACGTCCGACACCATACAGAACTTCATAAGAAATATAAAAAGTATTTCATAGGAAATGCATAATAAATATATCCAAGAGACTTCAGAGAGCCAGAATATCCTGTATAAATATTTTATTATAATTTACCGCAAATTATGGATTAGGAATAATTTGGGGCAGACCGGATGCGAAAACGGAAGCCAAGTTGCCAAGAAGGGCCAGTTTTGTTTTTTTTTTTTCGTATTCAATTTTTATTCGAAGTGAGCATGCAGTAGGTATGTGAATTAAAAACGATTCCTAAATATATTTTACAAAGCTTGTTATGCTTAGGATATTCATCTTGTCCTTTAACCAGTTCAATTAATATTATTAGTCAACTTAACTACCATCAACTACTACTACTACTTACGTATCTTTACTATCTTATCTTCTTGTTTTGTTTTTCCTAGTGTTTCTTCTTATCTTTTTAGTTAGTCTTCTTGTTCTTTTTTGTTGCGTGGTAGTCTAGTACCCATATTTTTCGATTGAGGTCAGATGAGCTTACATAAAAATCAGCTTGTACTACATGAACTTTTTTTAAAAGTTTAACACAGGCAAACACAAGACAAAATACAAAACCAAACTGCTTTACAAAATGCCGTCTTCTATACAATTTTTTTAAATACTTTATGCATTCAGTAAAAAGCTGACATTTTTAAATTACAAACAAGCACTTCAATTCTAATTATTTGTAAGTACTATAATATAACGATTATGTTCCTACATGAAGGTTTTATTAAAAAGCTGCCGAAAAATAAAACGGCACCATTTTTGATCATTGGCTCTTCTCAGCGGTTTTTGCACTCAATCAAAATGCAAACGCGGACGTATTATCATTGCCTAGCATCATCGAACCCCATCAATCAAAGTTTTAAGTAGGTTTGTGTAGATAAAGCAGAAGCTCCAATGGACCGCCCTTCCGAGCTTTGAGTTCGTGAGCCGAACTTCCACGATGCCCTCGGCGAAGCCCCGAACGCGGCACGAACAAGTGGACCCGCTACGATACGAACGAATACCAGTCGGAAACGAAATACCGTCGTATTAGTACGTCTCAGTCGCCCGCGCGCACGCGAACCTAAGTTATTCTCTTCGTCACACACTTGTGACTGTAAGTGGAGTGAAACTTATGAAAATCTGAAGAATATGTTATAAAACATAGCGGTTTAGTGTTACTTTTTAGAAGCAGTTGTTCAGTGGATTTTTCTGACACATTACGGTGGACGTTCGCGCCACGAAATTGTTTTTGTTTGCGCGGTTTGAGCCGGTGCACTAATTGCTGTTGCGGAGGTAAGCAAGATTTTTTGTTGTAATTGTTAATGGATATAGCTGGACTTCGTTTCATTTGTTGTTCGCTTTTATATAATCACTTCGAAATAATTGCTCGGATAGAGAACAGGTTTACTTTATACGAAGTTAACAACAACGAACGAAGGCAAATAAACTCGTATACCGCCAATGGCAACGTCTTCTTTGTAATCATCGCTATTAAAAACCTGATGCATTTTATCCTGTTTCATTTTTATTCTACATCTAAAGTTGTATTCTTCATTGGAATCTGTCAGTCATTATACACTTATTCATTTGGTCACAAATCATTCATCCCATGATCCAGGGACTATAAAAAAGCTGCCTTTTGCGTGTTTATATCTATCGGGTCGGCTCATCCGCCGACTGGAACCAGTTCTCGGCCAGATGATAGTTTGTTATTATTTTTTGCCTCGAGCGGGTATCTCAGTGGTCCGGTATCGAAAGAACCACTTCCATCTTACGCCATGTGCCATCGTCCACACAATAAGAATATGTATTCGGTATGTCGCTAATGACTCCACATGAAGTATGTTACCTGTAATGTACTTACGCAGCTTGTCGTTAACGAACATGGAAGAAGATGAAGAATGCCTGTAGCATATTTGGCTCAAGGCATTATGATAATATTCGCTCTAAATAAAGCTAAGACACGGAAATATTTAACTTTGATAACAAAGCTGATTCAAGTATAAAGAGAAAATTATTTTGACATTTTCAATTCTCTCCAGGGTGAATACTTAAGTCTATTATGCTTTGACTTCTGTAAAAGATTCTAGCACTTTATCATAACTGCGAGTTAAAATTTCAGCGATGTTAAACATCAACATTCCAAAGCGTAGTTGTTTGATGTTCTTATCATCATTGGTCTTCTACTAAATTGACTAGAAGTATCAATAATGAAGTATACAGTATTGCTAACTTGATAAGCTATCGTGGTTTTAATTTGGTTTCTAAAGATAAATACTATTTTGATTTTAGATTATTTTAAAATTCAGATAGCGTCTTCCTCAGACTTTTGGCGTTTTGTACCGTCATTGAAACTTGCTTCTGACCACCGTAAGAACTATTCCAGCTTGCAGCGCCCGGCAGCTATAAACCCTTTCTCTTCCTTAGTCGAAAAAGGGTGGGTCATATACATATAAAATTAATAAAAAAACTCGCTTTTCGGTCTGTTATTGTTTTACTACTATCGGTCCACACAAAAAGTGGCGTTATGCCGATGTTGTCTTTATGTGCACTTTGTTTTAAAAATGAGCAGACCCACCCAGCTTTGGTCGACTGTACAGACCCGTATCATATTGTCACCTCTAGGCATTCGATTCGGCAGTGCAATAGGTATGCTTCCATGAAGCTTTGTATATAATAATTATGTGGTATCAAACTTATAACGAACTGATACTATACATATTATGTAACACATCAGATTAAAATTAAGTTTGCAACGTTGACGCTCGCTGGGACACTTCATGAGATGGAAATGATGGAATATTAAAATCCTTTGGCCCATCCTGTATCAAAATAAGTCTTTTATTGATGCATCTTCGAGTTCCACTGGCTCATCCGATATCGTGAATTAATATTATCTAGCGTCAAAATGATGGTTTAAAATTCTTTCTTCGCTTCAGTGATTGGTTTTACTTAAGATATCAAATCTAATCCGCCTTGCGTGTAAGTGCGGAATACTGAAACAAGGTTTCATGCAATTCGATAGTTGTTAAGCTTTGTATTTGATTTCCATTTGTTGACTGTATTACGGTGAAGTCAGAATCATACATAATGCGTTTGGGGATTATTAAACAAGCATGTTCATGATCATCTATACTTCAACAAACATCTCTGTGCAGATGGAAAATAAATATATCAAGATTGACAAATCGAACCATATTTTCTTGACAAGCAACGCCACTTTGGACTGCACATTTAAAGCGGTCATACTATGCGTCTTTTCACTGGCATTTATTATCATTTTAGCTGACGATTGCGTTGCTAAGGACATTACTATTTCTGATTAATAAACCTACGGTGTTACACCCACAGTTATCTACCTAGTTATTTATTTACTTAGAGATACATTATTTAATTATCAAACACTTAGTTATCTGATGTTTATTTATGGCCGTTGCCACTGGAATGCAATGTTTACCTCACTATCGATCTAAAACTCAATAATTGCTTTAAGAAACTGAAAGCGCACTAAGCTACATTTTAATTGCCGTAAAATCATTCATGTACTTACTTGACTAAATTGCGCAAATTTGTGGCTTGGCCTACTTTAAATACGCAAAATGTATCAAATTCTATGTTGCACTGCGTTTAAGTATGATTTGGGATCGTTAAGGTTAATCGCCTTTTTTGTATTAATAACATGAATCATTTCGAATAAACGTTTATGTTATAGTTAAGCCTATTTATCTTTATCTGTCAATGACGAATCTATCACAGTTTTAACATAGATTACCTACTTACTATCGTTGTCCATTCAATAACCTTTGTTATGAGAAATACATTCTATTCAGTAACATTCGTATCGCTCACAAAATTATATCCAGAAATGGATACAATTTCGTGATCCTGAACATAAACCTCGAAAATGGGAAAGGATCAATGAGTCTCGATAATGGATTGAAATATATCCGTAAAGTGATGACATTATTTACAAAATAAATCTTCGGTAAGCTCTTTCCAGATGAAAGTCTGCTTTGTTTAATTTAATTACTTACTGGTAGTGATGTTGTTTCGTTGCTTCTAATTTGAGGCGATTTGACAACAGCTGAGCACCACTTAGGCACTTTGAGTAACTAGATTCTGATTTAAAAATGTGATTTGTTTTTAAATTCTCGTGTCGATCAGCCAGCAATGGCATCTTTAGTCATGGACTTTATAGCCATATAAACGAATGATGCCAAAGATGGGACCTCTCTCGACTATTGGAAATCCTTGCACAGTAAGATACAGAATTTGACGACGTTCCTTTTTGGAAAAAGTACGGAGTCGTAGAAATTCCCAATAAATTACATACCTTACGTAAATCATATCGATTTCTTGGTAACCACTTATCACATCCTGCCAACCATTTCTGAGTCAGGACGTAGAAACTAAAATCATAAGTTAGGTACGGTGACCTATCTGGAGACGTTGGCGTTGATAACGCAGGGTAAATGTCCTGGAGACATCCGGTGGAGACAATGCTTGCCTGCGTAGATCATACGCAAGCACATGATAACAAGTTTATGAATATGAGTAAAATTTCACAATTACCGCTTCATTAGCCTCGCACAAATGCCAACTTTATTTAGTAGTGTTAAAGATCAGATTTAATTGCGAATCATGAGTGACGAGTAGTATGTAATCCGGGCATCGCATCGTGGAGAGAATTTTGTAATGCTGGGCTTGGTGCGTAAAGTTCATGCCAGTGTTGTTTCTCCTTTGCAGAAGTTAGTTGTCAATGTTTAATTGTAAGGAAAGCACATTGTTACCTACAACATGTCAAGCCGAGCTCGTCATAAACTGTTTCATATTCTGGAAAATAATACTTAATTATTGCTTGTGGCATTAATTGTTCTTTCTTGCCTTCCAGGGTTTATTAAATATGGCTTACTTTAGATAGTTCTTCCAGTTTTGTTCCAACATCGCTTGATATTTTCCATCTTTCAAATACAGTAGTATGTGAAAGACTCAAAACATCAAGTCCAAGAAAGCTCATCTGACATTAAGATAATATCTATACCCAACGGAAACATTCGATAGCTCCAATAAAAAATGACTTCCCCTAAATTATTCATCCGCATCATTTACCCGGTAAGGTGTGTATCATTCCCTCAATAAATTCAGCGATTATAAGTGGAGACCGTTAAAACATCTGCATAGCGAAGATGGGGGCGAAACAAAAAAAACCGGCCAAGTGCGAGTCTTACTCGCACACAGGGTTCCATAGCTCCAAACAATATAATAACAATATTTTGAACTGTCATTCATTAGTTAGTAAACTTCCACACAACCGCAAAACTAAATTTGTTTTTCATAGTATGTTTATGAAAAACAAAGTTACTGCTGCAGTTTGATGAAAAAGTCCCATATCTCAAAAACTAAACATCATATCTTATTGAAACCAATTTTCGTTGATAGTTTTTTTTACGTTCTACAATCCTAAATATTTTCAGAATTATCCTCCTCTTACTTTAGAAATTAGAGGGGGGGGGACACACATTTTACCACTTTGGAAGTGGCTCTAGCGCAAACTATTCAGTTTAGAAAAAAATGATACTAGAAACCTCAATATCATTTTTGAAGACCTATCCATAGATACCCCACACGTATGGATTTGATGAAATTTTTTTTTTTGGTTTTCAGTTCTAAGTATGGGGACCCCCTTAATTTATTGTTTTTTTTCTATTTTTGTGTGAAAATCCTAATGCGGTTTACAGAATACATCTACTTACCAAGTTTCAACAGTATAATTCTTATAGTTTCGGAAATAAGTGGCTGTGACATACAGACGGACAGACAGACAGACAGACAGACAGACAGACAGACAGACAGACATGACGAATCTATAAGGGTTCCGTTTTTTGCCATTCGGCTACGGAACCCTAAAAACGCCCAAGTTTCCGTTACTAAAACATGCACGGAAGACTCTCAATTTCTCCAGGAAGCGCTAGAAACATTATTGATCACTCAATTAGATGCAAATTCATTTAGAGTTTGTGTTAATTAGTTACCTGCGATCAAATTTGATTAAATCAATATTACGATTGTAACAAGGTTTTTATGTCATTAATTGGTATAACATAACTTGGAAGCTATATTGCTAACAGTTACACAAGATTTTGTAGCTAATGATGTAAGAACCCGTACCCGAACATTGGGACATCATATTTACAATCCGAACGCTCCCAGAATATTTTAATCTACTTGAAGACGTTATAAGGTTACTGATTAGTAGAATACGGTACCTGTAATTTGAAGCTCTTTGTTCAACACAGAGATATGTAATATTAAAATCGAAAGCCATAAACCAACCAGTGAAATCCAACAGATGTTTCCTTTGCAAGCAGAAATAGATGCTAATCAATAGTGACCGGGTAACGGAAATACTATTTAAAAGCAATGGGAACATCCAAAACTGGCCCACCTGACTCGGGGGTGGTTCGG
The DNA here is from genome assembly GCA_949152445.1 of Cerastis rubricosa. Lineage (NCBI taxonomy): Eukaryota > Metazoa > Arthropoda > Insecta > Lepidoptera > Noctuidae > Cerastis > Cerastis rubricosa. The sequence goes on along the minus strand of OX424525.1, from coordinate 10,907,795 downwards.
ATATAAATAATGTGCCAATTCCACCGGCCGGCTTTGCCGACACAGTTGCAGCACAATGCTACGACCAAACGAAATGTTCTCGAAATAATGCTCCGTTGAATGAACGCCAAAATGTGGAAGTTGTGTTGTGGAGTTAGATATAGGAAGTCTTGAAAGCTTTGGACATCGTAAAGTGTGGGCAGACAATAATTTAATGGGCTAACAAAATGGTGCGAAATTGCTGCCAGCCCACCACCACTAAAAAGGTTGTTTTACAATAGGCACTATAATTTTTGGAACCTTTTATTTTTTTGGAGCTATGGCAAGAAGCTTTGTAGGTGTTAACCGCACAACAAAATGCACAGTAACTATAAACTTTTTACTGAATTCTCATTGGTCGTCTGAGTAGGCCTATTATGATAATGACCTTTTGATATTCGATTTTTTTAGTATGCCCTTCATACAAAATTCAATGCTAAGAAATCGGCATAATGTCAAGTGGATTTAAAAGAACAAATTATTGAATATTTATGACACCTTACTTTTCATAAGTTGTGTCGTCAGTTTGGGGATCGGATTGTATCTTAATTTTTCATCGTAGGAAAGTCATGGAACGTTCAGCTATATACGTGTTTCTGACTGCAACGAGCTTGCCAATATTCGGAACAAAACAATGACGCCATTACCACAAGGATACTGTGAAATCACGTAAAATACAGTCATCGCGATACTAGTATAACAGGTGGGACGTGCAATACTCGTCGTTAGCATACTGTACCAGCGTGATATTCGGCAAGACCGGAATTCTGTCGAGTCAAATTTATGCCGCTTGCGACACTACGCAGCTCCACAGTACGCAACCGTGGTGAAATGTCGCCCTCTATTATTATTTTAACACTTCATCAATCTTTGTCTCCTCTCATATACTCACTACTTTGTCCCCACGCCTCGCCATCAACGTTTCCACTCAACAACCATCCGATCTCACGCTAATATTATTTTCCCATTCAATGGACATAATCTTCTCCTTATTGCTTTTCAATCTTCGACGGTGGTCTCATTTCCTTTCGTCAATAAAGAATAATGTAATGGTTTACCAGGATAAACCGATCCTTGTCAATGTAAGTTAACTCGAAAGGATCTAATGATAGAGTACGTTTTACTTTGTCGAGAATGTTACGAGCGCGTTGACTGAAGGAGCAGTGAACTTTGCGGAGTGTCGAGGCTCTTCTACACCTGAGGTTCACTCGCACAGCCATTAGTTCCGACAATTTAAAGCTTCAAGATAGATATCACGTGCTTATCACACATTTGGTGGTCGAGGGAACTTAATGACGAGACTATTAACTGGACGGAAAGGATGAAAACGCTTTGATGCTCTTTCTAATGAAGCTATTACAGCTTAACCTAATGACGCAATCTTTCCTACTTGTCAAAGTCATGACCAACAAAAATGTAAGCACTTACTTGAGGAATTATTTGTATACTTACCTACGTACTTGTATTTGTAAAGGCTTCCAGCAAGTCATCCAAGCAATAAACTGAAAAATTGCGTTGTAATTGGTTTTCGATGAGAAAACGAATTATAACAGGGCGCGAGTACTTCAACTGGTTGATTGTTGTAATAATGAGTTCAAGTTTATAATTAGGAACGCATATTATCACGATCTAAAATGGTATAATTGTGTTGGTAATTTATTTAATACCGAAGTTAATTTACGTTTTCTCACACGAATTTGTAACATCATTCGAGTCAAAAGCACGGTCGAATTGAAATTGTGTTGTTCTATCTGAACAATTTTGATGGATGTTGGGAACGCGTTCAGTTGCGTGTGTATGTTATTTATTTCTGGTAAGCGAGTGGACTTTTACGGCGAAGTGAGTGACTATTTTAAGTGCCTCCGTCAAGGCAGCCGGCATGTACCGACTTCGGCATGCTCGCGACGGAACGACGCTTCACTTCAACCGCTGGATAATTAACAAATTAGTTCCCCTACCGAATTAATGTAAACCGAGCTTTACCTACGACATCTATCTTAACTCTCAAACTAATGATACGCTGAAATATTAATTCGCCAGTCATTGACCAATTTATTAAAAGTAGCTGTTTGTTATTTCAAGTCTGTAGATACCTACGCTAATCTACCTATCATTTATAATCGTGATACACGATTTCAAGTTTTTGTAATGAAGAACCATGTAAAAAACCGGCCAAGTGCGAGTTGGACTCGCGCACCGAGCGTTCCGTACAAAAATGATTAAAAATATTTTTATTATATGATGTAACTAAAAATTAACGGTGTTCGCAATTTTTCCTTTATCTGTGCTATAAGACGTTGCTTCGTACCAAATTTCAAGATTCTGAGTTCACGGGAAGTACCCTGTAGGTTTTGATTCCCTTGCGAGTTTAGAAAATTTGCGGAAATTTGCTGCATAAACGGCTGTATCTTTTGATAGCGTTGTCTTAGAAGTTTGATTTCACAGCTGCAAGGGACAGTAGACCTGAGTGTTTGATATAAATTCCAGCTTGATACCTCTACGCGTTCCTGAGAAAAAGGGTCTTGACAGACAGACTGACAGACAGACGGACAGACGGGCGGACAACAAAGTGATCCAATAAGGGTTCCGTTTTATCGTTTCGAGGTACGGAACCCTAAAAAACCAGCTATATTTGTGTATTAATAGAGATACAAACAAGGTTTGTCTATGCTCCGTGCACCGCACAACTTACAAGAACAAAGCTAACTGAATGTAGTGTAATTATGCACTGTTAACGGTATAATAATTCTAGAGTATTGTTGGCCAATACCGGGAGACTTGTTGTCCGTAATAATGGAACAAGCAGGTGGTAGAAGTTCGCCTTTAAACGTACTGCCGACGAAACATATATAAGCCTATTATGGCGTACCACGACTTCTGTTTGAGAACGAAATGGTTTTGTGTAAACCGTCTTTATAATATGAATGAGAACGTAAAATATTGTCCGGTCTGAAGGTGTATTGGGTACATAATGTTTGTTCAGGTGATTTAATGTTAATGTGTGCTTGCTTTTCTCATGTTTGGTAGATATTTCGATACAGTTGAAACTATACTTACATATATAATAGGTAATCTCTCAAGTCGTTTTTAAACCTGTATAATATTAAGTTAGTTTGGCCGTCGTTTCCTAAATACCAAACTAAGAGTTCAAACAAAGAAACGAAGAAACCGCTAAAAAGGGCATAATTTAACACTAAATGTACCTAAATAAAATTTCTTCCCTATAACAAAAAGGACTACGCCATTGTTCCGTTAAATGACAACAAGGACCCAAAAAAGACTAAAACAAAGGAGGTTACTCTTAGTACAAAAACTCCACAAAACATTTTTTAAATCAAAATGATTCCTAGCGGCCATGTTTAGTATAATTGCGGGGCTTCTGACAATAAATAGTCGTCATTAGGGCTGCGGGCAAGGGCCATTATGTCACCGACTCACCGCCACCAGACTAACGCGCCACTGCTCCAAGGGCTTTTGTAACACCACTTACACCTTCCAGAACTACGGTTTTTTACCTCACTAAATAATTGGTCATGTCATATTTAAGTTAGTTTCATGTATTCATGAAAGTTGCATGTGGATTTATGTAAAATGAAAGATTTAAAAACGTGGCGATTATGGCAAAATCCTCCAAAATGTTAATGTGGCGACACTAGGTCTCCCGACCTATGTCCAGCAGTGGACGTCTTTTAGGCCGAAATGATGATGATGATGAAAGATTTCATATAATTATTGTCTGATGTTATTTTCGTCGAACAACCAAAACGGTAAACATGAATTTACCAGCAGATCTCAGTACTTCACGCTTTCAGAATCCAAGAGGAGTATGAATATATTTGGCATGAGGTCCCACGAGTATTCTTAATTAACTGACCTGCGTAACTTTGTCTGCATCACATTTTCCCCGTTTTTGCAATATTTTTATTGATTCTCTGCTAGCTATTGGTCGTAGCTTTATGTTGTATATTGCTTTATGTTTCTCGATAAATGGACTGTCCAACACTAAAAGAAAGACTCTTTTTCAGTTCCTGAGATTAGCGCGATCAACCAAGCAAACAAACACATCAGCTTTATAATATAAAGTATAGATAAGGATAACTTTAGCGAAGGTCGGGCATTTTAGACGACGCGACTGTCTCTTGTAATTTTGAAATTCAAAAAGTGCTGATTATTAAATGGATTTTGATTTTAATTTTAGCACACCTGAGACTACCTACTGGGTAGTAGTCTACCAAGCTAGTCAGCTAATGGTAAATCTTTTTGCCTCGCAGCATCAGTACTTCACATCTAACTCGTGCTGACCAGAGAGAAGAATAGATGCTTGTGTCAATCCATCATGATGATATTACTATAGCGCGAGAAAGCCCAGCGGTAACACAAAGTGCAGTATAATGCAATGCACCTCAAAGTTTACTAGTCAAGTGACGAGTTGGAATGCAAGCGAGGTCTTGAAGGAATGAGAATTTTAATAAGTTTTATTGCATTATATTAAGTAGGCAGGATCGAACTTTAATGCTATTCTGTCTTTTTTCGGGGCATTTTCTTGTAACTTCGTCGAAACATAGACTATACTTCAAAACTTAAGCTTTAAAGTATAGTCTCGTAGTTTACTTTCATAATGCGCACAACAAAGGAGTGGAACTCTCTGCCTGCCTGTGTCTGTTTCCGAAAGCTTACAACCCTAATCTCTTCAAAGTTACAGTGGACAGGCTTCTTCTGGGTAAGCACGTACCTTCGTCGACTTTGTATCTGTCATCTCTGACCTAGACTAGAGTCAAGAACAAAACCATCGCAAAAAAAAACAAAAAAAAGTTGTCGTAGTTTAAGGGTTCCGTACCTCGAAAAGAAAAAACGGAACCCTAATAGGATCACTTTGTTGTCCGTCCGTCCGTCTGTCCGTCGTCGGTCCGTCTGTCCGTCGGTCCGTCTGTCCGTCGGTCCGTCTGTCTGTCTTTCAAGACCCTTTTTCTCAGGAACGTGTGGAGGTCAAGCTGGAATTTATATCAAATACTCAAGTCTACTGTCCCTTGGAGCTGTGAAAAAATCAAACTTCTAAGCTAACGCAATCAAAATATACAGCCGTTTATGCCGCTATGCGCAAATTTTCGACACTGGCAAGGGAATCAAAACCTACAAGGTACTTCCCGTGAACTCAGAATCTTGAAATTTGGTACGAAACAACGTCCTAAAGCAGGGATAAAGAAAAAATTGCGAAAACCGTAAATTTTTAGTTACATCATATAATAAAAATATTATTAATAATTTTAGTACGGAACCCTCGGTGCGCGAGTCCGACTCGCACTTGGCCAGTTTTTAGGGTTCCGTAGCCGAATGGCAAAAAACGGAACCCTTATAGATTCGTCATGTCTGTCTGTCTGTCTGTCTGTCTGTCTGTCTGTCTGTCCGTCTGTATGTCACAGCCACTTATTTCCGAAACTATAAGAACTATACTGTTGAAACTTGGTAAGTAGATGTATTCTGTAAACCGCATTAGGATTTTCACACAAAAATAGAAAAAAAACAATAAATTAAGGTGGTCCCCATACTTAGAACTGAAAACCAAAAAAAAATTTTTCATCAAACCCATACGTGTGGGGTATCTATGGATAGGTCTTTAAAAATGATATTGATGTTTCTAATATCATTTTTTTCTAAACTGAATAGTTTGCGCTGGAGCCACTTCCAAAGTGGTAAAATGTGTGTCCCCCCCCCTCTAATTTCTAAAGTAAGAGGAGGAAAATTCTGAAAATATTTAGGATTGTAGAACGTAAAAAAAACTATCAACGAAAATTGGTTTCAATAAGATATGATGTTTAGTTTTTGAGATATGGGACTTTTTCATCAAACTGCAGCAGTAACTTTGTATTTCATAAACATACTATGAAAAACAAATTTAGTTTTGCGGTTGTGTGGAAGTTTACTAACTAATACTATTAACTAATGAATGACAGTTCAAAATATTGTTATTATATTGTTTGGAGCTATGGAACCCTGTGTGCGAGTAAGACTCGCACTTGGCCGGTTTTTTAGTTACATAATAGCTCTCCCGCTATCCTTTCAACATGAGTTTCATAAATGTGCACTTCACTTCACTACATATAATAGAAAATAAAGCAGCATAGGCATGCGATATACTATTAGTATTTCCGTATTAGTCTGAGAAATGAAATAAAAGAAAGAACATGCAACATTTTCCCGCGCCACTTATAATCCAAAGGAAAATGACATGATTTAAGAGCGGGCACAGGTCTTTTTATATGCTGTGTCTGTAATTAGAGAAATTACTCACCGTTCATCGTACTTTTTCCTGGGATTATAGGTAAAGTTCTTAGTGGAATCGCTTAAACTAGTAATAATCGTCTCTTTTACAACCAACATCTTTTTCTTTGTCCGCTAAGTATGGGTCCTTCGATTCGCCCGTCTACGTTTGTTTGATCGTACAGACAGCGTCAGTATGTGCTAACCCCTCTACAGTCCTGCCGAGTACGCCAGGGGGGTAACTACTTAATGATGCTGTCTGTACAAACTCTTTATTTATTTATTTTCTTCACGATTTAACTCAATTACACTTTCATTTTCATTCATTTCATCCCGGAATCACCCACTGTTGAGTATGGGCCTCCCCTTTCTCCGCCATTCTTCTCTGCTCTGTGCGTCCCACGGTTTCGACGATATCGTCAACACAACGCGTTTTTGGACGTCCCGGCCCTCGTATTCACAAACGCTCGGATTCGATTTAGATTCGGAAAGTCGTATGTCTATCTCGCCCGCTTTCGTAATGCCAAAACAAGTTAGACATACGAGTTATCGAATCGAAATTTAATCAAAGCATTTGTGAATAGGGGGCCTGGTTTCATTATACAAATACCAATAAGTATTACCTACTGCTGTTTTAGTTCTAAAAGACATCAACGCAACTGACAGCTCATATCTCTAAAAAAGTATTCGAACTGTTTCAATAGCAATGCCTCATAAGACCACATACAAACGTTCGATTAGGTAACACAAAACAATAACATTCTTCGATCCTTATAGCAGTATTGCATTTGAATATAATATCGCGAGTGTCCTGGCCCCTCGGAAAACGCTCGGATTCGATTTCGATAAGTCGTATGTCTATCTTGTTTTGGCATTACGAAAGTGAGCGAGATAGACATACGACTTTCGGAATCGAAATCGAATCCGAGCGTTTGTGAATAGGGGACCTGAACACAAAGGTAGACAGCCTTGATATGTCGAGGACCGAACTAGACAGTGGTTTAGTCTACAGTGGTTTCTTCATACTACATTAGTTATAATTAACTGCGAGTTAAATGGAGTTTGTGATTGCAATAACTAATTTAACTGAGGTCCCAATAGCTTATTCTGTGGAGCAATATTTTACTCTGAATTATGAATATTGTTCTAGACTTCGAGATAAGTGATCTAGCGACAGTTATATGCAAAATATTAGGTAATTAACGGAATCAATTAAAACAAAGTCGTGCATGATACGATCACAGACGCAGATGTTGATGTAGGATCGAGATTGATACAAAAAAAATATACAAAAAAAAGTCTAGAATCATTTGTAGGTTTTTACAATCATTAATCGGCAAAAAGTTTAAATCATGCCGACGCGACGGTATACCTACTACTCGTATTCAAGAAAACTTGATCATCTCGATACAATTTGGTACTGAACATAAATTTAATTAGTAGACGGTCATTGACTACGTGTTTTGGCATCGTTAAACGGGTTAAACCATACAAATGTAGTGGTACCATCGAAAAACAAACAAAATATTTAAATAAAAAGATACAAATGCAGCTTTAAAATACTCAACGGAGATGATCTTCCATAAAGATTACAACTGTAAAGGTATATTTCGTGCATTTTTATAAGGTACATGCTTGAACTCGGCAGCTCGGTGCCTTGGTGTACACACGACGCCTTATCAAGTTTTACATTTCTAGTATAACATAGCCTCGCATTGTATAGATTTCCCGTACAATTAAAGATCCGCATAAACTGGTTTTGTGTCGCTTGATTGGTCGTCATGTGTACCTTCTCGGTTCAGGGTTACCATAAAGTCACGGCTTCGTTTTTATAGCTTACGATCACGAAAACTCCAACAATAGTGTGCAGTAAAAGTATCTATTTTGGACTAGACAAACGACTGCCCTCGTAAACATGTCAGAGTTATTACGACACGTCCAAAAGTTTGTAAGTGGAATAATAATTCATGATTATGGTATGGTATAACCACGTGTATAACTACAAACATGGGTGTGAATGGTTATGGATACGTACACAAATACACATTTTGACACATGACATAGGTACGCTATTCCAATATAACATGACCTCGCCGTGTTTAGATTTCCGATACAATGACAGATCCGTTAATATTGGTTTTGTATAGCTACATTTGTCTCCGTGCGTACATTGAAGCTATAAAGTGCGTTTAACCGCGTAACAGCCGTAACAGGTGTCAAAACAGAGGCAGATGGCTACAAACTCGTAGACGAGCCACCATTAAACACTTAGGGTAATTCTGTAAATGTTTTATTTTATATTATAGGAGTTACCTGTCAACGCTACCTAGGTACTTAAAGAGATATAAAGTTAACAATGCGGATAAGGTCTCTGAAGTAGTAAAATAGCAGTAAAAGAGAGAAAACTCATTCGGAAACTGAAAAGAAAACAATTTCCACAGCAATTATTAGTGTCGTAAAAACTTCGCCTCCAACTTAATTTGAATTATATTGCACCTGAAATTGTACAACAAAAATTGGACCTACATAGATACCTATTATTATATAACACTATTATAGCTACAGATCAGCTACAGATAATTAGCTGCCCAGTCATTTCCCGCCTATGTAGAGGTCTGCGTCCAGTCTAACCGTAGCTTCATACTAGTATTTTACATGGAGCAACTGCCTATCTGACCTCCACAACCATTATATTGCTTCATCTGACAAACAGTCTTACCCTTGGTAAGACTGTTTGTCAGATGTCCGCCCCCTGTAACGACTATCAAAGATCTAAAAAGGACAGCCATGACCAACGAGTAAAGTGCTTGTTAAAATTAACTCCCATTCTTGTAAACATAACCGCTTACAAAATCTGCACCTGCTGAAAACCAGAGTACTTACTGAAACGTTTGTTTAACCGAATGTTTACACAACCTAGTATTTCGTAAGTATAAGTAACATGATTACGGAATTCGACTAAAAATAATCTAAGAGTGTACGTGAAGTGCAGAAGGGAGAATAAGCTGGATCGATATACAGGTAATCGGATTTACCGGCCATTCCCCTGACAGACCAGGAAGTTAGTGACCCCACTCAACGGGAGACTGAACTCAATAAGCCTTTATTTTCCCTTTATATTGTCCCATATTTCACTGAAGGGAAATGTACGCGCCGCTTCACATGGTGTCCTTGTCTATGTGTGTGTGAAAATTGTTTATTTTTTAATTTTTGTTTATGGTAATTAAATAACCTTTCAATTTAGGTTTGTAGGTTCTGTGTTACGAATTGGAAGGGTCATTCTGTTGCGTTTTGACATCGTTTTTTAAAGATGATAACTGTTAATCATTGGGTAATGTTTTCCGGTTAATTATAGGGGCCTTCATTTAATTAGCCATAAGTTTTTGTTAACAGTATTTTGGTTATTCTTAAGATAATTCTAAATGCAAAATGAATAGAGTGACATCATTGTCACGTGTTGACCAGCCATACATAAAAACAAAGCCGTGGTCAGCTTTTTTGCAACTTATCCACCAAGTTATTTTAAACCATGTCAATTACAAAAAATCGGTGAGAAAACACATTGTTCTTTATAGAACCGGTCCTAAATATGGTATGTGTTAATTGTTTACTACAATAACGAAATCTTTTACGGTATGCTTCGGAGTACTTTGAACAATTTGACTTGGAAGTCATGAATGTTTGACTGCATTATATTCTCACGAAACGAAACTGGACACGTTTCAAATGGAATGACATTGCTGTGCTAACCAAGAATACAATCCAGTCGATAACCAGAATAACTTGACTGGTCACGGTGGCGTTTCATGTAAAGGCAAAAAACAAAAGCATGTCAAAATGAGTACATTTGAACTTAGTTCTATATTTCGCCGGATGCCAAGTTAAATTGGTATCGATGTACGTGGACTGATGAGTTAGCGATACATTGTGTCACATTGCCTTAATGTTTTCGTGATTCTGTAATGGAAATCTGTAAACAAAGCGTTGTAATGCAAATGTGATACTGGTAAGTGGTACTGGAAGCGTCATCGCTAGGAATAGGTAGGTAACTGTTTCGTTGTACTTAGGTACTAACTTAACACCGCTCTACTTTTAGATCTTCGTGCTTAGATTATGATTGATGGATGACAGTAGCCTTTTCATACGGTCTACAAAAGCTTTCGATCTAGCACGATGATAAGGTATGGCGATGATGAGATAAAATCTGTTCATATTTAATTACTTAGTACTGTTTTAATGTTTTTTTCATTGATAAGCCCTCGATCCAACCACAACCCCACTGGGCCCGCGTGGTGGATTACAGCCCACTCTCTCTCGTAGAGAGGAGGCCTGTGTCCCAGCAGTGGGAACACTATAGGCTGATGATGAAGCCCTCGATCTGTATTCGGGCCGATGTAAAACTTTTTTGTACATTTTTGGCAAAAAAGTTTGTATTGGTAATTTTGTAATTTGATTTGATGTAATTAAATAAAAAAAACAAAAACGTTGCCGAAAAAATTTTGTTGTTGAAAAAATTTATACTGTAATCGATTAGGTTCATCTGTTTTCGATTTTTGAACTATCTATTTGTATCTAGTCTGTATAGATGTCTGGGCTAACGAACTAGAAATATTCTAAAAGTCTAAGTTTCAACCAGTTTCCATAGCCAATGGCAAAATAATCCGGTATGAATAAATACTGAGATTTATTAGCTCTCTGTTTTTCTACTACCTACCTAATTAATATTTAGCTATTTTGTGTTTTTTACAATTCATTACGTTGTTTCATTTGTATCTCAGTATTATTAAAGACTTTTTTTAATATATACATATAAGAGACATCTTATTTAGTTTTAAAGAAAGCTTACTTACAGACTAATAACAATCATAAGTATCCTGCATAAGTAATGACATTTGTTAATTACAAGCTTCCACATATGTATATATGTATATACTTAGTTATGTATTATTTGCGTTGACCAGTTACAGCGATATGAGTAAATAAACAGATTACAATGTTAGCATAATAGGCATGTCAAATCGAGCAATATCAAAATCAGTGCAGTATAAAATGCTAAAGGCTGTCACCAAAATACTCCCTGATTAAAATCTTTCTAATTTTATGTGCGCTGGTGCTAAATAATAGTAGATTATGCACCGAGGGGCTAAAGTTGTGTCTTATGTCACGGGCGTCATATTGAATCTCGAGCGCAATGAAGGATTCGGGATTTAACTCACGAGCAAAGCGAGGGAGTTAATACAAGAATCCTGAATGCAGCGAGGGATTCAAGCTAGCCCAAGGCAAAGACACCTTTAGCCCAGAGGAGGATACTCTACTTTTTACACCTACTGTGAGAAAATAATAGCAATAGTACGAAAAACAAATAAATTAACTAATGTTACAGCCAATTACTATTACGGTAATAGGGCGCGGTACGGTATTTGTTATAATTAATGCCAGTTTTAATGTTAATCCATTCCTTTTAAAAAATGGTTCGTAGTTATCTAATTATTCTTACAATATTATGTCTTCGAAAACATGGCAACGATATGAAGAAGCAGTCGTTATGATTTTGTAGGAAATCGAGAATATCATCCACGTGTAGTAAGGGTATCGAGAATAGCTTTCCTCTTTCTGGCACCAAAGGGTGTTTGTTAGTACTATACTGCCAATTTAGCTGAGCATGTGAGATTCCAAATTCAAATCACATTATTGACCAGCGGGTCATAATGAAATCCAGTACAACATTATTGACCGGCTGTGCCCCAGGCCACTAATGACTCACTTTAAGTTAAGGTTGCTTGACATATAATTTGACATTTTCGAGCAGGTGGTGTGAAAATGAATTTCTAGATGTGATGGTAAACTATTGAAAGCTATAACACTAGGTATGCGAAGGCGTTGCGCCTGTACTTTGTCGATGCGAATGGTACATAGAGTAGCGGCCGTTTTCTTAGGTTGTTGATATTAGTGCGAAGGAGTATTGCTGAGTAGTTCGGGACAATCAACCGAGCCGTTTGCGATGTTCATTAAAAAACAAATATCATTGATAGTACGTCTTACTTCCAACGGTAAGAAATGATATCGCTTACAACGGTGTTCATAGACGACTGAAAGGAAACACTTATTTCTGTAGCTAAAAGTGTAAACATTATCACATTAATAAAAATTAAAAAGTATACATAATATAATGTATACCCACTCATCTCAAAACTAGACACGTACTGAGGTTTTTCCTATCACACACGAAAATGGTGAAAATTTTCCCATTTCTATTTATTGACAAGCCGTCTACGAGAAAATTCACGGCTCCCCAATATCACCTGGATATAATATAATCTCATTCTTGAATCTAATTTGTTCACGTGCGTGAAATCCCGGCTGACAACGTATCTCAACTCAGACGACGTTTGCTTTACTAATGTAAAATTCATCCTCTGATACCTTTACTAAAACGTTATCCATGTCATATTTTCGGCTGAGTGTTTGTGTAGATACTGGTAGTGATACAGCAATGTAAAGTCGGTGTATCGATAGTTTCTAGATGATCAGCGATACGCTCGTGGTGGTACGACTACGACCGCGCGCGGTGTCGACAAAATAACTTTAGTTTCGTGGAGAGTCTCCATCGAAGTGAACGTTCCGTTCGTAAGAAGATACCGTGATATGCACACATAGCTCTGATAAGTGAACTGTTTATAAAAACAAGGTGTTATTGCATTAATAAAGTTCAGTGTTTAAGTGACCACGTGACTTTCAACTTTTGTGTTACAAAACTTGTTAAGTGTTGAACGATTCGTGTCCAACTTATAGATACTTTGAGGTATGTATGTAAGATTATTGTTTAAGTTGTTACTTTATTTTTATTGTTTAGATCATTGATCAAAGGGTCATTTTAGGTATCGTACAGGGTGGTAATTAGAAATACGTATTTTCATTTTAGTTCCTTTTTATTTTTATTATTATTTTACCATATTTGGATAAAAATAAAATTAACATTTCAACTCAAAAAAAGAAAAAAAAAATCTTTTTGTTATATTTTTTTTATTAGTGATTATTAAATTGATATTTTTATTAAAAAACTGTTAAGTGTAATGAGCTGTATTTAAGATATACTTTAAGTTTTCAAATAAATAAATAAGCCATCCTACCATTACCATTAAATAACGATCGAAATAGGTAATCGAAATGCTAACAAGTTAGGTACGCTTAATTAACTAATGATTAATTATGAATACCTGATAATGAATAATAATGATTTTAGGAGCTCGTGGCTAAATAATAACAGCTGCCCAGGTCGATCTTTAAGGTTAAGCCGTGCTTGCCGAGGTTGGTCTGTGGATGGGTGACCATAATTACATATCGAGTTTCCTCCGTGCCTCGGAAAGCACGTTAAGCCGTTGGTCCCGGCTGTCATTTGTAGATCTTTGACAGTCGTTACGAGTAGTCAGAAGCTAAAAGTCTGACATCCAGTCTTACCAAGGGGTATCGTATTACCCAGTTACTGGGTTGTGGAGGTCAGATAGGCAGTCGCTTCATGTAAAATACTGGTACTCAGCTGCATCCGGTTAGACTGGAAGCCGACCCCAAGATAGTTTGAGAAAAGGCTAGGCAGATGATGATGAATGATAATGATTTTACTACTTATATCGAACTTACTATGAGTATGGATTTGTGCTCATGGTTTTGTCAATAATAGGCCTTACTTGGGTGTACACACCTCTTAAACGTATCCCCCGAGGGATTACTAGCGTAATGGTATGTAACTCATAATACAAAACGTAATCTGAGTCTTCGTGCTAAATCAAGTTTGTAGAACACTGTGATATTATGAGCTTTATTGCGTAAATTATTCTAATTAGATTATTTCGTAATTAATCAGTGATTATGTGTATCTGTTTTGCATATAAATACATGTTGTATTACATGATAAGCTGATCTTCGCGTTCGCAAAAAGTGCATTGCTAAGTTTATGCGCAAGATGCTTAGGTACGTTTTTGTCTCTATTTGTAAGTTAGGTACGTGTTATTTACTTACATTACTTAACTTTAGGTAGTTAGATTCATCATACACGGGTATTTCCATACCTGATGGGTACTTATTTAGCTAGTTTTTTATCTGTGTTTTTGCGTTCCATCACTTAATAACTTAGACATCTTAAGTTAAGTTCAGTCAAATAACAGCAAATTATATGTATCGTCATTATCTTCACTTGTACATAAAATGTAGCCCACTTATACATAAAGACAGCTTAAGCAACTATTACCTATCAATGAAATATTCCAATGACCACTTAAAATATTAATATTTCCCACACCAAAACGATTACAAAATAGACAAATTACTAAACTAAAGAATATTCGAACGCGATGACAAATCGGCAATAATCAGGTAATTTTTAATCAATACTCATGTTATTGGAATTTGTTAAAACGGATTTAGGTACAAGAACTCCGTATAAGTGGTCATAACATTTTATTTTAAAACGGAACCTCGGTTATGGGATAAAATGCCGGATACCGTTTTGTCAACTCCTGATATCAACCTAAGTGTTATAAAATTTTCGTGCTTTTAACTTAATTTTATCATAAAATCAATATATACAAGCAAAGATAAACGTTAATAGTTATTTCAAAATGGTCACTCTGAAATCTCGATTTTGTGCACTACATTATGGGACTTCAAATAATATACAAGGAATAAAATACCACACAAACAAAATTTTGTTATCACCCCAAAATACAATAGACTTTTTAAGTATTTTGATTCTGTCCTCATAAAAAGATTTATATTCAAGTTAGACGCAAGGGTTGTCCGGTTTACAAAAACGCTTTATCTTAAAACTAAGTATTTTCCTTTAGCTAAAGATAATGTCCGCAAGCAGAGAAATATTGTATAAAAAAAGCTTTTGAACATAAAATGTTAATTTTAATCGCTTACGCGTAAGTTTAAAAGTATCACTAGAATCCATTGTATCATGAGACGCCTTACGACCCTTGACCTTGACGGAATGGCAACCTTGTAAAAGCCTTTTCACACCTTTAGAGACCTTTCATCTTTCACCAGGGGTTAACCTCGGAGACTTCTGAACTACTTTACCACGTTTTACAACTGACCCACGAAGAATATAAAAACCATTTTGGAATCTGGCAACCGTGAAAGGTCATCCTCTGTCAAACAATCATAATTCGTTTCAAATTACTTTTGGAACTCCAGCTTTCGTGTAAAGCAATTCCTGAGAGGGTAATCGAAACTTTTTATCCAAATACGCGCTTGATGTCGAGGTCTGAGTACTTTAACAATACATTCAGAATATGTCCGTCATTAGACCACTGTTGTGAACTGGGACAAACTATTATTTTGTCACCTTGTATCTGTGTAGCTATTAAAATAAGTTTAATATCTTCACTAATATTTACGACCTCGCTCTGTGGTGTGTGTTGGTCGGAAAAGGCATGATTTACGCCTAATGGGTATGAAACTATGAACATTCTCGGTTTCTTATAGGACGTTGCAGTAACTCAGTATTACGTGTATATGGATTTACGAAGCTTTCTCGCTTAGTACAAAAGTCATTGTCGACTGTTGTTTCCTTTGAAGGGAGCCGTCGATTCCCGTAAGTCGCGCTTTGGATCGCGTCGTGAAGGAAAACAACATCAATGCCACACGTATTAAAACATAATCTAAGAAATACAAATTAATGGCTGCATTTCCTTAGCACTTCGATTACGCCATCGGTAAGGCTAGAAACTGTGCATTTATGCAAGAGACAAACCGTTCTGTAAATTATCACAGCCCAGTCAATTGCTTATATAAATAACTTTCTTCAATAAATTATTACCTCTCACAAATCATATTTAACCTAAACAGTACCTGTGTTGGTTTTCTAATGTCAATTGATAGATTTTGTGATAAAGATAACAACATACGTATCCAACATTGAGATATAAGTCCACTTGGATAACATTATTTCTCTTCCGTGACACGCTCCACTGGTTTTTGCGGATTCATGTGCGTATTGTATAATTTATCACTTGCTTCGGTGATG
This sequence comes from Cerastis rubricosa, assembly GCA_949152445.1. Classification (NCBI taxonomy): domain Eukaryota; kingdom Metazoa; phylum Arthropoda; class Insecta; order Lepidoptera; family Noctuidae; genus Cerastis; species Cerastis rubricosa. The sequence continues at coordinate 10,891,492 of OX424525.1, read as the reverse complement.
GAAAAGATCGTGAGGAAACCAAACGAGCATGCCTGAGAGGTATTTCTCGATGGCATGTTAAGCCAAGTCCGAGGCTCATGGACGTCATAAACTTTGACACCAGATTAGGCATTAACCACTCGGTAAAGAGTAAGATCTGCCCCCGTATTCACAAACGCGGGGTTGAAGATACTTTGGTGAGGTTAAGCATAATAATGTTCCCACTGCTGGGACACAGGTCTCCTATTTGTAAGAAGGAATGGGCCGAAATCTACCACGTGGAGACCCAATGCAGATCGGTGGATTTTGGTTGATTAGGCCACTAGCTCTTTAATTGAACAATAACATTATCTACATCTGAGTCTTCCCCTTTTCAAATTAACCGTAACATAACATCACGTCTGCAATCCTCGAAGGTTTAAGCAGAGGTGTACCAAATAGACTAATAACACACCCACATTTCACCTGTTATCTTTAAGTCCCATGTACTAGGGTGCGAACCTATCCCCATCAACCGGGCACAAATCCGTAGCTGCTACTGAGAAATTCCTGATGGAAAAGCCCAATAACACTTTGTCTGATCCGGGAATCGAACCTAAGACCTCATGCTCAGCAGTCACTCTTAGGACCACAAGACCGACTGCGACGAGGCAGTCACTATAATATTTGTAGGTTTCGTATCGTAAAGGTTTCGAGTTTTCTCACTGTCAAATTTATAGTGAATAAACATTCGTGAAACTCGTAAGCCAGCCGTCGACCTTTACGATACTATCCGTCATTTTATGCCTTCGTGCTAGCTATCTTCATACAAACGGCTAAGTTACGTTTCGTATTCGATACGATGACGACACGAAACTTACATGAATTTTGTTCGTGCTCTGAAAATTTGTTCAATTTACGCACACCAGAGGCGCTGTTCAAGATCCCATACAAAATGCTTTCGTTGACGATACGGATGTTTTTCGATAGTGATTCGTGCTGGGGGTACAGTAGCATATAAATGACATCTAGTTTCTAACTCAGACCTACGCCACCATTGTAAAGACCACACTCTCACATCCACTCACTTCTCATCAATAGAGATGTCAAAGAAATTTAATCCGAGATAGTTACGCGTCTCTCACTTTCACAACATTGTCACGACAAAGTACTTATATCGACTGCAGCATGCCATAATCTAATCGCACTCGAGATCGTTTACTATCTGCATACAAACTGCTTCTCGAGTTACGAAAATATTGCGAGAATGGACCGGTAATCGATACATCGTCACGTTTAAATTATGTTTATCGATATCATGTTAGCACTCACCTAGTTCATCGATATTGAATGGACGTGCAATTAATTAAAGCCCTAGAGTTCACCTATTTTCTTACTTTCATTTGTCTGGTTGATTAGATTACTGCTTAATTGTTTTATGTATAGGTACCTATTCAAAATATTGTAGACGTTTTATAAGTGCCCATGTAGGCCCATGCAATAAAAATATTTTGATTTTGGAAATCCTCTTATTCATGAACAAGTTGGGAAATAAAACAAATAAGTACAAGGATCTGCTTTTTCCGCTAAACATGATAATTATGATCGAAGACCACCATAGAAGATGGTTTGTTTTATATTTAGGTACCTATGCTCATACATCAAATCTTTTTAATTATAATAAAATCACGCATGTAATCCATTTTTTTTTTTTTTTTTTTTGTGAATGGCATCTCGCAGTTCAGCCTCTGAGGCTGGCTACTGCTTAACCGGACAAACCTGTGGATGCCTCGAATTTAAGGCCTCCAGCCAGGCAAAAAGCTTATAAACTAAGCGACAGCGCTAAGGGCACCCCCTGTGGGGTACGAGCCTCGGCTTAGGGCGTCGCTGAGAGAGGGCAGCAAAGGGACAGGCTGGATCTGATTATCATTATTTAGGGGCTGATTTATAACTACTGGCTCAGCATCGCGGGCTGGCTCGAGCAAGGGTCGGGGGGGGGGGGATTTGAATTTGGACGTCGCGACGGGCCTCGGCGGCGAGGCCGGAAAGACGGCGGTTTGTTTCTGTATTTACGTTTTAACGTACTGGTTTCCCTACTGCTCTCTTGAAGGAGGGTAATAGGGTCGTCGGGAGTGACTAGGGTATGCCGAGGACGGCGAATCCTACTAATACGCGATGGTACGTATCGGGCGGCCGATGCGATTAAGGGGTTACGGTGCTTGACCGCTGAGTCAAAGAAACGCTTGGAAAGGCGTTTCATGAACTGAACTATGGTCGGGATTTTGAGGTCAAGGTGAAGGTTGTCGTTACGGACAAACCAGGGGGCGCCCGTGATTTTACGTAGGAAACGGTTCTGCAATGTCTGCATCCTATGAATGTGACGAGGCTTTGTGTGTGCGAACACGACACAAGCGTAAGTCATAATGGGACGTATTACTGCGGTATAGAGTCGCAATTTGCACTTAAGTGACAACTTGCTCTTAGCCGTCAGCATGGAATGGAGCCTACCCATAGCAAAGGCAGCCCGGTTACGGGCCGCTTTGATATGTGACGCGAAGGTCAAGTGACGGTCGAGTGTGACTCCTAAGTACTTGGCTTGCTTCTCCCAGGGGATAGGCTTGCCGTACATAGTGATCGGGCGGGGGGGGGGACGGTTGAGACGCGGTTTGCAAAACAAAACCGCCTGGCTCTTATCGGGATTGACCTCGATTCTCCACTTACGGAACCAAGCGCCTAGGACGTTGGCTGCCGTCTGCAGAGTGCCAGCGATGCTATCTTGGCTGTAGCCAGTATAGTAGATGGCCGTGTCATCGGCGAATAGGGCTAACTGAGCTCTGTTGCTCTTAGGGATGTCACTGGTGTACAGTGTGAAGGCGAGTGGGGATACGACGGAGCCTTGAGGGACTCCGGCTCGTATGGGGTGAGGAGAGGACAGAGCGTCCCCTATTCGGTAGCGGAAAGTGCGATTCGACAGAAAGTCCCGTAAGATGAGTACGAGGCGGTCTGGCACTCCCATTTGGTATAGCTTATATAATAAGCCGTTGTGCCAGACTTTGTCGAACGCTTTCGCTATATCGAAGAAGAGTACTCCCGTCATCGCTCCACGCTGAAAGCCAGCGCTCAAGTGTTCTACGATGCGGTGAACTTGTTGGATGCACGAGTGTCCGGTCCTGAAACCGTACTGCTCGTTAGGAATGAGACTCTTAGCTTCGGCATAATCTTTGAGTCGCTTATAAATAAGTCTCTCGTAGATTTTGCCGAGTGCATTGAGGAGACTGATAGGCCGGTAGCTCGACGGCTCCGCCTTTGGTTTTCCTGGTTTGGCAATGCCGATTACGGTGGCCTCTTTCCAGATCTGGGGGTGTAATCCATGAAGGTTTAGGCACAGGTATACCAAATAGTACACCCTCATTACACCAGTTATGTTTTATGTCCCATGTATAAATAGGGGCGAACCTATTGCCATCAAACGGGCACAAATCGAAACTCAGTGGCTGCTAATACTGCTCGACCCAGGAGTAGGACCTCATATTCCGTCAGTTCTGAACCGATTTATATGAAATTTTGTGTGCATATCAGGTAGGTCTGAGAATCCGCCAACATCTATTTTTCATACCCCTAAAACACATCAAAATTTCCACGCGAACGAAGTCGCGGGCAGCAGCTAGTTAGTTATATATTAGTAAAACATTTCCTATCAACATAGAAAGCACGGAACAGCTACAAGCATGCTTACTTTGATGTTTTTCTTGAAAGCGTAGTCATTGTTCAATTGTTTATGAGCTCTTCTCGTTTTAATTGACTCATACAAGTTGATTAATGACATGTCTAGCACTTAAATGCTAAACGTCGCATTCATGAAATATTGCAAGTAGTAAAATAAGGTATTTATTACCTAACTAATTTACAGTGGAAAAATTGTTCGTTATGAGATAAATTGATGAATGTCCTCATTTATACTTACTATTTATACTTATAATTATCGCGATTGTATTTTAAGCCAGGATCAAAACCTAGTCACGACATGAACACGAATACTGCCTTGATCTTTAATCCAAATTAAGCCCATCTCTTGGGATCAACGTTCTAATTTTCTTCGCCTTTTCCCCTACTAAGGGTGGTACTGGTACTCTGTAGGTAATATGAAGAACATCCGTTATTCTGTTTTCAGATAGCTTATTGCCATACTTTTTTCTATATTGAGTAATCGACATTCATAGTTCAGTAAATAAAATAGTTAAACGAAATTTAAATTGTACATTATAGGAAAAGTTTGCTCTTGCAGATCTGTAGGGGCAACAGACCAATCATTGGAGTCCATTCATCCAGCACGGGTTTAATATAAAACAAAATAATACACAACATTTACAGTGTGTAACGGAAAGGGTATATACATACTTAAGGGTGTGCTACAAACCACCAAACCACCACACCATCAAACCATCAAACTGAACATGTTTATCCATCGGACAAACATCGTAATAGCGAAAAAAATATCAGCTGCCCCATACATTTGGGTCGAATAGCTTTGAAATTATGTATGGGGCAGCAGATAATTTATCTTCATTACGATGTTTATTTATTTAACACTTCAAGTACAATGAACAGTGGCGGTCTTAATGCCATAGTCATTTTCTACCAGTCAACCTTTGGGTGATGCAGAGACAAACAGATGATGACGATGTTTGTCCGATGGAGAAACATGTTTCGGGCCTCAAGTCTGCTATTTTACAATAGTTACAGAATGGCCTATCATTGATTTCATAATTGTTGATTTTGACAAGTTTGGTAATCTACTAATTATAATGGCGTCATTATGACTTCACAATGGTCAACCACTGACACTCAATTAAAAGAAATGGCAAAGAATTTGACAGATCATTATGAATTTAGCAGATTACGAACTTTTAGCAAAATGACAATGGGATCGTGTTGGAATGAAGATGTTCATAAAATAGCAGACTTGACGCCCAGTTTGATGGTCTGTAGCGTTTATACCTTACGGCATTTCATACAAACTTTCAAGTCGTTGTTTTCCGAAATGACTGAACAGATTTTAATGAAACTTCCTACGCATAAGCGGTATACATAGGTCTAAAAAGTTACTAAAAACATTTTCTAAAAATAATGTTACAGCTAAATTAGACCGATTTTTAATTATCTATAGAAACAGAATTTCCAATTATCTTCATTTTTAAAAGACATTTCGATAATGTTTTTTAGTAACTTTTTAGACCTACGTATTAAAATCTGTTCAGTCATTTCGGAAAATAACGACTTGACAATTTGTATGAAATGCCGTAGGGTATAAACGCTCTTAAGTACATATAAATACCCTTCCCGTTACACCCTGTAGATCTACAGATTCGATAGGCAGTGGCTCCATGTAAAATACTGGTATTCAGCTGCATCTGGTTAGACTGGAAGCTGACCATAACATAGTCTGGTAATAACATAGTGTGGTTAGTGCCTAATGGTGACAGAGTTTTTATACCGACCATGGGACCCTAACTTGACTCCACATGCCGTCGAGAAATAGGTATCTATCAGCCATGCTGCCCCCGTATTCACAAACATTTCGATTCGATTTCGATTCGAGAAGTCGTACGTCTATCTTTATTAGGCATTACGAAAGTGAGCGAGATAGACATACGAGTTTCCGAATCGAAATCAAATCGAAGCATTTGTGAATACGCTGCTGGTTTGGTTTCTTCACGATGATTTCTTACACCAAAGCAAGTGTCTATTAAACAATATGCACATGAATCCCAAAAAACCAGCCAAGTGCGAGTCGCACTCGCGCACGAAGGGTTCCGTACCATTATTTATAAAAACGAGCAAAAAAAAAACTTTTTTGTATGGGAGCCCCCCTTAAATATTTATTTTATTCTGTTTTTAGTATTTGTTGTTATAGCGGCAACAGAAATACATAATCTGTAAAAATATCAACTGGCTAACTATCACGGTTCATGAGATACAGCTGGTGACAGACGGACAGCGAAGTCTCAGTAATATGGTCCCGTTTGACCCTTTGGGTACGGAACCCTAAAAATGAGAGGTGCGTGTCTTGGGTGCGAACTCGAGACTTCTGACTAATCAGATGATGATAAAGATTTACAGAAGATCGTGAGGAAGACCTAGGATGAGACTTGCGCAGTGCAGGAAAGTATGCTACAAAAGAGTGCAGGCCTATACACATCAGTGGTTTCCTAAAAGCTGCCAATAATCATGATGATGATGATGATAGCTCGTTTAAGAAATAAAGAATAGCTATGTTTATAAAGAAATTCTGTATTCCTTTATGTGAACAGGTGTTAGAAAAGTGTTTGCTTAAAAACTAGTTTGTATTATTTAAATGCTGCTTAACTTTAGTATTTTATGCCATATATTTTTTTTTTATATGTTAATGAACTTTTAAATAATTACACTCGAAATAGAAATAGGTGGATAGGATAGGTAGGTGGATAGAATTCGTGTTTATTTTTTTAATTCACTGATCTACGCCTTTTATGCATAATGCTAACATTTTTATTCGCTAGGTATTTCTTATCCCTCGAATTCGGAAGAAAGAAACTTGAGAATTTATGCTAAGCCTACAAAATCAAATCGAGTCAGTATTTGCATTTTATTAAAGCGGTATCGTACCCAACCATTGCGAACAAAAAATACATTTCTGACAAGGAAACTTCCGCACTTTCAACCTTTCCTTTTTCATCCACTAAAAGATGATTAAGAAATTAATTCAACGACTAATTCGCTTCCTTGATTAACCTTCGGATTTTACTATTTTTAATACAACGAAATCTGCAATGCCAATTTATAAATTTCCTATTTGTTACACCAGAAAAAGAGCCAAAATGGGAATTCCAACTACTCAGGTTAGTCCGTAGACAGTTAGGTCATCGTGAGGAAACCGGCATGTCCTAGAACTAAAAATTTGAAGACATGTGACATCTACCAACCCACACTGGGCCCGCGTGGTGGATTACAGCCCACTCCCTCTCATATAGAGGCGCCCTGTGTCCCAGCAGTGGGAACATTATAGGCTGATGATGATGATGATTTGTTACACTAAAATCGAAAAGTTATATTTTACTGCACCTAGCAGGAAGAGGTATATTACCTTTTGTGGCTTTCACTGGACAGAACAGATTATAAATTAATATCCCTAGTTAGTAATTTATTACCCACTAAGAATTTCCGAAGGTCGATCATCCATTTCCAATGAAACTTTTCCATACTTTACAACTCTACAAAGTTTTTTTTTTAATACAGTTGCTCAAAAAGTGGCGTATTGCAGGTACGTATAGCGTTCGGGATGTGGGCTATTACATACTCGAGGTTTTTCTTTACCTTTTCTGAACTCGTGCGTTCTCTTTCCCAACTGTCAAAATAATGTCTATTAAAAATAAAAAAACAAGTTGTTTTATACATATATAAAAGAAGTTTATTTATACTAAGAAAAAATCATAGAAGTTTATAATTATGATTCATGCAAATATTTCTAAAAAGAAGCTACTAATTTGTTTCAATATCAGATTTAATGATTTGATTCATTCACCGAAGCAAGTGATAATTAAACCAATAAGCACATGAATCCGAAAAATCAGAGGTGCGTAGTGGAGGTTCTATATGGTGTCCGACGTAAAGAATAGCACCATCCCATATCTTCCAATGGGTGTCGTAAGAGGCGACTTCACTTGCCAGAGAATGGGCAGCAGCGTTCTCTGTGCTTTTGTAACAACCGTACTGCGATCGCCAACCCGAATGCCAAGCATGGCGATTATGGCACAACCCCCCTTATGTCAATGTAGCGTTGGGGAAGGCCTATGTCCAGCAGTCGATGTCTTTCGGCTGAAATGAAGATGATGATGATGATGAGGTGCGTGTCTTACAACCCCAACCGATGTACACTGTATGGTGTACGATGTATTATTCAATACATCACTATCATAAATTCAGATCAAGAATACCAGATTCAAAGTTATAAACCAAGCTTTACTAACGATCTACAAGCTCTAGCTTGTTTCCATTTTATAGCATTACTGTCTGAACTCTAAACTAATTTCCTGCGATAAAACAATAAGCTGTTATCTGTTACATTTGTTACCTGTTGTTGGATGCTGCGGAAGGTGCAGTGAACTTTACTCTCTGTTTATTCATACCTCATTTGATCCGCGTTGTGGATGTGAGATCATAGTGCTGAATATTACTTCAGTTCATCGCGGTCAGAGAACTATGTGGAAATACCGTTTATACGTACCGCATAAGTACGGTAAACCAGTAATGAATCGAAAAGTTCAAAGGTTTTTATGCAGATGAACGCTGCTCTATGTACAACAAACAATTTAATGTGAAAGCTTTAATATCAATCACTTCATGGTCTTCTATCTCATATCTTAATTTTGATTTAAGATGTTCTGTCTTTTGAAGCCATTTTCGGACCAGAAGTTTTGGGCGGAACTTTTGCGAATATCTATAAAATGCCTTACCTTACTCAAAAAGTAGCCTAATCGGTCCTGCTGGTCTCAAATGATGTGCTTAGATATTGGTACGATGATCGGTAAGATAGCTATAAAAGCTAATTGGACATAGTATTTTTCATAATAATTTGTCGAAAAGAAAGGTATGTCAGATATTTCTCACCCATAATAGTAAAGCCGGGAAAGTTCACCTGTGTGGAAAATGGTTGCAATTGCTTAAGGTGAACGCACACGTCTATGATCTATTAATCGTATTCAGACTGACGGGTCCAATCTCCTTTTACATGGAAATAAAGTATTAGTTGAATCTACATCAAAGAATGTTGAAAAAAAATATTTTGTAAAGAAGGGACAGCTGTATTCAGTGTCCAAAACAAATAAGCATTTCATTCCGAACTCTTTTCTAAAAGATTGACTTCTTTTGACCTTCCAGTATCGATGTGATCTCTAACAGTTGACAATGTTTATCGTGACACAATTACTTTTAGGTTTTAAGACTAAATAGAATTCTAACTAAAATGGCCACAAAAATAAGGACAAAGCTGAACTGAACTGCTTTTATCAAAACATTTGTTTTTTTTTGTAAGAAAAAATGTTTTTTTCTGATACTTTCTAGCTACTAGCTACTCGGACAAGATTTCGTTAATTTACTCGAATCAGTTAGTCTACAGATATTTGATAGTATCTAAGCCTAACTTGGTCGTCCTAGTTAACCCTCGGACTAAGTTAGTAACCCACCCAACCTAAACTCAGTTAAGCTATGATCGGCTAGTCAAACAGAGCCAAGCTCAATTACGAATCGGTCGTTGATCGCTAGCTTATATCCAAAATTAGTTTAGCCCACAATCACAACCTAGTTTATGTATATTAACCTACATAAAATAAGCGAGATAACACTGCAATACATTGTAATAACAAATAAGATAAGAATATTAGTTTTATCTCTCTCCTCAAAAAGCGGTATTCAAAGCTTCCACAATAATAAATGGCATTAGATAACAAGTATAGTTAAGTAATAAAAAAAGAAAAATCTCGAGTTATAAAAGCTCATAAAACATATTAAGATGTTTCTTACTTAAAGATAGAATATCAAATGTGAAAATGTGTTAGAAGATTCCCACAACGCTTCTAACGAAATTGTAAATAGGCTCTCATTGTACAAATTTCGGCGTACACACAGCGACATACCAAGCTGTACATTTCCATTATAACATGGCCTCGCTTGGTATAGATTTCCCGTACAATGAGAGGTACGCATAAACTGCTGTTGTATACCTAGTTTGATTGGTCTCCGTGCGTACATGGGCTCGGTAAGCGTTTGTATTATTTAACTATGCAAAGGAGCTGAAAGCTGCCCCGCTGGTGTACCTCAAACAAATTTCATTTCATTACGAACACTTTACTCCTTTATCTTGTAAATCTCCAAGTACACCGTCAAGTTTCACAATTTTGTGAGACAAAGAACCTTGTGAATATTTCATGTTTCTGTTCCAAATGATATTCCTCGGGAGTCAAAGAATTATTTTCTAAACAAAAACTTCACATAGTGAGCGACTGAGCGTGTGTTGAATATTCATTAGTATTTGCAGCCACTTACACTCCGAGAATCATCAGTGTTGGTACTCTTCGTTAGTATTCAAGTGAATAAGTTTATTTACGTTAATGACCCCACAAAATAACTGTATTACCTAACTTTGAGTCGTTTTGTTTGTATTTATTCATTCAGTACAGACGGAAATTAAACACCGTAAATTCCCGTCCCATGTCCGAGTCCGTGCGCCCCACAAACAAACTTGTAATTAAATTTGGCCCAGTCGTGATGCTTTTCTTTACGATGTCAACAACAACGACTAATTAGAATTTACGCAACCAAAGAGAGCGTAGAACAACGTGAAACATTAAATAATAACAAAAGACTATCGTAGAGCCGGCAGCCGGGGAGCTTTCGCGGCTACGTGTGCACGTGATATAACATCGAATTGTGTAAAACGCAAAAAGCAACTAAGTCCCTGGGACCGACAAAAAAGGGGTTTGTGCACGTCATAAAGGGGAAACAACACGTAAAATGGTTTCCTTTCCTCGAGTCAATTTCAGTGTAAATTTAGAACGTGGAAATTTTGTTTATTTCTAGTCCAACGTGGATCTTAGGTTAACTTTGTTAGTGAAGTTTTATTTTAGTAAAACATGTGCGAACAAAATTTGTAGGAAGTTGTATTCATAGTGAGGCCGTATGTTTCCGAGCATGCTCCAACTTTATTGACTGGCAGAGTGCAGTTCATTGAAGTAAAGCCAGTATGAGCGTCCCGACACTCAATAGCATTGCCCTCGCGATGTAGGTGTAAGAAAGAAAGGCCCTGTTCCGTCGCGTGAAAGCCTAAGCCGGTTCGGCTCTAAAGAGTGCAGCTGACTGCGCTGACGTAAAATAGTCCATGTGTCGGGGTTGCCATTGAAAAATATACCTAAGAACACGATTCTCGTTTATAGAGCGGGGAAGAAACCTCTTAAAGATTGGAACGATTACGGCTTTGTTGAAAATTCTTTAGAGTGGCATTTTATGAGAGTGTGTATCTTTTTTATTGGCATGTCTCGCAAGATTTATTAAATCAATTTTGGCTTGACGAAAAATATGAGGAAGTCGTTCAAGAAGTTTCTAAGGAAATATTCAAAGAAAATAAACCTATAATTTTTCAAACATGCTCACTTTCGCTACAAAAATGCCACAAAATTTCAACATCCAAACAAACCCTTGTTTATTTCCGTATCCTTTCAAAAACCCCTCGTTTTTTTCACACCCGTCCTTTTACCGCATAGCAGCTGTATAATAAGTAAGAAGGTAAGAATACGCTATTTTCATTGAGGGTAGTGACCGGGCCTATCCTCGAATGCGTCACTGCTAATCTTAGCGATCTCCAACACGTTAGAATGACGCACATTGACCTTCAACTGACTCATAATAAAACCATCATTAGGACAGTAATTATGAGAGTATTAAGTACAATTATGAACGATGTTTTAATCAGATTCCAGGTTTTTTTTTGCTATTGTTGATTTGTTTGAACTTTTTGTTTTATTTAAGTGAATCGGATTTTTTTTCTCGCTGAGATGTTTTATGTAGATGTGCGGTAATCGGTTGTCGTGGTATGGGCATGTGATGCGGAGGAATGAGGAAAATGTCGTGAGGAAAGTTTTGAGTATGAATGTGGATGGTTATACGAGTAGAGAAGGACCAAAGAAACGATGGATGGACTGTGTGAAGGATGATATGGCAAGAAAGGACATGTCTCATGAGATGACAAGTAATACAGAAGTATGGAAGAAGCAGACATGCTGCGCCGACCCCAAATAAATTGAGATAAGGGCAAAAGAATGATGATGATTTCTTTTTCTCGCGTCCTGAAAACTGCATACTTACTTTTTTTGATGTTACTTGAAATATTAACGAGAGCATTCTTGATTTAAAAATTATTTGATATTTCTGTTTATTTTGTCCGTAAAATCCACCTGTTAGGTCTGTCACAACAAATTACATAGACTAATTTAGAGATAGTAAAACTGGTTAAGATCCTGTTCATGTCACCTTCTCACCTCTAAGCGTGTTTACGAATGGATTCTTAATAGACCTACCGCTTGTAATCCCCGAGAGTTTAGGCAGTACCATTTCGCCAGTTGTTATATTTCCCATGTTATAGGGAGCAAGCCTTCCAAACGCAGATCTACTGACTGTATTCAGTAGATCGACTCAAATCTACTGTAAACACGGCGCGTATCTGGCTATACATTTCCAGTATAATATGGCCTCGCTTTTAACAGATTTCTCGTTCAATGGGAGATCCGCATAAACTGGTTTTGTATAGCTTAACTGGTTGCCGTGCTGCATTAGCTTTCACCCATATTTGTCTATTTAAAATAACGTGTCAATGTTTACACTAAAACGATTTACCTCTGTTTGCTGAAAACAAATGTGCCATATAGATACCCCATTTTATGTAAGTATCTAACCTTTTTAATATTTATCTAAAACATAAACATGGTGTGCCCTTGTAAAAAATATGGGTCAAATGATATCAGGCTTATCAATATAATCGATGACACACCGCCCTCCATAGTGCAGTGCAAACACATTCGTTTCATGTTGGTCATAGATAATATTGTTGGCCTAAGTTGAGATTTATTTCTATCGGTATGTTATCTTTGTATATAATAGAACTATCCATGTCGTCTTATCTATTTCTGATTCTGAGAAAAAATAAGTGAGCGAGACTCGTACTGTTTTTGTACTACTATGTACTAAGTAGGTATACATAGGTAAATGTATAAAGCATGGCAAATAAATTTTACTTTACGGTTGAATCTAGTTTCGAATTATTTTTCTCAGAAACATTGTCAAATTACGCTTCAAAACATCTGAAAGCTTACTGCCACATAAACGACAAGTCCAAAGTAAATACACCATACAACATCCCAACTCCAACTAAAATAAATAAATATACCAATCTCCAACTTCGACCAACAATTCAATCCAATTTTTGTGAGTTCTTTTGAGAGGTCTGTCACTCCGGAATCCTCACATCCGTAAAGGAACGTTTGTATTCAAATACTAACTCGGTGATCGCGGCCTCAATATTGATCAGTACGTGATAGACCTCTCCATAAGCAGTTTTCACTCGAAACCTTTCGATTGCCATCGCTACCAGACCCTGAATAATCGATCCTTTGAATGTAAACTAACATTAACTCGAAGTGTTGATGAAAGTTTAACAATACATAATTCGCACATGTTTTGAAATAATGAGCACTGGAAAGTTTTATTTTAACTCTCGATTTGACTACTGACGGCATTTGATCAAAATAGCTTTCAAAGTTTTCTAGAACAAAGTCAAAAATCCAAGAGCATTAGTGGTTGAATTGTCACTGTCACGAAGTTTGCGTCCAAGATTATACCTACCTACTGATGATTTGGTACATTTTCACATGACCTCAAGCTTGGGTCATAATCATAAGCGAAAGAAGTGTCGTTATGTTCTCTATAGCCTGCTTTGCAAACCTACTTTTTATCTGGACTAAAAACTGAACAGACGTTTTTGACGACGGACGAGATACATTCAACGCAAAGGCCGTGTTATTTTATTGGAAAATAAAATCGTCATTATAATTAATATTGCCGGATTACAGCACGAATAAAGTATCAATATATAACAGAAATTACTCCACGATTTAACTACATAGTAATACAAAATTTCATACCCAATTAATTAACACGCAACATGATCACGTCTCGTAGCTGAAACTTTATTAATTTCTCTTTACAAATTGCTGCGAAAAAATTCTTTGAAAGCCGAGTTCCTTCATTTCGTGTCAGGGTAGACTTCCTTTCATGATGGCGGCAATATCTTGGCTCAACAACATGGCGGCTATCCAACGAGCTACTAATTAGGATCTCACTTACAAACGGACGGGACTAGCATAGATAGCGATACCAGTGGTATTTTATGACGTAAGTGCTATGCTATTGGAAAAGGATTTGAAGTGCACTCTGAGATTTAATTAGTTTCTTGCTTCTGTAGCAATAAAACTGTCATATTCATATACTTCTATATTTTAATATTATTAATGAGAAAGTTAACGTAACGTGTAAAAGTTAGTCACGACTAAACGGCTAATCGCATCGAAAAGAACTTTGGCAAGGAGATAGATTATTTCTTGGGCAAGGACATTGTCTATCTTTTGTTTTTTCTCACACATGCACAGCAAAATTTTCGCGCGAAGGTAATAGCGGGCAACAACTAGTCTAGAAAATTTTAAATACCTACTCTATATTTTTGTATAATTTGATAACCGGGCGCATCTTTGATAAAGATGCGCGGTGCACGCGAAACCACGGTGAACAGCTATTAATTTCTAAAGCCAATGTGCAGCTGGATGTAGGTTATTTTGTTAGAAATATTTATTATTTATTACTGGTAACATCAAATAATTGTCTGTGTTGTGGTAGTTGTCTATGTAACTCTATCTTCTCTGTGTGTACTTGTTGAGCAGAAAAAACCGGTTCGTTTCACTGAATTTTGTTGTTTAAATAATTTGAACACGATTTTCCACTCTCAACAAACTGTTTTCTCAAATTGTGTATTTGAAAATGGCCTACATAAGTCTACAAATTAATTAAGAGCCAATGATAAATAATGTATTAAGGACGAATTCTAGAAACAAATCAAGCCATTCTAAGTTACTGACCTACTGATAAGACATCGTTTTTGAGAAAGGCTTTCGGTCAGACGTCCTAGATTGTGATAGGCATTAGGTCGCGTCGTAACCAAACAGATTACCGCGTGCTCGGCTCTGGGTGCAAGTGAACAAGTTGCAACCGCTGCTGCAGCTACAAAACTAGACAACAAATAGTTATTTAGGAAATATGTATTTATTGAATGCGATTATTGTTTATGTGCAATAAAACTTATACAAGGTCTCGCCTCCTATTACATGGGACTTAAACAGCTCTGCCTAAAACTTCGGGGATTAAAGGCGTGATGAAATAGTGTACATAGAATTAAAAAAAACTTTTCTCAGGCCTGCCATACAATGACATTTCGAAACAATAAAATCTTAGGTATTTATTGACCCATGAAACATAATGTCTGGACACGACTCGAGCATTGTTCGTCTGTAAGACACACTTGATATCATGCCAAATATGGATATGAATGGACTCATATCCTTCCACATTAAATGTATTGTTATTTCCATATATATGAAATTGGGTCCTAACGTTCATCCGCTGCGAAACAAAAAGGGGAAGGAAGGATGGAGGAGCCAGCGAAATGGATAGAAAACATAATGCTACGGATAAATGTTTATTCATTATATTCTCCTTTCTTTAGTCCAGTGTTCTGGGTATTGTAATATTGAACTTGTATAGAAGCTGTCAGTCGCCTTGCTTTAATGTGTTACTTTATTACTTGAATTACTGACAGTATTTTGACTATCTAATCTAATATTATATTATACTTATAACAAAGCTGAAGAGTTTGTTTGTTTTTTTTTTTGCTTGGACGCACTATTCTCAGGAACTACTGGTCCGATTTGAAAAAAACTTTCAGTGTTAGATATCCCATTTATCGAGGCTATAGATTATTATATCATAACGCTTAGACCAATAGGAGCGGAACAGCAATGAAAAATGTTGCGAAAACGGGGAAAATGTGACACAGACGAAGTTGCGCAAGTATATTAGGATTGCTAGCCTAGTGTTTGTGGTTATATGGAATCTTGTCATTGCTTCTTAAAATCAATAAAGTATGTAGGCGTAGAATCGTTAACACTAGATACCGATCAAGTCTAATTATAATTTAGTAGGGCTATGTCAATAAATGTAGTGGGTATTTACCTACTACTGAAAAGCAATTCTAGCACCCTTAAGACCTTGTTCTGTACCTAATCTAAAGTGAGGTCATTCCCATACGAATAAATGGTTTGAATTATTATTTAATAATAATAATTTAAACCAATGTTTTAATCATTTATTCCAATTTATATTTTTTGTTATTTTAGTTATTTAATTAATTAGTTTGTTAATCGTTGTAATGTATGTAGTAGTTATTTAAATTAAAACCAATAAAACTGTAATATTAATTAACTTAAATACTTTAAATACAAAAATCGAGTCATGATTTTTGCAAAGTATTTAAGTTAATAAATAATATTATAATAATAGTTTTCGAAAACATGCATTAGTGATTGTTAATTTCCTTATTTTCGTTTCACATTTTCCCCGTGAAAACCATCACTCTTTAAATGGGTAAATTACTCAATTAGAGCCATACAATGATGATACCATACAAGGATACCATTAAGTTATTATTTAGAAACTACGTTTATTTGACGTCATAAATCATGATTTTCCAAAAGTACGTCAAGAATTTTATTGGTTTATACACGTACGTATTTTAACACATTCTTAAATGTTCTGGTTACCGAAATAGGAGCTCCATTAGCAGTCATTTATAGTATGTTTCTACGAATAGCTTCAATGTAGGTCAGTTTGTTGGATCTTGAATTAACATTACCTTCTTACGTGACTTCCTTATGATTAAGTTCTGTTAAATGCTTCTAAGGAAAAAGTGCAGACTCTGTTGTTTATTTTGCATCCGTTTGAGAAATGATGGCTTTGCAAACATCTACTTGTACTATGAATAGTTTGCTATTCATTAATTAGCAGGCGACATTGATGATGACGCCATCATGCCGATTTTGCTAAAGCGACTGCATTCAATGGCTTTCTAAGGTGGATGTCAAGATCTTTGGTGCGCTGCTCTGTCATGTGCTCTCATATATGTAACTAGCATAAGCAACTATGGCAGAAAAATCTTGAACATAAAGTTTCATGACCTGTTGAATAAAACCAAATCCAATGATAGTTTAATTTAGAACTCTTTTCAGGTTTTTTGGAAGATAGTTAAAAATTGTTAGGTCATCATCATCAGCCTATAATGTTCCCACTGCTGGGACACATGCCTCCTCTCTATGGAGGGAGTGGGTTGTAAACTACCACGCGGGCCCAGTGCGGGTTGGTAATCGTCACATATCTTCGAATTTTTTGTTCTAGGACATGCCGGTTTCCTCACGATGTTTTGCTTCAGCGTTTTTGAGGGCAGCGGTGATGAAATAAATTCCACAAAGTAATAAGCCGTGGGTTCGAACCCACGGCTTACTCCTCGTAAGTCGGGGCTGCCACCACTGGGCCACCGCTGCTCTCAAATTGTTAGGTACGCGTGGTAAATACGTATACCAGTCCAATATTGCTGACGTGCAGCAGTCAGCAATATTCTTATATCTGTTGCAATAGGTTACAACGCAAACTTAGTGACAACCGGGAATTGCTGAATCGCATATAGGACTTTGTTCGTTGCATTCATACTCAAAGTTAAACACAAAAAAAAAAATGTAAATTCATACTACGTTTGTACAATCAGGAAAACTACTAAGTAACGTTCAGTCCTGTATCGCACAATTCACTAAACACAATTCTTTTTGTTTCGCTTGTCTTCGCTCGAACTCGTTTATTGTCGGGGAAATAGTATTCGCTTACTTCGACGAAAAAGTTGTTGATACGCTATTTTCAGAAGATTGCTTTTTGTGTAACTTAGGAATTCGTTCAGCGTGAATTACGTGAAAAATTGCCACTGAAAATCTTTGCAAGTAATGAGTCTTTTTTGGTTAAAGTTTTGACAGGAAAGCTTGTCTTGGAGATTTAAGTTTATTCTGAACATTTTAATTGCTTTGATGTAAATTTATACCGCAATACGTCTTCCCTAGACCATTCTCTATGACAGCAGTCGGCTCCAGTAGGTAAGTAGCTACTTAGAAATTCTAAAATAAAGACGTTCCAAAAAGATTACCTATTAATATATATAGTGAGTTAATTTATATAAACAAGTCTCTTTTTTGTAAATATTTAGTTTTAATTATACTTTACGTGCTTGCTTACTTGAATACCTATAAGGTACTTAAAGGAACAAATTCTTGCTATTATGCATACCGAGACGTAATAAACAAGCAGTTTAAACAATATAAACACAACCATCGTTTACATTAATTAACCATTACAAAAATGTAATAGTAGATGTAAGTCCTCGGAAGTAAGTCCTACTTAATTTATGCAGAACATAAAATAAATGTTAATTTCCTAGAATGGTTTTAACGTTAACATTACGACGTATTTATTAGACAGTAAGGCGTCGTTGATGTCTTTTATAGTTTTGACAAAATATCTAACATGGTTTTATAACGTTAATCACTAATTAATGTGCTTAATTTCCTAAGACTTCGTGTTAAGTGTTCAGGATAAGATTTTTATATTTTAAGTTTACAAAACATTTATGGCCGTGGTTTCAGCCGTTTAGTATGTTAAACGTAGCTCGTTAAAAATGTTCTGCTGAAACAGTGGCTGACTTCTCTAAATGTCGAACCTTGACAAATCTTCAATAAAGCATGCGTTTTACCATTTTATTCTAAGGAATGATAATTTGTGAAGCGTAAATCGTTGGTACTTTATGATTGTAGTACTTACCTAAAGACATTACCACACAGACAGCGTCGAAAGGCGTGGCGAAGCGAAAGCGAACGTGCGTAAAACATTTGCGTTCTTGGTGCGGAAAATAACGAACCAAGAACAATTTCTCTTTATTTTTTCTGTGTAGCAAAGGTTTATCCATGTACATACAAACGTCATGCGGGTTATATTATGCGGGTGTATTTGCGGGCTGCCCACGCCTTGTTCAAGAAGACAGTCAATACTCATAAACTGTGCAAATGCAATAAACATGCAAACATAAGACCAAGTGGTTACAAAACACTGTTAGACATCATAAATAACGATTCCAATAATATTAACTTGGTTCTTTATGATTTCAAGCTACTAATATAGACACCTCACTGACAAATCATCATTCATCATTTCAGCCCAAAAGACGTCCACGGCTGGACATAGGCCTCCCCCAAGAAGGGGGGGTTTTGCCATAATCGCCACGCTTGGCAGGCGGGTTGGCGATCGCAGTACGGTTGTTGCAAAAGCACAGAGAACGCTGCTGCCCATTCTCTGGAAAGTCCCCCAGTCGCCTCTTACGACACCCACGGGAAGATATGGGATGGTGCTATTCTTTACGTCCGACACCATACAGAGCACTGACAAATATCACTGATAAAGTCTGTTTTAGAGACCACCATCGATGAAAATATAGTATAGAATTACCACTTTAAGTGTGCAGTTCAACGAAGCGATGATTGTCAAGAAAATTTGTATCGTTATGTCAAACTTGGTAGGTATGTACATTTATTTTAGTTCTGTGTTTTCCCGACAAGTATTAAGGCAAAAGAATTAAAGATAAAGATCTAAAACAAAATAGTTCTATAAACGTTGACAGGCCCAATTCAACCATATGATTGTCAGTATCTGATAACAACATTTTTATCGTCACTTCAAAGCAATACTTACTGTTTGTGATTAAAACTCAGTTCTACACTCACGAAAACGATTAGGCTAAGAAAACAACAACCACATTCAATTTACGATCAGATCCGAGATAAAAACACAATGGTACTGTTAACTGTTTTTGTAGCGTTTACTAGTAAAAAAGAAATATCTGAACACATTCGCAACGCACGACTGAATCTTGAAGGTGTCCTCGAGAGCCCAGACGTGTCGTACTTACAAACTGAACTTATGATATCTTTTCTTGAATTGTTGTCACGTTCACCCTGTTCAAGAATCCTGGGACACAAGAAACGAGAGAAAAACTTCAATTTAATTTAAGCTGGTGAGCTTGCACCTTTGGAACATTTAATCTAGTTTTTTCTAGCTGCAAACATGGACGACGCGCAAGGAGTATGTAAAGATAGTACCAGGTGGCGTTCTTAGGCTTCTGCCTAGTCTTATAGGAAAACGGCGTGAATTGTATTATCAGAAAAGTGGGAATAAGCTAATTTTTCAAACAAAATCCCGTACATTCGATGACCACATCTATTTAACACCCTTACTAACGGTTAACGTTTTTTTTGTTTAAGTACTATTGGTCCGCAAACTATTTGTGCGGACCAATAGTACTTAAACAAAAAAAACGTTAACCGAAAAATACGCGACCCTTTTTTAAAATAAGCTTTATTTAAAAAAAAAAACAGGCTCTGTTTATGAGACCAGATGTTTGACCACCGTTTTTCGACCAATAGGAATAAA
The DNA here is from genome assembly GCA_949152445.1 of Cerastis rubricosa. Taxonomy (NCBI): domain Eukaryota; kingdom Metazoa; phylum Arthropoda; class Insecta; order Lepidoptera; family Noctuidae; genus Cerastis; species Cerastis rubricosa. Next base: position 10,871,326 of record OX424525.1, on the reverse strand, counting down.
ACAAAAAAGGGACCAAGGAATACAAAGTTTTTAATTGTTTTACCGTGCTCCGATACCCAGTTTGGTGATGGTACCTATTTATGTATGTCTGAGTTTATCTATTCGTAAGTGAGGTGATGCAAACGAAATCTTCAATTTCATTTCTCAGTTTCAAGTTTACCAAACATTTGTCGTTCCACTTGTGTTTCGATACTTCACTCTGTTGGCAAACAGTGACGTCACCCTCATGTTAAGTTTCATAAACCAAAATGCCATCCTGGCTTACATCACCTGCTTAACTACGAAGGTTTCCAGTACATAAACTATTGATCATTCATACATGTATACACTTTACGACTGCTCGTGTACATACGAGCTCTTCGAGTAAACAAGGTGTACCTATGTACACCACTCTATAGTGGTGTTGAGGTTATCGTAAGAAATACTTAGTACAGCGATCATCTATTACAAGTTAAATATGTAAAGCATTTATCAACCAAAATAAATAAAGTAAGTAATATTGTTACGAACAAATCATACAAGCGTTTAAAGACACACAAGTCATCGCATCACTTCACTAAGCTACAACTATTGTTATTATTAAATATAATAAACTCCAACGACAACGAAAAAAACTCGAAAATCGCGTGTTCGAATCGGGCGATTCGTGAATTATCCTCAAGGATATCGGACGGCTTGTTCGAAAGAGATACCGTGGCCCTGGAACACAAAGGGCTAAGAAGGAACATGGATGGGTTTTAGTCAGTCAAGTCTGACACTCCTTTCCGCTCCGCCCAGAGTGGGGGAAGACATTTGATGATTACACATCCGAAAAAAAAAAGGGATATCGGACGTCATCGTACCAGGGCTTGTTAACGTTACCAACTAACAAAATAATAACCATTACTTAACGTTAATTCTAATGTGATACCTAATTAACGTTACAAAATATAACGTTAATTGATAACATTACCAGTAATTTAACGTTAAATACAATTAACGTAAAATACGAGAATAACGTTACTTTTACCGTTAATTTAGCTGCAACCCGGTCACATTCAAGGTTGTTAGCGCGGCGTAGTGGAGGCCGAGCGGGAGGGCAGCATCGCATATTGAAATCAAGGCTTATTTTACTTATGTTTAGTAGTACGCACTGCGACAAAATCGCATTGTACGGGAAATCTATAAAAAACGAGGCCATGTTATATTGCAAATGTAAAGCTTGATGTGTCGCTGTGTATACACTACTACTTATCTAGTCCTTTAATTTAAATAGTTTTTACAATTAGCGACTAAGCACATATTTGTTTTTTAAAGAAGACTAAGTTATAAACGAGTGCAATCATGTACCAACGAAGCATATGGGACGTAAATGAATTAAGCTGTAACGTCTCCAATTTACCTCCGTTGGATTTTAACCAAGACCAACCACGACCTAGCGACCCACGAAATGCGGCGTTCGCAACACTGGTCGCTTTCGAACTGGATCGTATGCCAGAAAAAAAACGTAGGTAGTAACGTAAATAACGTTACTCAACGTTATTAGAAAAGTGCGACAGGAAAACGACTTGGATAACATAATTTTGCCAAGTTACGAAGAATCAGAGTAATAATTATAAGTAAATTGATTCAATTCTTTTAAATACTATAATTATGATTTCCTTTATTCATTTTCATTACGTAGTTATAATATTTTTACATAATTATATTTAAAAAAAAACATTATAAAATATAAAAAATAGTAGCCCACCAGCATCGGGAACAGGGTCCCGGCTACCGGTGGTCAGGGCTCTTGAGAGAGGAACCTCCTGACAAAACGTGCCGTGTCCAGAAATACTGCTTTCTGAATCAAGCCCTTGATCCAGCTGTCAAGCGAAAGACTCTGCAGATGTTGGTCGTAGGTTTTGGCTATTAAGCCATTGGCCGACACGACTATCGGCACAATGGTTGCTATTGTCAAGTCCCACATGTCGACAACCTCGCGAGCCAGATCTAGATACTTGAATTGCTTATCTTTCTCTGCTTTCACGAGGTTCTCGTAATGCGGGATCGTGATATCAACAATCATTGCGCGACGCTTCAATCGATCTATCAACACAATGTCAGGCTTATTGGCAACAATAGTCCTGTCAGTGACGATAGATCGATCCCAATACAACGTGATATTACAATTATCGAGAACTGGGTCGGCCACATACTTATAGTATGGCACTTCTAATTCCACAAGGTTGTTTTTCAAAGCAAGTTGCTGGTGGATAATCCTGGCAACAAGGTTGTGTCTATGCAACTACTGTCCATTAGCCAAACGAGAACACCCAGAAATAATGTGTCGGATCGATTTTCCCGGACGGTGGCATGCCCGACATATGTCAACCGTGCCATCCTTTACTATGTGTTTCCGGTAGTTATTCGTCAGCATAACCTCGTCCATTATTGTACAGACAAAACCTTCAGTTTCCCCGAAGAGGTCACCAAAACACAGCCAGGACAAAGACGCTAAGAAGTCTACATCGGGCCCATGTAAAGCCCAGTAAAAACGTCCTTGAAGTTCCTTGCTCTGCCATACCTCCCTGCGGCCATTAGTGTCTAATACTACAGGCTTACGGCAGTTCTCGTTAGCCAAGAAGATCGGGGTAAGGCCCTTGTCTACTGAGACCACATCTCGGTGCATCCCCACGTCGGCTACTAGGAAGTATTCCCTGAGACTGCATACCTCACAGTTGTGCAGGATCTTAGCATTTAAGAAGCCACGACCCCCACACTTCCGCGGGATATACAGTCTCATCATCGACGACCGTAGGTGATGAATCCGATTTGCGGTCAGCAGTACGCGGACCTTCCTATCTAGGGCATCAAGTTCTGTCTGAAGCCATTTGAGTATGCCGAAAGAATACATCAAAACCGGCATGACCCAACCGTTGAATGCGCGCACCTTGTTTCCTCCTGACAGAAGACTGCTTAGCACCTTATTCAGGCGGCCAAAGAAACGCTCCTTCAACGATTGTTTCATGTCAGCAGTATTGATGCCTAATGCTTCCGACATACCCAAATACTTGTAGGTTTCTGTTGAGGAGAGGGATCTAAGGTGTACGGAATCCGAGAGTTGAGTTCCCACGGATTCCGTAATCTCCCCCTCGCTTCACATGCATGACTGCACATTTGTCCACACCAAATTCCATCCTGATGGCGCTAATGAAAGTTTCAGTTACCTTCAGTAGCTTCATCAGTTGCAAATTGTTGGGGGCAAAGATTTTCAGATCATCCATGTAACGAAGGTGAGATATGACCTGACCACCTCTCCTCAACCGATAGCCTAGACCTGAACCTTCCAGCAGTGTGCTAAGAGGGTGCAAGGCTAGACAAAACCACAATGGACTCAGACTATCACCCTGAAATATACCACGCTCTATCCTTATCGCTTTGCTGTTCCCCTGCATCTGTCGACATCCTGGATAGCGAAGGACCGTCCTGCATTGCCCTATACACGACTCAAGGAAGGCGCGTAGAGTTATCTATCTTGTACAACTCCAACAAAAAAAAAACTATCCAACATGTAGACAGATGCCTTTGGGAGCGGCACACCTGTTGGCTAATGGCCATATCAATGAGGAGCAGCTCCTTAGTACCACGGGAACGCCTGTCGGGTAATGCCTGTCGTCAGGAACTGGGGCAGCGACCCTGACTCTAAGGCTGATTGAAACTGGGACGCCAAGCGAGCTTGCGATCTTTGGAACCATTTGATTCAGAAGTTGTGCAGTCCATCCAGTCCTGGAGATTTCCAGTTAGGTAACGGACGGACTGCACGAGCTACGTCTTGGGGGCTGATGATAATTGCCCCCATTTCTGGTATTGGATCACACGCTTGTTCAACCTCCCGGGTCCAACCGCCCTCAATGTGACTGACAGGCACCGACCAAGTGCTGCGCCAGAATGAACACAACGCGTCATCATCCAGCAGACGCGTGTCAGTCACCCCTTGGTCTGGTCGTTCCCAAGCCCTATATACCCACCTTTCATCGCTTCGGAATGTGCGATTCTGAGTGTATCGCTCCACTCGCCGCTTGTACCTAGGAATACGACTTGCCCATGCACAGATCTTCTGCTTCAGGAAGTCGATACGCTCTGTGACTAATCCAAATGATCACGAGAACTAATGTCAGTTCCCGAGAACGCCCGCCTCACAAAGCGCATCACTCTAGGGCGAGTATTGATTAAATTGCCGATGAGTACTCTAGCCTCACCGATACGCCGCTCAATCCTGCACTGCCAAGCTGGTACAGCTAATTTTGGTCGTTTAGGTCGTTCACTGTCAGGAAATTTGACATGAGCTACACGACATGCCGCTACGGCTGTGCAGTATAGTATTGAGTGGGTATCAGCAAGGCTTTCGCTGTTGTCAAAGCAGTTTGAAAGCTGCGAATCTAGAGTACACACCAGCGCCTTGTTTTTCTTGTGCATGGGCAAACGAGGTAAACGTGGTCTAAGTTCAGGTAGTGTAGAGCGATACTCCCGGAATGCACCCTCCAAAGCGCTCCTCAATTGTGCGTTGCACTGGGTACTCACGGTTATAACTTCGTCAACATCTTCTTCACCACCGCGATCGGATCGCGGCGAAGCACTGGATACATTCTGCATCTGCGCCGCGATCATTTGCGAAGCAGGCGTAATTAAGTTACTCCGTGAGTCGAGGCGTAGTCGATCAAGTACAGTGTCATCCAACATATGGTTACGTTGGATGACCCGCACCTGATCCGATAGTCGCTGCGCCGACACGCTGACAGCTGGTTCAAGCACCTGAAATAGAAAGAGCATCCGACCACGGTACGCAGTCAAGTTGCTTCCCCTCTGAGTAGCCCCATAATATGCGCGCATGACGTTCTCATTAATGGACTGAGTCCATCGCATGCGCGACACATTTCCACCGGCAGCGGGGACCCTGTTCGGGGCCTGTTGGCCTCGAGGTCCCAGGCCCGCTGGTGGTCGTCCCCTTCCTCGTCGTCGTGGTGGTGATGGCGTCGACGGCGGGGAGAAAAACTCGTCGCTGGAACTCGACGCAACTGCAGCGACCGGCGACTCAGCGCCCACAGATGTGGCTGCGAGGCGGAGCTCAGCGACGAGCCCAGAGATGGTGGGTGTGCTTCGTTTAGTCGGGCTCTGCGTCTCGTCAGCATTAATGACAAATATGACGTTTCATTTTCATAAGATTATTGCATTTTTGTTTAATTAGATCCGGTTTTGTGTATTAAGTAACTTTTCTTTTTTTTCCTTTTAATTATTTTTTGGTTTAATCAGTGTTCTGCGTTATTTTATATTAATTAAAGTAAAAAGTGTGAAAAACTTGTCTCGTCAGTTTGACACTCAAGCCACAGATTTATCATGATTATGATTATTATTTACTATGTCCCATCCCTACTCGCATGCGAGGAAGTTGGCAGAAGTTTAACTGTTTAAAAATAACGATAAAAGTAACGTTATTGAACAATTAACGGTTATAAAGATTAACGATAAAATGTTTCAAAAATAACGTTAAATCTTTTAACGTTATTCTAATATTAACGGTAACTCTGTCAAATGAAGGTAACGTTACGAAATTTTTAACGGTATTTAAAGCCCTGCATCGTACTTGAGTGATTCATATTTCATACCTTCTCGTGCAAAATAACTAGTTCGGAGGCAATAACAAGGTATCAAGCATCGACTTCCAAAACTAAAGTTATTTTGCACTTTTTTCATGGTTTTTTGAAAGTCGAAAGGTTGTATTTTTGGTATGTTCGTAAGTTGTTTCATTTATTGTGATAACTTCATCGCCACTCTTCCTGTTGTATGAGTTCCTAAATTTCCGTTGAACAAAAACGTTGAGTCTTCACTGTATCAAATGCCTTCCGTAGTGAATTTACGAGATTTGTGTTTCAGCCAGGAAGGGAAACGCAAAGGAAATTACAAATCTAATCATTCCAAGAAAGTTGTAAGTAACTACATCTGCCAAGTTTAGTTTCCAATAAATACTTTGGCATTGGCCGTATGGCCCTGCCTTTCCCAATTGTAATACGGATTATACGGAATTTACTTGATATTGTCTATGAACTTGCTTCTGGTATTTAAATTGTAGGACACTAAAATCTTCTTTCTTTATCGAGTTGTTAGTGCCTATCCTGCACGCGTAGCCATAACCACTGTAAAAACGAGTTTTGTCTACGGAAGAATCGGCTTAATGACAGATAGACAATAACTACCTGTCATTTTGTCGATTCTTCCGTCGACATAACTGCTTGCGTGTGTCAAACATTTTTATGCCACCCTTGGCTTTACATGCCGTCGAGAAATATGTCTCAGGCTTCCTCACGGTGTTTTCCTTCACCGAAGCAATACAAAACACACATAAGTCCGATAAATTTGAGTTGCGTGACTTGGGTTCGGACTTGAGAACCTATAACTTGGCTATCCGACGGCGAACCACTAGGCTATTACTCCTATTATGCACCTGCTTTAAGCATTTAAACTGTAGGACTTTTTCTATGTGCTCAAGCGATTGTAATTATCGGTGTCTGCAGAAATACTGTAACTAACTAGATACTTATAATAATCAATATAAGAGCCAGAACGCCAGGGCCTCAAGTCTGCTATTTTTATAAATATCGTCATTCCAACACGATCCCATTGTCATTTTGCTAAAAGTTCGTAATCTGCTAATTCATAATGATCGATCATTGGTCGGTCAGTGGTTGGTCAGTGGTCTCGTAATAGAATGGTGTTATAATGACATTGTTGTATTGCCATTATTATAAAACCCGTTAGTAGAAATGATTTTCGAAAAACTACTACTAAATTTGAACATTTATTCATGCCAGATTTCAATTATATATATTTTTACATATTATTTATTGGTGTTATGAGCAATCTGAAGTAGTAAGAAGTTTGTTAATAGCAGAAAACATTAAATGTGAAATTGGAAAACTCAATATTTTATCTGTTTAGCTGTCAAAGTCAAATATGACATTACTGTTTACTGTACTGACGTATATTTGTTTTTATTATTTCTAGCGGCCGGTGTTTTGGTTTAGTTTCAAGTGTTCTAAATGATCTCTAAAAGATTTATTGCAATACAAAATGGTGCTAATTGAGAAAATTTCGGCTCTAATTGACTTTTTAGAAAACCACCAAGACCTGCTTGGCTACTGCAGCCGCACCAATGAAGGGCGAAGTTTATTAAAACGATATTGGATGGAGTGCGCCCAAATTTTATACTCGTATCGGTGGACTTCCCAGTGCCCCAATAAAACGCCGGCAGCACAGTAAGTACATAAATCAGTATAATATTCTACGCATTATAAAATGATAAATGTATCATTATTGTGATTTTTGCACTTTTTTAGTTCTACATTAATATTAAAGTAAAATATACTTTTTTTTATAGGTAGAGACCATGCAGCTCTTGAAGCTGGTCAATCAAGGCTGGACACTATTGAAGCCAGGAATGCCGAGGCAACTTTAAAACAAGCTCAGGCCATCAACACTGGCTGAAGCCATTGATCGACTGAGCTCCACCACAGAAAAAATGGCGCACCTTATGGGACACTGTGTGCCAAAAAAGGTAATTACTGTGGATTTACAGATTATTCACTGATACGAAATGGTTTTACCCAAAAGCGGAACTTCTACTCATTGTGTGTTCAACAAACATACCCACAATAAGTATTAAAGAGCATTGAAAGCAATACAATATAAATTATAATAATTTTATTATAACCCCTCCAGTTAAGCTTAAAAGCTTGTGTTAGGTGTAGGCTCACATCAGTAGTAGTACATCGGCCAGAATTTGACATCTTTATGTCTGACTAAAGTTTTCTGAAGTATGCAAGAGGTAATTTTGTCAGATTATTTAAAGATAAATGAAATCTATATTAGGAGGAGTCTATGTCCAGCAGTGGATTCCAAATGGCTGTAATGATAAATAATTAAATGAAACAATGTTTTTTAAAAAGAGTATTCATTTATTTTAAATCATATTTTGTGCAATACTGTGGATCTGTAACAGAGTTAAATCATTTTAATAATAATTAAAGCATTTTCGCACTCCACTAGAATATTGAGGTGGGTTTAAATTACATACCTACTAATTTAATTTATGCATTTCTCCACAGTTTGTCAACAAGAGCCTGCTGCAGTGCCCAACCTTCAAGAAGATACCGATTCACCCTTCGATGGTCTTGATAATTAGGTGCTGCATAATTAATTTCCTCCTAAATTAAAAGACTGATTAGTTACATGTAAGGTAAAATTTGATTTGTTATTCAAATGATAATTGAATTATTGAAGATCTTTTTATTTTGTATGAAGACTGATTTTGATTTGTTATTAATATTACATTAGATATTGTAACTTGGAATTGTTTTACTAGATATATGACAAAATGTCTTTTAGTTTTACGTACTATATTTACATTTCAGATTTTAAGTCAAGTTTAACATTGTTATAAATATTTAGTTATGAGAAATAAAGAGTACCTAATTTAACTGTTGTTTTTTTAACATACTAGTATTATTTAAAATTCCAACTCCATTAAATTCCAAAATAGTGGAATATAAATCACATATCTGTTGCAAGCCAAGTTATTCTGCATAAACTTCGTCAGGTGGCAATGGTGCTCTTATTCTGCATAGACTTCGTCAGGTGGCAATGGTGCTCTTGCCATGTTTGCAATATGCAACATTCATTCACAATCTTGCCTGCAGTTGTTGGACTATAATGTAAAGCACGTGCTGCAAGCAAACACCTGCAAAAAAACAATTTACTTTTATACAGCCCCATTTAACTAAACGTCTTAACTTTTATATACTTACTGTTCTTCAATTAACCCCCTTACTGAGTCCTTTCCAAGGCAAAACGTTTTTACAAATTCCGCCTCGGGAATATCAATTATAAAGGTACCTATTCATTCTCGTTCTCGTCATGCGACGGGCTTGACGACGTCTTCTGCAGTTCTGCATTGTGCCAACCAATCTTCTTTCTCTAACATCCACTGCGTTGGCTAGCTCGAGAATCGAAAATATTTGCTCGTAATGAATACATAGGTAGTCTCCATTCAATATTCCACAAACACTTGAAACACGATACTCGTAACGATAATAACTATAACCAAAGTATTTAGAAGCCGCTTGTTAGTAAACAATTCAAATTGACACTCCGAACAGTCTGAGATAAATGTGAGGGAAGCAATGACTGCACAATGGCGTTCTAATGGTAGTTCAGTGGTCAAAGGAACTGTCAAAATTTTAGCAGATTACCGCTAAAGTCAGTCATTCATTTGTCATTAAGTACGAGATTACCATTCTATGCCATGTCTTTCAATGGATTGTCAGTGGTTGTCCATTGGAAAGTCATAATGACGCCATTATATTAGTAGATTACCAAACTTGTCAAAATCAACAATTATGAAATCAGTGATAGGCCATTCTGACACGATTGTAATAGCAGACTTGAGGCCCTGATATTCGTGCCTGCTACTTAGTTTCACATAAATGGTCTCATTGAACTTGCAAATTTTCAATGAAATATAAGTCTTGCTTGCATAACCTTCTTACAAAGATAGATGGGAAAGTTCCGCGGCGCATCATTCCATAATACCTACCGATAGTGATAGTATCGTATGGACTCCATTGTTCTTCAACCAATGTAATGATTACTCCGGAATCTTCACTTTTCTTTGTGTCTTTTGTAACTGTAATTTTATTACTTATTTTGATTCATTTAAAGCAAAAAACGTTAGAATTTTTCTGTATTAATTAGATATTAATCACTCAAGTTAGGTATTGAATAAATAAAGTCTTAAGTAACTTGAATAGAATGTCTCTTTGATTTATGAACTTTAACGTTTACGTTTAATCAAAACTGTTTTTAGAGAAGGGTCTAGTCTAAATTTTCCAAAGGATTAGCTCCAAGATCAATTTGTTCTTCATAATTGAAACTACTTCCACGCGAATTTGCTAAGTTCGAACCTTTCAAGTTAGATAAAGTATCTCCTGTGAGAGGATTTGTTTTAAAATCCGCTCCAGAATGAAATTTCTTTCACAGTTTGAATTTATCTTTTGCCGAGTTGCTTGGTATAAGACTCGCTTTATTTACGTCACTTACTTTCCTTGGGAGCATTCCTCAGAATCAGTTGATCCCAGCTGTCATTTGTAGATCTATGACAGTCCGTTCGTTACAGGTAGTCAGTGGGCCGAAAGACTGACAAACAGTGAGGGTCCCGAAAGTTTGAATTATGGACGTCAGATAGGCAGCTCTTTGTACTAGTAAATACTGGTATTCAGCTGCATCCGTTTAGACTGGAAGCCGACCCCAACATAGTTTGGAAAAGGCTTGGCAAATAATGACTTTAGTTTAGGTCATCCGCAAGCCTACTGATCGCCCAAATAGTTATGGTAATGGAGTGGATTTTACTTATAATGTGTTTATAACATGAGCCCTAATATCGTCATTAGAGCAAAAAATAAACCGCTTACGAGATCATAGCATGCGTGACAATTATGTAAATTCTAACCGAGTTGCTGACACTGCCGTGTTCATTATGTGAAACAAATACATAATTCTAAGTAATGCGTCGATATTCTCCTCATTTCCTTTTCTTACTTCCTGCATGATTTGTATGCGGAAACGTTGCAAAGACGTCGTTACCTGTAATTTTAAAAGCACCTCATCGAATATAGAATGATGTGAATTGAAATTTTTACTTTGAACTGAAATGACGCGTTTTAGACTTCGTATTGTAGACTTGTGGTCACCCAATCCAATTTTTCGCTATCTTTAACTTTGTGGTTCATAATAAAAGCCCAAGTGTCTTCAAATAAATTGTGAGTAAAATACAAAAGAATTATCCAAAATTGAGGTCGGTACTTAGTAAAGAAAAAAATATTTTCTTAAAAGAAAATTAAGGGGATCCGAACAGACCGGGAAAAAGCCTAAGCAAAAGAAGTCTACAATTTACGGTACAAAGCTTTATCATTATTCCGCTTTAAGTATTTCTACGACGTACATAATTGACACTGGCGCGACCTACTTCGGGCTAATTACACCAGTAATAAATCATTACCCGTTTATCTTGCTACGCTCAGATCAGAAGGTTATCCATGAACAACGCCCCTTTTCCCCGAATTCATCAAATATTGACATACATAAAAAAAATATCAATTGACTAATTAAATTGCTCCTAATCTTTTTCAATTATATTAATTGAAAGGCATTGAGAAAATTACTTGACATTACGTCTAAAGTGAGTTACTTTGCTGCAAAAAAAAGAATCGATTAATTTGTTACACAACACTAATGCCACAGCTGCCACTAGCAAGGTTAGACGTAACGTGATTATTAAATCGAGTTTGGTTTCGATTCTTACGATATTATTTGTTGATGCCTTGTCGCGGCGACCGACGTAACCAATCGGTAACTGTGTTATGGCGCCGTATGACTTCGCTGATGGATGTGTGAGATAATCTAATGATCTGTGAATGCTCTGAACGTGTAATGTGATGCTGACGAGTTATGATATGTTCGTGTTTGAGCAGTTACTGATTTTTGTTGTCAAGACGGAGGATTTGACAAAAAGGGATGTCCAAGATTTAAGCTTGTGTGTTCTGTAAAGGATGAGGCGAGGTAAGATGAAAAAGGGGTGCTAAAAGCCGCATAATAATACTTATCTATGTTCCCAAAACGGGATATACGCATTTATAAACCCATAAAGGCTTACTCCTAGTGTGGTGCTTTAGCTGAATATGAATCTACCGCTGAAATGTTTTATGTGGCTAAAAAGGTCAGAGGATTACTTTGACGTGGATGCGTAGTTTCTGTTCACAATGTTACAAAACAGGTTACGAACTTGGTTAAAAAGTGCACGACCTTCTTCGAATGCTTAAAACTGGTATTATGCAGATTTTTATGTTAATTTCTGAGAAGTAAAAAGTCCTCATTAAAAAAAGCTAGCGAAAAACTAATTAACTACATACAAGTCAGACCAGAAAAAATGGTGAAGGGTGACACTTATAAAATATTACATCAATGACAAGTTGAACAGACCTTCGTTAATTGATTAATATTCGTTTTTTTTACACTTACGCAAGCTTATACTTGCAGAAATAGGTAGGTATGTGCAAATACTATCGTAAAAGGAGACGGACAAGTTAAGAAACCTGTCGGGACTTAATGACTTTGAAGTTGTCAATGGTTACAAGTTATATACTTTGAGTTCGGTTGCAACATCGTCAGGTTATCAAGTGACCGGTCCATACAGCCAAAATTGTGCTTTCTGCGAATTTTGATAACCTTCCCCCCCCCCTCTCGAGGTCGAAGTACACGATGACTGATGCAGGTTTGCAGTCTGTTGAGACAGGTACTACTTAAGTACTCAAAGCTATATATACCTCTGCGCTACGCTATTATACCTCTTTCATCGGCGTACTTTTGTTTACTTATAAAATGTCCATTGACATTTGTTACGACTAATAGCTTATCGATTAATTTTGAATTCGAAACATTACCTGATTGGGTTCATTTATTATTTGAATCTTTTGTTCTAAAAGCCATTCATTAAGTAATTAATCCTGTAACTAAGTTACTTAGAGCAGTTTGTTTTATCCGACAAAGAAACTTATTGTAGAAATAAGCCCAAATCACAAAACACCTTCATTTGTCATTGTCACTTTATACTGAAAGAGCGTAACGACTAAGAAGACTTCTATTTTTTTTTTTATTTGGGTACTTTAGTAATTATTAAGGAATATCGTATAGCATTAACAATTAAGGTAAACCTACCCGCATTACGTAGCAAAAATATTTTTTTATATATGCTTTGCTGTCTTGGAATTATTGGTTTTAGGCCATGTCGGTTTCCTCATGATGTTTTCCTTCACCGTTTCGAGGGCAGTATTGATGATATAATTTATGAAAAGTAAAGTGCCAATAAGTATTCAGCTGCATCCGGTTAGACTAGCAGCCGACCCCAATTTGGTTGGGAAATGCTAGGCAGATATTGATGATGTTAGCTATTCACTAAGTTTAAAGAAGCGGTTTTATCTACCTAGGTACTAGCAATTTTGGTAAGCTTGGTAATAAGTTACTATTACAATTTACAGTAAGACCCTCCACAACGAAAGTGAATAAGCTAAAAAAAAATCGAAATATTAACGTGACTCGCATAGCCATGTCGATATATTTATTAAGCATCCAAATTACAGGCTATCCTGATGTTTCCCAAATACTTAGCTTTCGTTATCTAATTTTAAAATTCCTTGTTCCAGTGCCCATAATGGAGTGACGATCAAATATGCGGTGGTTCAAGAAGGGGGAGCCGCCGCGGCTGCTAGCCGTAACACCTGACGAACCGAGGCCTGCCCGTCGGTCCAGAATCGGTGAGTACCCAGTTCACATGTCATTCCCTTGCTATAGCAGTGAGTAGTGGTGTGACCGTCACGCTACTTGTACTATTTATTCTGTGGTCGGGAGGGATCTCTAGTGGGCCTTTCTCCATACAAACGTATTCCGCTGTTTCCTTCATGGATAATGCGTCTAGAGCAATATATGTTTTCCAAAAAATCTAGGTCTTATTAATACATGTCCCTATCATTTCCTTTTTTTTAAACATAATCATTAAAAGAATTAACACAATCCAAAAACCCGAAAAAAGAGCCCGTTTTTACCGCCATGTTTAGAAGACCATCAGACAAATTCGATAAGTTTTTAACAAAAAATAAAATAATAGAAGCATAGATATACTTTTCCTCTTAATTTTGATATAAGAATTATTTAGATCAGCTTAGTTTTGAAGAAGAAAACAGCGGAATACAAAACGTCTTTTGGTCAAGATTTTTGTAGGTAAAATCAGTCTGAGCTGCAGTTATCCGTTAGTTATTCGCACTTTACGGGGGCTTGGTCGGGTGCAGCGCGACGGCAATCGTTTCTTCAAATTCCTAAGGACTAGAGTCCCCTCTTAAGTTCGAACCCAAGACACAAAACTCTGATATTTTGGATTCATGTGCGTATTATACCGGGTGGAAGAGACACCGACGCGAAAACGGTTATATACTATTCAGTACATCGTTCTGACCCCCCCCCCCCTTGCTACATAGAAATTTATCATCGGTATTTTTTTAATCAGTCATCATTTTAAAGTGTCGGTCACTTTTTTAGGAAACAGTTGTTTTTTAGGGTTCCGTACCCAAAGGGTCAAACGGGACCCTATTACTGAGACTTTGCTGTCCGTCCGTCCGTCTGTCTGTCACCAGGCTGTATTTCATGAACCGTGATAGTTAGCCAGTTGAAATTTCTACAGATTATGTATTTCTGTTGACGCTATAACAACAAATACTAAAAACATAATAAAATAAATATTTAAGGGGGGCTCCCATACAAAACGGTTATTTTTTTGCTCGTTTTTATAAATAATGGTACAGAACCCTTCGTGCGCGAGTCTGACTCGCACTTGGCCGGTTTTTTTAAGTTAGCCAACGATCTTTAAAAAGGTAGTAGTTAGGTAAATATGTATTTTAAAATTTCACTAATCTAAACAGAACACGTAAAGCAAAAGTGTCGCCAAGCAAAGCCATAAAAGTAGAACAAATGACAGCTTAATTTCGCATATTAACACATGTAGGATTACGTATTACATATGTTTTAACGGTCAATATGTAGGCAAGTAGGCAAATAAGAATTTATGACTTGACGTTTTCTCTTATAAGATTACGAAAGATATATTTTACCATCGGAAATGCAAAGAAATGTGGCCAAGGTCAGTGACATTATGTAATATTCTCGATTTGTATTATGTCCGACTATTTCTGCTACATCACTCTCACACAATCGGCGTGCGCATATCATATGATATGAACGTGGATGAAGCAAAAGAATTGTGTAAGGTCCTGGTGCCGTTTATCAGTTTTTGCCAAATCCCGTGGGAAAAAGGGCGTGAGTTTATATTAAGCAGTGAAGAGATTCAAACCTCATAAAATAATGAAATGAGAATCCAAAAACCGGCAATCATTCTAGTAATTGGGAGCCACTTATACAGAGTGTAGGTAAGGGACAGCCCTCCGCAAACTGACAGGGGGTGCATTCGCTCTTCGGTGCTTCGCTAGCTTCCGTCCGTCTTATGACCACAGGCCGTGTCGACGGTGCGTTCGTGTTCCACGCGCGCCTCAAGAAGATGTCAGCAAATCGGCAATGGTCCGAGAGGGCCGATGCCTGCCAGGGCTGCGAGACTGTTCGAAAGAGATACCGTCGCCCTGGAACACAAAGGGCTAAGAAGGAACATGGATGGGTTTTAGAGTCAGTACAAGTCCGACACTCCCTTCCGCTCCGACCAGAGAGGGATGGATGGGAAATCATCAAATGACCCCCTCATTTGATGATTTCTAATCCGTAAAAAAAGGGTGCATTCAGCAGATTCAGCTACTTATTTTGGAATCATAAATGAGAAAAAATCCGGTGGAATGTGATTCAAAATAAGAGCTGAATGCAACCTGTATGTTTGCGGAGGGCTGTTCCTTACAACCTGTATTATACCTAGGCAAGTACGCATAAACAGGACTAGGTTCGTATGTGGTGTAGTAAAGAAGGTTTCAACCTTTAGTCAAATTTACTATAACTAGATGTCTGTTCATAGTTCATATTTACTTATACATAAGCAGGTACTACTACTAGGTACTTACCTATAAACCTAAAACCTTACTGAGCACATAAGTTCGTCAAAAGGTATCTAAACTTACCAACACTGTTTATACTTAACTACATGTACGAGTACTATTAAGTTTAAAATGTATTCATAAACCACCGGATAAGTAGATAGGACATTAGGTACCTACCAAAGTATTTATAGTAAGTAGAATGCGTCAATGTCCGAAGGATTTTGAATCATCAATTCAGTGTCTTTGTCTTTATACCACTGCCACAATTCGATTTAATATAATAGAATCGTTCAATTTAAATCGTTGCCCACGAAAGACCGTATTAAAGTGCATATAAAGGGTGTTTAAAAAGTGCATTAAACGCACCCACGTTCTGAGACTTGAGAGACTTGCATATTGTATTGTGTGGGCTAATTTTATTGCCCTCTTTATTCCCAGTCCCCACCCACGGTATCTGAAATCTTTGTCCTACAAATTGTCTTATTTCCTCTTGACCGAGTGAACGAAAACGAACGTTATCATTTTAGGGCACCGTTTAGGCGTCTAGGTTTGGTAAGACATCAGTAGGATCACTATTAGCGGTTACTAAGTCACTAAGCAACAGCGATGTTTAGATTTGGACTTATTTATTAAGTTACGAGGAGCTCGTGGCTATAATAACAGCCCCTCGGGCAGATTTTTAGCTTAAGCCGTTCTCGCCTAGGTTGGTCTGTGGATCGGTGACCTTCCTTAAGATACCTAGTCATTCGTTTCATAACATCATTATCATACCACGTTGCGCTTTCCGGATGAGCTCGTGGCTAAATAATAACACCCTCACGGGTCAATCTTTAAGGTTAAGCCGTGCTTTCCGAGGATGGGTGACCATAATTACATACCGAGATTCCTCAGTGCCTCGGAAGGCACGTTAAGCCGCTGGTCCCAGCTGTCATTTGTAGATCTTTTTGACAATCGTTACAGGTAGTCAGTGGCCCTAAAGACTGACAACCAGTTTTACAAAAGGTATTCGAATTATCCAGTAAAAACTGGGTTGTGAAGATCAGATAGGCAGTCGCTCCATGTAAAATTCTGGTATTCAGCTGCATCTGGTTACAATGGAAGCCGACCCCGACCCCAAGATAATTGGGAAAAGGTTAGGCAGATCATGACTTATTAATTATTTACTTTGAACTATTATTAATAAAGTTTATTACGTTTCTTATGTAGGTACCAATAATAGTCATGTACAATACGCTAGGGAGAGCAAAATTAGAGCACCGTATGCATTACAATATATTTAGTCTTGAAGATAGATTGATGACGCAATAAGCTGTGTGGCGTACGTGTACACAGAGCACTAAACTCTTCACAACATGGTTTTTCCAACCATAACAACCATGAATGGATGTTGACTTTTCCTCCTAGAAATTGACCTCAAGTAATTTCTCACTAAGCACTTGAATATTTATTATTTCCTACGTATTTGTATCTAGTGGCATACCTATACAAATATAAAATTTGTAACCCATTTTCAACCCAATATCCATAAGCTACGTCACATTAAATATCTTTCCTGGAAAATTAAAGTATTTATTCATTACCGTCAAAATTTACCTCGTATTCATGCCACAGAGGATAAAGTTTCAACTACGTAATGATAATTACCTACGTTAATTTTAATTCGTTCTATCCTTCATTAATCTCTCATTTATGAATTCACAGTAATGTCATAATTTCCTTGCTAATAAGGCAATTTGTTCGATTCATTGGCATTCAAATTTGCACTAAGTGTCAACGCATGGACGCATGCACCTAGTATTTGCGAACAGCACGATTTGTCATAGTTAATTAATAGTCAACAGCCCATTCGTTATGTAATCACGCAAAGGCCTTATGGTTATGTAACAAACCAAAGAAACGGAGAAAATAGGAAGTCCCTACTTGACACTTCAATAGATGCGAGAAATGCTAGAATTTCATCTTAATAGGAATGTTGGCTTTACCTTAAGGAAAACTTAACTAGATAATGACGTCATTAGGTATTTATGGAGCCACATTACTGACGCAATCACTATGTAATTGACACGTCTAGTTGTTCCCCTGTCACTAGCTAGATACATTAACTTGGTACTGGAAAGTCAGCTGTTCTATGTAAGGGAAAGGGAGTGTGGAAATAAGGCGAATAATAATTCTAATGATCGAATTGATGAGGGACTATGTTCCATAATTTCATTACGATAATTGGACGTAACGCCTTGGTAGCCGTGTTTAAAATTCAGATGTTTGTTTTTTTTTAAATATTGCGACCTTTAAAAAAAGGCACCCATTTTACAAAACAAAATCAAATCAGGTAACAGTCAGTATTGATTTGATTTTGTTTGTTGAGCGCTGTTGGTAAAATATAAGTACTTAGGTACTTAGTAGAAAATTTTAGATTCAGCTTCAGAGATATTAACGAGTTTTTTTCTTTATCTTTCCAGATTTGTCTCCAGTGCGCTACCCTAATCGCAAAAGTAGCAGCAGCTCCGTGGAAACGAACTTCTACAATCTGAGCGATCAAATAATAATCGTTGAAAAATCTCCACATCGATGCCACCGCGGTGGCGAGACTCCAGTTAGTCGGCGCATATCGCTGCAAAACGGCCCCGCTTCACCGCAGGAAAGTTATAATACATCGCGCAAAAACCGCGGAGGATCGCTAGAGAAAGAGTACATGGTGTGTCGAGAAAGGCGAAACCCGTTGCTCGATAAAGTAAAGAACACTAAACTATCTTGCTTCAAATCGAACGGTCCACTGCGTCACGGAGATGACGCCGCGTCCACGTCTGGAAGTGACTGTAGTGGATTCGGACACGTAGAGGACGTCACTAATTGTCGGTTTACCAACAATTACGCTGACACTCACATTGAATTCGAAAATCATAACCCTTGGGTCAAAATGCCCAATTATGACGATGATGTATTCTTCGTCAAAAGTATGACTAGTCCTGTTGAGTGCCAATGGAGGGAAGGTAAATCCTTTACCAACCGCGGCACTCGATGTTACAGTTCCGGATCAGAGTGTGATCGATATCATGCTATACCCAAAGCCGGTGCAAAGCTTTCTAAATCAAGTGATCAAATCTTCAACGATGACTATGAAACCTACGACGATGCACCAATAGCACTAAACCCTCAAAAAAAGACTGATAAACTTAAGACTAAGGATGGAAAGGATTCTGTTGGGCCCAGTTCCTGTCTATCGGCAAAACTAAGAGCAATGTCGGATAGATACCTTAAGTCATCAACAAATAAATTTCTCTCAAAGCTTTACAGACAAGCGGGTGACAATGATGAGGAGGTTAATGCTAGTAATGATAATATTCTAAAAACAACCAGTGTAGTCACAAAAAGTCGTAAGAAACGAGGAGGCGTTAAAGCTAAATTACGCAGTTTCTCGTATGGTGCTTTACCTGGCTTAGAAGAGTTTCAAAAAGGTCATTCGGTGTTCCATGATGATGTTTACCAAATATCATGTGATGATGAAAATGTCTTAATTCAAGACTGTGAAGATGCAGATTCAGGGATCCTTGTCAACGAATCAGCAGCTTCTTCTATTTTCGATAGTGACAGGATATCGTCTCGCTGTGAAAGTTCCGCTTCTCAGGCTAACACTCTCCTGCCTTGTCATGGTAGGAGTATATCTGGTGATCAAAGCTACATGAAAGCGAGGACGTCTGGAAGACTGAGCAGGAAAGAATGTCCCAAACCCAGGCCTAGACAAACCCAAAGAGCTTTATCACTTGATCGCAAGGAGATCCTTAGGCGCATGCCAAAAAAGGAAAATGAATACGAAGAACCTCAATATCTACAGTTAACCGAAAAACAGAGAATGCGGCAGAGAGATGCAAGTCAAGATTGTGGTATTCCACCGATTCCACCATGTAGGAAACCAACTAGGGGTAGCAAGTCAGACAAAGCGCAAAATGAATTTAAAGTTGTCAGGATAATAAGGAACAATCCTTCGGATGAACTCGGAATATTTATTGCCAAAACCAAACTCACTGATGAAGGTCACGTGGGATACCTGGTCGCACACGTTGTTCCCGGTGGATTAGCGGAAAAGTGAGTCAACTTTGTAACCTTAATTACTCAGAACATTATAAAATAATACATGTTTATTTCTATTGATATTTATTTATATTCATTCGCAGGGAAGGCACATTACGCATTGGAGACGAGCTGCTCAATGTGAACGGTCGAAGACTCCGCGACCTTACCATGTCTGAAGCCAAAGAAGCTCTCAAATCAGGTGCCGCAGATATTGATATAGTGATTTGTAGGCAACGAGAGAAATCGGCAGACGTCAGACAAAGAGAATCAACCCAAAGAAGCGTTATATTGATGAGAGAAAGCTCCGTGGACTACGAGAACGCAATTATTTTAGGGAAGGAAAAACGATCTGACAAATGTGACGTCAAAATAGACCGACGTCGGTCGCAGGATGAGTCGGCGTGTAATCACACTGCGCTATCAGCTGCGGACGAGCCGGCCGACAGCGCGGCGGCGGCGCATTCACACTTCCTCAAGGGACAGAACGCGAGCTACAGCAGCATGAACAACAAGCTGCTGCGCCGGCAGGTCGTGAGCTACGGCGGCGCCAACAAGGATGCGCTCGCGCTCAGTTGCGCCGCCGACATCGTCAACGTTGACACACCCGACGGTGTCGAACGGACAAAATGTAAAGATGACAGTGAAAGTGAAACACAAACGCCACACGCGGCAAACTTTTGTACGTTACCCCGGAGGCCAAGGGCGCCGACGCACACCTACCACACGATCACGTTCGAGAAGGGACACGGGAAGAAACCTCTCGGCTTCACCATTGTGGGAGGGCGCGACTCACCACGGGGTCCGCTGGGCATCTTCATCAAGAGCATCTTACCACAAGGACAGGCGATTGACGATGGAAGACTGAAAGCAGGTACGTTCAGTGATAATATATTTCAGTGTAATTTCGCACCAAAAAAGAAACATCCGCGTTTATATCTACAACTGATAAACAGTAGTTAATGAACAGCGATAATTTAATAGTAGGAATGCAGTATGATAAGAATGGGAAGCCGCGTTGTGGTAGTTCGTCGAAGTGGTATAATAACAAGTGCATAGTATCAACTAGCCAGGCTATTGTATCAAGAACAGAAGGGTACATACTACATGATCCCATTGTTTATGTTTATAATGATTTATGATATTCCTACAATATTGACTTCGGGTCGAGTGCTATCAGTGGACTCCGGTTTTAAAGTTTGACCTGTAACAAAATGCGACATATGTAAAACCTAATTATATAGATACCCATAAAACAAATTGGTTTCAATGTCACTTTAATTTCAATAGAACATTACCAGTAATAGATGCACTGCTATAAATAAGCATGTTAAATGACAATAAAAGTCTGTAGGTATGAAATAAACATGTAGTGTAATGTTTCTTGGTCACAGTAATAATATCTTGATTTATACTTTATAGGCACATAGTCAATAGCTTGGTCATGCCCTACAAAATCGCTATTGTTGTTTGTTGCTTTGTAAGTAACTTATAAATATACCTACTTTGTCCAGGTACTGAAAATTCTTAAATTAACTTTCCAAATATTATCTTAATATTCTTATTCTATTATGTCAGGTAGACATTAAAATTGACAAACTGTTTCGATGGACTGCTTTTCCACAATTCATATAATAACAAAGAAATTCACTATTATTCTTTCAATTTTAATCTTGTTCTGATTTTTTAAATATAAGGTGTCATTAATTAGGGGTGTTTTAACACCCATATTTGTTTATTAATTTAGAAAACGATAAGATTTAAAAAACTGATGGACTGTTCCGAATTAGGATTGGTTTGGTCCTATCATACTGGATAGATCAGATAGTCCTATCAGATGGTGCAGTAAGGTAGATACTTTAACCGTTGTAGCTTCAGAAAACCGGCCTATATTGGCCCATATCAACGTTCCACCTAAGTTTAAATTTTTATTGCACGCTCACAGCTACATAAAGACAAGACTCTGAAAACGAGTTGTGGTGAACGAATATTATTTCACCCTGACTGACACTCTTAGCATATTGCTTGTGTATCAACCGGATATCGTATGTAACAATTGAAATAATATGAGTGTGGGTGAACATCGTAAAATAGGGATCAGTAAAGGTGTCTACCTTTACTGATCCCTATTTTACGATGTTTTCG
Source organism: Cerastis rubricosa (assembly GCA_949152445.1). Taxonomy (NCBI): domain Eukaryota; kingdom Metazoa; phylum Arthropoda; class Insecta; order Lepidoptera; family Noctuidae; genus Cerastis; species Cerastis rubricosa. The sequence goes on along the minus strand of OX424525.1, from coordinate 10,849,463 downwards.
AAACAAAAGAGATGCACAATGAACGCACAGGTGCGGTGTGATGCACTCTAAGAAGGTTATGTAAATTGTTTGGACGCGCATACGCGCCGCGAGCACCATGGTAAACGCCCGAAAAACGCGCACGCGCCTTTTCCGCACTGAATGCGTAAAACTGTCTCTTTCCGTGAATCAGATAAAACGACCTATAAGTAGGTCTCTAGGCTGAGAAAGGGTTTTCTACATTCAAAGTAGTATAAGTATAAATCCGTAACTTTTTGCGGAACATAATAATGTATTGTTCTAGTAGATATTGACCCAAGCTATCACAATCTTCACTATGTCGTACTTACTAGAAACACTTTATATGCCTGCTAACACCCCATAAAATTATTTCCAGGTGACGAGGTGCTCGCAGTGAACGGGCATGCGTGTCATGAATTAGCGCATGTAGAAGCACTTGCGCTCTTCAAGTCAGTGCGAAGTGGACCCATAGAACTTAGAGTCTGCCGACGAGTCAAAAACCCACAGTGAGTATTGTGTTTATCAACAACTTGTTATTGTAGCCACTAACCACAATTTTACTATTGTATGAAATCGTGTTGGATTTTCCCTGACAAAGGGCGACGTAGATCTAAAATTCACCAAAATAAAGTTTTTGCTGTGTATATCGTACACATCCTGCCATTAAAGAACTAGGTTCCAGTACGTCAATAGCCGGATGTAAAGACTTTAACTTTAACAATAACTTGGTAGGTCAAAAATTAACTGTAAACCAAAAAACTGTTTATGATGATACTGACAAATAAAAATGAGTAATAAGAATACCTGGAGGAAAAAACCCTCGTCTCGACACTGCAAAGTTTGTCCTTATTGATGTTTATTTTTCTCTTTCCAGATCTACCAAAGCTAAATCGTGCACAGACCTTCTCAATGACGACGAGTGAAGCTAGAAAAAACTTCTTCTGGCGAAGACTAAAAATTGTACATAGCATTAAACACATGTAAATCTAAGTACTTCTATTTTGCATGCTGTACTTCTACCAATGGTTTATATACTTTCTGCATGAGAGCACTATTAGTTCCAGGAATATTCTTATTCGAAATAGAATATAAACTCGCTATTAAATAGCTATACCTAAAGCAATCATATTTAAAGGGGTTAACACACCATTTTTATCGCACTCTGTGTCAAAAACCGCGTAACTAATCGTGTTCGAAAATCTTTTATGATGCGAACTGCTCTATCATGAAATCGATATGTCATGGGCCTCATCGAATCGATTCTTATATTACTTGAATCGTATAAAAGTATCTATCTTTGAATGTGCCATTTAATAGTAGTTGCACATTAAACGCTTTCACTTAGGTTAACAAAAAACTTACTAAATCTGTTTAAAAATATTTCTGTACCTGACTTTAATTCCTCTATATTTTTCTTTAATTTTACAACGCTCAAACCTAGTGGATACCTAAACTGAGAAATCCAAAGATAAAAATTAGGTACTTATTTCAGAATCAGTAGATTTTCCTGCCTACGTTTAAAATGTATAAGATAAGGAAATCATGTAGATACGTTGAACATAGAGCTCTAGAAATAGTTGATAACTTTTGCGACAGACATTCTTTAGTTTTCTAAAAATCTAGTGACATCCTTTGGTCAATACATAGTGTTAGACTTAAAAATTAAATTGAATTATCTATGAATTTATAATTACGTGCAATAAAATAATATCGACTATTTTAAAAGTAGAAATGTGCACTCTTCAAGTAATGATCTGTCTACTGTGATAGTTTTTTGTTTTTTCATTGGAATAATTATTTTTGAGATTTCGTTTTAGGCTTATACTGTAGATAGTTTTGACAGGCAGCATCTAAGAACCAAAATACAACTTCTAAACAAACATCGAAAACAATGTTTAATCACCCGTTTCAAGCAACTTCTACAGTATATCTTAAAACGTGTTGGACTGAACATTTTATGTAATTATTTTTTTCATAATGTTTGTCAACAACTTTTATGGTATCTAGTATTTTTAGAAATGTCTAATTATGTTAATCTAAATTTTATGAATACCTTTTCAATTGGCACAAAACAATATCCAGTGATTCTTTTTCTATAAAAAATTCAGCGTTGGAAAAATCATTCGTAGATGGTAAATTCAAGTATTGATTTTTAGAATATATAGATAGAATTTTATCTGCGGTAAAAAAAGAAATCTAGATTGAAAAATAACGCTTGACTAAATTACAATAGCATTCTTCTGTTGGGCAACGGCTACACTAAAGTTACTATTACAATATTTATTTGAAAGATGGAATTTTTATCGCCTTTATGCCTAACCCCAAATCCTAACCAAAGTCATCGGTCGCGCATGTGTGGCGCGAATAAGAGGTCGTAGCGTTTATTTGTGTAGAAAAACCAGAAGGCGCGCCGCCACGCTTTTATATTCATTTCTCAACGAAAATCACGCGATAGTCGCGTATTCGTGCAGTGATTGCTTTGGTTAGGATGCTTGCTGCCTGGAACCTAGGCATCTATTTTTATTTGTTTTTTTTTTAAGAGCGTTTATACCCTACGGCATTTCATACAAACTTTCAAGTCGTTGTTTTCCGAAATGACTGAACAGATTTTAATCACTTTGGGGAGGCCTATGTCCAGGAGTGGACGTCTTTCGGCTGAAATGATGATGATGATGATTTTAATAAAACTTCCTACGCATAAGCAGTATACAGAGGTCTAAAAAGTTACTAAAATACATTATCGAAATGTCTTTTAAAAATGAAGATAATTGGAAATTTCTGTTTCTATAGATAATTAAAAATCGGTCTAATTTAGCTGTAACATTACTTTTCGAAAATGTTTTTTAGTAACTTTTTAGACCTATGTATACTGCTTATGCGTAGGAAGTTTTATTAAAATCTGTTCAGTCATTTCGGAAAATAACGACTTGAAAGTTTGTATATGAAATGCCGTAGTGTACAAACGCTCTAAAGCCTGAGCCCAATATTAACGGCTGTCAGCTGCAGTACAGTTCTTTCACGGTTATTTAGCCTCCGCTTTTTGTATCGCTTTAAAAATCACTTAAGTTTACAGCAATAAGGTCGTTATTCGGTTGCTATCACTAAAAAGTCTGTCAAAATTATAGTGATCTTTAAAAATATCGCAATGACGGAGAGAACAAGTGCCTTTCGGCTTCGTTAAGAGTACATTTACACCTTGTATTCGTGCCAATAGGGTTGCTGTTTGACTGCACCGGTGAAAGAACTGTATCTCAGTGAAAGGACGGTATCTCAAATGGTCTAGTGTTGTTTCTCATTCTGGTTTTACAAAATTATGCTTGAATGGAAATCTATGTATTTTCGATGTTCGCTCGCGTTTTAACGAGTGATAAATCAATCTCTCATAGCTAACGCAATTATTGTAATTTAAGTACGTAGGTATCATTGTCTAATCTTTCGAAAAGGCTTATTATTTTATTATAGATAGGTACATATCATCAATTTATAATTGTAATTATTGATTGTTTAAATATAATCATAAATATATAACTGCGTATGTTTTATTTCATATTCCTTTAATTAACTATTTTTATTTCAAGCAATACACGGTGCACGCCGATCTAGATTATTTTCACTTACTCTAGACAAAATGTTTAATAAATCCCTAAATGAACTGTACTCTTGAACTTTCAACACTTAGCTATGCGCTGAAAGTTGTATTTTTTGTTTGGGAATGGCATCACTCAGTTCAACCCAAGAGGTTGTCGTCTGCTTAACCGGACTATCCTGTGGGTGCCCTTAGAGTAACAACATACGTAACAACATTAAACGTACACAACATAACAACTACTTACAAGCTAAGCGACTACGCGCGGGCGTCGCTGGGGGTGGACAGCACGGGGACAGGCTGGATCTGAATTAAAGTTGAAAACTCGACAACGCTCTTTTATTAAGGTGTTGGCTTAATTGATTGGTTGAGAGTTTTTAAACACGGCTATTATAATGCCGATGGGCTAGTCGTTACGCAGTGGGTGCCAGAAAGTGGGCGTCGTCGCCGAGGGAGGCCTAGAAAACGCTTACGTGACGACACAGAGGCGTTTGTTAGACATTGGCCGGAGAAAACCGCATGAAAAAAGAGTGGAAGGCTATGGTGGGAGGCCTTTGCCCAGCAGTGGGACAATATATGCTTGGAGAAAATAAAAATATTATACTATCTCCAACACGGCAGTAATTAGGATACACAACAAGAACAGTCCTTCCAGTCATTTAACCTCTGACTTTGCGTCGCTGTCATAATCACAATGATCTTTATTCTCGTTGCAACAAAGTAGCTGTTCGATTGTAGCGCTCATAAGTAAAATAACCATACATCACCTCTTCTGTTCTGGGTAATGTCCATCGTTTTTACCATAAACATTTAGTGAGAATCATCTGCCTAGCCTTTTCCCAAACTATCTTGGGTCATATCCAGTCTAACCGGATGCAGCTGAGTACCAGCATTTTACATGAAGCGACTGCCTATCTGACCAACACAACCCAGTAACTGGGTAATACGATACACCTTGGTAAGACTGGATGTCAGACTTTTAGCTTCTGACTACTCGTAACGACTGTCAAAGATCTACAAATGACAGCCGGGACCAACGGCTTAACGTGCTTTCCAAGGCACGGAAGAAACTCGATGTGTAACTATGGTCACCCATCCACAAACCAACCTCGACAAGCACGGCTTAACTTTAAAGATCGACCTGGGCGGCTGTTATTATTTAGCCACGAGCTCCTTTTTCAACATTTCGTGAGAATATCAGTGATAAATTTTTTATCGTATACTTAACAGTCGCGTAGTCGGCATCTTCAGCTCACTCAACACTTCAACGTTTAAATCGAAGTCTGTTTTGTGATATTTGTTGTATTATAATCTTTGCTGCATTTGTAGTTAATTATATGTATAACACACCACAGGAACAATCGCTGGCTTACTTTCGCAGTAGGTAATTAAGTTTACGATAAAAGGCAACGTGATGTACATAGGTAGATATTTGATAAAAAGCTAGCAGTAAATAATAACAAGGAAAATACCAACATAAAAAGTTGAAAGTTATTTAATCTTTGTATATCAATGTAAAATACATATAAACGTCATCAATATCAATCACACATTAATTATTATTACATTACTAAAACCAACAAGAGGAGTCACTTGTTAACACAACCAAATAATTTGCTAACCAGTAGTTTGGCTCATGAAGTCATGACTTTTCGTTTTAGTGGCAAAAGGGTAACTAAGGTAAGGTAGGTAGGGTAAGGGTAGGGTTAGTGGGTTGGGTAGGGTTTTTAAGGTAAGGGTAGGGGTCTCCCCAGGGACGAGGCCCGCACTGGTCAAGCGGGCCGGGCACTAGTCCGGGGCAGCGGAAGTCACTTTCGTTCCCGCTGCCCCCCGACGCAAGTGTGCGAGGGAACACCGGTGTAGTTTTAGTCAGTTGGAGTCTGACAGACCCCTCCGCCTTCCCCAGGCGGAGGACATCCGTGCGGACTTCCACATCGTCAACAAAAAAAAAAAAAAAGGTAGGGGTTTAGGTGAAAAAGGGAACTATAAAATGTCAGGCTATGCAGGCCAGGATATGATCAAAACTGTAAAAAGTATCGGGCAGGAGCCCACTTTCAGATTACATAAAAGATTTCTAAATCAATTTATTCCATTAACTTTGGTAATTCTATTGTTTTTGGAAAAGTTTCAAAAAACTCCCTCACTCACTCTCTGGTTTCACTGAAATGTTTATGTTTGTTAAATTTGCTGCCTTTTTAAAATACAAGACAAATATTTTTTTGAATACAAGACGTTAAATTATTACCCGCTCAATCGGACAGGTTGTTATCCATAAAAGTTCAGGAAGGAACTCATCATAATTTTCTAATGTTACTTGTAAGTTTTAATTTAGCTTTAATGATTTATTATAGCTTTGGTTTTAACTGCTTTTTTTTCATAATTCTTTATGCCAAATGCCTAATATCATTATCATTCTTCCCTTAATTCTATTAAATGACTTCTTCATAGTAAATTATGGTTTACCATAATGGTTACTAACACCCATAGCTATAAACAAGTCAATGTAAAAGTCACTTGAGTAAAAGTCATTATTTAAGATTCTCTCTTCTTCTATTTTGTAGTTTAGTAATTGTTTGAAGTTAGAACTGTCATACGTAAGAATTCCTAGCTTTGCTTTCTAAGGTTCTTACTTTGTTTTATTTATTTTTTTGCATACATAATTTTTAAACACAAGTAATTATTTTAATTTGACTGTAGATATGGATGTAAGTCTCCTCTTGTTGATTTTCGTTATTGACTTCATTCTTCACAAATTATCTGTTTAACTTTAGTATCATAATAAATCTGCCCTACTTTAGTGTGCTTAAGTTCATAGTCACCTAAATCGTGTTGTCCAAAATACTTTGCTATTATACATATAAAAATATTTAGAGGTGTTGCTAGTTCCTTTGAGTTTTCGTCTTCCAAATTTAAACCAGCTCTGAAAATAAAATACAAATAGATATAATTTTATAAGGTTAAATCATCACGCTTGGCAAACTTCTGTGTAACCCTTCAGAGCCTCTGTACTGAAGGGTGAAGTAATAGTTTGCCTATAGTACATTTGGACAATTTGTTGATTCTCTTGGCAAACCAATGTGAATTTAATGAACAAAAAGGAAATTGACTACTATCCTTGACCTTTTTGAACAATTACTTATTAAAGTAAGAAATCAGGACTGTCTTTGAAAATACGACAATGATTCCAATATCTTTAAGAATTTTCTTATAATATTTAACTGTAAAAAAATGTGTATATTATTCCAGTTTTTATTATTGACTGTAGCTGAGCATTGCATGTATTAAGATTTTGAAAGTTTTTAATTAGAAGAGCAGCGGTGGCCCAGTGGTGGCAGCCACGACTTACGAGCAGTAAGCCATGGGTTCAAACCCAGACAGGTGCATTACTTTGTTTAATTATTTCATCACCGCTGCCCTCAAAAACGGTGAAAGAAAACATTGTGAGGAAACCGGCATGTCCTAGAACTAAAAATTTGAAGACATGTTACATCTACCAATCCGCACTGGGCCCGCATGGTGGATTACGGCCCACTCCCTCTGATAGAGAGGAGGCCTGGGTCCCAGCAGTGGGAACATTATAGGCTGATGATGATGATGAATTAGGAAAATTGACCTACTGTTTAATTACCTTATTTCTGCACATCTTCGGCACAGATTTCTTAACACAAAGCTGTCATCTGACTGTGGGGGATGTCTTGTTACAGTAAGAAGTGCATGCAGCCATAATCCTGGAAACGAGAAGATCATGTTTTAACTTTAAACAGATAAGAGATGCAACACAAGAGGCCCTGATAAAGTAAAGTATGGTAAACTAATGAGCAGCTTTAGAGCAATAAAATAACTAGTATATTGAGACTCAATTAACAGCAAGACATGAAAAACTTTATTCAGAAAGATCCTTAAAAGTAATAATTTTTAATGTGCCGTTGAAGTATACAAAGAACAATCAACTAATAAGGTTGTATATGTTTTCTGTTACGAACTTGCTAGTGGCGTAATAAAGCCAATTGTTAATAGTAAGGCCTAGCTCCTGCACTGTGTTAAGTACAGAATCAGAAGCCAGTAATCCCTTGATATTAATCAATGGAAATGAAGACAGTTTTTACCTGTTCTACGATCAATTGACTCTCCTGGTTTCACTCTTTGCAGTAATGAAAGAATTGTCTCCAAGCCTGATTCGACAACACCATGACTTAATCCAACCACATGGGACAAAGTAGGTTCTGTACTCTCAAACACCTTTTTCCAAAGTATATCACCATTCTTTATGAAATCCTTGTATGTTTCTTGGAAAATTGAAGGAAGTGACTCTTTCTTTCGCGCAGCCATACGTATTACGTACATGTGAAGATCTGAGAAATCTGCTATCTGTACGTTTTGCCATTCTATCGTTGGTTTAAGCTTGTCTAATTCAGATGTGCGATTTTCGACTTCTGGCTGTAAGGTGAGACGTGACTAGTGTTAGTAGTAAATAAATATTGTGTAAATAGCCATCTAAATTTAACTTTGAACAGGTGAATGCTTACCTCCGGAACAGTGTCACATATTTTATATTTCGATACATCTAATTTACAACTGGTTACTGTAGCACATTTGGCACGTTCTTTCATTACTTTTAATAGGTATTCCTCACCATTAGTTGGTACTTCCCTTTCTACAACATTAGGGTTGATTTGAAAACATTGTGATCCGAAATACTCATATTCTTCACCATCATTTTCTGCTTTTTTGTATAAAACCTTTTTATCAGTCATTGTATTGCTTACAGTGCTTGTTTGATCGCGGGTTCTGGCTTGATAAATAAAACTATACTTTAGCTTATTTTCTGCCTTCTCGTCTTCTGAACTCTTCTGTTTTGTGTAAGTTAACTTTTAAATTGACAACTGCTGGTATCACTGCAGTTGGTGAACACTGACAGTGACAGTGACAGCAGCGCCATTTAATATTTTTAGGGATGCAACATAGATGTATAAATGAGATGCAAGTTCACAAGCCAACCGGGGAAACCTGTGGGTCGTTAGGTGATGCACCATGAAATGACAGCGATGAGGAGAATTGCAAGCTGCTCCAAGGTGTAGGGCAAAGAGTAGAATTTTGTTCAGAGAATAATCATATAGAGTACTTATAGCTTACAGGTGCAAAAACAGGGCAAGCGGGGATCTAAGTGAAAAACCAATACCGTCCTAAGATTCATTGAAACATTGCAACAATGATAGACATATTTATGTATGTATTAAGGCGCCATTCTAGGCGACTTTCATGCTTTTGAGGGGGTGAAGCAGAAGAAGAGGGGGGTCGAGTAGTCCCTTTAGTCCCGCCTACTGCGGGGTGCCCCGCTTGAATCACGTCGATGTGTGACGTCAATAAATGTAGAGCCGAACGGCTTGGCACGCGACGATGGCAAAAGACCGGACGGCATCTCTTTGTTTCCTTGGAAGATGGGTAGGCCTTTAGTGTGGGACGCAACTTGCGTCGATACTCTTGCGCCATCACATCTTCCAAGCTCATCGTGCTGTGCTGGCCCGGCCGCTGCGGCAGCGGAGAACCTCAAGCGGCGTAAGTATAGTAACCTTTGTGGTAACTATATTTTCGAGCCGTTTGGGGTTGAAACTCTGGGGCCGTGGGGTCCGAGTGCTCACAGCCTTTTAAGGAAATTTCAAAACGCATAGCTGACGCTTCCCGTGACCCAAGGACTGGCTTTTACTTTGGCCAGAGGTTAAGTATTGCCATACAACGTGGCAATGCTGCCAGTCTCTTGGGCACATTACCAGCTGACAGCGTTGGGGAGGAGTTTTTTGACGCCCTTCTATAGTTTATTCTTATTTTAGTTATTTAATTTTTTAGTTTCTTAATCCTTGTATATAGTAGATATATTTGTATAATATAAATATAATACATAAATTATTTTCACATTTTTATAATGTTCATAAATGTATAGAAGCTTAATTTCATAACTTCATTTAAAAGTACGAATAGCCCAGCGCGCCGCTAGCCTATTTCGCACATTGCTTCCGCTGTGATTTCTAGGTTCGAACCTCAATACAAGCAAATCTTTTTTATCTTATTTTTTTAGGGATCCCTTCTTTTCGCATAATGTTCTTTGTCCTAATATACTTCGGCATAACGATTTTGGCACAATTTGTTTTGGCAAAATAATACTTCGGCATATTTTTTTTAGACATACATTTTATGTTGGCATAATAATCTTAAAGACTAATTTGTTTTGACATAAATTTGATTCGCATAACGTTAGTAGGCCTAATGACTATTAGCATAATAATATTTAGGCATACAATATTTATTTCAATTCTTTTGGTTTTGTCCGTGTATTTTTTTTTCTTTTTTTTTTTTGGTTCTAAGTGATGTTCCGACATCCAGTTTATCTATTTCAATGGTTTGATGTTTTATTTCTTGAACGAGGTTTTTTGCTAAAAAATAAAATCCAGGATGATGTTTTCCCACAAAATGAGCAAATCTATTGTGCCATGCCTCTGCATGATTTTGTGTCCTAGGTATATTTTCCTTTTCTAGTAGATACCTACTCCAGACTTTGGGTGGAAATGGTGGTGGTGAACTTGTAGTGCCCCATACATAATTCTGATCAAACCAATTTGCTATAGTTTCTGTAACAATTAAATAATATTGTTGGTTAAAAATTTAATATGCTGTGCAATAAAAGTTAGTGACAGAACCGAATTGCTGCAAAACCGACTCCACATAGTCTTGTTTGTCCTACCCCTAGAGTGTAATTTAAAATCGCGTAGGCGCGTAGGGGCGAGGCGGCCCGCGGGCTGTGGAGCAGGTGGCTGCAAGCGAGCCGCCGCGGCTGAGGCTGGCCGGCGTAGCCGGCCAACAAGCCGGAGCTGCGGTGGTGAGCGAAAGCCGTCTGCGACGATTAGCAGGCGTGGGGCCGCCGGAGGCCCGCAGCGCCGGAGCCGTGACAGAAACCCTGCCTGCTGCATGTTGCATGCTCGCTTGAATGCTGCATGCTTGCTAGTTTGCTGCATGCTTGCTTGCATGCAGCATGCAAGCAAGTATAACAGCAAACGTAAATAAATTTATGCTTTAGGATATTATGCTTAAAAAAGTTATGCTTTAGAACTTTATGCTTAATAAATTTATGCTTTAGAATATTATGCTTAATCATTATTATGATTAGAGTAATTATGCTTAAAAAAATTATGCGTAAGCTGTTATGCGTAATTATATTATTGTGGAAATATAATTATGCCAAACAAAATTATGTTAAGTTATATTAGGTCTTAAAATTTTATCCAAATGGATAGGGAACCCCTGTGGTTTTGCCTAGCCTTGAACCCTCTTAGCATGATACTGAGGGGTTCAGGTCTGGGCTTTCGGTTGAGGAGAGGTGGTCACCCAACAAGCAAAATAATCCTGGAATGCGATTATGTAATGCTACGTGGTCTTATATAGCTCCGATGATGGTTTTGGTGGTTGCTACTGCGCTTTTAACAGCATAAATACATGCTGTTTTTACTCAAGTACGTTTAATTCTATAATTTGTACTTATATCGGTATATAGGACCGTATTTCCTAGCAAATATAGGATCAAGACTCCTATAAAAGCATGAAACAAGAGTACTTCCACTCAAGAGTAATTACTCCGGTAACGCAGACGGTTCCCTATCCATTTGCATAAAATTTTAAGACCTAATATAACTTAGCATAATTTTGGTTGGCATAATTATATTTTCGCATAATATAATTACGCATAACAGCTTACGCATAATTTTTTTAAGCTTAATTTCTCTAGCCATAATAATGATTAAGCATAATATTCTAAAGCATAAATTTATAAAGCATAAAGTTCTAAAGCATAACTTTTTTAAGCATAATATCCTAAAGCATAAATTTATTTACGCTTGCTGTTATACTTGCTTGCATGCTGCATGCAAGCAAGCATGCAGCAAACTAGCAAGCATGCAGCATGCAGCATTCAAGCGAGCATGCAACATGCAGCAGGCAGGGTTACTGTCACGGCTCCGGCGCTGCGGGCCTCCGGCGGCCCCACGCCTGCTAATCGTCGCAGACGGCTTTCGCTCACCAATGCAGCTTCGGCTTGTTGGCCGGCTTCGCCAGCCAGCCTCAGCCGCGGCGGCTCGCTCGCAGCCACCTGCTCCTCAGCCCGCGGGCCGCCTCGTCCCTACGCGCCTACGCGATTTTAAATTACACTCTAGGGGTAGGACAAACAAGACTACGTGGAGTCGGTTTTGCAGCAATTCGGTTCTGTCACTAACTTTTGTTGCACAGCATATTAAATTTTTAACCAACAATATTATTTAATTGTTACAGAAACTATAGCAAATTGGTTTGATCAGAATTATGTATGGGGCACTACAAGTTCACCACCACCATTTCCGCCCAAAGTCTCACAACATCTAATATATTCTTCAGATAAAAGTTATCTCGCGATTGAAAAATCATTTAAGTTACATAATGTTATGAATCATTTCCATAAAAATTATTTTTGTTATTTATTAATTGTATGCCTAAATATTATTATGCTAATAGTCATTAGGCCTACTAACGTTATGCGAATCAAATTTATGCCAAAACAAATTAGTCTTTAAGATGATTATACCAACATAAAATGTATGCCTAAAAAAATTATGCCGAAGTATTATTATGCCAAAACAAATTGTGCCAAAATCGTTATGCCGAAGTATATTAGGACAAAGAACATTATGCGAAAAGAAGGGATCCCAACCACAGGGTCCCCCTGTGGTCTTGCCTAGCACTGGGCGACTTAGCTCAGACTATCACCCTATCTACAATAAACTTTAAAAAGTCTAAAGATCACTCAGATACTGTATCATTAATGGCTTTTAAGTGTCTTCGCAGTCTTGAAATCTCTAAAAGTTTTTTTCCGAATTATACATAGAGCTGAGCTCGTGTTTGTGGGGGAATCCCCGAAAAAGACAGCTGTGCTAGCTATTATTATTTTTCTTAATGTTTGTATTTTGTTCTTGAAGTTGTGAGGCCCTCTTCTGCCCTCTCCCCCCTTTCTGCTAGGTTACTAGACAGACGGGTACGTGGATAGACGAATGAAAGGGTGGACATACGGACGGGGCGGATGGATATATGCATGAAGAGGTGAACGAACAGTAAGAATACACTAAATTAAAACAATCCAAGTCTAAATAAATTTTATTTCTGTTGATGATTTTAGCAAAATCGAAATATACAAATTCTACACGACAAAATTCTTCAAATGTTGTCTTCTACTACAACATGAGACGTTTTCAATGTTGTCGTCTCTTGATGTCACTACTAATGACGATTCTTTTTCTCGCAATGGGACCCCTCGCGCTTTTTAGTTGACTTATTTACATAAGATAAATCACTTTTATTTTGTTTATGGTTCCTCTACATTTTATTCTTGACAATTTACAAAATAGATGAAGTTGGCGCTTACGAAATTTTTCGATATTTTTATCATTGGTGTCATTTTTGTAGTTTTAAGGGTCGCTGATAACGAAGATTTGTGGTCAATAAATAAATAAATAATTATGTAATTTTCAGATTTTTCGTCAGTTTCATTGTTTTCGGGATCGCTGAAAACGGGAATGACGAACAAACAAAATTACATTATTTAATTTTTCGGATTCCCTTTGCATAACTTTGACCCTTCGCCATTGAGGTTCCCCATCCACAATTTTGACTCTTCGCCACTGATGTTCACTGATTTTTTATTTACATATTCTATGACTAAAATCGAACAAAAATGTACACCAACGAAAAACTAATCATAAAATAAAATATAATAAACAGCTTTCAACAACAATCAGATCGAAATTTAATTGAAAAAATTTGATCGGCGAGCGGAAAAACTGACATACATCAATCTAGCAGCGCGCCTCAGCGGTCACTGCAAAGAGTATAGTAATATAGATGGGTCACTGTCTCTTTGGTCACTGTCACTGTCACTCTGCGTAGAAATAAAAGAGATGCGACAAGACGCCGCGAATGGCGTGATGTTTCGTTCGACTTGTTCGATTATTTTTCATTAAAAACATGAATCCTTACAAATATATTAAATAAAACGAAAAAGAAAAGCGACATTTCCCTTTATTATTCTATATTACATCACTGTTAATAATTTAGTCAAGATTTGTTGATTAGTATAAATTCTTTATTTCACCAAAAGCCATCACGATACAGGATCCACAGACTAATAGCATAAAAGGCTTATAATTAGGTCACAATAATGTTAATGCTCTGACTCCTAAACTAGGTGTATGTTCCTGTGTCTTAGGAGTCAGTGATTCTCCGTAGCAAACAAAGCCATAGCATAGTAAAACGGGACGTTACAAACAATTAGCAAATGGCGTAAAAGAAATCGGTAGATAAATCTATGTTAAGAAAAAAACAAAATGAAAAACGTTTAACCGTATGGTCAGGTAAGTAAATGTAGGGTCTGAGTTTGTGTGTGAGTGTAGTGAGTAAGAGTAGGATGTGAGTAGGCGTGTGTGGTGAGTAGGTGTAGGATGTATGTAGTGAGAAAGAATGCGGTGTAATCAGTACACATTCGCTGATGGTTAGATTTAGACTTATTTTTATAAAATACATAGTCAATGTTAATTACCCAGCAGAAGATCCTCAGTGTCATCATAATTTAGAGTCTGGAGATAGTCTTTAAGTAAGTTTTTGCATTTATATTTAGGGCACGAGAAAATTTTTATCTTTTTATTTAGTCGGTTGTACATGTTTATGCTATTGACGTAGAATTGGCGTTTGGCAAAGGCTGTTCTATGGCGTTCGGGGGGGAAAACAATATGCTTAAGCCTGCCAGTCGGTTCCTTTGAAGGGCGGGTAGAGTGTTTACGTAGCGTCGACAGGAGAACATAAAGTTGCCTGACCGTGAGTACCTTGCACTCGGAATAGAGCTGCACAGTGGGGTACCTACGTGGAAGAGAGAGCATTACCTTAAGGACAGCTCTCTGGGCTTTCTCAAGGCGGATGAATACATTTTGGGTGGCACCACCCCAGGCGGGCAAGCAGTACGTTAGGACAGACTGGCATAGGGCAAAATATACTAATTTTAGCGTTTCGCTATCAGCAGAGTAACGTAGCTTCTTGAAAACGTATATTAACTTCCGAATGCGGGACGTGACTTTCTCTATATGGGGGTGCCAGTTTAGATACTGATCAATGAGTACTCCTAGATACCTTACATAACTGGATTTGGCAAGAAAGTGGCAACTACACTGCGTTAAGGATTTGCAAGCATGTGCTTTTAGGGTAAGGGAATTTGAGGGACACAGATTCGATCGAAAGGCAAAGGGAACATATACCGATTTATCAACATTTAAAGTGAGCAAGTTATCGGCCAAACATTTCATTACGGCGGACAGTGCAGCCTCGGCGTTTTGGTATGTCTGGGGCCAGTCGTAACCATCGACAACAAGGGCAGTGTCATCCGCGTATGTGAATATCTTACAATTTTCGAGAGGCATTTTGCACAGGTCATTAATATAAATGAGAAAGAGGGTAGGCCCCAGTATGCTGCCTTGCGGAACGCCGTATGTGATTGGAAGCTCATCACTTGTATGTGGGCCGATTTTCACTATTTGGCTACGATCGCTGAGATAATCTGCGAAGATTTTCAATGAGTGTCCACGTATTCCAATGTTTTCCATCTTACTCAGTAAGGCTTGGGCAGAGACGGTGTCAAATGCCTTTGACAAGTCAAGGAAAATTCCCAGGCACTTGTGTTTTCTGTCAAGCGTCCTAGCCACGTGACTAGACAAGTCAATGACTGCGTCTTCAGTACTAACACCATTTCTGAAACCATATTGGTTATTCGCTAAGATGTTGTTTGCGTCAAGAAAACTGGTCAGGTTCTTATTAAGTATTCGTTCTAAGATCTTTGACATTGCTGTTAGGATTGAGATTGGAAGGTAGTTATTGACATCATCTTTGCGCCCAGACTTGTGAATGGGGTGAACTACTGCTTTTTTAAACGCCCTAGGAAAGACACCCGCATTTATAGATAAATTACAGATATGTGTAATAACCGGAACCAATACGCATCTCGAGGCCTTTATTATTTTAGCCGGTATGTAGTTTAACCCAGTAGCACAATCAGACCTAAGACCCAAAATAATGGAGTCAACATCGTCTTCGGTTACCTGAAAGAGGGCCATTGAGCTACAAGAATTTGAGTTTAACGCAGATTTGGGCACCATTGAGGGTGATGATTTAAATTTCAGTAATATAGTTACACTCGCTTGAAAATCAGAACTTCTCGATTTCTTTTTATCGTTTTTTTTTTTTCAAAAACTTGTTTTGGGCCCGAAGGTCCTCTCATAAATATGGTCAAGAGTAACATATATTTTTTTGTTGCTCTAAAATGTTTACATTTGGCTAAAAAACTGTTCAAAGTTGCCTGTTTTGGAGTACGGTAACGGTCCCTGTAGGTGGAGGAAACACCGACGCTAAAGCGGTTACCTCGTTTTAGCATATCATTCTGACGGAAAATGTTATATGTAAAACAGAGGCAGTCATAAGGAAAAGACAGAACTGACAGAAGTGAAAACTCAATATAGGTACTCAATATTACGCTATACTAAACGTCGCTAGTCAGGCGCAATACGTCCGTACCCAAAGATTTTTCCCCTACGAAAAACCGCTCAACGTGGCTGCAGAAGATTTCGGTTGTAAAACGGAGGCAGACTTATGGACTGCCGGCAGGAGTGAAAATTGAATTACTGTGATCCATAAAAAAAAAAACAAATAGAGTCTGATTTAATTGACAGATCGTAAGACAATGCAGACGATGGGATTGACATCTGTGACATTGACAGTTAAACTAACTTCGTAAACGCACAAGCAGACGTCACGCGTTACGGATTACGAAAAACATTTATTATTTCTACTTATTTTGGCTTTATCAGTCCTTATTTTGCTAGTAAAATAATGTTTACAATCAAGAAATAAAACATATTGTCAGTTTACAGAGTGACGGTATTATTTAGTAAACAATGGAGGCAAATGGTGCGGTTTTGTGTGACAATTTGATCAAGTGGTTGCAGACTTTAGATCTAAAAGCAAAACATGGAAATCCATCAGGTAAATGTTATTTGCACTGCCTACACTAGCCTTTGTTAATTTAGGATTAGAATTGACGCTGTGATTCCGGTGTATCCCGGCCCACATCCCTATTACGAGTCGACCAGTAAGTGGATAATTTCGTCACTTATTTCTTGTTTTTATTTCATTGGGACATCACTCTTACGTTTGCGGTATTGCTTAATTTTCGCCATTGTAGTCTCGAATAGGCAAAGTTTACTGTGCACAATGACCAAGCAGTCTAGTTCAACTTTCTGAGAAATGTGCATCAGTAGGCTGAATAGTGATATTTTGCAGAGCCATTGTAAATCTGCCCACACACAGTGTAACCTATAATGGAATAAGAAGTTATACACAAAAGTAACATTTGTGAATGTGAAACTATGTTGTATTAATGAGCCAATTTGTATTAAGAAAGGTTCTAATTGGTGTGATTATGACTAATACTGCCTTGGATTTTTGAAAGACATTTTATCATTCAATGTCACCAAGTGAAGTGAGTGTTGATACATTCTAAGTGATGAATATTATCAACATACTTATAACATTCAGGTATTATTCAGCTGCCTATAAAATAAAAAGAATTGAATTTAAATAGAAATAAATGTGTACAATAGCTTCCAAACATTTCAAGTTAAATTGTAAAGTGTTTATCAAAGTAGCTATGGACTAACCCTTACCTTTACCTTTTTTTCTACCTTTTTTTCAGAACTGTCGGATGGTGTGGCTATTGCTGAGGCTCTTACACAAATCGCACCAGAGTATTTTAGTCCTGGTTGGAACTTAAAAATAAAAACAGATGTTGGACATAACTGGAGGTTAAAAGTTAGCAACTTGAAAAAAATATTAGAGGGTGTTGTAGGTATGTTAAACTTTAAATCAGCTATACAATAATAACAACTGTCTACCTAAATGTATTGAGCCACCACCAATTTTAGGCAGATTCACATTTTCCTACAGCCAATTCACTGTTTTAAATATTCAAGAAAAATGTTTTATCTCGAAAAATTCAATGTCTTCTTCAGTGCTGCATTAGCATGGAAGTTACATAATTCAATTAAAGTACATTATTATGCATGGAATCTTCACATTTTTCTGCAAGATTATCTATTTTAAAAAGCGTTTCTAAGCCTATAGTTTTATCTACTTAGCCACAACAATATTTAATATAATCAGCTGTACAGATAAAAACATTATTGTGATATCATGTCATTACAATTTGACTATTGTGAAACAACTATAACAAAAACTTTTTTTCGTCATGATTGCCTGTTATTGTTACAAATTAAAAACAATGCTTGTTGCAGATTATCATCAGGATATTCTAAATTTAAGTTTGCAAGAGTTTTCAAGGCCAGATGTAGTAAATATAGCTGAAACTGCCGATGCCTCAGACTTGGGGCGACTGCTTCAACTTGTTTTGAGTAAGTTTATTTTGATGCTGACTGAAAATAGATCCTTTAAGCATGTTCTTATAGAATGATGTACTGATTCCTTATTAAATCTCAGAGTAGAATTCTATACATAGAAGCTTATAGTTTCTTTTCTGATGAAATTGAATGTTAGATTTTCTATTTTTTAAGAACATATTTCTAATACAGTCTGTAGATGCCATAGTTCAACAAGGAGGTAATTAAGATAAAGGTTAAGATAAAAGTTAAACTAAGCCACATAGCAAGTTGGCATTCTGTTGTTTTTGTTTACAAGCGAGGGTTGGGGTGGGCAAGGAGTCCATTGTACATCATGTTGTTCCCTTAGGTTTTCTGTCTTCCAAGATGATGAATTATTGAAACACAATATTTAAACAAAAACTTTTGGAACTAGGTTGTGCAGTCAATTGTGTAAAAAAAGAAGAGTACATCACAAGGATAATGGAAATGGAGCTGTCTTGTCAGAGATCGATAATGCAGGCCATACAGGTACGATATAAAATCACTCATTTGTATTCAGATGACCAACTTATTTATATCTAAAATTACTTAGAGACTAATTAGCAGTCTACTCTACCTATACCTGGGAAAGTTACCGTTTCAATGTATTAGAAAACTTAGTGGGCACTATAGTTCGCTGTTGAGTTCAAATTACAATGCTTTAGTGTGTTGCAAAGGATTAGTGTTTCTTTAAAGTTTTCATGTTGTATCTGTATTTTAATAGTAGTATAGATTTGTAAAAGCCAGCTTTTTTAGCAAGTCACTAGATGTTTGTAGAACATAATCAACATCCGTTAATTTAATATAGACAAGCTGAGAGCCTGATGTGATTTGCAAACAGCAAAAAAGACGAACTTTCATACAAACTTTCTGCCCCTGTTTAACTCCTTGAGGGGATGAATTTTCATAAATTCTTCCTTAGCAAGACAAAATTGAATGTTTAAAACACAATATCAACAAATAAAACATCATTCTAATAAGAACTCTTGTCCAAAATTTCTAGCATCTAGACCCAGTGCTTTAGAATATGCGGTGTTTGTCTGTGAATTTAAGATTTTTATTAAGAACATAAATAAATAAAACAAAAACGGGTAGAAATATGATATTTACTTTTTGGCTAGAACCTGCGCCAGTTCAAGAAAGACCTTCAATAGTCCTCCTAAATCTAATGTAGTTTAGTCTACATGATGAAGCAAGTAATGCATGACCCCATGAAGTGTGGTTTATTTATTGTCATGCCAATGAACGGTTCCATGTCCCAAACACAAGGGCAGATAAGAAGAGGCGGAACCACAATATTCTGACTTTAGTATTGGTTTCCGTATAGTAATTAAAGGATGTGACTGATAAAAAGCACCTAAAATTCCTTGTTTTCAAATATATAAGATTGCTTTCATTTTCGCATAATTTTATTTATATTTTTTATGTCTGGCAACTCACTGTATGTAAGTAAGTAAAATAAATGTCAGTATTTCTGTTGCTTAAATTTTAGTGGTTAAGAACTATAAAATTTAGGATAATGTTAATGTACATTACAATTGACCTTGTAACCATATAAATTGCAATCTAATTATACGTTCACAATTATTTTGTGAATACAATTACTCCCACGTGAGTGGTTTTTGAATACTGGACTTATTTCTTTCAAACACAACTCTATGATATTAATTTCAAGGTTAAGAACCTAATGACTTTCATTAAGAATAAACAATGTATGTTTATAATTCACATACCTAGATAGCATCATTAATGATCTATATCTTTACTTTCTAAAATTACCCAGTGAGCCGTTAATAATTCAAAATCCATATAAGTAACATAGATTTATTACAACAGTTGTTACAAAAAAGGTGAAAATCACTGATTTCCCTTACTAAGGCAAATAAAATAAATCCTAACACTTTATCATCTTATCCATCCGTAACCAATTACTCCAACTTTTTCTTATGTAAAGTGTAATTTAGTTCTGTCGACCGCTTTTTCATGCATTGAACTATATTATTACATTATTATATGAGCGCACTTATAATGTAATGCACATCGTCGCAAGAGTTTAGTAAGCATACGTTCTTGCTTCACTTTTTCGAAGTTGCATGTTGATTACTTGAAGCGGCAAAGAAATTCAATTTTCGTTACGCTCATTTTTAATGTCCTTGGATCACGATACTGTTGGTGGTGGATAAGAGTGATGCGACAGTGCTTTATCGTCTGTCAGTAGTAGAATGTGGTCGGTGGCTCCCGCAGTGTTTATTGTTTGGCTGAAAGTAAAAGTAGTATGAAACTATACGAGTGGTTTGTTTAGAATGTTATTATTTTGTGTTAGGAACTGCAGACGTTAACGCTGGGTGTGAATCGTGGCAGTGTGTTGTTGGAGGCGCCGGTAGTGGAGCAGTCTGATGCGGATATGAGAGAAGCCCTCGCGCAGAGATGCCATGAACTCGACACGCAGGTTTGTTTACTTATTATTACCTATTTGAGTACCGTACGTAATTATGTGGGTTTACGAACCGTTTTACATCTGAACGTTATGGAAGTGTAGTTTCATTTCACGTATTTGAGTTTGTTTAGTTGTTATTCGGTGATACATAATATTATTAAAACCTGAAACTTTATTAAGAACATTGTTGTGAATTCTGTTTTTCCGCAACTTCTATTTGTTAATGAAATGTGACATGCTTACTTAATGATTTGCAAACACGTTAATGACCAATAAGCATATAATCATTTGAGTGATATTATAAGGAAGATTACAGGATTAAGGATTTATTTACTCTCTGTAAGTCGTGAGATGATCTCGGGTATTCTTTCGCATAGCTTTCGTAATCGTAAAGTATAGGGAAGGAAGACAGTTCATAATTAACCACATCTATCATCGATATCGTAAACAAACTTCGAAAAAACATAATCGCTGTATTTGAAATTTTAAACGCGAATGCAACGGTGAGGGCCTTTATTTTTAAATATTAATATCGAAGACCAAATTGAATGCACTGCTTCAAACTTTACGTTGATTTGAACTGACTTGAGCCTCGATCGTTTATGGTCGCGTCTTAAAATTCAATTAATCAGTCATGTCTCCACTAGAAGAAATTCCTGTCGCAAACATTTACAGAGCAATCACGTATACATTTCAGGTAAAAATTCTCCAAGAAGAGAAGATGACATTGCTGAGTGAGGTAGGTCGATTGACAGCGGCGCGGGAGTCCGTGGTGGAGTCGGGGGACGCGGAGTTAGACGACGCGGGTGCATCCCTAGGCCCCGCCCACGCGGGCACGCTACGCTACACCACCATGCGCGCGCAACTCGACGTGCTGAAGGATGAACTAGACAAGGTTGAGCTTCAGCGAGATGACCAGCATGCAAGGGCCGATGCGCTAGAACGGGAGCTGGCGCTGTTGAAGCTGAGGAATGAGGAGCTGCAGGTTTGTTACTGTCAGATTATGTAGATACTAGTTGACCCGCGCAACTTCCTCTGCGTCACATTTTCCGAGTTTTTGCAACATTTTTTATTGATGCGCCCCTCCAATTGGACGTAGCGTGATCTTATATAACCTATAGCCTTCCTCGTTAAATGGGCCAAAATCCAACACTAAAATATTTTTTCTATTCGAATAGTGTTGTATCTGAGATTTGCGCGTTTTAACAAACAAACTCTTCAGCTCTATGTAGGTACATTTAGTTTTTGTAATATGGGCTGTGTTTATAGCAGTGTACGAGAAACTGCTGAGCTTTAGCGCCAAGTTCGATGTATCGAAATTGAACCTTAAACATATTCACGTGATGCTGCAGACACGGGGGCGGTGCGACAGCGATCCAATGACGAATTCTTCGATAAACACCATTGCGACGGACTGAACTCTCTTCAAATTAAATTCATTATTGTTTGTCTGCGACACTTAAAAGTGTCTGTTAAAGAAAACAACACTATTAGTAGTATACCAATAATATTACATTGACATTAGTTCTAGATTAAATTTAAAGTGGATTTTATGAAATTATGCCTATTTTCTTCAGCCCTATGTAGTATGAAGATAGTTCCGACCTAACCTTTCATGGCACACCTTTGTTTTTACTATATTAAATTTTATTGCTTACCAGCATATGGTTCAATGTCACTTGCAAATCATAACGCGTGATAGGACAACGATATCAACGCAAATTTTTGCTTTATGAGCACCCGTGGCCATTAGTGAAGTGTTTGAATTTGCAAAATATAATATTACAGGCTTTTGCCCGCAGCTTCGCTCGCGTTATAATTGGAAATTATCTAACGAAAACCTTTACGAAATCTATAGCCTGTGACACTCGGGGATAATGGAGAATCCCATAAGTGAAAACAGTTTTCGAAATCGGATCAGTTGTTCCAAAGATTACCCCTGCATGCAAACTTACAAACAAACATACAAACTTTACCTCTTTATAAGTTCAGTAAGTGACGATGTATTATAAAAATATGTGCAGAAAATTTGCTTTGGCGCTTTGGGTAACAGTGCGTGTTAATTACTTTGCGTTAACTGTATTATTTATGACTTACGTAAAAATGAAATCATAATATTCATTATAGTCTATCAAGAAGTACTAAATAATGTTTACATAGTATAAAACAAAGTCGCTTCCCGCGCCGTCTGTACGCTTAGATCTTTTATATTACGCAACGGATTTTGATGCGTTTTTTATCAATAGACAGAATGATTCAAGAGGAAGGTTTATATGTATAATTTATCCCTGAAGCCGCGGGCAACAGCTAGTTGTGTATGAAGATGTAGTCACTACTGGTTTTTGCCAACCCCCATCGGTAAGGGGTTTATGTAGGTATGTACTGCGAAAAAGAGTTTTTAAACAAACCAGTTCTAGCACTAATTAGCATCATTAGTCTAGCCTCTTGCTAACTAACTACCGTAAAGAGCTAAACTGATAATGAGCCTTTAATTAAATGACATAATTAATTGTTAAATTCATGCTAATGGTCATGCAGCGTAACGTTATGGAATGGGCACGCGTCGCAGTTACATAAACAGAGCCTTAAAATAATGCATTTCGCGCGCATTTTTAGCAAATTACATAACAAATGTAATTTGCTGAAAAAGCGCGCGAAACCGTAGCGTAGCGAATGGCGGAAAAGAAAAGAGGCCTGCCTTCAGAGGAATAACTAATACGAGAGGGATGACATTAATGTTCTAATTTCTCTTATATCGATAAAAACGATAAAGAAATAAGTTTTAACCAAACAGTGTTTTGCCTGCTTCTTGTCAAGCAACCAATAAGAGAATACAGGTGTATAGTGTGACCACTTTAAGTGTGCAGTTCGAGGTACTTGTCAAGAAAATTTGCATCGTTATGTCAACCTTGGTACGTTTATTTTAGTTCTGTGGGTTTTCGCCTGCACAGATAAGTTAGTTGAAGTGTAAGTGTCATTTTGGACAGACTCGGCTCTGTGGGTTGGTGACCAAGGAGTCTAGGATTGACATAACCACTAACCACCTCTATATTAGTTATTACTAGCTGTGATCCGCAGTTTCACCCGCGCAGACCGGCACAAAAAGTAGCCTATGTGTTAATCCAGGGCTATCTACATACCAAATTTCATCAAAATACATTTAGAAGTTATTGCGTGAAAGAGTAACAAACATAGCATTGTTACAAAATTTCGCGTTTATAATATTAGTAGGATTCTGAGTCCGTACCCAGTTGCGAGTGTTTCTCGACACGAAAATGATAAATAAAACAATTATTTCATTTCAGATGGCAGCCTCCGAAAACGTAACTTTAAAAGACGAGCTGGATGCGTTACGAGAAACTGCAGCAAAAGCGGCTGCTTTAGAAGCCACAGTGGCTTCATATAAGAAGAGGATGGAAGAACATGTAGACTTGAGACGGCAAGTCAAGCTGCTTGAGCGAGCTAACACAGAACATGTGCAGCGCGCCATTGAACATGAGCAAGCGGCGGCTAAGGCTAACGCCATTAGAGCGCAGCTTGATATTTATAAGAAACAGGTGAAGAATGGATTATCAATAATATCAACTTAATTATTTAAAAAAATAAAACCGCCCATGAGCATACTACGGTATGTTAATGAAAAACGAAAGTTGCTGCATTTTGGTGAAAAAGTCTCATATCTCAAAAACTAAACATCAAATCTTATTCAGACCAATTTTCGTTGAAAGTTTTGCTTACGTTCTACAAACCAATATTTCAGATTTTTTCTCCTATTACTTTAGATATTAGATGGTGGGGGGAGGACACTCATTATAACACTTTGGAAGTGTCTATCTTTCAAACGATTGACTTTGAGAAAAATATGGTTTCGGAACCTCAATGTCATTTTTAAAGAACTTGATGTTCTTTTTTTTAGTTTCAGTTTCATGTATGGGGAGCCCCCTAATCTTTTATTTTTGTATATCTATCATGAAGCGGTGCTCACAATAGATTTACCTACTAAGTTTTAACTGTGTAGTCCTAATAGTTTCGGAATAAACTGGCTGTGACATACGGACGGAAAGACAGACATGACGAATCTATAAGGATTTAGTTTTTTGCCATTCGGCTACGGAACCCTAAAAAGTAACGATTAAAATGTATGGAACACATTCATCTCGTCAAAAAAAGTAAAAAATATTTAAGAAACTATTTGAGGTCAGTGTCTCCTATCCTTCTATTCTGGGACAAAACACCGAAACAAGTCAGCCTTTTTTAAATACCAGACATTATCTTGGTCAGATTTGAGTGGTCCAATCATTAGACGCTTTTGATCTTATAATGGTATGTTTCAGGTAATGGACCTGAACGAGAAACTAGACGGCGAGATAACGAAGGCAGACAAGCTGGAGATCGAGAACAAGAAGCTGAGCAGTCGCGCGGCGTCAGTACAACGCGAGCGCGACGCGTTGTTACACGAGCGCGACACGCTGCGGGACACTGTGGACGAGCTGCGCTGTTCTACCATCACCGCCGGTAACTACAAGCTTAACTTACGTCTAATTTTACACTGTAGTGAGCTTTATTGTCTTTGCTATAAGGTTGGATGTTGGGTTGCTGTCATGGCTAAAGAACCGTAAAACGTACTTACGATTATTTAATGATCGCCTTCGTGCCCAGAATATCGACTACATCCCTATTTTCGGCACAGTGCCTTCTAACTATATGTATCGTTAAAACTATGAGACCATGATGATTTCTGAATCTGTTCTTGCTATTTCACAGTCGCATTTCGAAATGTGAACGCTTTCGTACGTAGATTATCGCTAAAACCCGTGCAGGTGCACTTGGCGGGCGTCCGCTTCGGACATCAGAGGCTAATTAGTTTAATTATTCTTAAAAAACCCGTTGCTCGCGCCCGCGCTTTTTAGCGCTGGTCACACTAACATAACATCACACCTGTAATCCCGGAAGGGATAGGCAGAGGTGTGTCTACATTTCGCCATTTATGTTTTAAGTCCCATGTAATAGGGGGCGAGCCTATTGCCATCAACCGTGCACTAATCCAGACTCCCTGGTGAGAAATTCCTGATGGAAAAACCCAATAAAACTTAACCTTATCTCTGTATGTGTGTCGGACGTAAAGAATAGCACCATCCCATATCTTCCCGTGGGTGTCGTAAGAGGCGACTAAGGGATTTGCCAGAGAATGGGCAGCAGCGTTCTCTGTGCTTTTGTAACAACCGTACTGCGATCGCCAACGCGCCTGCAAAGCGTGGGATTATGGCAAAACCCCCAAAATGTCAATGTGGCGACACTTGAGGGGAAACCTATGTCCAGTAGTGGACATCTTTTGGGCTGAAATGATGATGATGATGACTTAGCCCGATCCGGGAATCAAACCCGGGACCTCATGCTCAGCTATCGCGCTTCCTAACATCTCTGCCCAACACTTTGGGGATAACGGGCGTGATGTTATATTTATTTTTATAATTGCAGGTGCCAATGAAAGCAACGTGTCCCGGGAGCTGATACCCAACGATCTGAAGGAGCAGTTGATCCGGCTGGAACACGAGAACAAACTGCTGCGACAGAATCAGGGGGCGCAGGCAGACCAGGCTTCTGTGCAGGTGGGTACATTATGTAGTTCAGAAAGAAGGAAAATATGTTGGAGTTGGAGTAGTACCACTAGTCAAATGCGATTCAACTTAGAATAGAGATGACCTTGCGCGATATAACTATGACGTCTCATAGCTGTTAAATCATACTAGCTAGGTAGTAATAAATATTTTTAGGGTTCCGTACCCGAAGGGTCATATGGGACCCTATTACTGAGACTTCGCTGTCCGTCCGTCCGTCCGTCCGTCTGTCACCAGGCTGTATCTCATGAACCGTGATAGTTAGCCAGTTGAAATTTCTACAGATTATGTATTTCTGTTGACGCTATTACAACAAATAAGAAAAACAGAAAAAAATAAATATTTAAGGGGTTACATACAAAAACTTTTTTTTTTCGTTTTTATAAATAATTATAAATAATGGTACGGAACCCTTCGTGCACGAGTCCAACTCGCACTTGGCCGGTTTTTTTAATAATAATAACATTTTTGTCAAATAAAGGTTTTACATTGGCCCCAAACACAACCTATACAGACCGAGGGGTAATTGCAAGAGTAAATAAATGCGTATATTTACACAAATTAATCGATTAAATGTTAATCTTTGGTGAATAAACCAGTCGTTTCTAATATATGGTTGTATTCAAAACTTCCACGCTCTTAAATAAACGGAAATAATACAAAGAAAATAACGATAAATGATAATGCATCCGGGCTGCTACTTAGAAATTCCCAATGCCAATGAAAAAGCCAATAACACTGGACCTCACGCTCAGAAGTAGATCTTGCGACCACTATTCGACCAGTATTCGATGTAATCCGTCCGTAAATTAATACAACATGATTTACAAGAAGTATCACTCATTCAGGCTCTCTTAGAGGATTACGTGGCGCGGCTAGAGAAGCAGCGAGCGATCAACCGCGAGGCGAACCAGCGGATCATGCAGTTGGAAGCCACGCTGGAAGCGCCGCATCCGCGACTAGCGTCCGCTATAGAGGATAGCCAGAGGAAATGTAAGTCAATCCAATGCTAAATATAGTGTCCGACTGAAAATGTCTGGCCGAAGCCGGATAATCGGATAGCGTTACAACCTTGGTCCGTAGCCGAAGCCAGGCAAAGGGCGGTTGTTGTGGGTGTTTTTTTTGGCCGAACGTGGCTGGAGCCATAGTCGAACGTTCGGTCGGACGACACTATCACCATTCTCCTGCCGTTATTAACCCAATTTTTCATTTGGGGTCAGTAGAACATCATTCATTCTCCAATACTTCTCATTAGTCGCCCCTTTCTGTAAGTTGTGACGTTGTCGTCAGGACGACGCCGCTGTGCTAACGTCACGTAGACGTGTTAATATCCAAAGCAAACATGGCGTTCGCTTAGTGTTAACGGTATAATTGAGCGCTTTCGCTATGCTTTTTGTAGTTTTTGCTTGTTGCTCGCGGTCTAGGCCAAGGAGCCAGACCAGGTTATATTTGCTTTTACAGTTCCGCTCTAACTAACCCCATAAAGAGAGTCAAATAGAAATGGTGGACTCGATATCAAAGCGACGGTTGTGCATTATTTCATCGCTAATTGTTTAATCGAATTTCGTTTCACATAAATTGTTTCTCATATTATCATTTCATAGAATAATCAATACGCAGAATACTTACTTTGAAGAAATTTAAATCATCGATTTTTGTTTCAAATAAAGTGTAATGTTAGATTATTTATATCATAGAATAACAAATCAAATGTTCTTTATTTACATATTGTTTGTTTCACATAAAACTTATTACCAAGAAGAACATTTAATCGAATGACAGTTTGTAAACGTTTCAAATCATACCTTTAATAAAACTAATACTACTCTTACAGAATTACAACACCGAGTTCACAAAAATAATGCGGGAAAATAATGTTGTTATTCTCACTAATAGTGTCCATACCTTTTACATGTTGCATGCATCATGCAAGCAAGCATGCAACTTGCAGCGTGGAAGCAAGCATGCATCTTGCATACAACACGCAGCATGCAAGCGAGCATGCAACAGTCATGGTATCTGTCACGGCTCCGGCGCTGCGGGGCTCCGGCGGCCCCACGCGAGCTTATCGTCGCAGATGGTATTAACGCTCACCACCGCAGCTTCGGCTTGCTGGCCTCAGCCGCGGCGCGGCGCGTTAGGAACCACCTGCTCCTCAGCTCGCGGGCCGTCTCGCCCTCCGCGCCTACGCGGGCTTACAATTACACTCTAGGGGTAGGGCAGACAAGACTACGTGGAGTCGGTTTTGCAGCCATTCGTTTCTGTCACTATCTTTTGTAGCGCAACATATTGACTTTTAAAGACAATATTTTAATTTGAGGTTTATGGTTTAATTTCGTTGAAATAAAATACAATGGTAACATACATCAAACAAACAATATTCGTTAAAAAAATAATTCTACTGTTTGATAAGTTTGCTAAATTAAAAAATGTGATTATAAAATTCATTGAATTTCTATAAAATATGTTTCATTCAAGTAAATAGTAGTTGAAACAAAAATATTCGAAATAAAAATAGAGGACCAAATAGTATGTGAAACATTTACTACCAAACGAAATTCTGTGAAACTTCAGTCTGCGAAACATGGTGACACCCAAAGCGACACATCGTCAGGCGACTTATTCACAATCACTTCTACTTAGAAAACTAATTAATATGAATTTTACCCAGCATTGCAAGTGGAAGAGTTACAAGCGGCTTTGGCGGAAGAACGACGACGCGCCACGAAGCTGCAGGAAGCGATAGCGGCGCGGGACGCAGAACTACTCGCCACCGAGGACAAGTACAAGAAGTGTCTAGAAAAGGCCAAGGATGTCATCAAGTCGCTTGACCCTAGAGCTTCTGGTACGTTTCAAATCATCTATAGTTCTATACTGTCTATACTGATATTATAAGCAGGTAAATTTTGTGTGTTTGGAAGTAGGGTGTAATCTTCGGAACTACTGATCCGATTTCGAAAATTCTTTCATTAATGGAAACCCTATTATCCATGTGTGTGTGAGTGTCATGACTATTTCTATTAAAACGCTGTCGCGAAACCACGCACAAAATCTAGTTGACTATAAAATATGTACTGCAGTCTCATGAGAGGTGGAAATGTCCTGGAGTTTGCAACATAACATCTATGTTGCAGATTCTATCACGCATTGTTTCCACGAAAAGGCTATGAATTAACATGTTACATATTTATGAGTTGCTATGTTGGAGAGCAGCGGTGCCCTAGTGGTGGCCGCCCCGACTTACGAGTAGTAAGCCGTGGGTTTAAACCTAGACAGGCGCATTAGTTTGAGTAATTTATTTCATCACCGCTGCTTTTAAAACGGTGAAGGAAAACATCGTGAGGAAACCGGCATATCTAAGAACTAAAAATTCGAAGACATGTGACATCTACCAACCTGCACTGGGCCCGCGTGGTGGATTACAGCTCATTCCCTCTCATAGATAGGAGGCCTGTGTCCCAGCAGTGGGAATATTATAAGCTGATCATGATGTTGAACGGTTGGCAGACTTTTGTACAAGTACCCCTATGCAAAAATTATTGCTGGGTAACGAGGGTAAACACCCTCGTTACCCAGCAATAATTTTTGCATAGGGGTACTTGTACAAAAGTCCGCCAACACCCTTTGTACATAAAACAAACTGTTTAACTGTAGCATATTATATATATAGCATATATTTTTTTATTTGTAGCTCAGCCATCTCTATCAGACATAACGCTGGGCTACTCCCGTGCAGCGGGTACCGCGGCTGGACCATCGCGACCCGAGATCGCGCCTGCAGCTAGTAATAGAAACGAGTGAGTGTTTCTTTATTTCTATCATTTATTAAGGGCTACTCCGTTTGAAGTTACGCACCAAGCCGCGTCACCTCGAGCTACATGCTTCCCACGGCGCGAGGTTAGGTAGGACCCTTGACGAGATGTTTGGAAAATCTCATCAAGTCATCTCGTCGATAAGCCCGTCGTCGCTAAGCCCGCAATGCTTAAAGACTTCACCCATTGCGGCCTATCCGTTATGACATACGGTGTCAAAACGAGGACGTTGACAGTCGGACATCACAAATTCGAAGTCGTTCAGCGCGTTTTGTTATGCGCGGCCATTGAAGGATAAAACAACTGAAGCTACTACCTCTTTGGTTAAGTAACCAAACAAGTTAAGTTACCAAACAAGTTCGACGGCCTTGGACACCATGGCCTTTCCTGCAGTAAGACTGCAGGTCGGATAGCGCGGCACGCTAGCATTAATGATCTTATTCGTCGTGCTTTTGCCACCGCGGGGGTGCCAGCTGTCTTAAAACCCAATGGCTTGGCACGCGTCGATGGGATGAGACCAGATGGCATGACCATAATGCCATGGAAGTTGGGTAGGACTTTGGTGTGGGATGCGACTTGCGTCGACACCCTTGCGCCATCCTATCTTCCTAGCACGGTGAGCTGCGCTGGGGCTGCTGCTGCAGGTGCTGCAAACCTTTAACGGCGCAAATACAATAACTTAAAATTGGTAATTATGTGTTTGAGCCGTTTGGGGTTGAAACACCTTGTGTATCGAGATATCGCTAAACGGTTGGTCGACTATTCACGTGACCAGAAGGCTGGCCTTTTTTGCCCAAAGAATCAGCATTGTCATGCAATAGTTTACTTCTAACTGTGGAGGCTTGTAAATGGCTTGTCGTTGTTACATCACTTTATAGTTCTGTATTGTTAGCTTTAAGCCACCGACATAATAAAATAAAATATCGAGCCTTACGGTACCCCCATTTTCCCTTGTAATCCTAATGAATTTACGTCATTTATTTGTACTTGCTGCATTCGATCATTTACAGTCTGTCTATAAAGTCATGAAATTAATGTTTGAGGAACTAACATTATTTAAAAGTAGGGCAACACTAAATCAAAGTACATCTAATGTCATCGGCTGTCATCGACTTGTTTTGTAACTCGATATTTATTTCATTTTTATTGCTTTTCAAATCTAAGTGGATTAAACCTAGAAGAAACGTGTTAAATATGAAGAAAACCAATCGGAGTGGAGCTCAAGAAATTATTTTTAAAGTGTATCAGCGATGTTTGTCCATAACACAAAGCTGGACAAATTTTGTCAAATTTGGATGATGTTTATGCTCGAACAGCAGCTATGACAGGTATGTAATCGTGTTACTGTTTGTTTTTTATCTACCAGAAGTTACAAATATACCAAATATACGATTTTAAGACTAAAATAAGGATTGTTTATATTGCGCATTTTTAGGTTATATTGCAAATTTATGTAGGCCATATTGTAGTGCGACCAAAATTTTTGATACTTTTTGGTGATCAAATTTACTGCTGATTTTAAATCTGAATAAGTTATATCATGTCTGAAATTTAAAATAGTGAGTATCTATTTTCTGTTAGTACAATTATTAATTATTTAAAACTTTATTTCAGGAAAATCTGAGAGTACAGTAAAGCGTATTGTAGATGAAGGCTATAAAAACGATGGCTAATTCTGAACCCCTGGCAAACACAGATCAGGCCGTCCTAAGAAAGAAATTGATGACTTCAACATTGTGTGCTCTTCGACAAAAGATTCAATTCTTTTACTCTGTGAAGAAAGAGGAACCAACCAAGAGGAAACTTCAGGTAGTTGTCAAAACAGATCTGGATTTTGAATTTAGCCTGGAACTTCTGCGTAAAATTTTGAAATCGATTGGGTTTTCTTACAAGAAGTGTCAAAATAACAGAACAAGAATATTTGGAATCAGATGATGAAAGTAATTAATTATTATTTTACGGGATATTTTTCATTAATAAAAAAAGTTTTAAAAATATGTATGAACATTTTTCTTTTATTTACTCATTTATTTGAACGACAGAGACCATAGATTTGTGCTATCTCATATATTACTATACTATTTATGCTATCTGATCAAGCAAACTAATGAACGTCGCATCTTTGGTTTCTGTAGTTTTTTAAATAAGATCTACGGATTTTACTACTGAACCTTTTCCATCTAGTTTAAAAAAAGCGTCTACGAGTATAAATTGTTTTCATTAAAATCAAGGTTCATCAATGTTTGCTTCTAGTACAAAATAATGTGCTAGTATCAAAATCAATTTAGTCACACTATACAGGGTTGCTAGGTGCACGACCGTAGCGCCCTCAATATTTTTCATGACTTTATAGACAGACTGTAAATATGATTTTACTAAGGTTAGTGCTTGTTTCCCTGTCCGTAATACTCAAGTTTGTAATACACAAAATCAGTGTGTCGTGATTCACGCAATCAAATGCCTTGGATAGGTCGCAAAAGATGCCTATTGCATATCTGCCTCTTCCTACGCATTAAAGAAGTGCTTTAATAAAGGGACACCGGCTTCAGTCTGTAGTGCAACATCCTTTGATTAAACCATATTGTTGATCGTGTAGGAGCATTACTTTTTCAAACACCTTGCTGTAAACCGGCAAAATAGATACGGGTCTAAAATTTTTTGTGTCTTTTGCGTCGCCGGATTTTTTATAATATTTAGTATACTTACTTCTTTTTAAATCTAGAAATACCCCTTGGTCTACACATAATTTATATCTAAGCGGAATAGGGTGCTACTGTCCCAATAATTAATTGACAGTCTCTAAGGCATTCCTCGAAGGTCTTTAGTAGTTTTCACTTTGAAGTTGCAGAAAAGTTTTTTTATGTTTAAATTTTAATTTAACAGGGCAGGGTAAAACATTCTCTCCTAATAAATCAATGGCAAGGGATGGCGAGGAAACTAGCGTTTCTGTGGTTTTAATTGGAAAATTACGGTACGAGTTTATACGCGCTACAAAATATGCTAGTCTGAAATCACTCTAAGCGTAGCGTAGGATGCCCCCTCAGCTAGATGGTATCTTATAAAGGTGGCTGGGTTATACTAGATGCGGAAAGTGGAGGACTGGCTGTTGTGGCGCAGCTTAAAGGTACCGCCACGCCTCCTGCGGCTAGTATTCTTTATATGTCCTTGTATGGGTATGCGCTCATTACATAAACTCCGTAGCGCCACCGGATCGCCTCGGTCGTAAGCCCAATCGGTGACAACTCGCTGGTCGCATGCTTGCCTTGCGTTGTCTGCGCATTGCCAACGCGCGGGTCCCGACTGGACCGCGCGCTGCCCGCGAATGATTCACTCGAGGACGATACTTGGCCATGCGCCGCTCCCCACCCTCCCATCATTACAGCCGAAAGACGTCCACTGCTGGACATAGGCCTCCCCCAAGAAGGGGGGGGTTTTGCCATAATCGCCACGCTTGGCAGATGGGTTGGCGATCGCAGTACGGTTGTTACAAAAGCACAGAGAACGCTGCTGCCCATTCTCTGGCAAGTCCCTTAGTCGCCTCTTCATTCTCAGCCTCGTTGACCGCGCGGGGTCCACTGGTTGACGACACGAGGTCCACTGGTTGACTGCGCGACGTTTATTGGTGATAACGTGGCGTCCACCCGTGCACCACCTGTCGACAACGAGTGGACGTCGTGCGACGAGTAGGTCCGGGTAGGTACCAGGTGGCTCTAATGAGCTGTATCCTTAAGAGTAGCTAGCAGCTATTCAGTAGTGAACTGCGATAGACTGAGTTAACATCTTGGTAAGTAATATATCAAGGGCATTGGTTGACCTTGATATATTATTTATCAACATGTTTAAGTTACTCTTTCAAAACCCGAATAAAATTAGCAGTGTTGAAAGTCAAATCAACGATCTACGATCTAAAATTGATTGAATCGTTCAGATGGAGCGGCGGCGGTGAGGACAGCGGGCGTGCGGGCGCCAGCGAGCAGCGCCTGCTGACGTCGGCGTGGTACACGCTGGGCGCGCGCTGCCACCGCGACGCCGTGGACACGCGCTTCACGCTGCTGTCGGCGGGGCACTCCTTCCTCGCGCGCCAGCGCCGCCAGCCGCGCGCGCGCGCCCCGCCCGCGCCGCCCGCGCCCGCGCACTGACACTGCTCACCGTGCGATGACACCGCAGGTGCTGTACGGATACTTGTCTTCTTATATTCGCTGGTCGGTGCGCGAACACATACGTGTCACTCGTTTGTTAGCCAACTTAATACTAAAAAAACATCACATTTTTTTTCCTGGCATATTTATCGCTTACATCAAAGCCGTGACACCACCCGCGTACGCAAACAATAACGTACGCGGGCGCACTTGTACGTATGTGTACGTGCACACTTGTGAGTCCAACCATAAACGAATTAATAATAAAAACTCTAGTATCCTTTTACATACTAATGTAAATAGTGGATTTAACCCTTGCTGTATACACGGTGCCTTCCGTCAACATAGTCGGGGGTCCAAAGATTGACAACAAAGTGTTCAGGGAAAAACAATGTGTTCCACGTCCCATCGGTTTAAGTGAACAAACGACTATGTAGATTTACGATTGGCGAGACTATATGTATCTTTTGTAAATAATATTCTTGTGTAACTGTGTTTACGCTAACGTGATTGGTCGCCGGCCGAACTGTCCCTTCCATCTTTAGTTAATTCTATGTCAATTACATATGATTTTTGTATAATTATGTGTGTGAATAACCCTACCCAAAATCGTGAAAGCCTGATGTTATTTGGTGTTTGTTATAAATAACAATATACAGGGTGACGCCGAAAGTACGACAGTAAATGAAAACACTGGTAATCGTTTAGAGTTTTTACTGATGTGGGGGTCGTTAACCTGCGGGTGCTAGCCTATTAATCTACATTTTGTAGAAAATAAAAAAAATACTGTCCTGTGACTAAACTACTGGATTAATATATTTGAATGAATTTTTGAATGCGGACTAGTAACGTCATAAGGTATACGCAGTTTAATTTATTGTCGCATTGTCGGCGCCACCCTGTATAAAGACCATTCTGTAATATAAGAACATGTAATGTGACCTAAGTAGACTCCTTACAATTATTTTCTAATCAATTATGTCTCTTTGTATAAAAAAAGACATTTTTCGAGTACTAATTTTGCTCATATGTATGTTAATTAATTTAGGTTAAGTTTGAAAGCACGAAATGTAACCACCTGGTTAACTTAGCTGTTATATTGTAATAATAAACCGTGAATATGAATGGATTTTTTTCAAAAACTATGTTCAATTTTGCATTTGTAATTTTCTTGGAGGGCATTAGCTACGAGACGTGCAGCCATTACATAAGCCGAAAAACCTCCACGGCTGGACGTATTCTAGCCTGTCTCTTACTTTTCTCGATAGCCGTGTGGTGAGAATACCTGATGAATGTCGGATGTATCCGAGACACCTTTATTTAAGTCGCAAGCATTTGTTTTAGTCGCGTCCCGTCGTGTTGCATTTTTTAGCCTACTCACAACTAGAGGACGTTCCTCCACTACGCCGATCGGACACCCTATCGTTACCCATCCGATGTAAAATTCATATTTTATTTAGGACCGATAACTATCGGTATTAAATCGGAGTAGTGGAGAATGCACTACGCGGCCACGACCACGGCTTGTGGCATATCTTCAAAAGTGACCGTACGCCCGGTTGTGCAACCCTACTTTCTTCGTGGTCATGTAGTGCGCGAGGTCCCTTAGTGTTCGTTCAATTCTATTTTACAGTACAAAATTAAAATTCATTTTGCATTTGGAATGGAACAAGATTTCCTTTAGTTTGCTTTTCTCGTTTGGAAGTAGCTAAAAACAGAATCCCTTCTTAGGAGATATTTTCTTATTCGCTCTACTCGCTTCATCTCTGGGGCATTACAATACATAAAATATATTTCAGTATTTTATGACGTTACTGAAAAATAGCACGTGTTCGCGTTTTTTCAATAAATCTATAAGTGAAATTGAAAAAAAATGTCGCCTGTTTATCCCAAAACTGTTTACGTGCTTTAAACTCGTGGACAGTTTAATGAAGACCCCAATCCAATTTTTTTTTCTGTTCGTATTTGTCGCGTCCATAACGATTCGACGTGCATAGCGTGAACGGTTCGGGTGCGTGCGCTGCACTTACGCAGGTGTGTACCCGCTTTTAGATAAAGGGTGAGATTTTTAGCGTAGGTGTAGAGCAGAACTGCTACATATATTCTGAGGTTTTATGTCACAGTAAAGCCCCTGAAGTCTTCTCTCGTCCCTACCAGGTATATCGTTCGCTGCCAAGCGAAAGTTATATAGCTTAACTAATTGCTGGCTGATGGCATCATCATCTAATAAAAATAATTAAAATTTGAACAATGACAATATTGTATTTTTTTTGTTAATTTACCTTAGGTTAGGTTAAGAAAGTATGTGTGATCCTAGAACAAAACTAAAGCTATTTGTGCACTACATTTATTTTAAGATATCATAATTTTTATAACATCGTTTTATATCAGTATTTTGTTAATATTTATAAATGTTGTAACCGAAGTCTTGTCTAATCAGAATTTATTATTTGTTAATTTTTATAA
Organism: Cerastis rubricosa; assembly: GCA_949152445.1. Taxonomy (NCBI): domain Eukaryota; kingdom Metazoa; phylum Arthropoda; class Insecta; order Lepidoptera; family Noctuidae; genus Cerastis; species Cerastis rubricosa. Next base: position 10,812,883 of record OX424525.1, on the reverse strand, counting down.
ACTATTATTATCACATTAGCAATCAGACGTCATATTATTATTTTATCAATTTATGTAGAATTCCTCGATTCAAAAGTATCTTTATTATTGTAAAATTTTCACTAATTTTACTGGTAACCCAACCAGTACAGTGAATGAAAGTATTTATGCGAAGAAGTGCAAATTATTTATTTAATTGTAGTATAAATTGTAATTTATTGTTAATGATGACAATATAGTTTTGGATTTTTTAATGCATGCTTTCTTTGATTTACCCACAAACCTCTATGATGGACAGAAAGAAGTAGAAAAGAGTTGAAAAACAAATTCCATGAAGTGATTTCATAATTTATTTGTAATTGAGATCACAAGCCACTTAAAATTTAACTTGAACCATATCAAAAAACCAAACAAAAATCAATGTGATCACGGCCTTAAAATACACGGACGAATTTTACACATACAACTTACGGCAACAGATGAATCACAAACCGGATATCATGTAAATTCATGACAAAGTAGGTGAACATCTAAAATAGCTACCCCCTATTCGTTTTGGAAATACCGTGACTTCACAAAAGAACATAAAAAACCATGTTTGGAGAACCATGATGATGAACTCGTAATTTTGTAACTATTACTCTTTTTAGACACCCAAGTAGATCTGCTGGACAGTCGCGAACACTGAGACCGGACATCGGCGACTAAACTAACGTTAATTGAACACTAGCTCGTGACACAGACCGCACCTGGTTTTATTATTTTCGTAGCAAGCGCTTAGCCTAAGGTTATAATATAAAGTTGAATTTAGTCGAAGTCTTCATCAGAGTCGGTCTTCAAGACACTGTCTGAACCGGATCCACCCTCGCTGTCCACTTCGATCTCACTGTACACAAAAATACAACACATTAAACTAACTGAAACGAATACACACGTAAAAAGTTAGATTTATACAAAAAGATTTTCAAGCGTGATTAGGATTCAAGTTTGCAGTCTTCAAAAGTGGGACTTCGTGCGGTTATAATCGAAGACATTTCAAAATTCAAAGAAAGAATTTGATCAGAATTTCCTGTCCAAAAAAATTAAAACCTCGAAAGATGAATCGGTCCTAAATTATTGTGTTAACCTGAGCATGATTACGGGCATTAGCCATGGTTAACCCTAGCCTTTTTTAACACACAGTCCATAATTTCGTTTATTCTTTAGTTCGTAAGGGATACTTATGACTAACATAAAGCAGGTAGATAGTTGCGAAACTCGTATGTGATTATTATCGCTTCGCGTGTATACGAGTTTGTGTATCTTGTTCTCGTACCTTGAGCTTGTGTAAACAAGCTTAAATAATGCGTTCATTCAGGGATATTCTTAATAGGTTAAAATATCGATGGCATTCTGAACATGAACTCTTTCATAACTATTCTTAAACAACGTTGCAACTGAACGATTATTCAAATAATTAAAATTGTAACTAGCAAATTCTTTGCCGTGAGCATGAAATCATAACGGAAAGATTAAGTAAATACTTATTAGAACAGTGTAGATTATTTAGATTTGATGACAGAAAGTATCGAATGACTGAAATGGGAGATTAATTGTGTAATCAAACTTTTGTGTTAGTTTTCACTGTACCCTTTGTGTTTGCAACTTGCCTGTCTTTTTCAGCACCAATTAAATTGATCTCTACGATATTTCTGTCAAATAAACAGTTATTTGTCAGTATAATATGTGAAAATATGTTTAGAATTTTACTCTTTCGATAAAATAGTATGCAGATAGACAATGTTCGAGGAAAATCTGTAACATTTATGTAGTCATCAAAATCGGAACCGCAAATTCAGAATTTGCATAAAAGCTCTTGTGGTTAGCTTTGTGGAATCGACAAATAAGGTAAACGGACGTGTGGTTTAGACCTTACTGGTGTAAAATTATCGGCAACTGCTTGTCAACATCAGTTTACATAAAAGGGAGGATATTTACTACTTTGTAAAGTGAATGACGGACGGTGTCAAGATGTCCACTTACCCGTTCAAATCCTTGGTGATTTGTATATCTATATTGGTGGCAGAGTCGTTGAGACCGTTTAGAGCCTCGCAGAAGTCGCTGCCCACGCTCTGGAGGTGATGAGTGTTTAAGTGGAAGCCCTGGGGATAAGGACAATCGTTTAAAAAATGTGAATTATTTGAATTCCTTAATAGGATACGAATGCTGGTCATGTAGTTGAGCTTAGGTAGTGAGTGGCCCGTAAGTCTGTATCCAGTCTTAGCAAGGGTATTACCCAGAATTAAAAAGGTTGTGTTGGTCAGATAGGCAGTCGCTCCATGTAAAATTCTGGTATTCAGCTGCTTCCGGTTTGACTGGAAGCCGACCTCAACAAAGTTGGGAAAAGGCTAGGCGGCTGATGATGGTGATGATGATGATCGCGTAGTTTTGCCGTACACGATACACGTGCCTGTGAAAAGTAACTCGACTTTCCAGTGTATTTCTAATGAATAAATAAGTCCGTGACAATTGCAGAAACAAGATTTTCGCAGGTTTATTAACTTGAGAGAAGCTTTATAATGCCCATGCCATAAAGATCTAAAAATTGTTAGTCTGTTGGTCCCATATAGCAGATACAAGGGCAAATTGGATATTAATTAAATATTTTATCCAACTTGTCTCTGCGATCTCGACAACCAGGACATCCGAGATTATAAATAGCAATATTTCGACCGGTATTATTCAAAAATGTGTACGTCAAGTAGTATTGATACTTCGTGCCATGAATTGGAAACAGATGATGACTGATGCTATTGAGTCATATACCTGATATTAATGTTTCCCTAATTACGTATTCATTGGGAAGATTTACTATCGATTTCCTTCATAAGACATTGGAGAACTTAATACTTTTTAAAACAAATGTTCAGTAGAAATCTAAGTATTATATATAGATTATATATAGATATATTGCATAATAGCATAAATAAAACTGTTAATAAATCAGGACTACCGAAATTGTAGCGAACGAAAAATATTAAAAATACATAATTAAATTATATTAAACTATTTAAATCAAGTGACAAGACTGTATTTACGATAACCTGTTTAGTAGTAATTCGGTAGACCGGCAATAAAGTAAGTACGTACCAACTTAATTAAAAACAATTTACGATCAGCATATCACGAGGTAACGTCTGCAATCACACCGAGCCTCGCAAGGAGGATGATTCATTAATAAAACAACGTACGAATAGCTGTCTTCCCACATAAAGCAGATGAAAGATTTGTAGCGACTGAAGCACTAATCAGGTAGGATCTGGTATCTAGTATGGGATGGACACCGCTAGATGTATTAGCCCACATGGCGGGTAGCTAAGTATCCTTATCATTAATCTGAAGATATGTCATTTCTAATTGGAGTATAAGTGTGATAGAATATCCAGCGTATCACAATTGTATTACTTCAGAATAATCTAGGTTTTATGTTCGGAACGGAACGTGGTAAAGAAATTGACTAAAACGTTAATAACACCTTATTATTGGTCAGTGCTTAGCAGTTTTGCTAGAAAATAAGCACTAAAAAAGATTATTAAGTATACCTATAGAATATTCTTGTGCTGGCTCAAATTCCAACAAACCTTGAAAGGACCCCTATCAAATCCACAGAAGGATGCTTCCATGGTGTAAGACCTGGTGACGCCCAGGTGCCTCCACACGGTGACCCTGGCGGTACTTTCTCGTTCCCGTTCCACTCTAAACGAACAGGATCCGAGCGCGAACGCAGGTGACAACCGATGCATAAGTGCTGGCAGCATCTGAGGAGTAAAAATATATTAAAAATTACGGTTTTTTCCCTAAAACCCTGGCAGAGATGATGTAATACTTTCCTACATCCATGCTGTGCCAATTATGTTTCAGTTTCATTTTAACGCAAGCAGGCCTAGTGCAATAAACTGGACACTTATATATAACTAAGGCCGCTATTAAGAAATTGTTCATAAAAATCGCAATAACACTGTGCAAGAACCGGGGATCAAATCTCGGACCCCGTGTTCAGCTATCGCGCTGGTGAACATAGGCATCGACTTTTAATCATGTAAGGTTCCTATGGTGACAATAGCGTGTATTTAACTCGTGGGACGAAAAAAAAATAATGTAAAATGTGGCGTGTAAAATATTATTATATACCAATAATGGATTAACGTAAACCCGACCAAGCGAATTTTTATCAAAAGGTACCGACATACATAGGTATACAATTTTTTTTTTAATCCATTACATTTTCAAACATTTGCAGAATAGTTAGACATGAGTACATGCTTGCAATTTATTCAAATATGTTAAAAAAATGGTATATAAATCCGTGACAGCTTACTAGGTATTTGACTGGTTCATCTGGAACTATCCGATCGTTGCTGCACCAACTCTCTGCGGCTGCGCAGCCGTAGAAGAACACGTTCTTCTTCCGCGAGTGGCCGTGATAGTCGCAGTACACTAACGGCGGTTTCTTCCAGACACGAACCAGATATTCTATAAGACCCTAAAATGTTGAAAGAAGTCAATTCATGACCATTGATTTTTAGGCAGTTTTCTATGCAACCACAATCAGTGGGCTGCCATGCCGTTGAGCTTTAACTAAAAAAAGAAATATTTTCGAACAGACCATGTTACGCCTTTACCTTGGGATCGAACCCTGGCTAACATCCGCAAATACATTCGATGCTAGCCTTTCAATAAGGCAGTATATTAAATATCAATTTCATTCAGGAAATTATATATCTATCGGCCTACGTTATCTCACCTTAGTATGATAAATAGAAGGATGTAAAACGGGACTCGGTTTACACCACCGTCGATTTAAATCTTCATTAGTCAAGCCGCATCGATGGCTGCAATAAGAAATGACAATTTACAGGACGACATAACCAGGAAATCTCATGAGCGACAAGTTAGCGCCGATAACGCGCCGGGACATGTCCATTGAATTTAAATGACACGACCGTGGGTCGAGAGTCAGGCGTCGTCACTGTACGAATAGACATGAAACCGCGGCGAATGGGTTTATTTTACAACTTCATACAAACGATTCTTCGATTGTAGCGGTTATTCTCATTAGATGCGCGACACGAACGCACGGAAAATATAAACGCCAGGTATATAAAATAATAATCGATTCCGGCTCTTATAAGGGTCTCCTAGTAGACAAAGAAAACTTGACGGAGACAGTTTAATATGACAAGCTATTAAATGAAATGAAATGGGTGACCACGTAGGAATTCGTAGTGACATGTTGTCAGGTGCGTCCGCGCAGCTGAGAGCACGCACCTCCGCACTGCAATGCTGTCAAAAAACATTTCTCGTTGACGACAAGCGAAGGTTCCAGTGAATGTGTTATTGGCGGGTTACTAGTGAGTATTATGTTATTCATACACTTGGAAATGCAGAACGCAAACTAAAGGCTAAGACTTCTTGTCATTAATATAATGATAGATTTATGGCTCTGTCCCTGGTTGAACAGTTGCAGAGAGTGCGTCACAAGGTACGTAAGTATACCCGACGGGTCGTTGGATGAGGTACGAAGTTACACTTGATGGATTGTTCTGACTAGATTTATGCAAAATATGGAATGACGCAAATAAAGAGATTTTTAACAGTGAGCTGACAAAAGCTGTTATCACTGTGAGTGTTGAAGATGATGAAAAGCCTAACAATGGTTCCTTCAATAGCAAGTCTTACAAGAGCAATACAGAACCATAATGTAATACAATTCATTTAAGCATCGTATTTTCCGTAAAAACTTCTGCTAGATCACGAGTATCACGACGCAAGGTTCAAGCAAATAAAACTTGGTTCCTTAACAGGAGTTACCGCTCCCTAAGATCAGGCTTAAAGCGTGCTTAAATTTGCCTCAAGATTTCTCAGACCGTACACGTCTAGTGCTGAATATGGGGTTTCACCGTAACCACAAAATAATGAGGTGTTCGTGGAGACGAGGCAGGCTGTCTGATTGGTAATCGGGAATACAATCTTAGAACTTAAGTTTTTTGATACAGTAGAGTTTTTATCGGGTTCTTGTGACTAAAAAAAGACTGTTTTTTTATTGGTTTCAATTTTCTTATAACTAATATTTTTAAACCAATAGTAGGTATCGAAAAAATAATGTCAAAGATTTCAGAACGCTACGTGCTCTGATCAACATCAGAGCACGTAGTGTTTTTATGAAAGATAATCTTCTCTTCCAAGACTCAAGGGACGAAAATACTTTAGAACTCTACAACTATTATCAAAGTATAGCATCACGATCGGTTCACACATGTACTATGTAGGTATGTGGAGCTCCGCTGTTAAAGATATACGCGTCGCAATACATTCTGGTACAAACAACCGTCCAAGGTATCAACTTTTTCCTTTTGTGAAAAAAAGGAAAAGGAAAGGTGTAAAAACTTACACCTTTCGTTGAATTCAGATGTCGAATACAGGTTCTTTTTTATTGTTATATACAGCGTGTACCAGAAAGGTGTGGTCATACGTCAGGGTATAATTCAGACCATCAAACTGAACAACAACTCTCTCAATTGGACCACCGTAGACATAGCGAAAAAAATATCAGCTGTCCAGTACAAAACTTTAAAATCTATTCAACCCAATTGTATGAGATTGTGGACGCGATTTCGATGGTTGCGCCATGAAGAAAGATGTTCAGTTTGGTGTTCTGACGCAAACCCAGGATATGGGCACAGCTTCCTGGGACACGGTGTATATCAGATAAGAGAGATTAAATTTAAAAAGCAAACCAGTTTTGAGTTATTTTATTCATGTAGGTACCTACAAGAGTTTAAAGTGTTATGTGGCGATTATGTACTTTTCCTGTAAGACGTATGACTCATGGGGTCACCATTTTTTCTGCGATAATTCATATCCTCTCTATAATGTCTTAAATTTCTTTGTTCAGGTACCTCACTTGAGTGCTTTCTACGAATGATATCTCTGTAAACTGTTCTAGAGGGTCTTAGATATTGCTTAATTAAGTGATAGATAAAATGTATCTATCGGGCGCTAATATCTGGACAAAACTAGTTTCGAATTAGTACCAATGACGCATAGAAATTGATTTTAATATATACTCGGCAGTATTTCTTACGTTCTTTTTCACAGAATCACGGTGATACTAACGCAACGGCTGCTAAATGAGAAATAACAAACGTCAATTGTATCATTACTTACAGCTAGGTAGACTTAGTACGTCTGCAATCTACGACTGTTCACTATAGTTCTACCGTTATTAAAGGGCAATTCTTATAGAGTACGTGCCTCTGACATAATCGCATTCGCCAAGGTACACCAAGAAAAGAATACGAGTAACTGTAATGGTGTTTATAAAACATTATTATGTCATTAAGGTGTCCCTGTGATGTAACTCGGAAGCTTTATAGTTCCCAGAGCTGAATCATTTTATATTCACACCTCACATATCTTGATAAGTGATAATAAGCCGAAGAGTGTGTGTTAAGTATGAACAAAACGGTTCCAGGTAAGGACACAATTTTATAATTTTCCACGGATATTTTATTTGTGTATTGTACGTTAGTTAATTTAGCTGGAATTTAATAATTCAGGGTGCAGATGTTTTGCAATTTTGATTATTCTGTTCTGTGCGCATGGTTAGTGGATATTTTTTCCTGGAGCGCTCGGGCGTTCGTCCAATTAGGAGTGCTTCAGTGGAGGCGCATCATTAGCAGGCGTGGAGGCGGCGCGAGCGCAACTCGACTCACGCCCGTCCCTGGCTGCGGCCTTCGCTCCGCGACCGGTTGCGCATCTTTTACTCTAATCAGGGAAAAAAATAAGCGTCGTCCGCAAATGAAAGCGAACAAGCGAGAAGCTGCACCCCGTCTGCCGTGTTTTATGGTGGATTGTTGCGGTACCGGAGCAACAACCAGGGATGTCGCATGCCACCACTTCATTACCTATAAAGAAGTTATTTTGCAGTCTTGATAAATTAAAAGGCTTCATTTAGCACAAATAATAATAAAAATACATAGAGCAGTACCAATTTTACTAAATCAACGTCAATTCCTTTATCGTTAATGTTAAGTCTCATGTCCTGCCGTCGTGCAGTTCTTGAAATACGGAGCTATCCAATACGTAGCGACTTGTATTTAATTAGCTGTTGTCAGTGCGGCAGTGTTGTTACAATACAACGTTATTAAGCAGTAACCCTTGGAGGCGCGTAGTGACGACCGCGGCTGGTTCAAGGGTCTGCCTGCTCATCTATTTATAGCGCGCTGCGCACCGATGCTATCGGACCTCGGCAATACTTCGGGCTCAGTCGATCCCTGCCCGAGTGCCCGCCCTCTATGCACCCTTCGCATATCGTTCAGCCAGTAAATAGACCAAATAAACACTACCATTTTATATTCATTCTACCTATTTATATCATATGTCCATTGTTTCTGCCTCAGCTGGAATTCATAGCCTACGGCCAATTCCAGTGCTTGGCCCGAGATCGTCGTTATATTTATCAAATTGCACGTCGTCGATAAATAGGGATACTTTACTCTTTGTAAATGGACACCTAGAGACAGTAATAATTTAACGTCGGTAGATACCGGCAGAGACTAGGTTCAGTTTAGATAAGTCGGGCCCATGGCACACGTCACGCTCATCCGTATTCCTAGCGCGGAGGCTGTTTCCTGTGAGCGCACCGAGAGCACGCGCAACCACGGGTTCTCACCGAGCGCTTGTCGATCGCAAGTCGCGACGTTTGTTCGCCTGTAACGCGAACGTTAGAAAGGAAGGCAAGGCGGAGTGGTCCGCGTTAGGGAACGCGGAGGGCTCGGCGGCGACGCAGGATTCGCCAGCCGCCGTCGGCAACTCTGTATTCGTGGTCGACACCGGACACAGCGCGAGTTATTTACGATAGTCGCGAGACAATCGGCCGGTCGCAGCGCTTATCCGGTGCCACCGCGACAATAACATGACGTGGTTATCTTTATTAAATAGCGTTCTATGGAATTAACACACGTGCCTAGCTTGTATTTATAGCCTTGCTGAATCAGTTACCCGGAATGACAGGTACATCCATTAGATGCAAAAGAATGTGGATAGGTATACTTATTTATGGTGTTGCTTTTGTTACCTTCACGAGGATGAGTTTCTAATGTTATAGGGTCCTTTGTTATTAGTTTACAGGTCGTAAGTTAGGCGACCGGAGTGACGGCGTCACAATAATTGATAATATTTGCCGGGTGTTGACGGAAGCGGAGCAATTCACCACAGGACGGTTCAATGACACGCCACTTTTCTCCGGCGACAATCCTCAGTGTCGGAATGCAGTCACCATTAGCCAAGAAGCACTCCTGCAAGGGTATTTATTATTTTCACAGCTCAGATTAACGCCAAAAATGTTTAAGGTGCGTTTAAAGATGTGAATTCCAAAATGGCAAGGTTTTTAGATAACGAAGTTAAGCGTGAACAGCTAATGGCGGTTGAATTTTCTTCTCTGTAATGATTGGATGCAATAGGTGAAACCCTACCAGGTGTAGGTCGTGTCTGCGAGCGATAGTGATGAACTTGATAAGCCCACATGGGGCAGCACCTCACCAAGGCTCAGGGCACCACTCAACGCTTCCGCGCCGATGTGCACCTATTGATTTAGGAGTCGGGAGTGTGATCCTGATCAGTTTGACGTGCCTCACGACTGTTGCTACGCTAAACAAACAACTCTTGTATCAAGCTAGTTATTTCTTTGTAGGAAGTAACGACGACGTCTCCTCTACTTAGTTATACCAGCTGTTGCCCGCGACTTCGTTCGCGTGGAAATTTTGATGTGTATCTTTGAGGAAAAAAAAGATGCAATTCCAGACTATGATCTATCTCTGCGCTAAATTTCAACCAGACCCGTTAAGCCGTTCTGTCGTGATTGAGTAATAAACATTTATCCATCTAAACTTTCACATTTATAATTAATTGTATACGTACATTTTCATTTTATGATAGAGCTGAGCTATTGTCATTCGATCATGAAGATTTAAGCTTGTGGCATTTTGTATTAGATATTTGAAATAAATTTACTCGATTTTTTCAAAAACTTCATACAACTGTGTGAGAAGAATAAATCAATGGATAATGTTCTATTGACGTTGCCTTTTAAGGAACCTAGATTTACAGCGATTTTTTATTAGTAACAAAATGTTTTGGCAAAATAAAAAAGTGTGTGGCTTTGTAGAATTTTGAGTTGAAATGACGCATAAATTATTCAACTGCAATACCGTTACTACAGCGACAGGTCGTGATTACTACACGATGACTCATTATTTCCATCAGTTAAGTGTTCCAATTTGCGCGAGACAGACAACCTTTACCTTCTCGCCTGTTTTATCTAAAGTACTAGACCAGTATGCAATTAATACGTGTTCTATCAATTCAGATGTAGCACTGACTGCATACATTAAGAGTTCTGTAATTAAGGTCTGTATTTCCGAGGTGATTGCTTGTATTTTTAATGATACACAATGTAGAGTCCCGTACCGAGGTGTACTCTTTTTCTGTACAAGAATAAACGATTTTTTAAATACATGAAAGCATGTAAATAATGAGAGTTTGTGGTATGTCGAGGGGTCGCTATGATGAGCAGTCGTAGTCAGTAAGCGAGTGCCATAGAGGGCAAAACATAGGAGTGCATTATTTACATAATAGCAACGACTGGGCGGCCTTGGCGGATCGCAGCCTCCTATAAATTCTGCTCTTCCAGTTCGCGTTGTTCAGCTTATCGCATTATATCAGTATCAACTCGGAACGTGCATCGTAATACTTGTAATGATTCATTACGACTATGCACAGCTTTAGAAGACAGTTCAAGTTGAATGATGACGGCGATGACTCGTCGACGAATGTCGTTGACTCCGAGCCATCCGTCTATTACAATGATGCAAGAGGCAGAGCGTGAACTATTCGCACGAGATAGGAGTTCTTTGTTAGCTACGGCGGTCGACGAAGGTAAGCTGAGGGTTGGTTGCGTGGCGGGCGCGGCGTCGCAAGCGCGGCGGTGCGTACATTGCCCGTGGCGACGGCAGGCGCTGGCGACCGCGTGCGCAGCATTTAGCGCCGCGCGACCCGCTATTATAAGTCTCGCACTCGTAATCGTAATTCATTAGTTGACTCCGCTCGCCTCGTATTATTTATGACCGCTTAGGTTTTGTACGCGAATACTTTCCTTGTAGGCACTTTCAAAGTTGTAGCCGCTTAATGGCGATACGAGTCAGGAATAATAATGACATCTGAATAGAATATCCGAGGTCAAGGATTTGCATGATACAATGTTCTTTTCACAACTCTTTTTCATATGTTTACTGCTCAATGCTCATGATTTATTACACGTCAAGAAAGTGTTTGTGTGCAGGTTGGCGTCCATAAAATAGTTCCAAGTACCGCGATTTGAACAGACATTGCTGTATTCAAAGCCACCATTTTTCTGCTTTCACACGGAACAATCACAATAACATGGTATTTCAAATTCGTAATATTATATTCATATAGGATTATTATGGGTTGGCTATGACAAGTCATTGTAAGGAAATAACTAATTATAAACTGCTACCTACTTATATTCCTTCAGAGCCCTGGCTTATATTTGCAGAGTTTTTAATTTTAAACTGAATTATTAATAAAAGTGCCAAAATATTGGCCGTTTAAAATGGTACCCACCCATATGATTTAATAAAGCATCGTTATTTTCGCAGCGATTGTGGCAGGATTGACGAGCAGCGGGAGGAGGCATCAGCGGATCCCGCGCTCGGTTTCCCGGAAGGTTCTGGATTATATTTTAATTGCCGGGTGTTGATGCCTATATCCTTGGTTAATAACACAAAGTGATACCGCAGCCTTAGAGCATATAAATCGTGGTATGGACGTGTTTGTGCATTACTTGCGGAAACATTCATTTTATACTTGACCGCTATTAATTCGCAGCCATTATTAATAACGTTGTGTAAAAGTTTACGACAGGAATTTATCGTCATCTTGTATTATGAGCATGAAGAGCTATGACGGCGACGTTTATAGAATATAATAAGTATACATATTGTCGGTGAGGAAAATGTATGTTGGGCCTGAGACCTGAGAGCAATCCCGAGGGAATCCGGAAGCACAATGGAGGCAACACTAATTGTGCAATTGAGCTTTAGATACGCCGCGCGGCTGCGCCGGCGCACGGTGCAGCGATGTGAACACCATGATACGCCATGAATTTTCCACATTGACTATTTGTGAACGTTTGTAACGGAAGTAATTGAAAGTCTTCATTGCCAGTAATCGACGATCTGTGAAGGTTCAATGGAATAAAACATTTAGTTTTATGACTTGCATAAGGACCATCATGTTAAGCAGCTCAAATGCCATAATACTTATTCGTTATATCAACCGAATTAGCAGCCATATATGCTCTTTGCCGGGTATCTAAGTGTCAGGCCCTAGCCAAAAGACGGCTGAAGACGCCAATATTTAAAACGAGATAACTGACATTCAACCTCCAAAACTATTTTGGGTCTGACATTCTGAGTTCTGTATAGTGTCGGACGTAAAGAATAGCACCATCCCATATCTTCCCGTGGGTGTCGTAAGAGGCGACTAAGGGACTTGCCAGAGAATGGGCAGCAGCGTTCTCTGTGCTTTTTGTAACAACCGTACTGCGATCGCCAACCCGCCTGCCAAGCGTGGCGATTATGGCAAAACCCCCCAAAATGTCAATGTGACTTGGGGGAGGCCTATGTCCAGCAGTGGACGTCTTTTGGGCTGAAATGATGAATGATGAATGATGATTCTGAGTTCTGATTAACCTTTTGACCCTTAATTTATTTGCAAACACAGATTTTTTTATTACTAGTTTTTACTCAAGGTATGTGAAATCTAGCAATTAAAGAGCTGTGTGTAGTTAAAGGTATTTCTTGAAGACCCGTAGCAGTTCCCATTATTCGTATATTTGATACAGCAAACAAGTCCCACTATACGTGTTGATCCAGTGTCAATATTTTAAGAGTCAACACGGATAACAAAGAACGGCACAACTGGCCGCTAAACACGACCTTCAAACAAAACACTTAGGATATAAAATGCAGAAAAAAAATCTACCATTCCGATCAATAAGGGATTATGGCCCTTACAACCTTTTTCGTAGGGGCGAAAGTGGGGGGTCAGGTATTGCTTTTCGGTCGTGAGAAAGCAGTGATCGGCGCCGCAGATGAGCCATTGAGATTGGTTTTACGATATTTCAAAATCACGTTCATCACCTTGAACCTTTGGGAAGGAAATCACACGTAAACACCACAATAATTATTATGATAACGCCCGCTGTTTTCTGCGGGATATTGAATAGGTGATCCTTTGTGAAGGTATTGGTACTTTAGAAACGTGAACTGGCTTCTTTTTTGTTCCGACTATCAAAATTGGCAGCACCGTCATCTACTCAAAATTTTGTTTTAAATAACCTGCTTTATAATATGTTATATTTTGCCTCATTAAATATATTTTGTTAAACATAAGATACTTATACCCAGTGTTCAGGCCCAATGGCAGGCCCACCTTGAAAAAGTCTTCACAGCTAGTGCAATAAACCTCTTTTCATATTTTTCACAAAGTACTGGCAGCGCCAGCAACCTTAAGGCTAAATTAATTAAAGCAAGACACAACACAAAATTAATAAGATGCCCTCATCCCTGATATAATGCTGAATTGCGAAAAATTACATAGGTAACGCATGTGCTTATTATTTTAATGTTTAACGTAATTTATAGATAGGTATACCCAATTAAAGTTCCAGTAAGGATCTCGTTGTAATTTATAGATACGAACTTCGAATGTGTTGAAAATGATGATTTTACTAAACACATTCGTGATTAGGGGTTGTCGTGTATATAGCCTGGGTAAATTATAGTGGAGGTGTGAGGCGTGCCTTCGCGGTCCCTCCAGTCTTCTGACACCTCGGCAGGCCCTCGTGTGTACGTCAATTATAACGGGAAGCGATCTTACGCCGGACAAGACTGATGTTGTGCCTTCAATCTCTAGGGAGTAATTGCTTAAACACATAACCACTGACGTCAGGGCGGCGCGCGACAGTGCGACGCGAATCAATGTAGCATTACGCCTATCGCAGGCTATCAAATCTATTAGCTTGCACGTGGACCCTTCATAATAGAAAATACATGGCGCACATTATATTTTATAACTGTATTAGTATTTTGCTAAATTATGATGTTGGTTGAGTTAGCTTATCCCACGCAAGAAATGAAGGCGGCGATATTATTTACGGGTGTGTAATATATGACATAACAACAGATAATATATTATCACTTGAAATAACGTTCACATGATATAATTTTCTTAGGCTATAAAAACAAATAACCTAATTTCATGTGATCTAATATTACATTTCATATAAACATCTTTTGCTCTAATAACATTTAGTATAACGTTCAGTTGACCTAATTTTCATTTGGCTTAATTTTCATATTTACTCATTTCCTACCCAAGTTCTGTAGTGAATAAGTAAATATCAGAAAACATCATACTGTTATAACCGCATCTAACCCAAATTATTCACCAACAATAGAAGGGATCTGGCTAATGGTCATGGTTCAAACCTAACCTAACCCAGATGGTTCACCAACAATAGGGGGGATCTAGCCCTTGGCGGCCGCTGCCGCGGCACGCTTGCTTTGCTCGGTCGCCTTCGCGCGCTAATGGTTATGGTTCTAACCTAACCTAACCCAGATGGTTAACCCACAATAGGGGGGATCTGGCACTCGGCGGCCGCTGCCGCGGCTCGCTCGCTTTGCTCGCTTGCCTTCGCGCGCTTATGGTCATGGTTCTAACCTAACCTAACCCAGATGGTTAACCCACAATAGGGGGGATCTGGCACTCGGCGGCCGCTGCCACAGCACGCTCGCTTTGCTCGCTTGCCTTCGCGCGCTAATGGTCATGATTCTAACCTAACCTAACCCAGATGGTTAACCCACAATAGGGGGGATTTGGCACTCGGCGGCCGCTGCCGCGGCACGCTCGCTTTGCTTGCTCGCCTTCGCGCGCTAATGGTTATGGTTCTAACCTAACCTAACCCAGATGGTTAACCCACAATAGGGGGGATCTGGCACTCGGCGGCCGCTGCCGCGGCACGCGTCCTACGCTTGCTCGCCTTCGTGCGCTTATAATGGTCATGGTTCTAACCTTACCTAACCCACATGATTCACTAACCATATAGGGGATCTGACGCAGGAATGTATGTGGAATAATATACGAACTAAATACAATACTAACTGAATATTAGTTCAAATGTGCATTTTAGAAAATGTTTATTAGACCATATAAATTCGTAACCTGAAATTTTATCAATAATTCATTATATCACTTCATCGTTATATTAATCAAAAATTATATCAAATGAAAATAGGTCAAATGATCATTAGATATTTTGTTATTATATCAAAAGGTACGCACCCATTATTTACATAAAACGCTTATGGATAAAACAACGAGTTTGTATGTTACTCAATGAATTATGACTCTTAAACTTTATAGTCTGGCGACAGATTCTAACGAGACTCCGCATGCATCTACGGAATAAATATCACTAGATGTTAGTTAATAATAACATAAGTCACATAAAGAGAAGCGATGGCCTCTTCTTATCCATGTCTGCATTAAAGCAAGAACAAAATGAAATACGATAACTGGCAGCTGGGGATGGCATGCGAAGATAGAGAAACGAAGAATTGTTATCACGTGTTTTGCAAATTTTAATATTTCTGCACTGGGAAATGGTAGACGGGTGTTCTGAGAAACAAATCACTGTTTTATTATATTCTAAAGCAGTCTCCCAGGATTCTAAATAAAGGAAAGAAATGGTAGAGATTACATCTAAGTACATCATTTGTAGAGCTGTGTTTCTAAAATATGCAGATACTCTTTTAAAAAGTGCATTACAAAACACGATCTCAAGTTTTTTTATTTTATTAAATCTTGTAATATAAAATATAAGTTATTTTTTACAGTTTTGACTCGCCAAAATTTACAGTTTGATGGCGTGAAGTAAAGTAATTCCTAAGAGAACCAGTTGCATACTTCACAGTTATAAATACAAAGTGTCATCATAAGGCACGCCGGACACGACACGGTGCGCAGGCGCAGCTGAGCCATGCAAATGCTGCGCCGCCGCGCCGTCTTAATAGCGACGCACTCTGGGGCCAAAAAACTCTAATTGCGTCTTGGACCGGTATACTTTGCCGCGATGTCAGGAGTGATTAAGATTCCGACTACTAACAAGCCAAATCAATCAAATTCCACCGATACATTAATTTAAATATAAAAGACGACCGTGTTCGGAATTTATCTGAAGACTCCTGAACTTTAATTTGAGCTTTAAATTTCATTCCTTCCCGCGGATATGGAAAAACCACTTTAATTTCACGGAAGGACGTATTGATTGTTCTAAATTATTTCCTTGAAATTTGGTGCGGTGATAAAAACTTATTTTCGTAATTACAACATTTAGTTCTACTAGGCAATGTTTATGGGATCACCGAGTCGAAAATTGCACTAATAAAAACACGCTTCAAATCGGTCTGACAACATTATGCCGATTCGTTCTATCAATTTTACGCTATACCAAACTAGAGGGGAGCAATAAACATCTGCTGGAAACAAAAAAGAGTAAATGAGATTTAGTTCGTTCAACTTTTCTTAAGATTTATCCAGTGTTACATCGACGGGCGATAATGACTTATTGAATAAATACATTATTGTGCCAAGGATATCCGTAGACGGGCGTATAATAAGCCATTTTATTATAATCAACAGCGCTGCTTACCTCGTAAAAAACTTGTATTGTGTGATATATAAAGCTAGGAACCCTTCAAGTATGCGAAGCATAAGTAAGATCTATTGCGATGATCTATATTTATATTGGTCATAAGATGTTAGAGGGGGAATTAAGTTACTTTTCAAAAAAAAAAGTTGTATGACAGAACAGGTACTGAATAAGAATCTAGGTAGTTGGACATATTCGGCGACAAAAGAAAAATATAAATGTAATATAAATCAGTGAAAACTATTCGAACAATTGTTAGGTACTCGCATTCGCGTAGAAACCTATAGACCTATAGAGCTTATACATTGGTAGGTTGTTTGTTAAAGTTTGTTGTCAACCTTTTAAACATATTTTTGGTAGCAATTCTCGATTAACGGTTTTGAATATGGTTCTGAACTTCTGACTTTGGTACTTTCACGAATGCTAATGGAACAATTTTGATTTAAAAGCTTTCATAAAACACAATGCGTTTTCAGCTGATTTGAATAATGCAATGCTTATGGACGTACCATATGTTAAAACTTTTGCAGATCATGTTAACATGTAAAATAATGTTATAATAATGACCAAAATGTCATCATAAAGACCTGCCTTAACCTTTTGAAAGCTAAAGAATAACTGATACAGTTAACCATTTTAGAACCGTGGGATTCTGTCAAATGACACAGATAGCAGCTAAAGATTTTTCTTTAGCGAAGTATTTGTACTTATGAAATAATCAAAGAAAGAAAGAAAAATCTATTTATTGGCAATATAAAAAACAGAAACACCAATCATTCAATCACTGCATAATCAATACGAGAAGGCAATTTATGATATGATCTACTTATGCGTTAAATAAGTCTACATAATTCATTAATACTATTCTACCTTAATACAATGACTACATTAAAATACCAAAGAACAATCCTAGTCTTTAACAGGGTAATTGAAAAAAAATATCGGGATCACATCACTATTGAAAAGGCTCATTTCCTATGGATAAGTACGATCTAAATCGTTAGAAAACCTGAGAATCCCACGGGAAATAAGAAAAACCGCGGGCAGCTCGCGGAACGATCGGCAAGCAGGTAATAATTTGATTAAGTAATGGAAATTGTGCAAATAAGTAGCGAACCGCGCCAATCATGCAATTTAGTTACGGATTCACTCGTACAGCTCTATGGCGCGATCTCAAGAGCTTCTTTTTGGTCTTTCGTTCCAACGTAGCCACGCGATGCATTTATTTTTAGATCCCCTTAGGGGTCAGAAAAAATACTTGCGTATGGAATAAAATACATAATAGGTCTACGGTCCGCAGTCACCGAGAATAAAGGCTTAATTGTGCCCGTTAAAAAGAAGGACTCTCAAGAATATTTTATAAGGATAAGACCACAATTTAATTCTTTTAGACTTGGACTGACTTGGTTTTATATCGAGTGGTCTTGGTTTGTATTTTGTATTATTTCCAGTTTGCTTCTGCATCCTTGACGATCATTAGAAAATTGCAACCACAAACTTATTTATCATCGACAGAAGTTGTTCAATACACTTACAGTGCGGACCACCACAAAACTATTCAAACATATCTAATGGTTCGCAGTGATTGATTGTTTTGATTGAACTTAGATGGAGCTTATAGAGCCTGTGAAAGAAATAAAACAGAGAATAGCGATTTCTAGACTTTGAGCTTTAAAGGTACTTAACTGATATTAGATCTATTGAATGATGAAACGCACATTATTGGTAGACTTTTCTATCTGAACGTTAATTAAATTTCATCCCTTTTGAGTCTTAGTTATTTTCTTGGAAATATAAGGACCAACTAGGTACCTATTATATATTGAGATTAAGTCGCGTGGTTCTCTGCTCATAAATGTCTAGAAAAGAATTTAGTCCTGCTACCGAGCTATATATAAGCTTAGTCAAGACATGGGTCCTAAAAGGGCATTTACGTGCCGTAAAACATTTTCAAATAATATTGTGCGTTATGTTCTAGGCGAACACGACAATGTTTATAGCTACATATAAAACTGCACGACGTGGGCTGGATGTAATGTCTACACGGACCAAGGTATAGTCGGCTGAATTAGATGGTGGGACCACAGAGCTGAGCTAATATTCAAAATAAAATACCAAGTTTAGTCGTTTCAGGTATGTAGGCTAGGCACATTCGTGCATGAGTCATCAAGAACACTAAACTTTATAAGTGAAGATTCAGATCGTAATGGATAATTTAAAAGTAGGCTTCTATGTAAATGGCGGACCACTAGCGACGTGCACACAGCATAATGATCGGGCAATATTCCCAATGTTATTCAGGGACGTCAAGCTAAGGGGACTGTCTACGTAATATTTTATTTTTCATGTGTGTGCTATTGCGGTTGACTATTACGCGGTTATTTTTAAAACGGTAACATTTAAACGATAGTGGGTGCATTTTTATCGTAATCGCGGTAATCAGAGTAGTCGGCGGCGACCACCGCAGGCGCAGCCATTGCACGCAACTCGAAAACATTACAATAATCACAACGTTGACGGACGCTATGATTGAGCACCGGCGACACATTCCTGGTTTTGAGCATTGGTCATCATCTATTGTACAGTTAAACTTCCTTTTTTAGTGCAAAATGGCGCGAGCTAAATGGTTATAGGTATTTATTTTACGGCTTTCGTTCCTGCCTTTATTTCAAGTTTTATTCTCGGTAACTCAGGATGTTTTTATGTGGGTAGTTTTAATAACCTACTTACTCAATAAAGTATATTTAGTTGTCGGTACCTAATATTTCAGTCTGACCTACAAAACACGCGCAAGAGGAAACGCGTGAGAAAAGATTCCCGCCGTCATCGCCGACGACGTGGTAATGAGAGTCGAAGTGATAAAGCTTGAAAGTTTTTCAGATTTTAAACGGTGTTTCCTTTCATTTCCATTTATTTTAAAATAAAATAATTATACAGATAATGATATCAATTAATGTCGTGTCGTCGGCTAGAACAACGCACGGCAATCGCGCATTGTGAATGGCGCATAAATAGTTTTGTTTGAGCAGCATGTGCGGTCTATTACTACCATTATTCAAAACATCGGAGTCATGCTCCCGTTCAATTAAATACTCCCCGAAGCGGAGTAACATCTTCGGATCAAAAAACATTGTATCGGTCGAATCTTCAAGCTTTTTTTTCATCTTGCAGCTATTAAAGTAATGCCTTCATATTTTTTTAACCGTGAATTTTATTTTATCGACTGGTATCGCTCTCGAATGTAATTCATCGGATGTAAAACAATACTGATAGGTATCGCATGAATGCGATAAAAAAGAAATTTCAAAAGTGTTTCTGCAAGCTGCGGGCTCTAGGGCACTTCAACTTTTGCAAGATCATTTAAGTGCAGTGTCTTGTATTGAGATGAACATTTAAATATCCGAGTTTATTTTTTAGTCTAGATTTTTTATAAAACAAGTAAATGGAGGGAATTTTTAAGATGTCCTGAAATAGGCACACATAGGAATAGCATTCGTATTGTATGGCAATGTCAAAGCTGGGGGGCCGCATGGCGTGCAAAGCAAATAGCGTCCCACCAATTAACGTGGCTTTCAAAGCAACATGTTTAAAGTGGTGAAGCTGCGGCGGCGGCTTTCAAGTGCGCCGCGTCTACCCCATTTGCTTTTATTTCAGCAAAGATCTAATATTGAACTCAGTGCGAGTTTGTTTGTGTCCATCGAAAGGTCAAATATACACTTAATTGATATCGATTAACCGTGTACTTGTCTGCATTTATAGGAATACCTTCGAGCCGAAGCCGCTCGTTCAATTAGAGGAAACAGAAAAAAGCATTTTAAATTGTTATTAAATTAATTTAAAAGCACTAGTAGAAAATAATAATTGGAAAAGGATATCCTGTGGAGATAACTATACCACATCTTAAAAGCCAAATGATAAAGAGTAACTTGAGGACCTAACGAGACAACTTGGGGGAGGGGTCAAATCACATTTCTGGCTCCTGTGTGGAGACTTGCGCATTGTTCAGGCTTTCTGTTCCTAAGAATAGATAAGTCGGTACGATCCCAATAATTGCGGACAGGTTGCGAGGGTGATCCTCAATGGCAGATATAACAAAGGCACACACTTGAAGCGCGCCGCATCGGATCGTGAGCGGAGAAAAAACTACGACAACGTCGACAACCCTTTGGACAAGCGAAGAATTCGCGTCGACCGCAACAAGAACAAATTGAGCGCGAACTATTGTGCGGTACGATTTGCTGAGATAACTCCCGTGTCGAGGCGCGCGGGCGCCGCCGAGCCGAGCGTCCGCCCGCCGCCGGACGTCCGCGGCTGACGACTCCGCACCACCGCCACGTAGATCTGATCCGGGCTCCGCTACATTGCTGGGTTGCTATGTCCCTGGTTGTGTGCTTTGTGGGCAGAGAGGTATTGGACGCGAGCCTAGAGTCTGCAGCCGCAATAGCGGTCCCATGCAGTGGTGCGCGCGGGACGCGTCTGTGTTATAAGGGGGGGTCCCGGGCAGCGCGCGTTCAGTGTGCCCCGAGTGTCCCGTGTAGCGCGTGTGCACTCCAGAGTGTGCTCAGATCGCTTCCCCGCTGATATCGCTCGACTCTATCGACATGCAGCTCGTTTTGGCCACCTGCTTCTTGCTGTTCGCAGCCACCCTCGGTCCCGCGGCAGGTATGTCACAAAGTTTTTATTATGTCAGTTATTTACAATTGGTGCAAGCAATAATATATTGCTTAAGTAATTTAATATAAATAAATGATTTGTACGATATAAACTCACTCAATCAATTATCATGAAAAACTGAATGGATAAAATTATGAAATCTTGAATTTGAATTTCAGAATTAGTACTTACATAATAAGTGATAACTTAATATAACATGTTATTGATGAATGAAATGACTTGTGTGTGAAACTAAAGAATCTGCTCACAGGATATCATTGCGTCACGTAGTCTTCAAAAAGAGTTGTTAATTTACGTTCCAATTGTGTTGTTATTACACGCGCAGTGTGTAGCGCTTCAGTATTGCGACACTGAAGCGGTTGAATATTTTTATGTCTATTCTAATCGCAGCCTGTCATAAATAAATAATATATTTCGTATCCGGCCAGAATTCATAAAATTTGCCGTCATTATGACCCAATACTAAATCTCTATAATGTGATTATTTAATTTAACTTCAGAAAACAATTAAAGGTTACCAAATCAACGAACATCCCAAATCATCTTCTAATAGATCAATCCATCGTTTTCTATAATGCATAATCAAGTAAACTATCTGCAACTTTTCCTGCAATGAATAATTTAGTAGAAATACTTCTAGTAACAAAGATTTATAACAATACATTCCAACGGTCTCCTTGCGGAAGTGAAAGAAGTTAAATGTAGCCTATAAAAATACTCGAAGCAGAAATAACTTATGTAAGAGCTACAATAGCACGGCGTGCTAGCAGCAAGGTGGTTGGTGTGACCTACGGGTCTTCGACCTTCATTGTTCGAGTTTCATTAGAGTAGGTACAATAGCAAGTCCCACCATTACCCCTTGTAAACATTTTCCATTACATTTTACTCCTTCACCATACTTCACTCAATCGTCATCTTCAAACAATAAATATTTAGCTACAACCTTATTATGTAAAATCTTGACATTATCAAATTAACCGCCAAGAAAATGAATCGAAGTAAACACAAATGGAGGGAAAGAGAGAGAAGTAGAGCAATGACCATACGTCGAGGAAATAATAGCTCATGAGAACCAAAAATGCTAAAAACAAATTGCTCATGTTCTACAGCTTGTTACACGCAATAAAATTCGTATAATCCGTCGTAACCGGTGGCTAATATCAACAAAGCTTACGACACAGAGGTGAGCCATAAAGCCGGGGAACAGATCGGTGCGTTTTGCGTGTTGACTCAAGTGCGCGTGCGACTGTACACACTATACGCACACACGTATGAGTCCTGCCCGAACAATGCGACACTGCACTCGCGGGTACCATGCTCCTGTCACAAGTGTACGGATTCAATGTATTAGAAAAGGCACGCTATGGGAAATGGGATTAAATATTGCTTTATCTCTATGATCATTTCTCATTATAACTTTTCTATTAAGTAAACCCAAAAAACAAAAAAACAAAAAGGCACATATAAACGCGTAAAACTGCCAAGTGCACAAACATTCTCGCATTTTTATCTCAAGTCTATGACACTTGACAACGGTACGTAGGTAAGCATTTATAGGAATGCAGCGAATTACCGCATCAAGGATGACTCTCCGATTGTGGAGTCTGTGAGAAGAGTTTGACGATTTAAACCAATCAACATAGCAGGGAGTGATTCCGCTAATGAGGCGTGTCCGCAGCTATCGGACAGGTTATCGACAGGTCGGCAAAAACTATTCGACGGAAGTCGGTGTTGGGAAAAAATAGTGCGGGGATGGGGAGGGAGCAGCGACAGGTGCGGGGTTCATCGGCCCTCGCCTAGCCGCCGCGTGGCCAAGACATCTAGCGCTGCAGTTCCATGGAATAATATTATGGTGCGCCGGAGTCCGCCTCTTCCAGTACTTGTAGCGCCCGCACCGGTACCGTAAATGACTCCAGATTATACACAGATAGTCGCCTGCCCCGTCCGACTCATGCATTTTCTTAATCTGTATCGATGACTAGCATTATTGTCCGTATCGAATTCAAATCATTGTTACCAGATATGCGTATTACCAAACATTTTTTATTGACCACCATATCTAATAATTTATCACTGGTTGGTCCAGCGTTTCGCGTTCGTTAGAATTTCTCACAGTATTAAATTAAAGATTTATGAACCCTTGGCGAAAGGATATTATTATCGTTCAATTCAATTGTTTAATTTCTTTGAAACGCAATGGATCTGTCGGTAACCTTTGCTGATCATAATTCAATGATATTATAATGTACTAATAATTTATAGCATAATAAGCTCATTTGGTGAATGTTTGGGTAAACCATCGTCTTTGTCAATGTATAAACACGCGGAATTATTATTATAATGACTAACATTTCTGGAATTTGGATCATAATTCCAAGCTTTGCCATCACCTATTTATATAATATTTTAGAAGTATCCAATAATATTGTCACATCACTCATGTCATAATCTGTTTGTTGTGAACGTTAAGTAAGATTTAAACGCAACTCCATCCAGTCCATGACTGAAAGGGTATCATACTTATGGAACATTAAAGGTTAATCTTCAACAGTCGGGTGCCGAAAGCCCATCCTCGAGACCTTTAACATTTTTTACAACTATAATTCAAAAGTAATGTGGCCGCAGCACCAGGTGGTACGATTGTATCAAATTACTTATCGGACGTGAGCTTTGGTTCTTCATAGAAAAAGTAATTTAGAGGTTTTGGTGACTAAACCTCTAAATTACTTTTTCCGATTCGGTAAAAAACAGGCTGCCGATACAATTTCTTGCCACATTGATGGTTTTTGTTTTGCTCTATGTTTTTTTAATTGCTTCGCAGTGGAGTGCTCGTTAGCAATATAATTTCAGTGGAATCACTAGTATTCGCGGACATTTGTTTGTGTCGTTGGCCAGCCGGCGCCGGGACCAGGACCGGGTCGGCATCGGGTTTGATTACTAAAAATAGTCTGGTAGGTGCATTCCGTAGCGGGCGCGAGAGAGGAGTCGCGCGCGCCGTCCTTGGGTTCGTCTTTTGCGCATCGTTCGTTCGCCATTATCTCAGTCCCTTTTTTGCCTTCCGATCGTTATCCGACCACGAACAATCCGATCGATGTTCCCACGCACAAGACCAATCAAAAAATTTTGATAGACGCCAAAATTGGACTTTTTACTAAACATTAATTTGGAATCTGTAATTTGATAACTACTTTGTGGCTCCAGGTGCTCGGATCATCAATCATTACTCATGAAATCGTAATGAGGATTGACGTAAACCTATTTTCCGCCTAGAGTTCAACGACACGCTAAGTGTTGCTTGATCTATGCGGAGATGTATTTTATCACGAATGTAAATGTTTTCACAGAGTTTATCTAATCGAGGACAGGGACTTTACAATATCCGATAAAGGTATAATATTTAACATTGAACTTGGCACGGCCGTGAAATACACGTCGTGTAATGCACGGAGTAGATGGAGCGTGCGCCGCGAGGGCCGGGTGGTTGCGCTCGATCCGCCAACTGGTTCGCGTTATGTAATGCATTGCATTGCGCACACGCATGCATTGCGCCGCGCGCCGCCGCTGCACCGCGGCCGCCGCCGGCGCCAACGGTTTGCGGTTACACGATTACACAGCTTTGAATCAACGTTTAAGTGATAGAAGAACTGGCTTCAAGCTGAAGGTTTTAGTAAAATATTCAATATCTGCTACTTTTGGATGAAACCCGTAAACGATTTGATGGTATAATAATCTCCTTGCATGTTTATTACGAAAGTTTACGATGTAGTAAAACGCAGTAACATGATATTTTACGTTGCTCGGAATGTAGAGACGCCTACCTGATTCGTTTGGGATCCCCCAAACGAGGGCTACTAAACTATTCAAATGTCTTTATAATTCTCCTCAAATTCACTTTTATTCGAAATGTGATATTTTATGATCCTATTTCCAAAAAAAACATTACGTGAGGCACAATATTTGAATAGTTTAGTTTTCATAACGAAATTAAGGGTTGGTGTTGCTATCTGATAGAAGCCAGTTTTAAATATTTTTGACTTAAGTGATGGCGAATTTACAATAATAATAAGAACTCCTGAATTCAAAGAGTTAAATTTTTGTAGGTGTCTGTGTATATTTTTTTAGAGAAAATTATTGTAAATTATACTAGCCTGCAATTTCCAGCAGGACTCTAAATGCAAGCAGTACTTATCCTTGCATTTATCTAACGTGTTTTTATCCAATTAATTCATTAACTTAAGAAATCATGTTGCCATAAAAATAAAGGCTTACATCTCGTGGGGATGTGTCCGTTACAATAATTATGAAATTTTATGCTTCGAAAAGCCAACGTCCTACGCGTAGGGGAGTTGGCGTTATTTTTAGAAGCTGATAATGCATAATTTGCAGCGTCTTTTAACCGGTCTTAACTGGTTTAAGTGCTGTCTCGGGTGATATTAGATATGGCATGAAAACTGTGCTTCAAAGGAAAATTCTGTAATTTACCGGGCTAGATTTCTAGAGTTTGCTGTCCAAGAAATTGTTATTAACTGACTTTCTGAGGCCGTTATAGTTGACGACCCGAATCGCCAGTTTGATAAGCAATTGTTGGAGAGACTTAAACTATGATATGAATATACAATCACGCCTATAACCCCCGAGGGTTAGGTAGAGGTGCACCTAATAGTACACCCACATTTCGCCAGTTGTGTTTTAAGTCCTATGATCCTAATTTATACAAATTAGTCTTCCGGCAGTTGGATGTTCTTTGGATGTAATAAGCAGTAATGGTATTCCAATGGTTATTACACGACCTTTTGCAGAATTCCTTGAATGCATAAGTAATAGTAATTACAGTGTCAGGAAAGGGCGTAAAAATGATCAATTCTCCATAAAGAACATTCCCCTGCTGAGAGTTGTTCAGGCGTATAAAGCTTTTTATTAATGAATTGCAAATGCATATTTGTGAGAGAAGCTATTCATTATTTCTGTAAAGGATTGTCTTTCTTTTTGTAAAGGTTGGTTATTAATGAAATGCATTTCAATATAATTGCTGTTACAGTCTGGAAAGATCAATCAAGATTTAGAGATAACATTGGCATTATCACTTAAATTTCGAATAAGATCGCCAGCTGCTATATCGTTGTAATTTATTTTACTCAAAAATGCATGTAATGTGGTCATTATTTTGACAACCTTGTTTGAGCAAAGTCGACCTTGCCTTTCTGTTTCAAGGAGCGGCCGGCAAAGTTTTGCTGGCCGCTCTAACAGGCCGGCAATGTTTTGCCGGCCGCTATTTTGACGTTTCAATGTTTTAAAAAATTAAATCCAAAAAGATTTTATTTAGAACACAGTTGTTTGTATCTTTAAAGATAGGTACAAAAAGATTTTATTCCATATTAGGCTGTGTAGTTCTAACACATTGCTCAAAAAAAAAACAAAGAAGTAACAAAAGCGCGGTTCAGCGAAAATTTTAATGAATATATTTTTTATTTAAATTACTTGCTGGTTTTATTTAGATTAGGTACTTGCATTTTTGAGTAAAGCACTATACAAACCTTGGCCCACAATGACTGCTTCGCTGGTCACGCTATGATTGCCTCGAGCTAGCCTAGCTACGCTCTAGGCCTTTAGGCCGCGGCAGTAATGTACTATAAATTAATTTGTCGAATCACATTACTGATTCTTCAATGACTGAAACAATAAAAATGATCATGGATTCTTACTTCTTATATCCATGTAACATGCAATGAATGGAAGGAAGTTGTTATTATTATATGCGACGTGAGATTCATCTAAAAGATAGCCCGTAAACGAATTTTAATGAGACATGGCATGAGGATCGTGGAGAGATACCTGTAATGTGGTATGAATCGCGATTTGTATGCGATTGTGCACGCGGCGGTTACATCTGCTGGCTTCCGACTGCTGATAGGTGATTGAGTAACGATATCCGCGGTACTGAGACGTACACTGAATTGATTACGAAAACTACGTAATCGTTTGAAAAGTGAGTGTGTTATACTAAATTATTTCCATTTGTTATGAATCGTTTGAATGTAAAAGTAGTTTAAAGTTCTCTTTCATCTACTTATTTAGTCGCTACATTACACTCTTCATTTAGGTAATTTATTTAAGGTCTGTTATTGTTTAAGTTCTAAATTCGTTTTTTCATCTTAAAAAATATCAAATTTCGTTTTCATGAAGTGTTTATCTTTACCACCCATCCACTGTCCCAAAATCCTCAGTTATATTTTCACAGAACTGCCTGTCATATAGATCATTCTGATAACCTTTCGTTTTGAGACATTTTTTACTGGTGCAGTCTTTTGTATGACCTTAACTGCTCGTCGTACGGTGCCTTCGGAGAGTGCACGTTCAAGTTCTTTAGTTAAACCGAGCTATCGTGATTTGCGATCAATAAAAGTCGGCAAGTACAAATCGCGATGTTGGTTTGCGATTGCGCGGCACATCGCGGGCGTGACATTTTGCGACGAGGTTTTGGAAAGAGGTCCGTTAGCGTCCGGTGGATGAGCTCGCCGGATATCCATGCGGCGCCGGCCACGGCGAGTGCACTCACCCCTACAATAGGGGTGTCACATTGGGTGTTAAATAATCCTGGTAAAAGTAATTGGGAAATTGTAGACTTTCTTGGAGTTGCAAATAATTGGAATGTATAACGCGAAGTTACGTCATGTTATAAGAAAGTGGCAAATCGACAGCCCTGGTCAGGTCGCATTGTCGCACCTACAAAACTAGCACTACTATATGGAACTGTGCCATCCTCGTCTCGGTGGTTCCGACGGCGCGGACGCTACGTGGACGGGCCGGGAGTGCCGATGCTCTTCATCAGTATGCGGCGCGCGCGCATGAGTCACGCGACGTGACCCGCCTCCCCGACGCTCATTGTTGCTCGTGTACACTCGTCTCGCTGTCAGCCAGCACTTTCTAAACGTCCCTAACTATCGCCTTTTATGCCCGTATATCGCTTTGTAATCATTTCATACATCTACGATTATGAGGATTGAATAGCTTCATTAATGCTACCAGGAAATGTCGGGCTTTTGAGTTCTAAGTCTATTTACTTACTATTCCTAAGAATAATCAAACAAAATACATTTATTATCCAGTATTATCTGAAAACTTATTTCCAATTTATAACCTAAGGTCTGTAGCCATAAAAGCTTTTCTTGATATATTTGTCATACCGAACGGTAGTTTTGTTGTAAAGATTACTCGTATCGCCGATATTGCAAAATAAAACGCACCGTGAAAAGAATAGCAACAACAAAGTAGTAAGCAAAGGTAAATTCCTGCAGCTATTACCTACAGTGACTGCAGAATGCGGCATTCATCAAGGAAAGCTCGAACAAGAAGTAAAAGCGAAGTAAGCAAGTAATGCGCGACATCGTTTATGCATGAGGTTACATTATGCATGGATTCCAATAGGAGACTCAGGACCTCTAATAACCGAGTCTACAACTCAGCTTTCTTAACAACATACACAATATACCATTGAGTTTCTCAATAAACTGTTCGAAAGCAATAAGGATATTTACGGTCATGTGGCCGCATACGTTTCCGTGTACTTTTAGAGTTAAGTGTTCGATTATTTTAGCATTTAGAGGCAATTTATGTCGGTATTATGATGTCCTTTTATAGATGTCTATTTATTGTCAGGCCGGTGATTCTGAAATTTATCTTACAAAATAATGCAGCCATTAAAATCAAGACGCGTCTCGTGATGTGCAGAATGAACGTTCGGGATCAATTCGCTCGTATCTATGCAAGTCTTCGTGAGAACGAGTGACAAGGCGTCTATCAATCTAAGACCAATTAATGGGCTACCATTACAACTAGTATGTAAAACAGAGCAGCGCGATGTGAAGCTTCTTAGTGTGTTCTCCTACCGTCGAACGCGAAGCAGGATACATTTAATTACGTATTATTAATCACCTCCTCTTGATGAATCCTCCTGGTTGAATATACAGCGTTGTTCGGGATGGCTTCACAAATGCATTTTGCAGGGTACGGCACGACATGGCATGTATAGGACACCATTGAATGCTATGTCGTTACTTTCTTGAGAAAACAAAATCTTGTTTTGTTTGTAGGCAGAGAGTCGTGGTCTTGTTTAATATTAGTCGTGGTTGTAAGATGCAGTCCGGAGTATTTCGTGCTCGGCCGAGCGTGAGATTCGCGTCGATGCTTCTTAAAGTGAATGACACTGCAGTTCTAATCTATTATCATGGGGTATTGACCGGTATCTACGTCTGCTCGTCTACTTCGCAAGATCACTCGGGGAGTTAATATTCATTTAGCTTCGAAGTTGCTTCATTTAGCAATTTAATTGTGCAGTCACTTCAAAGCTTCAAACGTAATGCAAATCACCAGTTGTAATTGTATTAATTCTGCTATAGAAATCTAGATTATAGATTCTTAAGTTTGTTAACGATTAATCAGTAGCTGAACTAATGAAGACATAACAAGTAGCCTGGTACATCGCTTTCCATACTAAACCAAATTAGGAAGTAATAAAATTTTGCGGTCAACCGCAAGAAATGGACATTGAATTAATTACGGCGTTACAGCGCAGCGGGGGTCCGACCGCAAAACAGTTTGTCTCGTATGTGATGCACGTCCTTGCATTATATTGCAATCGTAGTACGAAAATGACGTGCAAAACTGCGAACTTTATGGCAATGAAGTTCAGACATCGCGGCGAACATATTAAGTAGTGGTGAAAAGAGGTGTGGGAATACATTATTGAACAAAAAAAGTCCAGACATGGCCACGATCATGCTGAGACAGGTAAATATTGTTCACTCTGTAAGGGATAAAAGATCTATATCGCTATTACGAGACCATCTCAAGAAATACTCTTATGATAATCTTGATGAGAACAGTGTCAATGTCAGGACAAGACAAGTGACGTGCGATGTAAATCACGCGTTAATGCAGGCGAGTTGCGCGGGCGTCTCATAACCGTCGCATTAAAGCTATGAATGAACTGAATGAGGGGCGCGCCATTATCCCGGCTATATTCATTTTGTGTCAGATCCATTGTCACTTATCTTACTGAGAACTGGATACTAAGTGTCAACGATTTGAACCGAGAAAGGGTTTCGACGGAGAGAATTGGCTTTAAAAGTTATGTTTGCTCTTTATAAGGAGGATCTAGGTTTATTAGCTCTCGTCTAGGAAATAAAGCACGTATCTAAACTGTTATGTCTTGCTCTAATGTTAATGTTTACAACTGACCGTTATTGCTTTTTAACTTTATAATGACGATTATTTTCCTGTTGTTTCAGCGCAAAGAATAACAACTATACAGCTAGATGGCGTACAATACTTTATCTCAAGGATGAACCCGTACAGCCCGGAACTCAACTATTTCCTCGCTTATCAGTACTGCAGGTATGTAGCAATCTTTCATATTATACCATATTCAGAGTTAGGTGCAAGATTTGCATCTTCCGAGGCGTTCCTCGTGAGATAAATATTCCTTAATCGTGACTCTGTATGTCTTATGTGGTGTGTCGTGTTCCTGTAGTTACAATAGTAACATTGGTAGTTGGGGTAGCATTAACAAGCCGCCTAGGTGTACTTCGACGCTTTAGCCGCCAGGAAGTGCAAGGTCATTAACATTACAGTTACGAGGTCCAGGGAAAACTCGAGAACAATATTGCTTCTATTGAGATCACCTTCAGTGACCCCTTGGCTATGTCCCAAGCTATAGAAGAAGTACTGTATTTTATAAATTTTACACGATAATTAATTTTACCAATTTTATTATTTTTATCATTTTTACTTTTTATTGTTTCTTTATGTATTTAAATAACAATATAATTGAATTGGAATTTGTGCAGGGAAAAAAAATACTTTAAATATGTGTTTGTTTATGTTTTAGAGCGTATGGCACTCGTGGGCTGTAGCTGAGAATCAGCGTCAGGTGGTACACCTTGTGTTGCCATCTGACATTATGCTGAGCTGAGGCCTTTTTGGCATTATTAGTCTTGTTTGTTCATTTATTTTGAGTTATTTTTAAGGTGTTATTAATGCCAAATAAAAACAATATTCTTTCTTTCTTTCTTACTGGGAGAACGTAATCGCATTTTGTAAATCTCGAAGTTATTGACGAGAACTTTAAGCTTCAGAAGTACTCATGCATCACAACCGTCTAATTTGTAAAAGTTTGGAGTTTGCCAATGTTGAGATACGTTTCATATCGGTAAATGAGAAGTGAGGACGTTCTCATTAAAATTATTGAAGATCTAGCAAAATAACGTCTCATGTTCGTGAACTTGCGGAAATCGTCCGAGCGCTCCATCAATACGTTTCATCAGCGAGAAAGTCTTTAAAATCTATTTCCTTTAAAGCTTGATAAATTATACGCCTACAAGGTCCATCAGTACATTTCTTTGAAAAAACGATTTACTATATGAGAAAATGATTCCTTTGTTTAAAATGGTACTTATAGTGCCGCAAGCGCCACTAGAGGTGCCATATACCGCGATCTAGATCCGACCACGTGCACGCTCAAATTGCTATGAGAGGTCAGTAGCCTCGTAGCTCGGTCACGATGTCCTTCCAGCGCGTCGCAGTCACGACCTATTTACGGTTCCAATTGTTAATGATGGTAAAGCTCGACCAGTAATATCCGTATCGTTAAGTAAACGGAATCTATAAGGGAAATAATGAAACTGAGAAATCGATTAAGGTCGCGACAACTCGTTGTAAAATATGATTCCAATTCGCGGCGTGACAAGCGTGACGAGATGCAGTTCAGGAGGTGCAGGTGCTGCGTGACGACAAGTTTTATGGTGATGTGTCTCGGTCGCAATAACACCGGACCCGTGGATAATTTACAAACTGCGTTGACACTGAGTCGTGTTACGGTTCGCTTTGATCGCGGTGACAAAAAGAAACTAACGGGACCGATATGAACGAACGCGTCATTGTAGCTGATTTTTTGTTGCACCATCTAAGTAGATATAGCAGGAAAATTGAATGCAAATTCAATTATTCTGAAGACGTGATTCCAGTGAAAAACGCCAATGGAAAAAACACGAAATTTATAACTCCTTTAGTAGTGGAAATTTAGCTTGACGATAAAAAGGATAAAAATAATTTCATTTAAATATGAACGATTTTTTTCGAGGCCTATGTCCAGCAGTGGACGTCTTTTGGGCTGAAATGATGATGATGATGATGATGAACGATTTTAAAACTGGATGCGTCAAGTCCGAAACGAGATGCGGCAAAAAGAAATATGGCACTAAATTATGCTGAAGGTGCCTTAATGGACGACCAAATATTTAGCAGTAAGTTCATGATAAATTCAAGTACAGAATAATTTATGACGTTTTAATTCACAATAAAAAGTCTTGAGTTGAAGTGTGTTTCGCCTTTCAATGGGGAATCGTTTTTGGAGAGAGGTTACAGTACGTGTAATAATGGCAGTAATGATTGTTTTATCGAATTGAATGCAATTTTTATTACCACTAAATCATTGTCGTTATTTATCACGGGTCCTGTGAATTTTCTTACGGCCTACAGATATCCAATGTAATTTAGATGTAACAGTAAATTTATTTTTATAACAAACATCATTTCAGTTGCTTCCTTTAATAAAATTCACATTACTTCCAGTTCTTAGCGCGCGCTAGAATTTGTTTTTTTTTTAAATTTTCAACTTGGAGGATTAAAATAGCATTCATGTCGTTACAAATTAAAACATACTTCGAATAGCACTACTCCACATACACATACAGTAAATTTTAATAGAGCTTTTACCCTGCGGTTGCATGATGTCGTAAAGGTTTTTAATCCCTTAGAGTTTTCTGAACTTGGACTTGGAATGTGGTCCCATCGTGGCAAGGCCGTGGCCTGAACGGGCTGTCTTTTGCGAATAAATTGCATCTTGATAAACAGGCTTTGGTGCAACTTGTACTCTGGCTAATAGCTGCATACGATTAGCAGCAACGTTAGTATTCTCTACGATAGTTCTTAAGCAGAATCATTTATGGTAAGCGCATGTTAATTGTGCTGCAGTAAAGTCTTATGTTACGCGGAACAATATCGTAAACGTTAAATATCTTATTTGATGATCAGTGTTTGAAATGAATAAAATCAATTTATTGTTTATGGTTGAAATACCTTAATAAAATTAATTTCTACCCACGGTACTCGTAAACCACAGACGAAGCAACAGTAAATCGCGAAATTAATTACTCAATCTTAACAATTTGCTGCCTTGGCAACATAAACATTTCTTGTGTTGATGGTTATTTGGTATTTATGTGTTTTTAACGAATTTTGGCCAAATTATAATTTTTAGAACACCGATTTTTATAAATAAAACATTTCATGTGTTCAGGTATGGTTTTCGTTCTATGCGTTCGCTTCGACGTTTGTGCTTGTGTGTTTTCATTAGAAGTATTTTTAACTTAACGATAAAACAGTTACATTTCTTTTTTGCAGATCATTAGGCCTGCAGCTTGCGTCTTTTGAAACAAAAGAAAAGGCAGACTCTATAACCACATACCTTACTAATGCTGGTAAGACAAAAGCTTGAATAACGATTTTTATCTTTGCAATCAATATGTTTATTATTACTCGATGATGCATCTTTAGTAAACCTGGACCAAGTACGTGCTAATTTTTAGAGAATGAATAATAATGCAGGATTTTCTAATTACAGGTTACAATAAGTACGACTTTTGGACATCAGGCAACAATTTAGGCACTGACATGTATCTATGGATGAGCACGGGGCTGCCGTTCAACGCGACCTTCAACTACATGCGACGGCTGCCGATGGACGCTCCCAGCCAGCACGCTGATGACAGCATCGACCCTCTTGACGTGCCGCAGGGCAGCACCGCGCCGCAGCGCACCGCAAGACACGGGTACGTTGTTACTGTTGTAGTAAACAACCTACAACCAGTTATCCGACTATCGCACATTTGAACCAAGACCCTTATCGAGTGATTGAAGCACCCAACCATCACGCAACGGGAACCCTCCCTAATAAAGATGTTCACGTTCTTCGCATCTCTACACGATCTAATTCCAAAGAAGTTATAGGTTCCCATGTTAGGAAACAACCACTATAATAACATTTTCTTGAAAATTGTTGGTTACGCGTTTTTCCCACGATGCGCTCCACTGGTTACGCTAACTTGTTTATAAATAGTGTATCATTAAAGAGTAATGCTTTTTAAATTGGCTGTACCGGTTCTACAACGCAATATTGCATAAAAACTAGTCGGTATTCCAGAACGGAGCATGTGATGACGAACGGCTGCGTGTCCTTGAAGGCGCCCACGTTCCACTGGGAGCCGCAGCACTGCGGCGAGATCAAGGACTTCATCTGCGAGCAGACCCGCTGCTACTACTACAACTACGGCTCCATCCCCGTGTCCTCCGCGCAGGGGTAATGCCAGGTGAGATGCCAGCCGTCTCCGGAGGCCCGCTCCCCGACTAGCCGCGCGCTCCCCCTCTCACACCCATAGCGGCTTCTATGCACAGGTTCCGAGTTTCGAGTTTACAAATTTCGTCAACCGGTATTCAACGTGTCTAAAAGACGACATGATTAATTGTAATAACATTTGGGACACTAGTTTACGATGTAGTGAGTGTGCTAACATTTAAGTCCAAGTTTAAACCTTGGTTCTACCTCGATGTTTTGTTCGTAGCGCGCGGGCCCGCGGGATCAGGCCTCTGCGCCAACCCAACCACCAAACAAGAGCCCTACACCCAGCAGACAACATTTGGCATCTATGACGTTATAGTCTTTAACTCTTTAAAATAATTTATGATGGTCACAAAAACAATTTCAAAATTGACAAAATCTTTTGGTGGGTGGGTGAAGGGGGCTTTGCTTGGTATCTCTTGTTTAAGTGATACTTTATCTGTCAATAGTTCTTTTATTAACATTTTTGTTTTTTTTTTTTCATTTATTACTAATATTCTCTTATTAAAGTGGTACTTTATGTATCAATAGTATTTTGTAGTTAACATTTTTGTTGTTTTTAACATAATTGGTTGTACTTAAATATCCAAAATGAGTGTCAGACTCTTGATGACTGTCATCCTTCGATATACTCAATACCTATCTAGATAGTTTGATAGCATGTGTACATTTTACAAGCGGCTCTCTAACACGAGGGTCGGTATGTTCTGCCGGTAGGAAGCCGCTGTCGATGACGACGACGACTACCGCGCACCCTCTGACGTCGTCGTCGCCGCCGCCGCCGCGCTCCGAACACCTGCCGACACACTTCACCCTCAACGACCTCATCGGCAAACTGCGCCCCACTTCTCTGGACGGCCTGCAGTCACCGCACATCAAGAAGCTCGGCATCCTGCCATCATCACCTCAGATCGACTCTCACTACTCGCGGGCGTCTGACGCGCACTCGCTCGAGCACGAGCACGAGCAGGAGCAGAAGGAGGAGGCGACGCAGGGCCCGTACGACGACGACGAGGGCATGGCGGGCGACGACCCGGCCGCGTACCTGGCGCACGAGGCGCACGATGCGCCCGCGCAGGACGACGCGCCCTCCACCGCCGAGCCGGACGCCACCGAGCACTCCGTCCACGCCAGCGGCATGCTGGCTCCCCCCGCCTACTAGTGTCCGGCCGAGCGGTCCGTATATAGCTTTTCGTCACAATTAGGTATTCAGTCTACCAAAAGTATTATTTCAATAATTTGAGGCATTTATATGTATTTTTAAGGTAATTTACTTTAGAAGCTTGTGTGTTGAGGGTGCACTGTATGCCTTGTTGTATTGATATCACGTAATGTAAATGAGATTTCTAGTATCGTAATATTTTCCAGCTTATACATGAATGATTATGGGGATTTTGAAGGTATATTATGGGGCAATATGATTTATTAAACTAGGTTGAAGGTGCTGGCGACTCGCTTGCATGCGACTTGTCTCCGTCTTCGTAAAGTCGAATATCACAAAATGAGTATTCCACGTATAGGTACCTACACTTCGCTAAGGTAAATAACGTAGAAGCATCAGATCTCCGGTATTTTTGATGATAAACCGTAAAATGTATTAATTTAATGTAAGAAAATTAAGTGAATATTGATTGTCTGGACATATCATTTGAAATACTTAGTGGTATAAGATAGTGTTTATATACGTGACGTACCTAGTTAAGTATATTAAGTTGAAACTCAAGAATTTAAGAAGAATAGTGATGTAGCGAAGTTAATAAAGTTTATACTTAATAAGAAACAGTTGTTTAAATCATTTCAAACCTCAATTCAGCCCAAATTACTGCATTATAGTTCTGAACAACATGTAACGAAAATCTTACATCGGCTGAACCTAAGAGCGGTTAGACCTGGGGTCGCCACTCTGTACTGTGCTGTGAAAATATTAAAATGACTCACCAGCCATTGATGACTCCTTCCACGTTGAGCATGGGTACAATCTTGAAGACGTACTTGGCTCGTAGAGCGGCGGCTGCGCACGAGTTGCCGAGCAAGCAGCCCAGAGTGCCGTCCATCACCCATGACGCGTTACTCTCGCCAGGATGGACGCGCGCCGTCAGGAATACTATCTCACGATCCTGTTGGTTATAGAACAGAATGGGATATACGGCATGTGTCAGAGAGGTGTGGTACAGAACCGAAGAATTATCTCCATGGGACCAACACCTGAATTGCGAAAAAAACATTTTTCTTGTTACATTTGGGCCAAGTCCACCAAGTACTGAAATGATGTAAAGACAATATTATGATGTTACGACATTGCTTCTATGGAGAAACTTGTTCAGTTTGATGGTCTACGAGTATACCACCAGCTTTCAGATACGCGTTGTAGACAAAATATTTTCTTAAAGAAATTCTCAGGCAGTGGTATACCGGTAACAATGACGTCTACATGTGACTCTCAATAGGTTTGGCAACATTGAAGAGTAAAGCTCAACGTTGCCAAACAACGTGGTCGAAACGGCGATACTTGACTCAAGGATATTTCAGGGCACGATCGATAATGTCTTTTACCAGCACAGGGAACTGCAAATTCAATAATTTTGCTAAGGCTTACCAAAATTGAACAAAAGTATAGTTTATCAGTGCACCATGATGCTGACTATTCGTGAACTCGACACTTTCAGACCTATTCCTAAACGCTAAAATAACTCTTGACTTGATGATCAGATAACGGTCAACAGACTCAGGTAAAGCTGTGAATGGCGGCTGAAGAAGAATGTGACTGCTTTGTCACGAGTATCAATACTACTAGGAAGTAACTTCTCACTTCTTCATAGTATTGATACTCGTGGTATTATTAGGTAGGTATTTAATCGTTTTTGTGGAAGTTCACAGTATGAAGCTATCAGTTGACTAGTACCTAGCTGTTTCCACTCATGATACTCTAGTACATTTCTTAGCTTTCACGACGTATATTGAATGTATAGCATATCTTATTAGGGGTGCTGTTGTGCCAAGACAAGTTTTTACAAGAGATCATAAATCAATAATTATATCCGCGGCTAGATAAGGTAAGGAGTTATGTACTTGAAAATCTAGCCCGGCTTTAAAGTTCAAACATTTTCGGCTCAATTTTACCTAAATTGTATTATAAAGAACATATTATAAAATACCTTAATTAGCAATAGATCCGCATTCCTAGGTCCGCTAGGCATGTCGTGCTTTAAGGATCCGCACATAAAAATCAGGTTACGTCAACGTTTAGAATTACGGTGCTTTTAAAGTTTAAGGACTCAATTTACCTAGTTGCAGTCGTTTTTCAAGATCAAACGTTGAAGCATAACGAAGACTAGTAGCTGAGTAAGGTAAAGTTAATTGATCGATAAAAATTAGCAAGAACTTCACATAAAAATGCGCATCGTACGCAACAACTACTTGCAGCATCTTGTTCGATACCAAGTAGAGGAATCTAAAGCATTTTATGGAGAAAAACCACATACCACCATAGGATTGCTAGGTAGATCTTCAGCGGAGACCGTAAGCAACGGGACTTCGTTGTTGTTGAGGGAATAGCAGAGGGGCTCCGCGCGTAGGTAGGATCCTGGCGGCATCTGCATGCTCCAGTGCCATATCCGAGTCTGGTCATAACATGCAACAAAAAAAGAACAACAATTTTACTGAATAACTCAAAAGAAAAATGAACAGAGTTGTAGTACTGTATATTTACGAAGATTTACAATCTAATCTCAGTGTAAGGCACGTGTCCCATTGCCAGCGATTAGCGAGTAAACTGCAACTAAAAACTTCTCGAGGCCAACTAGAGAGTTCTCGTCAGCGGTGCCAACAGTCGATGATCAAGTATTAATACATATTTTTTACTGATACAGGACCTACAACTGTTGTAGGTATGTTAACGTTCATTTTATTTACTAATATAGGTTTACCAGCAGCTTCTATGTACAACATTATCTTAAAAAAAGGTTTTAGACATTTATTATTGTACATCGGCGTTATGCGGCCCTACGAGTCACCACACCAAAAAACTAATCGATTAAACAGCAAAGCTGTTTTAGAAAATCTTTGGGAACCCCGGATATTTTTTCGTTCAGAGACATAATACAAGCTGGAGGGACAGCGAGAATGGTAAAAAAAAACAACTGTTCCATACATTGACGGTGTAAAATATCTTTTTAATACAGTTGCTCAAAAAGTGGCGTATTGCAGGGACGTATAGCGTTCGGGATGTGGGCTATTACACACTCGAGCTTTTTCTTTACGTTTTCCGACCTCGTGCGTTCTCTTTCCCAACTGTCAAAATAATGTCTATTAAAAAGAAAAAACCAACCACGAAGTTATTACTAAAAAAAAAACATAGAAGTTTTTATGATTCATGCAAATATTTCTAAAAAGAAGCTACTAATTTGTTTCAATATCAGATTTAATGATTTGATTCAACGAGTTACGTTAGGGTTCATTTCATTTCATCTCATTAAATTTCATTTTCATTTCATATCAATAAAAAAGTTCTACTGAAGACTTGGGTGTATGGGCATAGTTCCCTTTGCCTACCCAGAATGGGTGAAGAAAACAAAAAAAAACTCTGCTTATATTCTTTTACGGCTGGCGCCATGTTCCAAAAATATTCTTTATTAAATTGCTTCATTTTTTCGCAAGTGTATTAAAAATAGTTGTTGAAGGCGTTTTAGCGTCGGTACACCGACGCTAAAACGCCTTCCTCCTTGTAAATTAAAATGATTGTCTATAAACATTTTCTCGTTAGCGGTCGTAGGATTAGATTTCGAAGTCACTAAACATGTTGGCAATTGATTTCCTTGAGTCTTATTTTATGACTTGACATTAAATTCGCTTTTACTTTAAACTGTGTTAGAATAATTGGTTTGCAAAGATTAATGGGAAGGGATGCTAATGGAATTCGGCATACTTTGACTTGTCTTTGCCTTTTTTTTTTGTTTTTTTTAGGATGGGAAATCATCAAATGACTTCTCCCGCTCTGGGCGGAGCGGAAGAGAGTGTCAGACTTGACTGACTAAAGCCCATCCGTGTTCTTTCTTAGCCCTTTGTGTTTCAGGGCCACGGTATCTCTTTCGAACAACCCGCAGCCCTGGCAAGCATCGGCCCTCTCGGACCCCTTCCGATTTGCTGACATCTCCTTGGGGCGCGCGTGGAACACGAACGCGCCTCCGGCACGGCCTGTCGTCATAAGACGGACGGACGGTGAGCTAGCCCATTACTCACCGTCCACAGGCCCGCGCCTACGGTTGTCTTTGCCTCAAACAGAATGTTAAAAAAAAATTGAAGCTCTATAACCACTTGCTATGTCTTGAATTCAACGACTGACATCAAAATTATACTACGAGTTGTGCCGTTAGTTTGAACAATCATTTACATACGCGGAAACCATCTATCTATATATATAAAAGAAAGTCGTTTTAGTTACTTCGCTTATAACTCAAGAACGGCTGAACCGATTTGGCTGAAAATTGGCAGGGAGGTAGTTTAGAGCCAGGAGAAGGACATAGGATACTTTTTATCCCGGTCTGCGCGGGTGAAACCGCAGGGCGCAGTTTGTTATCATGTTCTTGGCGAGCGCCACGCGCTTCAGGGGAGGCGTGGTCGGGAGTGAGGTACTAGGAGCACATAGCTTACCCGGAGATAGTTGAGCGTGGAGTTGGTGATTGATGACGCCCTGGCGCGTTATGTTCTTGGCGAGCGTGTCTGGGGCGCGTGATCGGGATTGAGGTACTAGGAGAACATAGCTTACCGGGAGATAGTCGAGTGTGGAGTAGGTGATTGATGGCGCGTTATGTTCTTAGCGAGCCTGTCTGGGGGCGGCGTGGTCGGGATTGAGGTACAAGGAGAACATAGCTTACCGGGAGATATATTATATTCTTGGCGAGCGAGTCTGAGCGGCGTGGTCGGGATTGAGGTACTAGGAGCACATAGCTTACCAGGTGATAGTTGAGCGTGGAGTTGGTGATTGAGGTAGGGTAGGGTAGGTAGGTAGGGTAGGGTAGGTAGGTAGGGTAGGGTAGGTAGGTAGGGTAGGGTAGGTAGGTAGGGTAGGGTAGGTAGGTAGGGTAGGATAGGTAGGTAGGGTAGGGTAGGTAGGTAGGGTAGGTAGGGTAGGTAGGGTAGGTAGGGTAGGTAGGGTAGGTAGGGTAGGTAGGGTAGGTAGGGTAGGTAGGGTAGGTAGGGTAGGTAGGGTAGGTAGGGTAGGTAGGGTAGGTAGGGTAGGTAGGGTAGGTAGGGTAGGTAGGGTAGGTAGGGTAGGTAGGGTAGGTAGGGTAGGTAGGGTAGGTAGGGTAGGTAGGGTAGGTAGGGTAGGTAGGGTAGGTAGGGTAGGTAGGGTAGGTAGGGTAGGTAGGGTAGGTAGGGTAGGTAGGGTAGGTAGGGTAGGTAGGGTAGGTAGGGTAGGTAGGGTAGGTAGGGTAGGTAGGTAGTAGGTAGATAGGGTAGGGTTGGGTAGGGTAGGGTAGGGTTGGTAGGTAGTAGGTAGGTAGGGTAGGGTAGGGTGGGTAGGTAGTAGGTAGGTAGGGTAGGGTAGGTAGGGTTGGGTAGGGTGGTGTAGGTAGGGTTGGGTAGGGTAGGTAGGTAGGAAAAGTGCATTGCTTTAACTTTTGACAGAACGAAGTCTGTCCGGGCAGCTAGTATATATATATAAATGAATCCCTGTTGCCCTTGGTCACGACATAACTTGAGAACGAATTAACTGATTTTTGTAAATGTTTTCTGATACTTTGTAGAAGGTTTTTAGGTAGGTAGGTGGTAGGTAGTAGGTAGGTAGTGGGTAGGAACAAGTGCATTGCAACGCATGCTGCGATCATCTAGTGTCAAAAAATCGTTTAACCATTGCCCAGCAAAGATCCGAGTGTTAGCTGTTCTGATTTTAATTTACAGTATGTCAAAGTTGTAAAAGTAAGTCTAGACCACGTCGAAACATTGAGGAATGCTTTTTGGGATCGGCTTAACTGGTCGAATAGATCTCGTATGCAACAAATAAATTACCTATATATGGTATAAAAGAGAAAAAGGATATTCATTTAGGAATCTAAAGTAAATTCTACTAATATTATAAATAAGAAAGGACATTGCTCATCTTTATATGAGAGCTGGTCCAAACGCTGCTGGCCAAGAATGGGAGTACCCGCGCTGGGTACCTGGCACTAGTCTATGTCTTTATAAAAAATATTTTAAAATCCATCCTGGGGTTCCTATTTTAATTAGCTTTTTATTTTGATGATATTATTTTGTAAACATTTTTTTCTTTGACGTACTCTTAAGGTGTTTACTCCTTTTATGACCACAACTAGGTAAAGACATATTGTTTAGATGGACAGTTTTAGTATTTATTCCTTCCGTATTCGAAATTGATAATATAACAAAAAAAAAAACTGAAATACCAAGTATTCTATATTTTAGCAAAAGGAATTTTGAAAATCGGTCCATAATTGGCGGAGAAATCGGTGAACATACAAAAATGAAGAACACTAAAGAAAACTGCCCCAGGAAAATCCACCAATCGAAAATCCACCAGTTGTAGATCAAAATATTATATTTCAACTTCCTGGACACTCTCGAGCTCCAAACACATCCAATGGATGCTTGTTTCATGGTTGTGAAAGCACTTCTCGTCGCAGAATTCCTACAAGTGTTAGTGCTGCTTTTGTTGAATCACAATTATTATATTCCACAAAACGTACGGGTCTGTGAGCCACATAGAAAACACTTGGGATGACCTACTAAATGATGAAACATATATGTTCTACGCTTTACTTTTCTTATCTGTTTTTGTGGAGCATAGAGCATAGTTCTACGTCTATACAGAGACAATTGAATTAGACTTCCTATTGTCAAAAAGTCATCAAGGTGAGAACACGTTTTTCTCAACTATTATTCCTAAAACCTATTTTTTGTGTCTCTTCATGTCTAAGCTAAGACCTAAATGTGACCTGCTATTCGTGAACTGCTTGTTATACAAGAAATATAGGAATAGTTACCTACTACAACTTGTTTTAATCTCACCGCATGCCACCCAGCCAGCTTGCAGCGGATTGCACCGACACGTCTTTCTTATGCTTCTCCACAGTGCAGACGACTACGCTCTGTTTAGTTAGTCCGTAATAACACTAAATGCACCAAATCGTCACTTTGATTTTAATCCAGCTCAAGCAGTAGATATTATTGAGCTACTAAAAAAACCACGAACACACATATTAGATTTTGAAAATCTTAACGTAGAACACGATTGAGATTTGCATTATTGGACTGGTCGTACAATTAATGAGTTTGAAAGGATACTACGAGAAACTCCATCGCTAGCACAACGCTGTCGAAATCCAAGAACAGCTCTAGGATATTTTCTTTGAAAAATAAGAAGCAGTGACTCAAGCGAAAGGCTTTCAACCTTTTATTTCAGACATCTCGGCAAACTCTGGATAGGC
Organism: Cerastis rubricosa; assembly: GCA_949152445.1. Classification (NCBI taxonomy): domain Eukaryota; kingdom Metazoa; phylum Arthropoda; class Insecta; order Lepidoptera; family Noctuidae; genus Cerastis; species Cerastis rubricosa. The sequence goes on along the minus strand of OX424525.1, from coordinate 10,769,496 downwards.
TCATAAAAACCGCAAGAAAAAGTGTTGAAAACGTTTTCGTACCTCGACATTTGGGGTTTGATCATATAAACCGGCAGCAAGTTATTGCTCGAAATCTTGCCGTTCCAAATGCTTTATTTGGAAGTGAAGACGGAGCTGAAGGTGAAACAGCCATTGTGACATGCGACGCTACATACATTTTTTTACTAAAAAAGTGACAACTTCTCGTTTCAAAAAGAAACATACAGTTTAATGCAACAGCATTGACAAATGTTTTTCATCCTGTGATCTTAAATAATACCCATGCTAACGAGTTTATAAATGTAGCAAGAACGTCAACAATATTCTGGCGTATAATATATTGATTCGAGACGTTTGAACAGGGTTTGAGCAGCTTTTGACAATATTGCAGTCGAAGCGAACAATGTTGAGTCATTTCCAGCATTGACACGAGACGATTTGACTATATTTTATTGCTGTCGAATCTTAACAAATTAAACTCGCGCCAAGTTATTATAGTGAACAAATGCGCTAAGGCCCTTTTTTATACTAAAATATGCTCATGAGCATCTACGATCTGACATCATTAAACATACGCCGCAACAACTACCAGACCACCAACCACCTGGACCTGCTACCAGACGTCCTGCCCTCTTTTTAGACAATACAATAAGAGACATTGATGAAAATGATGACGGTAAAAAAATATTTTTTAATTCGACTGTATGTATTTTTTATGTATGTTCACCGCCAATTATGGACCGATTATCAAAATTCCTTTTTCTAAATTAATAATACATGTATTTCAGTTTTTTTTTTGTTAAATCCTATCCTTCAGTTCCAATACGTACGGAATAAATACTAAAACTGTCCATTTACAGAATATGTCTTTAGTTGTGGTCATATAAGGAGTAAAAACCTTAATAGTATGTCAAAGAAATACATGTTTACAAAATAATATCATCAAAATAAAAAAGTTAAATAAAATAGGAAACCCAGGATAGATTTTAAAAATATTTTGTATAAAGACATAGACTAGTGCCAGGGACCCAACGCGGGTACTCCCATTCCTGGGCAGCGTTTGGACCAAAGTTAGGCAATCTCCTTTGTGAGAATAGATGGATGGATAATCGTTAATCTTTCACGCGAAAACTGCTGAACCGATTTGGAAGAAATTTGGCAACTGGAAAGTATCCAATCCTATGTGCTAATAGGATTGGATACTTTCTATACCGGTCCGAACGCCGCGGGCATAGGCTGTATCTTTATAAAGAAGCTGTCTCACCATCATCATAGAATACGTGAAGGGGAAGTGGTACGCGATATAGACAACATCGTTTGCGTGCGGGAACTCAATGTTGAACGTCACGGTCAGGTAGCACTTGTTGTGATTCTTCTGGTTGCCGTAGTGGTAGCTGTTCCGGTAGTAACATATATCAGAGCCGGCCCGCACCCAACCTGGGGACAGTTACCACGTCAGATTACATAATTCATCAATCAGAAGCAGTGCCAGTCGACAAAATGTAATTAAACCCATTTTTTGTTGACATTACATGGTGTTTGATACTTATTGGGCAAATCAGGCCTAGACCCATTTGAGAGCAAGTGATTATCTTTGACGTTTGTAATGCCACAAGTATAGAATATAACTTGCCATTGCAGTTGCATATAAGGACTTCCAAACTTAAAAAAAAATGGGTTAGCTATGGGAGAAAATTAATCTATACTAGTATCAAGCTGAAGTGTTTGTTTATTTTTGTTTGCTTGAACGCGCTAATCTCAGGAACTACTGATCCGATTTGAAACATTCTTTCAGTGTTAGATAGCCCATTTATCAAGGAAGGCTATAAGCTATATATCATTACGTTAAGACAAATAGAAGCGGAGCAGCAATTAATAATGTTTCAAAATCGGGGAAAATGTGACGCATACGAAGTTGCGCGGGAAAGCTAGTGTGGTGATAAAATCTGATCTAATACCTGGTCTTCCCAAGGCAGCCTCCTTCACTGAATAAATGACTGGCTTCATGCCGAAGTTGAACTGGCTGTCCGACTTCTCGCAGTTGACGATATTGAAGACGTAAGTACGGGCCTGCTGCATCTTGCGGACCTCGAAGTAGAACCACTGGTGACGCTTCGTCGAGTTTACGTCCGGCATAAGAATCAGTTCGTACTCTCTCGGACCTACCTGAAGTTACTTAATTTGTAGATACGAATAGTGTACACATACATTTCTAAGGTGTATTCTAAGTATGTGGAACAGTGCATTGTCAATAATATCTGATAAAGGAATAAACATTTAACCGAATATAACTAATGTCAGTAACAATGAGTGAATTAGTAAATATATTGAGAAAGAGAATTGGAATATTTTTGATTTTGGAAGTTAGAACGAGTATTCTCATGAAGTATCAGTGCAGGATTACTTGATTAAAACAGGAATTGCGTAGAAATATTTGGATTTAATCTGTTCTATGTAGTTGAACGTCCACTCATACAAATATAGTATGTATTGACGTTCAAGCATTCTATGGCTGAATATCAAGTGAGCTACTCAAAAATAGACAGTTGTCATTTTAAAAGTGACAATTGTAACGGCACGTCAGCTGAATATCGATACTAGAATGAATCGATTAAAGCAACACCGATATGAGAAAAACTGGAGTAAATATTATAAGGCTAACACACTCAGAATGTGAAAGTATTTTTGGAAAACATGAATCTTTATTTTTACCTGAATTGCTTTCCTCAGATTTCCCGATTCGAATCTCGACTCAAAACTGAGTTTCGGGGAGAAAGTATTGACCTTCGTGAGCTCTTGTTCATCCGTGTTGCCAAGGGAAATACACTCCGTACTGAAACTTTATGATAATCTGATGATAAAAAGATTGACTTATGAAGATTCCAAAATCAATCGTGTTGCTTACGACCGGTGTTAACCCAGCGAGGTCGTCAGTCAAGTAAGAAGAACTAGCCCTGGTTCATCTTCGTGCCGTGCCTGGTTTTGCCGATCACGAGGACTGATGTAAGCAAAACTAAATCACATCCCTTATACGCCAGAAACCGGGTACGAGCGCAAGGTTAACTCTGTTGCTAAAAATCGGTCGCGAACAAGCGCCTAAATGGACCAGTCGTGAACATATACTTTTCAGCACTCCCGCACGAAAGAAGTGTCTTTCCTCTACGAAAACAGTGAGGAAAGTTGGATTTTCCTCACTGTTTGAACAGTGAGGAAAGTAATGATCCCGTTCAGAAACTAACCTTGCCATAATTTTTTTTGTTAAGTTTTAAAGATATTTTAAAAAATAAATAATTTTCTGCTTAGAATAGAAATAGTTATAAGTTAAGATTAATGTTTTTTATAAAATTTATTAAATTATTGTAAGTGTATAAGTTCAGAAACATTAAAAAAGTTTAATAAATATTGAAAAAATTACATCATCAAATTTAGGATTATAATTTTTGAACGCACTCAAAGAAAGAAGCCTGAGAAAGAAGGACATTCAAAAAAAAAATATATATTTGCGCGAAAATTCTAAGTTTTGTTTACGTTTTTGATTACTAAAAAAAATGAGTGATTCTAGTGAGGAAGATTTAAGTTTAACTCCAAAAGAGTTAAAAAACCTTGTCTCAAATGCCGAACTAAGTTTTTTGCACAAAAAATCGAAGAAAAGATATTTAAAACGTTCGAAACCTTCAATCAATGGAGACTTTCGAAAAATGCGAAAACTTTCCCCGAAACGGTTTTGCTGTCTTATTTCATGGAAATTTCAAACACGAAGCAACCCAGTACATTGTGGAGTATTTATTCTATGATAAAATTAGTATTGGTAACGAAACAATATCATAAGGTGATTTCATTTCATAAAATACAGTCTTCTGGGTTCAAAAGCAAGAAATCAAAAGTTTTTACGGCAAATCAAGTTGAGAAATTTTTAAACGATGCCCCAGATGATAGTAAGTTTAAGTTTAATATTTTGTTTTTCCTACAATTTCTCAACCTGGTTATAATAACTTGCTTGGCTTTTGCTAGTTCTGGCAAAATTTCACAGATGGCGCTGATTTAATTATTTTGTTACGCTTATTACAAATTTATTTACCTATGATGACTGAATACTTTCTTGCTGGGAGTGGTAAAAACTTTTGTATGCAACATGTGAGCAAGTTCATTTGCTATTCGTTTTGTTGAGTCTTTCGCTTACTCAGGATTGAAATTTATAATCACTCGCTGCGCTCGTGATTCTATTTTTCAATCCTTCGTTCGCTCAAGACTCAAAATCAAAACTCATAGGATAAACGAACTTTCCTCACATGTTGGATAAATAACTATTTTCTTCTTAGTGTGTCGATGGCATAAAGTTCAAATGTGTTTAGCCCTAAAACTCAGCCATGCGAACTCCGTTCACTGATGAAGTAAATAGATGATCAAGTATACGGTGCAAAAGGAAAGGTGGGCCATAGTGTGGGGTGACGCACTTGACGCTTGAGACGTCCATCTGTAAAGATTGTCTTTGCTCCGGCTGACGGGGCTACGAAGTCTGGTTACAGATTTCCAACATTAACTAAAAACTAGTGATAATTACCTCTTCTGTACGCCGGCTTCAGTAGTTGGGGCACTACATAGCTGGTCCAAATCATAAACCGTCTCATTCATATACGATTCGGGGTTTATCGCCCTGTCTACGCAGGATAGAAGTTTCATTCTGAAACATTGATTATTTTAGTGATTGAAGGTTCTTGGGTAATTGTACCGATATCGTTCCAATTCCAAGCATTGCTGTGATTATAGAAGAGATAGATAGTAGTTTTTGCTAAATATTGTTCCAAAGGTATAATCAGATAATAATTTATAACGTACGTTTCTACAATATGTTAAAAAAAACCTACCGATGCCGATCCGAAAGGGACACATAGGTATGACATACCAATTATATTTTAAATTATACCAATGACATTACCAAATAAAATGCGAAACATAAAATTTTCATAAAAGTAACCATACTAATGAATTTTTTAATTCTTAATTCTTGTGCTCAAACTACCACCATTTCCCTAAAATCTAACAAACTTTTTAAACGTGACAACACTGTTTTCAGCAATAGTATGTTCAATCTTCAATTGTTAGTGAAGCAGACCGAGTAAAACCTGAGAAGTGACCAGAGTTTCGCCGCCCACACCCCTTTTTTATAAATTCAAATTTTAATAAAATCAAATGTAGTAAAATGCCGCTAATGTAGGGGCATTTTAGTACATTTGATTTTATTTTGTCGGGTTATTTCTTTTTACTTGTTAGTCAAAAATTTACCTACATAAATAGAAATTAATTTCTATACGTAATAATACTCTCACGAATCAGACAGGGTTTTTTAACGCATTGTTTACCTTTCTCTTTATTAAAATTTACAAAACATAAACCTGTTTCTACATTTACGACTTTAAGGTAAATGCACTAACAGGTAGCCCGTTTAATTCAATCATCAACATAGAACCAGAATATTGGCCATATTGGCCTTATCATTATCATCATCAGCCTATAATGTTCCCACTGTTGGGACACAGTCCTCCTCTCAATAAGAGGGAGTGGGCTGTAATCCACCACGCGGGCCCAGTGCAGTTTGGTAGATGTCACATGTCTTTAACTAATTAGTTCTAGGACATGCCGGTTTCCTCATCATGTTCGTTCACCGTTTTTGACAGCAGCGGTCATGAAATAAATTACACAAAGTAACGTGCCTGCCTCGGTTCGAACCCACGGCTTACCGCTCGTAAGTCGGGGCTGCTACCACTGGGCCACCGCTGCTCTCCTCTATTCAACTTATACTGGCTTACAAATTGCAAAAAAAGACCTAAGAAAATTTGAATTTTGCGGGCTGTCGCTTCGTTCTCTTTTCTACGTATGCCTTCAAATAGAACCTTAAATTTATTCTAAATACCAACCTGCACGCACTTCGCTCCATCCTGTTCAAGGGCTCAGGCTGGTTGAAACCCTGACCGCCCATCATGTCAGGGTACGCTACTTTCACAAAGGGGATGACACTCCTCACCCTTGTCGCTATGGTGCAGTACACACTTCCAAACGTGCTGTACTTGGAAATGTCTTTATGTATTTTTAGCGAAGAACACGATGTTGTTGCTGTGATAGAGATTAATAATAAGTAATATTATGTAAAACGTTACTCTACACTAGGAATTTCTCCTGAATCGTGGGTGCGGTTTACAAACTTTTAAACTCACATACACAAACAGCCGACCCAGAAAAACTGCCTGTAGGCCATGCAAATATTTGTTTCGTGCGGTAATCGAACCCACGACACGCAGCGCAGCAGCCAATCGCTCAACCACTGCGCCAACCGTGCCGTTCAATAAATTTATTGATTTGAATTCGCAGTTATGGGTCGTGCTATACGGCGTACAGGTAAAGAGGTCTACGTCCAGCAGTAACTTGATAAAATAATGACTTGGTGTTTTTCCTTAATTGGAATGATACTTACAGGAACTCTCATGGATTTTATGATTGTATTGTAAAAATGAGGGAGATTGCGAAGTTCCCACGGTGTTGTCATAGTCAGTATTGCCTAAAACGCCAGTTAGTGACAGATTCAGGTTGGAAGTAGCGCTCCTGTTTATACCGGATTGCGAGAATATATCTTCTAATATTGACCCTCGAGAATTAGATCGACTTTTAACAAGTTTTACTTGCTTGTTAAATGATCCAAACTCTTTGAAATAAATAAAATATCTGAAAATAGTAAGAATCATTTAAAGCACTGGTTTCGTCAAACAAAGAAAAATAAAGGAAACACTTATAGAAGCGCCAGGGTAGCCTAGCCAGCGCTAGGGTAGGTTTTTTTTCAAAAAAGTCAAATTTTCTGACAATAGAGACAATTTCAGGCTTTATATTGAACAAAATATCATTCGCGGTCGTAAAACGTATGTCTACATAATTGTAGTCATCAAAATTATTAATAAAACCCCTTTAAATTCATTTAGTCCCATTAAATGACTATTTAATGAAAAAAACATTAACTGGGATTAAATTGAACGTGATTGTGGTAATTATAAAATAGTAAAGCCATATTTGTTACGGTCGCAAATCATATTTTAATCAACATAAAACCTGACATTGACATGCAAATTGCAAAAACAAAGTCGCTCCCCGCTGGCTGTCCGCTTAGATCTATTTAACTACGCAACGGATTTTGATGCGGTTTTCATAAATAGACAGAATTATTCAAGAGAAAGGTTCATAATGTGTAATTTATCCCTGAAAAACACATTAAAATGGGCATTTTAATGTGTTTTAACACGAACGAAAACACGGGCAGCTAGTAAAATAAATAATCGAAACATTCTCAAGCTAAATCTCTGTAAAGCAGTTTGTAAACAGGTGCTTTACTTTTTCAAGTCTTCTAAATCTCTCTCATTAGGATTTATCCAGAGTGAGGTTTGCAAACTATCGCCACTCTTTGTAGCAGTCTGCAGAGTATTTTGAGATTTATCTGCATCATCAGAATTTTCAAATTTCTTTTGATCAGTTTCATCAAAATCCATGTCTGGGAACTCATCAATGGCTTCTATATCTGTTTCCGGCCCATCATCCTCATCCGAATTCAATGTTTTAGAATCGGAATTTGCTGCATCTTCTTCGTCTTCGTGAAATGGCCACGACGTGTTGGTGCCTATAAAATGACCTACAGTTATTCATGGCTCACATATCCATATTTCTTTTAATTTTTTTAAAATAAAGTCTTATAGAAGTAAACCTTTTAGTATAGGGTTCAGGTTAAACGAAGCGGGACTGGAGACTGGTACTGGCAAAGCTTGGTGTTTCAAACATAATGTTATGACTGAGCACACTCTTGCTAGCAGTCCGTCGAATTCGGGCTCATCCGGACACTGTGAGCAGAACCTGTGCAACGTCTGGACGTGTTTCTTCGTACAGAGTGCCCGTCGTCCCGCCTCTGAAAGAAATATTTAGTCTATGATTTATTTAGCTTTTAGAGAAAGTATATCTTATGATTTTAAACGAATTGCGTGAAGTTTGAAATGTCATGACAGGCTACTAGACATTCTTGATTTTGGGTGCACATATAAATATTGAGACGCTTTTTCTGTAAGAGCAAAAATAATGATCACATAAGTTAAGACACATTGACAAATAAGTACGTACTGATGTTGCAAAGATGCTGCAGAGTCTGAAGAATATGCGCGCATATCTTGAGCCTCATACGACCCTCGTAGCGGTCCCACCGGTCGAACACCCTGAGGAGCACGCCACAGAGGCCTGTCTTCACGATCTGCATGCAGCACACCTCTGTGTGAGTTACGCACGTGTGATCAAGTGACAAACACTGGCGCATTGGACATGCAAACATAAACTTTTAACACAACATAACATAACATAAATTCATTAGCTACAAATATATTCCGAGAAGTAAGGGTCAAGGCGGTGTTGCGTGTAAGAGTGGCACGTAACAGAATAGTTTTGTGGTATCATTCGACTGTGACAAATTGATGTGTAGGTACTATCTTAAAGATCGTGTGCGAAGTAACACGTGAAATGTTTAAAAAATGAATCACATAAATCATTAGGATACATATGATCATCAATTTTAAAATAAATTATTCGTTCACTTAACTATTTTTACTGAAATAATCAATAGCGTCGAGGCAGAGCCGCAGTCTTGCCGTCGGGATGAAGCCGAGGCTGACCAAGACCCGCTCGTAAGTTGTTATTACACCATCACGGATCAAAATGGAGGTAGTGACGGCTGTAATCGAAAAAATAACTAACTTGAAGAAACGATCGCTTCCAATTCGTGTCAAGTTGATATTTGTTTCCCATTATTTACTGAGTTTAAAAGGCTTTGTATTTGTAGAGATATTAGAAAAAACAATCATTCTTTTATTAGGCAGGGTTTTTTGGAATCGGCTTAATTTTAAAGTTAGACAAGCAAATTGATTAGATTTGAGCTAGCCCTAGGAGGTACTTAAAGAAGAAAAATTAGTGCAGTGATAGGCCGATATATTTACTTACCGTTTTTGGCCAATTGTTTCATTATGACGAGTAAAGGGAAAATCAGTTTATTATCTGTAAAGTGCCCTTTTAATATGAGATGCATAGTTCTGACGCAACCCAGCATCCTTAATTTCATCGCGAACTTTGGATCTGCAAACAAGTATATTTTGATATTTTTAGGTAAGTTTTGCTGGAAAAGCCCGCAATTTAATGAAATTAAAGACAAGTAGGTTTGTAGTTTTCTGATGGCCCACAGTTTAAGGCCTCGCCTTTAAATCCAGGCAAGTACCAATGTGACTTATTCAAATCATGTATACTTTCTAAGTTTATCTTGGACAATACTGACATCGGTGAAGGAAAACTTCGTAAGGAAGCCTGGACCGCCAACCCGCCTTCAGCAAGCGTGGAGATCAATGTTCATGCCTTTTTTGTATCAGAAGAGGTCTTTGCCCAACAGTGGGAAATAGGCTGTTTTTATTATATATACTATAAGGTGCTAATTTTAAAATTGATATGGTAACCTCGTGAGCTAAGAGGTGCAAGTATCCAGAGTAGATCTTGCATCACCAGCTCTGTGCCAACGTGTCGGTCTCTCTTGTCTTGCATTGTGCCGATCACCCTGCGTATGATTACTTGCGTGCCTTTCATCTGAATGAAGTCTTGTGCGCACTCATGCCGGGACAAGTTGTTAGCTGGAATCAACCGCGTGAGTTAGGGACCGTACCTCTCGGCGCTAGCGAGGCGAGGATCCACACGAGGTCTTGCAGTATCAGCTCGGTGGTAACGTTGCCGTCCCGTTTGGCGTGTGTTGCTATCAACGTGCGGATCACCACCTGCGTGCCGTTTATCGATATGAAGTGCTGTGAGCACTGCTGCCTCGCGAGGTTGTTCGCTGAAATTGTCGATGTCGACAGCTTTTGTAATACAATTTTTGTACAAGGACATCTAGATTGTTATTAGTTTATTGTTATAATTTGCGGTGTTTATTTATTAATAAATTGATATTTATTGCAGCAATTTAACTTAGTGTAAAGCAATATTGGCATTTACAATGTGTCTGTTTTATATGTAAGTTATTTTAAGTCATAAATAAGTCGATGTTGAAATAATATGGTAATTTGATTGAACACTACAGTGCGGTGAAATGACAATTGAATCGACAATAGCATCGATATTTCACGTTACAAGGCTGTATTGTCAACTGGTCCAATGTCACATAAGTGAGCTCGTCTTAAATGTCAGTAGGTAGGCCAAAACAGGAGGTACACAGTAGAAAGGGTACTAGTAAAGCAATCATCGAAATGCCAGCGTTGCTTAATACCTGTGCGGTCATCGATATACACTTCAAATTTAAAAGCAAATGTAAAATAAAAATAAAACGTGTTAGTATCGTTATGTATCTTAGTTATTTTACATTTAACTTGCTAATTTATTTAAATAAACGATCAATGCATGCAGTGCAGTGCAAAATATTTACATAATATTGATGTTTGTTTTAAGTTATTTATTTGTTTACGTAGGCAGTACATCCCAACTTATTTACATTATAAGCGGCACACACGAAACATACCCTTCTTAACTGCGGGCACTTTATTTTCTTTGCCTGATTTTTTGTTTTCTTTCTTCTTGATTCCCGATGACTCAATGGGAACTAATTTATTGAAAATAAATATGAATAAAGTATTGGAATTTATTTTTGCATTAAGGGCGCATAGGATGACAGCTCAAGTACATATTACACCCCCGCTGCCCAAGCTACCTATCTTATATCCCTGTCGCACTGCCGAAACGATTCTGTTAGGGTGAACTACATTATTGTTGGAAGGATGAAAAGAATTAAAACGAACAAACACACTATTTTCACACCCATCTTTAGGCGTAACATACCTATACATAATTTACAAGTTATACACATACTTGAAATGATAATCTCTTTCTTTATCGTGTGGTTAATGTCTAACCTGATGTCAGAGTTTGAATTTACTTATCTTATTTTTATATACTGCCCATGGGCCTAATGATAATAAAAATATTGTATACAAATATTGTATACAAATATTGTATATATATTGTAATATATATCAAAAGATGAATAGAGTTAGGGCGCGTTCCCTCTATGTTGTGACGGTTAATTTATCGTTGAAGAACTGTCATATAATATGGTCATTACTGGTCACGGCAGTCGTCTTGTCGTATGCATATCAGTCACCTCTACGTTATTTTGAAAGTCAGTAGTGTGTATAGTTTTTTTTTTTATAGCGTTGTTACTATAGATAGCTAACAACACATGATTTGCCGTCATGACAAATCGAAACTTTTAATCGTTAAACGACAATGACTTGAAAATCTGTTGTCACTGAAAAAAAAATCGTGGACGACAGTTATTCGTGTCGTCTTTTATGTGAACATCTTTATTTAAATACACAAGCCACGACGCTTTAAACGTCATTATAATCTGTCGTCACAACCTAGAGGGAACGGAGCCTTACAGGTTTTCAAGAAATTCGTTTGCATCGCTGTCAAAGTTCCCAGAAGGCTGGTGCTCGTGGCAAATTGGATGGCAATGCTCATTGTTTAGTCTAAAAATAGGCCCGCTCTGGTCACGTGAAGAATCAACCAACTGCTAAAGCGAAAGTAACAAACGTATCCAATTAAGTGAAATTCTTCAACATTCGAAATTATTTGTGATCATCAGATATTTAGTTGTCAGCCCCCAAATTGTGTCAAGTTGCTGATACTGAGGCAAACAGCTCATCATGTATATCTAGGATCACATAACTCGGGCAACATAGACAAAACAGAAATTTTGCAATTTTAGTTTCATTGTATTTGTTGTATCACGACCAAAAGCCAAAAATACATTTTGTCCTACCAGTTATGTAGCCTTTTCTTTTCCTGTCACAACTCTCGGGTAGGCAGGTATAAACAGGTAAATCGATACTAGTAACTTGCACCGATCTTGTTAATGAATAAAAAAAGGCAACCTAACGTTTGCATATTTTATGGGCTCTATACTTTCGATTGCTATGGAATTTATTTATTAACCAAACCGGTGAAATTAATTATTAATTCCTGGACTGAAATTTTTTAGGCAACCCATATGCAATATATTTATTGACATATTCAATTTAATATAAAATAAGTTTCATCCATTAACCAGCTCGGTGAAGGTCGTTGTATAGCGGGATCCTATACTATTAGTGAATTTGAAATTAAGATATTACTCGTTTTTAAAAAAGGAAACATTTCATTCCTTCAATTTGTAAACTTAGCTAAAAACTAATGTGAGTAAAAAACAAATATCGTAATGGTTAATTTTCCAAAAGTTCTAAGGGGAAACTACGAATTCACACTGATGAAGTCGTGCGTCGAGCTAGTTTGATATAATTTAACTGGACTGGTTAGAACGCTTGAAGTTTCAGAGGAAAGGTTTTTACGATGAGATAAAGGGGTTTAAAAAAAAGCAAATCGTATTTATGATTCTCTAGATATATTTCGATCACTCTGCAAAATGACTTGACCTTATTTAAAGTTTTTATTGAACATTATCCGTTTATATTTTATTTTAGAGGTAACTTTGAGGTATTTTTCCATCGAGATTTTTTATGGTATCGTATTTTCAAAACTTATAGTGCTTAGAACTATTCCTCAACTTTGCTATGTATTAATCACAAAGTGAATGCTGCAACAATATTTAAACGAGAGCCGAACAAATTTCACAATGATGGGTTATACTGAACCTTAACGATATACGTTGTAGAAAAAATAAGTTTGGTCATGATTTGGTTACTCCACATATTTTTTTATATTAATGGGTTTGTATCGTATAACATTTGATTCCTAGATTGTAATCAATATGACATGCGCAGACGAAGGCAGAAAAAATATAAACAAAAAGTTCTTGTTTGTTTTCGCGGAAGTAGTTAAATATTTACCTGAACATTTTTTTCCTTTCCCTTGTTTCAAACACAAAACTTCTCTTAGTATTGATGCAATGTATGTACACGTTGCTGTGTCTCTGCAGGTCTGTAATAAAAAATAACGAAGTGACATTAAATACAAAATTCCTGATACAATTCAGACAGATACAAGGATGATTTATTTAGCTTTATTCGTTGAAGATACTTACTTCCAATATGGCAAGAAGCATCTGTATGGCTCCCGACTGTTTGTTCCATAGTTTATCCAGTGTGCTCTGGCGTGCATGTTTGTCTGGAAACAAAAGTAGTTGGAGATAAATCAAGGTGTCCAAACGCAAACGTAATATTGGATACTGTTTATAAATGCAGTGACATTTTGATATTGGTGCGAATGCCAGTACGTAGGGTCGTCGATGCGTGGAGAGGGCGTCCTCGCGCGGCGCGATGACCGTGCGCCCGCACCGACTGGCTGCCACCACACCACCGCTTCCGCAACACTTTTTGTTCTCATACTACAACTGGAGCAGATCACCGACACCCGAGGTCGACAAGTGGTCTTTCAAAGTACTATTATAGCCACAGTAAATACCACCATTCCGGTATAATTATACCACTACAGGCTATACATGTTAACTAAATCAATTTCGTTAGTCAAATCGTCAACAAGCTTAATTGAACTGCCAAAGTAATTGGCGGCAATAATTTCAAATGTCCTTTTCGACTGTTATGTAAATTTTTATAGAACGTTCGTGGTTATTGTTTTTTTTTTATTTAAAAGCACGTTAAACTTATAAACATAAAGCTGTAATTTATAATGAGTGGCGATTATTTATGAACATTTAATTTTACGTTTATGTGAGACCAGTCTATTTTAAAATGGGAACTGGTATGTCAATATTTTTGGGGAAAAATGTAATTACTACGGGCTTGTAGTAGCTAGGCAGCTTAAGTTGCGCACGTGAGTTTGAGTACCTCTGCCTGTATACGAATAAAATTAATACAATGCAGATGCCATTCCAGGGATGACTGGCAAGATCCCTAATTATTGCTAGTGGCGATAATTTTAGTGAGTTTTGGAAATATTTACAGGATAACATTCGTCTCTGTCCATTGGCGAGTAATATTAACTACTTTCAGAAATTCAGACCGACATCGACAGTTGGTGCCCGATGGATGTAATTTTTATCTATAATCTAAAAGTCTTGACCGTTGACTACGGAAGCGTATACTTCATATCATGTATACTGTTGGCACAGACTTGTATTTGGTCCTAAAAGTTGGCCACAATCGCTTTTTTAAATAATAATGCTACTCTGTAGCACTGTCACTGACAACTGTCCGAAGAAGCGGCAGAAACCCGCAACAAACGTATTAGAATGTTCCGGCTCAACTACGCCCGACAGTTCCCTCGTTAGACCCTGCAGCGCAGATGTTTTTAACAGGCCCCTCATTACCTCTAACCCTGTCCTGACGGGAATGAGGAAGAGGAAGAAAAAAAAAATGCCACTTTCTGCTGATGTTTTAAATTTGTAACTAGAAAGTGAGATTTCAAATGTAAGTTTTGAAGATGACGACGAAAATTACGAATAAATGCGTGAATATTTCACGTATGCCTTTTTTATTCCTAGCTAAAACTGAATTAAAATATTGTCTAACATCCAAAAGTCCAAACTCAAAGTTTGCCAACGTGCTATGGAGCGCAGTATCTTAGGTTTTAAATTAACAGACCGTGTTCGAAACACTACATTGCGCTCCAAAACACAAATCGTTGACGTGGCTCAAAAGGCTGCCCAACTTAAATGGGACTGGGCAGGACATGTCTGTCGCATGCCGAACGAGATGTGGGCCCGTAAAGCTCAGGATTGGTGCCCTCAAACAGTGACACGGGGTCGCGGCAGACCACGAAGGAGATGGCGGGACGAACTGGATGTCTTCCTTGATAATTGGAAAGAAGCAACACAGAATCGTGACCGTTGGAAAGAATGGAGGAAGGCATTTGCCCAGCAGTGGGACAATACAGGCTATATATACAGGGTGTAACGAAAAGGGTATATACATACTTAAGGGAATGCTACAGACCATCAAAATTAACATGTTTCTCCACAAACAAACATCGTAATAACGAAAAAAATATCAGCTGCCCCATACATTTGGGTCGAATAGGTATTGAAATTTTGTACGGGGCAGCAGATAATTTTTTCACGATTATGATGTTTGTCCCATGTTTATCATGTTCAGTTTGATGGTCTGTAGCACACCCTTAAGTATGTATATACCCTTTCCGTTACACCCTGTATAATAATATTATATAATAATAGGCAGCCATTAGGCGTAGAAAATATTTTTGGCCAACTTTTAGGGCCAAATACCTGTCTGTCGCGTTGTTTATATCGTATCAAAATGTGCAGCTATGGCCTAGTGGGGCTGTACAGTAGTGGTAATGACATGCCTTCTCGTTGGCGCTGCTGGCGGAGAGCCAGCGGGGCGCGCTCGTGGCGGCGACGTCACAGCGGCGGTCGCGTCCAGCCGGCACGGCACGGCTCTAAATACGCATTTCTAGAATACACTGACGGCACCGTAGCAACAGAAACACACCGGACGCACCGGCAAATGTAATTTTGATTGCGCGGTCCAGGAAAATTTGTTTACCATACTGTATACATTACTTTTTCATGTTAGATCTGGTTTACTTCCTGATACGTTATCAGGAAGTAAACAGGAAGAAGAATATCTAAAAGGAAACCATGACATTTTGTAGATCAAATTCATTCACTCTCTGATTTATGTCCTGTTTACATTTGAGAAAACGGAAAGATACATCAACATGCCAAAATGCCAATTCACGCCAGCATACCTCATTAGGCGCATTGACAGGTATTGGCGATTGGCATTGCGACTGATCGTTTTAAAATATATGGCCTAAAACTAAAGTGGCTTCTTCATTCAGGCCTTTGGTCAAGGAGTAATTAACGGGCGTATAATTGTACATGATACGATTTAATGAACTTGATGTATGCGTGTGGTTAATTACGACGGTAGCAACACTTACGCCACTCGGTGCCACTGCCAATGGCAAAATTGTAAATATGTCCCTGTCTACAGCTGGCAGATATTTAATAATATCAAATATCTAGATTAGCATCTGAGAATCTGTGATACCTATAGGTTCTTGTATGGAGTTTCCAATGTCAAGGAACTCATGTATCATGACGATGCCCTGCTCCTTTGCGTTACTTTGTTTAAAGTGTTGAGACTTATCTTGAAAGGTAAATTATTACCAGTGGTCGCATAGTGATATTAGACCATAAATTAAAAATTAAAACTTTTTTTTAAGCTCACTCCTGTGTGTGAGAAATCTATACTAAACATTAATATATATAAAATTATAAACCTGAAGAGTTTGTTTGTTTACGATCAATAGGAGCGGAGAATCAATAAAAAATGTTGTA
Source organism: Cerastis rubricosa (assembly GCA_949152445.1). Taxonomy (NCBI): domain Eukaryota; kingdom Metazoa; phylum Arthropoda; class Insecta; order Lepidoptera; family Noctuidae; genus Cerastis; species Cerastis rubricosa. The sequence continues at coordinate 10,753,130 of OX424525.1, read as the reverse complement.
AAAACGGGGAAAATAAGACGCAGACGAAGTTGCGCGGGTCAACTAGGGACACGAAGTTATTTTTTTTACGAATTTATTATACATAATATAGATTAGGCCTACTCGCTGTTTCTGAAATGTCATATGTTTTGAAAGATGATTCATCCATCTATACTAATATTATAATTATAATATTATAATATATAATATAATATATAATATAATATTATTAAGCTGAATTGTTTGTTTGTTTGCTTGAACGCGCTAATCTGAGGAACTACTGATCCGATTTAAAAAATTCTTTCAGTGTTAGATAGCCCATTTATCGAGAAAGGCTATAGACTATATATATTTACGCAACAACAAATAGGAGCGGAGCAGCAATGAAAAATGTTTCAAAATGGGGGGTTTGATTTTCCTTTTGAGAGCTTCCGGTGCGTGCGCTGCGTAAACGGTTAAAGTTTCGCAAAAATCATGTATGACAGAATTGTGTCCCTTTAAAAGATCTAAAAAAAAGTCCTCGACAGCATATGTCTATCTTTTAAGGTTGACTCACTATAACCTTTTTATGCTCACCAAATTTGTTTAAAAAATAATGCATTATTTTCGAAGGTGTTTTTATAAACATGATATTATTTCTTATCCAAAAAAATACGTTATGCATCACAAATATTTAATTTAAAACAAAATTGACCTGTGCATCATTCGATTTCAATGAATATCTTAGGAGGTATCGCAGTATTAAAATAATCTATATTTGAAAAATTCTTTCAGTTTTAGATAGTTCATTTATCGAGGAAGGCTATAGGCTTTATATCATCACGCTACAACAAATCGGAGCGGAGCAGCAATGAAAAATGTTGCGAAAACGGGGAAAATGTGACGCAGACGAAGTTGCGCAGGACAGCTATCTGAGATAAAATTACAAAAGTACAAGAAAATATAACTTTTTATACGTGAAAACCAGACTCAGAACATAATATTTATTGCAAGTAAGAGTAACGCTATATCTGTCAGCACAGATTCGTATTTTTCGATGTTCCTTTCCTTTGTCTCTTAGAACCTTCATTTTGCTAGAGCGAGAAACAGAGTGGGAGTGCTATCGCACGCGGCAGCATCGTCGATGCGCTCGGCAGCACGCTCTGTTACTCGCTAATAATTAAATGCGAATCCGTGCTGATAGGTGTGGCGCAATCTTCAGCCTACATCTTGTCTCATAAAGAAATTTAAATTAATCTTGCACATCGCATGATTCTCAAATCTCATCCTAGCAACATCGTTGAGTAAACCTTCAGTTTTTATATAAAATGTCAGTTTATTTTTAATAATGTAGTATTTGTGACGAGAAGTCATTAATTCTCTCGCTTTAATTAATTTTATACAAACAGAATATGTCGTCGCGTTTTCTTCGCTTCTCTTTCCGTACGCTACTTCATCACACGGATGTCTAAAATGTGTTGAGTAATAACACTGTTTTTTAATTAAGTAGTTCAGACAAGTTGTTCATAACTATCCGGATACATAGATATGAAAAAGCACCAGACAGACATCTATTTATTTCCTGACAAGTTTCATCGTTGAAACAATATTAATTTGCGACAAAGCATTTGCAATGCATCATGCTTTGTCTATATTTCCTCCTAGCTGGTTTGACGTTTCAATTTCGCAGCATATATTATATTCATACATTTTATGATTTCCGTATAAACAAATCTGACAGTTCCAGAAATCTTCTGTTTATCCTATGAAGTTACATTATAGCCTTTAAATTTGATTTGATTTTAGATCATTGCCAAAATAATTTTAATAGCAATTCACGTTTTGATTGATAGCAATTATTTATTACTGGCATGGCAGGAGTACTTAACGTAGTTCAAATTGTGGACGCCGATAATTGGTTACACTTGTAGGAAATTTGGCTTCAATTCAACTCGTCTAGTAGTGTTATCTTTTATACGCAGAGGTTGGTGAGACAATAGTCTTTATTTTTTGTAATTGAATAAGATTTATGAACCATTAGTGAGATCGTTAGTACTTTGTATTGGACCCAGTTTGTAGTACTTCCGCATGTTAGTACTAAACAATGTGTTTGAAAACCAGGATGCAATAAATCTTAACGATTCGACTATCGTAACCATTTCTGCAAAACCCTTCTGAAAGAGTAGCACAAAGCATTTTAATGGCAAACGCCCAGTTTCTTATTTGATTATAGAACTAGAAAACCATACTTAAGGTTGCACAAGTCGACGGCACGAACTCGTTGGCGGGCGTGGCTAATATGCATCCTATTTAGTAAGTTTTTAATTTACGTAGTTTAATTTATTTAGTATTCATTTATCTAGTTTTTATTTACTTATTTATATATTTGTTTAGTGAAATATACGACGATTTATAGCGAAAATGAGCGCGTCAAATTTCATAAATTGAGTTTTGGCCGTACAGATATTATGGAAAAACTATTAAATATATCTACTCAAAATATATTATTTGAACTTTTGAATAAATTATCTATCCCTGTACGGTTTCACTTTTTCCATTTTCATACTACATAAGTGATTTATTTACGCCCAAAGATGAGTTAAAATTAGTGTTGAAATACGGAAGTTTCGACGCTCATAACTTCCAAACCAATATTTTTTTCCAATTCTTCTTCCATACAGGGCTAGATAATGACAAGACCAGTTGATAGAATTTTTAGTTTTGAACCTACACCGTCAAACAGACGAGTTATCACCATACTACGTTTGTATGGAATAATGGCCGATTTGTTTACCCTTAAGGTGATTCCTTCAATGTAATGTAAGCACTCAAATTCCATAAATTAAGATAGATGTACGTGTATGCACGACGATCAATCAAGTTATACAAAACCAGTCTATGCGGAACTCTCATTGTACGGGAAATGTATACAAGCCAGCCAATGTAATACTGGAAATGTATAGTGTGGTGTGTCGCCGTGTGTACGTTGCAAATTCACAGTAACATAAACATTATTTATTCCGTCATCATCTGCCTAGCCTTTTCCCAAACTATCTTGGGGTCAGCTTCCAGTCTAACCGGATGCAGCTGAGTACCAGTATTTTACATGAAGCGACTGCCTATCTGACCTCCACAACCCAGTAACTGGGTAATACGATACCCCTTGGTAAGACTGGATGTCAGACTTTTAGCTTCTGACTACTCGTAACGACTGTCAAAGATCTACAAATGACAGCCGGGACCAACAGCTTAATGTGCTTTCCGAGGCACGGAGGAAACTCGATATGTAATTATGGTCACCCATCCACAGACCAACCTCGGCAAGCACGGCTTATCCATAAAGATCGACCTGGGCGGCTGTTATTATTTAGCCACGAGCTCCTCATAAACATTATTTATATATTTACTATCTACTCTTATATATTTACATTACACGGAATAAATAAATAATAAACATTATTTATTCCGTGTAATGTAAATATATAAGAGTAGGTATCGTCATGGAGAGCCGAAGCTGATCTGACCAATGTCAAGGTGAAACTTGATTTACGTAACCACTGAAATAGATCAGCTTGCGTAGACTTCGCTTTAATTATTGTTACTCTTTGAGCAGTTTTTGTAATTTACAATTTCGGTATTAAATTTTTTCTTCAAATTCAAATGAATCGTAGTCAGTAAATATGAACGACTAGCTTTTAGCCGCGGCTATGCTTGCGTTACTTATGGTCGGAAATATTTTTCGGGATCGTTCTGTTTATTTTTTAAATATAGCCAAATTCTCGGGGTTTATCGGTTTTTCGTTTAGTGAAAGATTTTATAAGTAAAAAAAACTATCAGTAGTTCCAAAGATTATACATCCAAACTAACAAACTTTACCTCTTTATAATATTACACAGTGTAGACATCTAGAACATCGAAACTAAAGTTTAAAACATGCAAACAGTTTGGAAATAGTTTCTCGCTGTAAAAGAGTGTTTTTTGATTTATGGTCGATTTCTGCGAAAGCGAAATGGAACACAAACAAAATAAAAGTAAGTAAAGTATTGCTTTGTCAGCAACACTTTACATTCGCTCGTGGAACAAGAGCTGTCCGGAAATGGTACGAAGTGTGGGAACCAGTCGGTACTGTTAGTACCAGTTGCTGATAATTGAACAAAGGCTAAGTCTCGGATATTATCGTTGAATAAATTAACGGTAACAATTGGTGTTGGGGCACGGGCGGCGCTGGCCGAGGGCCCAATGTACCAAACCCTTATTTTTATATAGGTCTCTCACGCGATCTGCCTGCAGTGAGGACATCATGACACCTTACCCTGATTTACGTTTGTATCGCGAGGCGCAAGTTTAATAGGTTTAAAGACACGCAGTGTGCTTTCAAATGACACCAATTATTATGATATGTATGAAAACAGAGACACTGTGTCAATTGTTTTGCCAGTTATTTAAAGAGCATTTTATGATAATTTGTAATGGATTCAATAATGTGTTTTAAGCGAAAAAAAAATGCATTTTAGCATTCCAACTGATTCCTAATTAGTTAGTAACATAGGTACGTTTAATGGGACTGTGTGAAAAAAGCATTTGCAAAAACTTCGCATGTTTTGCCAAAAATAATTGAGACATACTGCAACCACGACTAAAATAGCCAATTTGCCGTTGGTGCATGAAGGGATAAAGAAAATATAAACATTCAGAAATAAACAAAAATGTGGGTAATGCAGCAATTTCTGAAAGAATGGCGATAAGAATCGTTGCCCTACCCCTGCGTAGCACGCTACGAGCCGTAGACCGTAGGCAAATACTCATCAGTACCCCGCTACGCCCCGTTCGCGGGTTCTTTGAATAAGTCATGTAAGTTCAGATTCTCACGCAATGCGATTCATTTACCTTGAAGCCGTAAAAATCCAAAGATTCTTTATCGCAATAAAGTGGAGTGATGTTTCTATACGAAGTTCTTGTTTATTTTGATGATAAGGAGTTTGGTTTGAAAGTTTTTTTTTAGCGAGAAAAAAGAGGGACAGGTTTATGTTGGGATAGGATATCCGTATAGCAGTTTTCCATGTTCATCTACTTTATTCATATTTATTTTTATTATAAACATCTAATAGAAAATCTTTTTAATGTTCGAAAATATAATATTTGGATTGATGTCAACTTTTAATTCCAGCCGCTTTGACTGTTATTTTATTTATGATGGAGCCACATTTATAATGAGAACAGCTTTTTTATAAAATCATCAGTCGTTTGCGTGTAATTATTGTAAGCTGTCGTAAAAGCGGATTTAGTTTATTTTATGTTTAAAATTTTGTGGCCTTGGTAATCTACAACATTACAAACGTTGGATAATCTAATATATAAAAACCTTGTGTCAAAGTGTTTGTTATCGAACTCCTCCGGAACGGCTAGACCGATTTTTATGAAAATGTTTGTGTATATTTGGCAGGTCGTAGGTTATTTTGATTTTTCACATATCCACTTCAAAATTTCTACGCGAACAAAGGCGACTTTGTCGTAGTAGTCGTAATTTTCCTCATTTGCAAGGAGTGTTTTACATGAACATACTTTCATAATCTACCATCCTTTTCCCAACTACTGTTGGGGTCGGCTTCTAGTCTAACCAGATGGAGCTGAATACCAGCGTTTTATACATGGAGCGACTGCCTGTCTGACCACCCAATTAGTACTGGTATAGTACGATATCCATTGGTAAAACTGGTTGTCAGACTTTCGGGCCACTGACAACCTGTAACGACTGTCAAAGATCTACAAATGACAGCCGGGACCTACCGTGCTTTCAGAGGCACAGAAGCAACTCGGTATGTAATGGGTAGTCATCCATCCACGGGACAACCTAGGCCAGCGTGGCTTAATCTAAAGATCGATCCGACCGGCTATGGTTATTTAGCCACGATATATAGCAATCATTGTTTTGTTCCTACAGTTACCTTTTTTTTTTACGGATGGGATATCATCAAATGACTCCTCCCGCTCTGGGCGGAGCGGAAGGGAGTGTCAGACTTGTACTGACTAAAACCATCCACGTCCCTTCTTAGCCTTTTGTGCCCCAGGGCCACGGTATCTCTTTCGAACAGTCCCGCAATCCTGGCAGGCATTGGCTCTCGGACCCCTTCCGATTTGCTGACATCTCCTTGAGTCGCCTTGCCGTCGACACGGCCTGTCGTCATAAGACGGACGGACGGTGAGCTAGCCCATTACTTTCCGTCCACAGGCCCGCACCTACGGTGGCCGAGGGCCACGAAGTGGCCCCCGACGGGCCTCGCCCGCCGCAGCTGGGACGTGAGGCTCTCTCCCTCTAACGTTCCACCACCTCCTTCACTAGCATGACTGCTTCGCACTCCGGACCATGGATTGAACCAGGGCCGGTCCTACAGTTACCAAAAAAATACTTTCTGCGTCATCCTTGTAGGGAAGCATTGACGACCGCCTGGAATAATTAATTGTGTTCACGTCGCTTAGAACTGCCTCGTCATAAAATAGGCCGCTGCCGCTATTGCTGTTACTTTGAAACAATCGTTCTGCAATCAAGCATATTCTTTGAATATCATTATTGACGTACCTTCGCAGTACTGTTTATTTTTAATAAGTTTTTTGCGACCTATTCCGTAAATCATCGAGATACAAACTAGTTGCCCAACATAATGGTATAGCCGTACCAGTTACAAGTTTGGGTATAACTATCAAGCAATTTAAAAGGAAAATTAGGCCAAAACGTAATCTTTTAACACATTAAAGAACTTTGGATGGGGCTATAGGCTCGTCATAAAGAAAGGCGAACAAAGTTAAAGTGTTTTCGTTTAACTAAAAGCTATTAACTCTTCGTTGTCACGCCAATAGTTTGAGTTTGTTTGAATTTAATTTCGTTATGAGTTTCCATCAAAAGTTTCACTAAGAAACATGCGTAGTCATAATGAAAACACAGAAATCTTTCTAGAACATTTCGTTTGACCTATGTGCTCAAGATCAACGTACTTATTTGTATTTTTCTGAATCGATAGAAGCGTCTGTGAAAACTGCTTGACCGTAGTGATCTTTTGCTGAATTTTGGTTTTAGATTTCAACCTTTATTGCCCGTGGATAGCTCAGTATTTTATTTTTAATAAGCCACCCTAAAAACGGGCGTATTGCGATAACGTTTTTAATAGTGAAAGAGAGCATTTTGTAGTTCATGTTGATTTTTCTAATGTGGATACTAAAACAATTTAGACGGGTATCAGATACTGTGTTTATCGAATGAAACGAGAGGATTAGTTCCAGCTCTACCCATAGTGTTATGACTACGAGGAAGAACAATACACAAAGATCTAATAATATAATGCATATATATTTCTCCTTCATAATACACAACTCTTTCATTGTAAAATAATGTATTCTCTCACTCAAGATGCCATCTTTTTGACAGACAAACGAGTGAATCTTTTAACTTTTTTGTTCGTCCATTACCGAGTGTGCCTCAATTAGCACTTTTGTGTTCTTTTTGTAGGTATTAGCGAGAGATGCCGTCAAAATCCAATATTGGGCAGTTTGCCAAAATGCAGTTCGTGTGGGTATACGTACAGTCAGCAAAACAATTACGTGAATAGGCAGTCGAAGGGCAGTTTTTCAACAGAAAATGCGTGAACTGAATTGTATTTGGCATCGCTTGTAAGCATGTCTCTGGCTATATAAATATTTGCGTATTCGGTTAGTCAATAATAACGAAAATTGCTTGTAATTCGCATAGACGTTGATTTACTTTCCTAACTCTTTTGCCGTGTGTACAGCTGTCGGTAAAACAAAACTCTGGCTGAATGGAAACGCATAGTACTTCACATCGTAGGTAATGTACGAGTGCGTAGTTTTGTCTACACAGACGGATTACATTGATTCAGTTGTATGGATTCCGATCCAACAATTTTACGACTAACTCGGTACTCGGTACGGTACTGGTAAGCGGAACAATGCCACACAGATGAAGGGGAAAGTGAATTTGCATACAAAAGAGAGATGAAGAAATAGCTTGCTCATTAAGTGAAAGAAGAACATATCCTAGCAATCATGTTTAAGTATAAATAGAACTTCAATGCAAACTTATGAGTTACTGCTCTGAATTAACTTCAGGAACTTACGTAATACTATGTATTCAAATGATATGCATTGGTTCTATCTAAAGGACACGTAGCGATCTATGGAACGTACACGGGAAATTCCATGAGCACTTAAAACTAAGTGCATGATATTGAAAATTATGATATCGAATCGATTTTTCACACTTTAATTATTTTGGATCTGTGTACTGATACTGATACTGGTACTGATATTTGTACTGATACTGTTACTGATACTGGTACTGATACTAGGGTGATATAGGGTGCCCAACCTGCCTTGACTGCGGTCCAGAGCTCCGTGCCAAGAATGGGGCAAGTTGATGAAGAGGGTTTCACGAAGGTGGAAGGAGAAGCCCTGTTCGCGAAACCAGTGCGGTACCGCACCGAGTGGACACAACATGCTGCTGCGTCCTGCTGTGCCTACGACACAGCTGTACATTTCGCGTCTGCATCACTCCACGACGGTTGAGGATGTCGTGCAGTACGTGAAAGTGAAGACCAACTGGGCTCTGAGGGTTGAAAGGTTGGAATCGCGCCATAACATTAATTTTAAGTCGTTCATGGTACGAGTTCCAACCCACCATCTACAGGCCTGCGTGAGAGAGGACTTTTGGCCGAAAGGTGTCGTATTTCGACGTTTCCGAGGACGGTTACGCGACACCTCGCAGCGGAACACAACGCCGTCAACATTACGTGTTTAGTTATAGTTTAATAAGGCTTTTTAATATGTATTATTTTATGTTTTATTGTATAAGATTATTTTGTCTATTTTATGTATGGGCCTTAGTTGCCTGATAATAAAATGATTGATTGATACTGGCACTGGTACTGATACTGGCACTGGTACTGATACTGGCACTGGTACTGATACTGGCACTGGTACTGATACTGGTACTGGTACTGATACTGGTACTGATACTGTTACTGATACTGTTACTGATACTGGTACTGATAGTGGTACTGACACTGGTACTGATCCTGGTACTGATACTGGCACTGGTACCTACTGATACTGGTACTGAAACTGGTACTGATACTGGTACTGATACTGGTACTGGTACTGATACTGGTACTGATACTGGTACTGATACTGACACTGATACTGGTACTAATACTGGTACTGATACTGGTACTGATACTAGTACTGATACTGGTACTGATACTGGTACTGATACTGGTACTGATACTGGTACTGATACTGGTACTGATACTGGTACTGATACTGTTAGTCTACGTCATCCCACTGCTGGGTAAATAAAAAGTTTATAGACAACATTAGAGATTAGTTTAGTTTCTTAAATCATAAAAAATACCATGACCCATGTATTCACGAGTTTGAATACACGAACTAAGCAACCAATGTGTGAAAAGTGTTTTTGAGAAGTGAAGCATCATCGTCATCATCGTCCGCCTATGTACCACTATTGTACACAATAAGTTTAATTAAATAAATAAATAAAATGTGTACTACGTATATATGGGTATTTAAGTGACCCCCTAAATGTGGATATGGTTAGTATACTAATAACATTAAAATTACTGTGCGACGTAGGTCGTCCCCTTTGAGAAATCAAGCGTGACCGTTACATGCTGTGACTAAGTAAAATATTTGATACATTCTGACTGTTATTTTAGCTAGTACACATATTCATTTATAGATTGTAGCGGAAACCTTGAAAATAGTGGTCGGGAAGCCAATAAAGTGACAATTTATACACGCCTGATGGTGGATTTTACATGTACCCCTGATTAAATTCAGTGTAGGTCGCCTTGCTGATAACTATCGTCAAGTTAAAAGGGTATCGTGTCATTGAACCATTTCATATGAATTTATGTTATCCCGACATTGAATTTGGATACAAAATTGGTAATTTTCGTGAAGGTATATGACTCTTGTCATTTAGTGAATGTCTGTCAAACTGCATCATTGACCTTGTGGATGTAAACACGGCTGTCAACTCAGAGGTCCTAGGTTTGATTCACAAATAAGACAGACTTCTTCGCGGATCTGTATTTACCTACGTTTCCACCCAGAAGTTGGAACTCTGCCCATTTTTGGGAAAAGATCTAGCTCGACATTATTGTTTCCGGAGAAATGTACAACATGGCATTTCAGGCTACCGCTCTTTAATAAAGTACTTCATCATCATATTCATGTATAGGTTGTTAAACAAGGTGTTGATTTGCATCCTCGTCAAAATTCAAGAGGTTGTCATAAAATAAATAAATAATCAATTTATATTTCGGTACTTAGATTATTTAAATAAACGCTGATTTTTTGGTTGTTTGGTTGTTTAGGTTGTCAGTATTTCAGAATAACGTGGTTTAGAGAAAAATAAATTATCGAATAAACGTTTGAAATTGTTTGTATGTGTGAAAGCGCTGTTAAAGGGCGAAGATCGGACGGGCCGCGTTTAAAACACAGGTGGTTCACACTTACCGATTTCTGTAAATAAAAATTTCTAAAACTCCTTGTATAACTTTACAACGTCCCTTAACGTCCCTTTTTGCAGCACAGACCGATTGTGCGCGTTAATATGTTTTTTGGATGTGGGATGCTTTATATCCTCGAAAGATTTAGTAAATGAGGTGTCGAATAGTCTAGTTCGTGTCGAAGGGTATGTTCTGGTCAGTCAGTTGACGAATTGGTAGTCTCTGAATGCTAATACATCTTATAAGTTCCTTTTATTTTCTATAACATCTTGCTTCCATCTGTTTAGTTCACTTTTTATGCAGTTGGTTTTATTATGCTCACTATGATGGGCGAGATCGTCATAAAGTAAATCGTTGGACAGTCTTTTGCGACATTTTTATCTTGCTTTAAGAAGGCCTTGCTCATAGGCTCCTTTACGTTTAAAGAAGAAAAACTCATTTACAATCTGGGTTTAAACCTAACGTTTTAAGATTTTATTTAAACACAATTTTGGTCCAAGAAGTGTAGTTGCTTTAAGACCAACGTTTAATGTTAAATTAATTGTTTTTCAGAGACGTTCGTAAAATTATTATCATTGTCACTTGAACAATGTTCCGTATTTGAAAGTTCCAGACGTGGAAACCATTTTATTTTATCTTGTTTTCCATACATGGATAGAATGTGTGCGAGTATCCTTTCTGTTTTATTTATAGACATTCGTACGTTGGTATGAGACTGGTCCGAGAGCAGTGGTGGCCCAGTGGTGGCAGCCCCGACTTATGAACAGTAAGCCGTGGGTTCGAACCCAGACAGGCTCAATACTTTGTGTAATTTATTTCATCACCGCTGCCCTCAAAAATGGTGCAGGAAAACATGTGAGGAAACCGGCATGTCCTAGAACTAAAAGTTCGAAGACCTGTGACATCTACCAACCCGCACTGGGCCCGCGTGGTGGATTACAGCTCACTCCCTCTCATTGAGAGGAGGCCTGTGTCCCAGTAGTGGGAACATTATAGGCTGATGATGATGATACGACATATCAACGTATGGTATGTCGTATTTAATGATTCATTTTTATGTGCAATATCGACGCTCGTATAATGCAGTTTTAATAAGCAATAAAAACGTTTACATCAACTTTATGCGCATCGAATGAGACGAAAAGTATTTTTAGTAAATTGAAGAAATGTCGGTTTTAACCTTCATCACATCACGCCCGTAATCCACGATGGGTTAGGGCAGAGGTATCCTTATCAGTACATCCATTTTTTTTTAAAGTTCCATTTAATCTTATTAGAGGAGAGAAAAAAAGTAAATGCTTGCTGAGTATATTGGTTTCTGGCCGTTATTTGGTTCATCTGGTAAAATCAAACAGCTAAAAGTGCCATATTACCGGCAGGTACTGTAAAACGAGTATTGTATTTATTCCGTCCCTTCAAAAACAGTCGAAATAATTCTGTGTATAAAAAGTCTAAGCTATTATGGCGCAACTGAATTGTGTTTGTAACATAATAGCGCTTTACAGACACTTGGTATTGATTCTGGCTCAAAGGCTGTGTGTAAACCCTTGTTTTCAAGTTATTTGTACCTAACCGTGTCGGACGTTTAATGTTTTTTATTACTACATAATCTAGGTTATTATAAACTTAATAAGTACTTATACGGAATCGATATTCTTCCCAGATAGTAAAGCTGATATCGGAGTTCAGGTCATTTTTGTTTTATTGTCGTTCACACGACACCGAAAAAAGCAATTAGGCAAGTTAATTTTGCACTTTTTTCGACTATTTGGCGAGTAAAGTTTTTTGTCTAACCTTCGACATCTTTGAATTGAAGTATCTGTTTCACTACACAATTTAGACGGAGTTTTTCCATAATGTGCCAACCCAAAATCTATTATTAATTCAGTTAAATACGTTAAACTAATCCAACATACCTAAATGACCCTAATTTGACTGAATAACTACATAGTACCAAAACGAATGCTTTTCCAAAATCACAACAATGACTTCGGAAAACGCAAGAAATTTTGATATGCATTGGTACATTTTTTTACCTGATAGTGTGTTACCGTGTGACGTGAGCCGCGCGTTGATCCTCGCCGTGATAGCGCGTGCCGCTTCAGTGGAGTCGGGCGCTCGCTGCTGATGCAGCCGCAGGCGCTCGAACAGACAGTCGGCCGCCGCCTCGTCCGCCATGCGAAACGCTAAGCAATAATACTAAGTTAAAATCATGAAGGAATATTCTAAGCGGCCCAGGTGGGAGCGGGTGCTGGCAGTGGAGCGGTCGGCGTGTAAAACAAACTCTTGCGACTTGGAAGAAATTACAAACAAGACGCGCGGACGCGTCCTCGCCAATAGCGGGCGCCAAGCGGCAACGAAAGTTTTGTCGTTTGCTAGTTTGATTTACACGAACATTAAGAGAGCAATGAACACCCCAGTAAGGACGCGCCCACTCCCAAATGGGCCGCACATTAAGTATCACAAAGTTGGGATCAAGCATCATAGCATAATCAGCCTATAATACGCCCACTGCTGGGAAACAGGCCGGGTGGGAATGGGCTGTGATTCACCACGCAGGACTAGTATGGGTTGGTGAATTCCTTACAATAACATTTAAGTAATCTAAAGTTATTTAGTTAGCTACTGGTTCATGATAGAGCTTAGGAAAGGAGCAATTTTTTTATCACTCGAGCAAAAAATCAGGAAATGTGTATTCTTCCCTTTTTCACCTATAGATCCCAGACTTGGTCTTTGACAAACATTCAAAAGTCCAAGCTCAATGTTCGCCAACGTGCAATGAAGCACAACAACACACTGCGCTCCAAAACACAAATGACTGAAATTGCTCAAAAAGCCGCAAAGCTGAAGTAGCACTGGGCTGACTATGTCTGTCGTACAATTGATGAGCTGTGGGTCAAAATATCCACGATGTGGAGCCCTGACACAGCCAGAAGGCGACGTGGTAGTCATTGCAAGAGATAGCGAGATGAGACGAGCTGGACAGAACCAACGACCAGTGGTCTTAGATCACATTAGCCCTACATCGAAAGACTTGAAACATGAGGTCTTTGCCCAGCAGTGCGATGAAATATGGTAACAGTAAACATATTTCATGTAGAACATATGAACAACAAACCAGCGAGTTAATCATGAACACAATAAAAGTTCATGAACTGACCTACAGCTGATGCGTGCTTGTAACTCATTTTACTTATTGGGTGTAACGAGCGAATTCAAGCATATTGAACTCTATCGATTTAGGGTAGGGTCGCATTATAAATGGACCGATCAGGTTTTTACGGTAAAAGTTAAGGTTGTCACAGACAACAAGTTAATGAATGTGTTATACGTTCTGTTGACAAGATAATTGAAGTATTTCGAATGTGAAGTTTTGTCTCACGTCAACCCTTCATTTATTAACTAGCGCTTCTCGGTTTTGAAGACATGAGTCACCATCGAAATGTCTTTATTATTTTGATAAATTACATGAATGTACTCATAGACATAAACCTTCCGGATTAAATTCTCTAAATGATGGTGAAAACCATTAATACAAAATCGATAGTGCTTGTTAAAAATATTCAGCGGTCATGTAGAAGTGACTTTGCTTTTATAATATTTACAGATGAAAAAACCTGATTAATCAACCCGTAACTCGGTGATCTTTAACATTAAACTGAAAGGTGTTTATAATGGATGCATGTGTGATGTGACCTCAAATATAAGTGTGCTGTAGTAGGCAATATCTAGGCGAGTGATACAGTCAAGTTGAAGAATACAATGCAAGTAGCCCAAGGTTAATTGCATTGCTTCCGAAGCCAGATGCTCGTTAAAGTAGTAGAATGTTAGAGAGACAGTTTTAGATACGAAGCGAAAACATAACGGTTGAGAAACACGTGTTTATTATTAGCTCATAAGCGGTAATTGATCGTTAATTAGATCATTAGAGAATTCTAACACATGACTCAGTTTCTCTTTGTAATGTATTCAGTAATACTGCTTTAGTCTCCAGAGGAATTTATTTCCATTCTAATGTGTCATTGCGATCGGAGGCGAGGGAGTGCATCAAGCGTAAACAAACAAATTGGGGACAAAACGAATAAGCGCACCAATGAATTTGTGTATTTGTTGGCAGGTCAACACAAATATTTTGATGAAATTTAACAAGTTTTGTTACAGTTAGTAACTAAACAAATTGTGACAGTAAAGTTCAAAGGTGAAAAATCCTAGTTTGATTGTGATTTGATATTGTTTGATGTGATAGAGGGTATATTTAGGTCTTATTTAAGTCAGTTCTCAATCTTTGTCAATAAATATGTGAAGGAAAAACGCTTTCTTCTTCTTTTATTCCAACAGGCATAATTTAAAAACCGTAACGAATGTTTGGCACAAGTTTACATCAGCATGTTTTTGCATGTACACTGTTAATCACTGGCTTTTGTTTCATACGATTTATGGGTCTTGGTAACATGTGAACTCAGTTACTTGATTTCGCAATGTGTTATTAAGAATGGTCGCAGTCTAAACACACTCAGCCATTACATTTAAGGTTGCATTTATCAAAGTTATTGACTTACTACCATCTACTTTTTTGAAGTGTAGTTTAATTAAAATGTACCTTACGCACCCTTGAATGGATGTTTGAAGAACACGTTAAAGCAAACAAAAAATCGACACTGTCATGAATGTAGTCTAGCCTGAACATTGCAATGTTTGTGTTGACATTATCTGAAAACGTGTGGCTTTCCCAAATGTTATGTTGAGAGGTGACTTAAAACAATGAGAGTGACAACTACCAACGTACGTGAATGCGTGTTGTCCCTGCTGTTGTCAAATTTGACGGTTTATTTGTAAATAAACAGTGTGTTGTGTGCGAGCGTCGGGTACTGAGCTGTTCGCTCCGCGGCGGGTGCCGGCCGACTGACGGGCGAACCGAATGGGAAAGAAAACCGGGGAAGCGCGGGGCGGCCGCACTACTCACTGGGAAATATTTTTCCTCTACGCACTCATTAGTTATAAACCCCTTTTTGACATCGATAGTTAGGCAGCCATTATTGATATGCTTGATGATAGATTGATGGCATACCTATTTATTTACTATGCCTGACAACTTAGAATTTATTCGATCAAATGCTTCGCGATCATTAATTGTTTTGATAAGGTGTATTGATCTTTGATCTAATCTAATTAAATTGGTTATTTATAACCTTTCTCATTTGTAAACAACCAGAAGTTGTGGGTGTCTTGATAATTAGGTACACTTAGTTTATACTTACAATTTTGAGGTTACATGCCATTGAGAGTTAACAATACATATAATAGACTATCCTATGCCCGCGGCTTCCCACGCATGGAGTTCGGTACTTGTCCCACGGCATTGTACTACCGGGATAGAAAGTATCCTATATGTTAATCCAGGTTATAAACTACCCGTGTGCCAAATTTCATCCAAATCCGTCCAGTATTTTTCGTGAGAGAAAGAGTAACCAAGTAGTAAAAAACCGTGATCGTGAGGATGGACAGATAGATATATCCATCCATCCTCACACAGTTTCGCATTTAAAATATTACTTCTTGATATATTAGGAGAATTGTATACCTAATAGATGAAAACATACGTTTTTTTCAGTAAAATAAGCGAAGTCATAATGTTAATACTAGAAATAACGACAAATTAGATCAGCAACGTTTCAGATTGTCAAAAGTACGCAAATTTTTATGGGGTACTGTGGTAAACTCTATACTAATATTATAAAGCTTGTTTGTTTGTTTGGTTGAACGCTCTAATCTGAGCAACTACTGGTTCGAAAAAAAAACTTAGTTTGGATAGCCCATTTATCGAGGAAGGCTATATAACATCAATGACCAATAGTAGTGGAGCATAAATGAAAAATGTTGCAAACAAGGGGAAAATCTCGCGCAGACGAATTTTCGCGGGTCTTTAGTGTTATAATAAAATACCACTTGATATTCAACAAATTAATGAGAAGAAATTTAAAACATAGATAAAACGAACACTTTGTAAGCGAGCATATTATAAATTGGAAACTATACCTATCTAAACTAATATTCTAAAGAGGAAAGATTTGATTGTTTGTTTGTATGTTTGTTTGTTTGCATTGAATAGGCTCCGAAACTACTGGTCCGATTTGAAAAATACTTTCAGTGTTTGATAGCCCATTTATCGAGGAAGGCTTTAGGCTATATATCATTACGCTACGACCAATAGGAGTGGAGCAGCAATGAAAAATGTTGCGAAAACGGGGAAAATGTGACGCAAACGAAGTTGCGCCGGACAGCTAGTCGTTGATAAAATGCTTGGTTCAATGCTGGTCCTCCTACACAGCCACATAGGCTCACGAACTAGGATTTTAATATTTGGAAGAGATGCTCCCCTCGAGTTCTTTCTTTATTTTTGAATACTTATTCGCCATTGTTTAATATAAATTAGAAGCATTATTGATTTTTTTGTAAATGTGAGTAGGAGTAGGCACCTTAGAGATTTTCTATTTCCATTTGGTTAATAGGGCAATTTCTGCATTGTAATTAAGAAGCAACATTATTGTATCCAGGACTAAGTAACATCTAACTTATTTTGAAAACACTGTCCATGGAGTATCTTGCCCATTCTTCTTCATGAGACCTACGATTTTGGAATGGGAAACTACAGTCTATTCATAGTTATTATGCCTGTGGCAGGACTGTAGGTAGCTTATTTTTGACTATGCAATGCTGTCATGGGTATAGAAAAAATTGCTTTGTGTTTGACTTTGTAGATTAAGAAATAGAATAAGTCTTTATCATTTTGACATAATCAATAAGGATACGAATAAAAAAACACTAGGTTTATTTCTAAATATTATTAAGTCTAGATTTGACCCATGAACTTAAATTTAAAGTGCACATACTAAAATTCTATCATAGAAAATTCAAAATACTTACATTTTCTTTTGGGTTTCGGAGTTTCCGGACTTGCTGCAGAAGTATCAGTTGCTGACACAAAAGTAAATAAAAATATGAGTAATATTAATAACAAAATGGTTTAAAATATGTTCGCCTTTTCTCCAATGACATTATAAAGGTATGCACCAATTTTAATCTTACCTGACATTTCACATTCATTACAGAAGACTTTAGTGTGGATTATACATCAGCGTTAACTTTTTTGTACAAACATTGCATTTCATTTGTGATTTAAATGATCTTTTAAAGTTTTTGAAGCAAATCGGGATTTTTTGGCAGTTTATAACCTTTAAAATGTACGAGAGGAACCTTATTGCTTTTCATTGACGTTCGTGTTTTTTTTTACCAGCCAGTGTTTAACCAAAAAGTTTTTAATACTTTTAAAAGGTTTGATATTAAGTGGAATTGATTTTAAACTTCAACCAACTTATATATGCAGGTACCCGTAAACAGAGAACTAAAGTATTGTACATAATAATTTTTTTCTTGGCAGGCAGCTGTACTTCAGTGACTTTGCCATCGTTGTTACTATTCATTTACATAAGATAATTACATAAAGTGTAAACTTGCTTGAAATATATTTTATTTAAATTCAGAGGACGTTACTTTAATATAGGTAACGAATTATTTTAATTTATTGCACTTCTATTGCAACGATTAAATTACTTTCATTTAAGTAAGATTACAAGTTTGGTAAGTTCGAAATGTCAGTGAGAGATTATGTTTTAAGGTGGAAGCGACGGGGTGGCCCGCGAAATTATTATTTTTTTAGGTTTTTTGCAAATTTTCGGGCAGTGTTAGTTTTTATGTTGAATATTATACGCGGCCGTAACTAGTATGGCTTTACTGAGTTATAATCATTAAAATCATCAATACAACACCTGTTAGTTCATTTAACCCCATAGAATGACTTTTTCGTGAAATAGTCATTCATTGGGATTCATCATCATTTCAGCCGAAAGACGTCCACTGCTGGACATAGGCCTCCCCCAAGTGTCGCCACATTGACATAACATGGGGGGTTTTGCCATAATTGGGATTAAATGAAGTTAAACGGGTTGTATTGATGATTTTAATGCCTAAAATTATGTAAATAATTATGAATTATATAAATACGTACGTTTTACGGCCGCGTATAATATTTTATTCAACATAAAACCTGACACTGACCGGCAAATTGCAAAAACGTAAGAAAATTTTAACTTCGCGCGCCATCTTGTCGCTTCCACCTTAAGGCCTACTTAAGGTAACTGATGTTAAATGTCAACATTGATCGATATCTGAAGCAAGTACCCACACTATTGGCTTCTGCTGCAAAACCGGGTTGGAAGATTTATTAGCGAACTAGCGTTTGCCCGCAGGCTTCTCTTGCGTTGTAATCGGTAATTCTCCCATGGGTATGTTGAAAGAACACTCGGGAATAATGTAGCTTCCCATCGATTTATTCCGTTCTAATACCAAAAACTAATACCACTGGTTTTTGTTTTAACTTTGATTGAAACAAATACCAGCGGTATTACTTGTTGGTATTTTAGCGTAATAAATCTTCCCGTCAGTCCAAGGATCGAATGGAATTGGATCAGCAGTCCCTTTAACCCTGTAGGTTGCTGCTCCCAGAAGTATATTTGTGAAAGGACTGTTTAGGGCAACGGAACGAGAAAAAACCGGCCAAGTGCGAGTCGAACTCGCACACCGATGGTTCCGTCCAAAAATTATTAGAAATATTTTTATGAAATGATGTACCTAAAAATTTACGGCTTTCGCAATTTTTCCTATAACTGTGTTATAAGACGTTGCTTCGTACCAAATTTCAAGATTTTGAGTTCACGGGAAGTACCCTGTAGGTTTGGATTCCCTTGCGAGTGTCGAAATTTGCGGCATAAACGGCTGTATCTTTTGATTGCGTTGGCTTCGAAGTTTGAATTTTTCACAGCTCCAAGGGGCTTGATACCTCCACGCGTTCCTGAGAAAAAGCGTCTTGACAGACAGACGGACAGACGGATGGACAACAAAGTGATCCTATAAGGGTTCCGTTTTATCCTTTCGAGGTACGGAACCCTAAAAACAATTGAAATAGTCTTGTTATTATTATCCATTATTCCGACATAACATACACATACGTGCCATATTTTTTCTAGAAATATAAACACCATGCAATCTACAGAAATTCTTAAAAAGAAAATAGTATTGTGTTTTTTTTGTTTTGTTATTATTTTATCAATGGGCATTATGAGTGGGTTGGAATATAAGTATATAATTGGGTCCTAAATACCTAGATATAATAGGGTTCCGCTGCTATAGTGATGTCATAGTTCGCTTGGACTCGACAGTTAATGAAGAGATCTACGTTGATTAAACTGCCAGGAAAATTATGTGATTTATAATGTCGTTATTCGAGAGTATTGCTATGTTTTTGTTATTGATATCAAGTGTTTTATATGTGTCTTCTTATGTATTAGTCGAGCCTATTGAAGTTGCAGCTGTTACAGAAGTTGTGGAGGTATGATTCTTTGTCTTTATTTTTTTTCTGGTTTCAATACTTCTTATGGCTATATAATTTTTTAAACTGACATGGTCAGTCATGGTTCTTATGGCTAAACAGAGAAAATGTGTTTAACCCCTACACTAATAGATTCTGAGGAGTAATTGCGTAACACACTTACGCACGGCAAACAATCAAGCTCTATAATACCAGTTGATGCGGATCTTTCACCGTATTGGAATTCTAAACATAGCGAGGCCATTTTATACTGAAACAGTATAAGCTTTATTTTGGCAATTCAACAATATGTATCGCTTATTTGACTTTGTTGAAAAGACTTATTTTCAATTCCTCAAAGTAATCGGGTTGAAAGTAATAAGGCGCTGCTCTGCGTCAAGTTTTACATAATTATAATGTTGTATTTTCTCTTATTCAGGTTAATATTTTTTATGACAACACTATGTCAGCGTTTCAGCTTGCATCTATGGATAGCTTCGATGGCAGACAGAAAAAAGAAAGAGTGAAGAGAGCTGTAAAAGCAAACCTGGGTATAGTTTATTTGTCCTATAAATAACATAATCGACAGTTGAAAAGTGACAACTTTCCTTTTAAAGTGTCTCAATATTTTTCTTAATTTGAAATATTTTGATAACAGCTTCAATAACCGTATAACGCAATCTCTTGCGCAATCTATAATAGGTAGAATTAAGTATGTACCTACATCGCATAATAAACTGTTGATTTTGCGTATAGTCAGTCCTGCATGGATCTCTTGGCGCGTGGCCATAGTCGAGACTAAACCATTGCCGTCTTTATTTTTTCTTCCTTCCACAAATGTTTATGACAGCGCCCTCCTGACAATGTCATGTCATTCAAGCGCCAGAATAATCAAGCTGCACAGGGTATATATGTTCTGTGAGCTGCACTATACATCAGTACAGGCACTTTTGAAAGTCAAAAACAAGAAGATGAAGCTACAGTCCCAGTCACAGGGCATAATAACTTGTGTAAGAACTGTAGTTGCCCATTCTGAAGCGTAGATATTTTACAGTAAAAATTAGATATCAATTGATAAGGTAACCTATTGCAGTATGGAACTGCCTACCTGTACTACCCTTCAGGGGAGTTGCCAGCAGGTAGGTAGGGGTTCGAAAATAACAAGAGTTATAATATTTTAGCCTAAAAATTCCGTGGCCATGTCATGTTTCAATGGCAGAGAGTTAAAAAATAGGGAACACTGGCCTGAACCATATCTAGGGTGGTGATAGCCACAGCTTCCATGCACATTCAACAGCTCCAGGTCCAGGATCTTTAGGTCAGATAGTATTCAGCGTAGGGTAGGTGTTTATCTCCTTGCAGTAGAGTATCTTCTCCGAACTTCTTCCTTCGACGCCAGGAATCATGACGTGGGGAAAGGGTTCTAAGGCGATATCGTACAACGAATCATCAACACCGTGTCAATACGTACACCGTGTAATAGTAATATGAAAGTGATGACAGTTTTTTTTTTCCTTTCAGCAAAAGTGTCGGATTCTGCAAAACTGACTCCAATTCGACTGATGCGTCTCGTAATATTGTATTTTAGAAATATGTTTTCTTCAAACCCTATCGACGGGGATCCAGCATTGACCAATACTGACTTAGCGCGATATATTGCTTACATCGTCAACAACAAAGTAGAAGCAGTGAAAGGGACGCGCGACAAACTACAGATAGATCAAGTTGGAGGATCTTCATAATGATGAAGAAATTAAAGCGTCTACAGACACAACAGACGGTTTAAGCTATTTATACTTTTAATATTTTAAAGGAAACTTGATTTTATTAACATTAATGTGGTTTTATTTATTCGTAAGTATAAACGTCGTTTAGGCATTTGTCAATGCAGTTAAAGGCTCCATAACACGAATTGATTTCCGCCTCGGCTGGAATAACAAAGTTTCCCCACTTGAATCAAAATGAAATATTTCCTTTCTCTTAAGTGTACATATAAAATAAGACCAGCTATAAATTCGAAATGATGTACTGATGTACTTTAAAGGTTTTATATCGTAAAACTGTTTATTTTTCAGTTTCCATATTAGTTAATATGTGTTTAATTAGAGATCGGATTTTATGCGAATGCGTGTTTGCATATACATATGCATAATAATCCGATTATTAAAGTATTGCATATTTTAAACTAAATCGGCTTATCGAGCCTTTGCGCAAGTTTCCTATAATTTTAACTGTATTATCAAACTAAAATGTGCTAGAGGTGATACACCTAAATTAAATGAATAGTATAGTGTATTTTTACAAATGAAAGGCTAAATCATACTACCTATTGAGAATTAGATACTCGATTTTAAAGGAAGAAAAAAATGATTAATATCTCATGTAAAATGTAGTAGGTCAGTTATTTTTATTTGTTATTTTTTTTTTTGTTTGTGTTTGTATTTGGTTGCAATGTTTTCGGTGTCACTGTGGTGAAGCTGTTAACAGCATCGGCCACCACGGCTTGTCATGCAGCCGAAATACGGGCCGTTTTGCACACGAACGTAAACGACATCGTCCGACGAGCATACGTCACCATATCGGCGTTCCAGATGTCTTGGAACCCAAAGCGACTCTAGCAAAAGACCGGATGGCATGACTTTGTTTGAAACTCTCCGAATTCTCACAGGATTTTAAGGACATTTCTAAACGCCTAGTTGACGCTTCCTGTGACCTAAGGTCTGGGTTTTACCTCGTCCAGAGGCTCAGTGTTGCCGTACAACGTGGCAACGCCACGAAAATAAACTATTAGCAGTTTATGATTAATAGTCAAATATTCAAGTTTTGTTTACAATAATTTCAATACATTAAAACATAACATACATCCATACATAACTTAACCCTCCATCCCCGAAGTGTGTTAGGCAGAGTTGTTCCCACACTCCGACAGTTGTGCTTAGTCTCATGACGATATTAATAAACGATATTTTAAATAAAAAATCATGAGCATCATCATTGTTTTTTTTTCCTACGTGCTATCGAATATCTATTATTTCGTTTCGATTTGTTTCTAGTCTTATAATTAATCATCTTTGCAAATGTATAAGTTAGGCTATTTTATAAATAAGTTGTTGGTGTGCCTTGTGTATAAATAAGTAAAACTATAAGTTGGCAAAATAATAATTTGGAAGGTGATACATTCTTATCACCCTCCAAATTATTATAATCGCAAATATTATGTTCCTAAATGGAATTGCTAATTTAGTGGGTAATACCAGGACCGCGTAAGCTATGTGATATTTCACTGAGCTATCGTAAGGAGCTAAATCCGACGACAGTCTCGAATTATATGGAGTGCATCAAATAATAATATGCGGGACATATCTAGTTTGTGACTTTCTTTCTTTGCTGTGGGCGGGGTTCTACTTAATGTATAAAAGGCTCGTCAGGAGATCAACGCGCGTATTACAGAGAACACTTTTGTGCCTCCAATATGAAGGTACGTGTTTTAACCTTGGATATATGCTATAAATACATATCAAGTGACAAGAAGTGATTTTGTGATATTTCGACTTGTGAATTTGGAGTGAATTATGTAGTGACTGTAATTTAAAGGTTTAACTAATAAGTATTCACTTTGCGGCTGTCTTTTTCTTTACTCAAATCTAGCATTTGTTCCGGCTTTACTCGCATAATGGTCGGATATTAAACAAGGTGTTGTTTTGCCTCCTCGTCAAAATTCAAGAGGATGTTACAAAAGTCTTAAATAATCAATTAAAATTACGGTACCTAGTTAATTATTAATAAACGCAGATTTTTGGGTTGTTAAACTTTTGTAGTATTTCAGAATAACCCTCTTAAAGTGATTTAGGGAATACGGAATTATCAAATTACCGTTTGAGATTGTTTAAATGTATGAAAGCGCGATTATAGAGCAAGGATCAGACGGGCCGCGTTTAAAACACAGATGGTTCAAAAATACCGATTTTTGTAAATAAAATAAAAAAATCCCACCCAATTCATTATTGGTTCGGGACGAGAACTATTAGCATAGTTACCTCCTTGAATTTGACGAGGACGGAAAACAACACCTTGTATAAGTATATCGGCCTGAGACACGCGGGGACAATGTAACTTCCAATTGGCAAAAGTATTTTCAGAATCGATTCGATCCAAACTCACAAACCTTATATTACTAGCGACCCCTTATATTATTTCCGCGGTGCCACGTATCGGGTCAAAAACTATCCTATATTTCAAGCTGGAACCAACCATAAACATTCAAAAACTGTATGGAGATTTGTGTTTACGAACATCTCGTGATTCTTACATATTTAATACAAGCGTCCCACCCCTGCTTCACAAGTTATTTATTGCATCATATTTAAGTTTATTATTAATGTAATATACAACTTACGATGTAACACAGACATCCCTACACGAAAGACGTCTTTGTTATTATGAAGAAAAAAAAAACACGTTGTATAGCGACTCGCTTATTTATATGAGAAGATAGGCAAAATCTATGTAAAAAGTAAGATGTTCACAATAAATAATGATAAAAATATTAAATGAAATATTTAAAAATAACAAGAAGAAGTCATCTTTTATGCATCCCCTCGCAGGACAAGCACAAGAAATCGGAACAAGCTTATCCAAACGGGTGCATTACCTTTATGCAAATTTTGAAAATAGTGGAAATCATCAGGATTTCTATGAATCTACGTTTAAGCACATAAGCCTTCCGTGATAAATTCTCAATATGATGGTTAAAATTGCATCATGCTTTGAAGCATTATTATGCTTCTTTGCATAGTAGTAATTAATATACAAGGTCCTCAAGGTAATGCATCGTCGTCAAAATTCAGGATGTTGTCACAAAAGGCATAAATAATCAATATAAATTACGGTACCCGGTTCATTGTTAAAAAAAAACTGCTTTTTTTGTTGTTTATATTTGTCAGTATTTCAGAATAACTCCCTATACGTGGTTTAAGGAATAAGAAATTATCGAATAAACGTTTTATTTAGTTTGTCTGTGTGGAGGCGCGGTTATAGGACGAGAATCGGACGGCCCGCGTTTAAAACACACTAAGTTTCCATTTTAATATTGATTCGGGACCAGAATCATTAGCATAGTTACCTCCTTGAATTAGACGAGGATGCTTAACAACACCTTGTAGATTCATAGAAACCCTGATGTTTTGATTAGCTCTCCTATTTTTTAAACTAGTAAAGTTTTAAAAACTACAGATGATTTGAAACGATTTCGGTTGCAGAAAATGTCTCCTTTTGAGGTAGGTAACTTTTTAAAGCAAAAAATAGTCGATGAATGTAAGCGAAGGTGTTTTGGAAAGTTCTTCCCAAGAGGCTAAAATATCTTATTGAACCTATAAAACGCGCTTGTCGAGGTTGGTCTGTGGATGGTGACCATCCAATACATACCGAGTTTCCTGCGTATTTCGGAAAGCACGTTAAGCCGTTGGTCCCGGCTATCATTTATAAATCTTTAATAGTCGTTACAGGTAGTCAGTGGCTCAAAAGTCTGACAACCAGTCTTATGGAAGGGTATCGTATTACCCAGTACGAACTGGGTTATGGAGGTCAGATAGGCAGTCGCTCCATGTGTAATACTGGGATTCAGCTGCATTCGATTAGACTGGAAGTCGACCCCAAAAGAGTTGGGAAAAGGCTAGGGAGATGTTAGCTAGTAGGCTTCCCAACTACTTTAAAATACTTTGTTGGCTGACCGTGGTGTCAGTTACTTTTTCTCTTGTATCGGCACGAACAGTTCAGACGCGGCACAATTTTTTTTCTAAGTAGGGATTTTACATACTTAACATTTATTTGGTCTGACAAACAAGTCAATCTATTTTCGTGCAGTGCCAAGAGCAGTTAAATTACATTAAAAAGGTAACAAAAGGTCGGTAATCTTTTCAGTTAAAGAAATATTGGCCTTCTAGTATAGGATCCCGATATACAACGACCTTCACCGAGCTGGTTAATGGATAAAACTTATTTTATATTTAATTTAATATGTCAATAAATATATTTCATATGGGTTGGCTAAAAAATTTCAGTCACAACTTTTTTTTTAACATTTTGCCGGTTTGATTAATAGACAAATTCCACACCAACCGAAAGTATAAAGCCCATAGAATATGCAAACGTTAGGTTGCCTTGTCATTTCCCGTCACAACTCTCGGGTAAGCAGGTACTCGTATAAACAGGTAAATCGATACTATTTACTTGCACCGGTCTGGTTAATGAATAAAAAAGGCAACCTAACGTTTGCATATTTTATGGGCTATAAACTTTTGATTGGTATGGAATTTGTTTAAGAAACAAACCGGTAATATGTTACATTTTTTTTAAATTTGATTATTAATTAATCATATCCTGGACATAATTTTTTTAGACAACCTATTTGCAATATAATAGGTCTTTACCTATGAAATTGCCGTATTGCAGTACAGACTTTTTCAAACAAAAAAAAGTTTTGATTGGCTATGAGTTCTAAATTCAAATTAATTTTGTTTTAAAAATATGACATTCTATTTACAAAATCAGTCTTTTGTTTATTGATTAGCGTTGTTTTTTCATTACATTTCAACATTTTTCCTCATAATGGATACTTTGAAATTTCGTGTAATTATGGAATATGAGTTCCGTCGTGGCACCAACGCGGCACAAACGACCCGTAACATCAACGACGTTTACGGAGAGAACTGTACAAACGAACGCACAACCCGTTATTGGTTTGCTCGGTTCCGTTCTGGGAATTTTGACTTGAAAAATGAACCTCGTGGTCGTCCGGAAACTTTGGTCAACAATGATGAATTAAAGGTGATTGTTGAAGCTGATGAAACTCAATCTACAGCTGAGCTGGCAGCAGCTTTTGATGTTAGCATTAAAACAATACTGGTCCATTTGCGACAGATTGGCAAGATAAAAAAGCTTGATAGATGGGTGCCCCACGAACTTAACGATCGCCAGCGCAACGTACGCGTCGAGACTTGCCTTGCGCTGCTTAACAGGCACAGAAATGAAGGAATTTTGAACTGAATTGTTACGTGCGTCGAAAAATGGATTCTTTTTGACAATCGAAAGCGCTCAGCAAGTTGGTTAGATCCTGGTTCGGTACCAAAGCAATGTGCAAAACGAAAAATGACCCCTAGAAAGGTGATGGTCACAGTTTGGTGGTCTAGTGCTGGTGTGATTCATCATAGCTTTTTACAAAACGGCGAGAGCATTACTGCAGATGTGTACATTGAAGAACTGACCACAATGATGGCGAAACTCGCACGTCTGCAATCAGCTTTGGTCAATCGGTCGTCTCCACTGCTACTTCACGACAACGCGCGGCCCCATACTGCACAACAGACCGTCTCTAAGCTGCATGAGTTGGGTTTGGAAGCTGTCCCTCATCCGCCATACTCACCAGATCTTGCGCCTTCCGACTATTACTTTTTCCAAAATTTGGACAACTTTTTAGCGGGAAAAAAATTCAATTCCCGAGAGGCAGTACAAAACGCCTTTGAAGAGTTTGTTGTCTCCCGTCCAGCTGATTTTTTCAAGAAGGGCATCCATAAACTGCCACAGCGTTGGCAAAGATGCATTGATTGCAGGGGTGATTACTTTGAATAAAAGAAATAAATAAGTTCGAAAAAAAAATACTTTAACTTTTTTCAAACAAAACGGCAATTTCATAGGTAAAGACCATATTTATTGACATATTAAATTTAATATAAAATAAATGAATAAAAAAAGGCAACCTAACGTTTGCATATTTTATAAGCTTTATACTTTTGATTGTTATGGAATTTGTTTATTAACCAAACCGGTGAAATGTTACAATTTTTTTATTTCATTATTAATTAATCATATCCTAGACAGAATTTTTTTAGACAACCATATGCAATATATTTATTGACATATTAAATTTAATATAAAATAAGTTCAGCTCGGTGAAGGTCGTTGTATACCGGGATCCTATGCTACTCGCTAAAATAAAAAATACGATATAAAATGTATTCATAAAAACATTGCAGGTAC
Source organism: Cerastis rubricosa (assembly GCA_949152445.1). Classification (NCBI taxonomy): domain Eukaryota; kingdom Metazoa; phylum Arthropoda; class Insecta; order Lepidoptera; family Noctuidae; genus Cerastis; species Cerastis rubricosa. The sequence continues at coordinate 10,725,176 of OX424525.1, read as the reverse complement.
TAGTAATCACTTTATTATGCGCGTTTGCAAGCTGTGGGGCAAGTGGGTCGGTGGCCTGGCCTGGTGCAATCGCCGTTTCGCAACCACTCCTGAAGACCATCATTCCTGGGGAGACTAAGACAACCGCTTATTCCACCACGCAGTACATTAACGCGGTAAGCTCTCTAAACATAACATACCATCACGGTAAGGCAGAAGTGTATCTAGAAATATAGCCCCACATTTCACAAGTTATGGTTTGAAGTCCCATGTAAAAGGGGAAGAGCCTATTGCAACCAACCAGCCAGATTTCCAGACCCCCGTGGTTTTTACTGATAAATTCTCGATGGAAATACATAAAAATACTGGCTGATCTGTAAATATAACGCAAGACCTCAAGCTCAGCACTCGCGCTTGCGACTACAAAGCGACGAGGCAATAAGCTTTCTGTTACTTGATTAATTAATTACCAGGCTAAGGGCACTGGATGAGGACCACTAAGTTTTCATAAACTAAAGCAGACCCCAATGTCACAGTGAGTACGAAACGAGACAATAAGGCATTGATTTCATATTTTAAATGGTTTGGTTCAATTATCGGCGCCTGTCTAAGTACGAATAGTATGTTGCATGCCGTCAGAAAAACAGTTTTTTTTTTAAAGATTGTTAAAGTACCGATTTAAGCGCACTAAGAAATACTTTTATTTGATTGTTCGACAGTTGCCAGCACCGTACGCATTTGCCAGTCAGCCACAGTATGCGTTCCACCAAGTGCCTCAAGTGAGCTTCGCGTCTTACCAACCAGCAGCGTACTACCCAGTCGCAGGACACTCCTACATCCCAGCGGCTAACATCTTCTACCCTTCAGTGCCTTCTTATACTCCAGTGTTAGGAGCTGGACAGCCGGCTGCTCCTGCTTATCCTCAAGGTTCACCGAGTGCCCCCCCAAGTCAGCAGGCCGGTGATGCTGACTCAGCCGTAGTAGACTTGGCAGAGCAGCAAAGACAAGAAAACCCAGAAGTTTCAAACCCATCGCCTTCCCAGCCCCCATCCTCAGAACCCTCTCAGCCAGCTGCTCCTCAGTTCCCTCCGTACCCACCCTCCAACTTATTCCCGAATTTCCCAAACTTTCCTCAAGGACAGGCTCCCGCATTACCGGAATTTCCGCAGATTCCCCAAATCCCAGGATTCCCACAAAATCCGTTCCCCCAAGAACCTTCCTCCCCGCCATCAAATTTCCCCGCCGGTAACAATGAGGACAAGGGTTTGAGTGACGAAGATACGATAGCTGTGGAGTCCGCCTAAACGTCATTTAAAAACTAAGTCAGCTTTATCCTTATTTCATTAAATACAAAAACCATATAATTGTGATGATTGCAATTCCGTAATTACATTTTATGATAGGATTTAGACTACCGAAATTCAATAAACTCATTGAGATATTGTTCTATTTTTATTTAGCACCCATATTATTATGTGCAGCTGAGGGAAAAATGACAGGGAAGAATGGAAGAAAGAAACGTGTTGCTCCGACCCCAAGTAAATAGGACAAGGGAAGGAAGATGATGATGATGAAGATGTGCAACTGAAAAAAACCGGCCAAGTGCGAGTCGGACTCGCGCACGAAGGGTTCTGTACCATTATTTATAAAAACGAGCAAAAAAAAACACTTTTTTGTATGGGAGCCCCCTTAAATATTTATTTTATTCTGTGGTTAGTATTTGTTGTAATAGCATCAACAGAAATACATAATCTGTGAAAATTTTAACTGGCTAACTATCACGCTTCATGAGATACAGCCTGGTGACAGACGGACGGACGGACGGACAGCGAAGTCTCAGTAATTGGGTCCCGTTTGACCCTTTGGGTACGGAACCCTAAAAACGTCTCCCTGTTTTCTATAACAGTCGATTTAAATCTCATCTTACGGAGTCAAACTCAAAACAACAAAAATGGGCAAATGTGGCGAAGGTGTAGGCTGTTACTACGGGTCTGAATAAATGAGTTTGGACATTTTCGAAAAGATATTCAGCACGATTGAAAGTTATTCTCTTTGATAGTTGAATTTTACGGATTATTAAGTTGTTAAGGGGAGGATTCTGCTGCTTTATTCGGTAAATTGTAAATTGTTTAATCATTATGTCAAATTACGGAATAGTACTGAACGATTTTTCAATTATACACCTATGTTGAAGTAAAAGGAAGGAAATATAATTTTTATAAATGTAACATTTTATTCCTTCCATTTAGTTTGAAACTTCACACAAATACTTATACACCCATGGAGATCCCATGAACGCAGAAGTTGAAACTTTTCCTGTTTAAAGTATCTTACCATATGTAAGAACAATTGGTTATTATGAAAAGTCCATCTTTGTGGCTTTTGGCAATCAAACGTGAGCCAAACAGCTAATAAGTTAGCTCTTTGATGATTCACCTCCTGCCAGATAGTTTGTTTTTGCACCCACCGCCAGACTGCAAAGGATGTGTGAAAACTATGTACTGTAAAGCCACCATTTATTATGTACCTACATCTTTCATTACCCTGGCGGTTGAGTGAATGTCATGCTCACTTAAAAGTCACGCTGGTGCATGATGCATGGTGGCGGGTGTGTCGGGTCATTTAGTTCCCTTCAAAATGGTTGAGTTGAATGATGGCTGATACATGCGTCATGTTCATGAACGGACGTTGCCAGTTGTGACTGGTCATCTCTTAGCTGCCACGGTTTATTTTAATTACTTTATTTTCGAATTACTGATTTAATCTTTAACTCAGGACGCTCTTAACTTGTCCGTATTTCTACATCGTTCTCACATACTAGTAATTCTCAACACGAATGATGTAACCAAGATTTTGTAACATATTTAGATTTAAAAGAGTGTCCATGGAGTTTCTTTCATTCTTCTCCATAGAGATCTACGCTTTGGAATGGGCAACTACAGTACTTTCACAAGTTATTATGTCTTGTGGCTGGGACGGTAGCTTCGCGTTTTTTTTTTGTTTTTTGATTTTCAAAAATGCACGTTATGGTCTAATTGAAATAAGTGCTTTGAGTTTGAGACACCTTATAAGGTATGATAAATTGTGATTTACGTAATTTCATTAAATCTGTATTTTATACATGTTACTTGGGTAACGAAGCGGTTTCCCAAACTGCGAGACAGTTTTGATGGTTCCATCCCAGGATCAAGTTTTCATAATATCCAATTATTCTTACCTATATGTAGGTACTTCGACAGAAAAAGATAAAGCTTTTACAAACGCAGATCTGACGGTCACGGCCGTCTATTATTTAAGTAAGTAATAAAGTCGTAAGGATCCATGCGTGTAAAGGCAAAGCCTTTGACACTGTCTCTGTTTCTGTCTAGGAAGAATCCCAGTACCTGGTTCCCTTGGTCTAGCTCTTCTGAGACATAATCGGTCAGGCTATGCACCGCATCAGCTGTGGATAGTTTGGCTCTGAAGCCAAATTGCGCAGGTGACAAGAAGTTGTTTTTTCTAGGTATTTAACTAGTATGTTATTTATAATTATCTCGAGGATTTTTGAGATTGAGGGGAGTAATGATATTGGCCTCTAGTTTTTAACCAAGTCCCTCTAGTCATCTCTAGATTTATAGATAGGGATGACAACTGTCTTTTTTAGACAAACAGGGAAAATTCAGTTGTAAAGACAGATTCGAAATATATGCGTTAAGGTACGGACGGTACCAATACATGCTTAAAGAGTTTAAGGATCTTATTGCTTATATTATCTCATCCTGCCTACTACACTGCATAGTCAACTTTAAGACGAGAAATAATTCGGAATATTTCGTTTTCGTCAGTGTATTCAGCGTGGCAAATGATTTCAGGTTATTGTTGTTGTTAAATTTTTGGAAAGATGGTTAGGGTCAATGTTTCCGAATCTGTTCGGCTAAAGTTTTCCCAACATTAACACAACCAACCAACATATTGGTTAATGTTAATGTCAGTTCTGAATGGTGTCGGACGTAAAGAAGAGCACCATCCCATATCTTCCCGTGGGTGTCGTAAGAGGCGACTAAGGGACTTGCCAGAGAGTGGGCAGCAGGGTTCTCTGTGCTTTTGTAACAACCGTACTGCGATCGCCAACCCGCCTGCCAAGCGTGGCGATTATGGTAAAACCTATTATAGCCTATGTCCAGCAGTGGATGATTTCGGCTGAAATGATGATGATGATGAATGTCACCTGTAAGTACTACATTCTTAAATTGGCTAAGTGCTTGAAATATCTGGTTTAGGGAACTATGGAAAGAGGCTAGGTTTCTTGCGGAAGGAGAGCTATACAAACCAATTATCATCAGTCATATCATTATAGGTCAGGTTCTTCGACTTTGACCTTTAATGATTCCTTAGCAAAGACAACGATACCATCATTTTGATTGTGTTTAATCTTAGTGTACAGTAAGTTGAATCCTGGTATTGCCGGGAGGTTATCGTGGTGCTTTAATAGCCAGCACTCTGTTAGAACCATAATATCACAAGTAAAGTTAAGTCTATGAAGAAAAATGTTAAAGCTATGTTTTTACTTAATAATAATAATCCGCTTTGTGAGGCGGGCATTCTTGGGGACAGGAATCAGCCCTCAAGAATACAAGTCCCGAGTCACAGAGCGCATCGACTTCCTGAAGCAGAAAGTTTATGCATGGGCGAACCGTATTCGGCGGTATAAGCGCAGGGTTGATCGGTACTCGCAGAATCGCATGTTCCGGAGTGATGAAAGGTGGGTATACAGAGATCTGGAGCTACCCAAACAAAATGTGACAGACGTATGCCGTCCAGATGATGCCACCACTAGTTCATTCTGGCGCAGCATCTGGTCGGTGCCCGTCTGTCATACTGAGGCTGACTGGATACGAGATGTCGAGCGAGTGTGTGAATCTATACCAGAAATGGAAAAAAATATAATAACACCGTTAGATGTTGCCAGAGCAGTTCGTCCGTTACCGAACTGGAAATCTCTGGGACCGGACGGACTGCACAACTTCTGGCTTAAATGGCTGAGTAGTTCACACACTCGCCTGGCATCTCAATTCCAGTCAGGCTTAGAGTCTGGGTCGCTACCAGAGTTTCTCACAACGGGTGTTACCCACCTGCTTCATAGTCCGGTAGTCCTGCGGAACCCAGGAATTATAGACCGATCACGTGTTTGGCGACGGTTTATAAACTTCTTACATCCATTTTGAGAGTGAAGATTAACAAGCACATCGATAGTAATTCCATTATGTCGGCCTCTCAAAATGGATGTAGGAATGGGTCCCGTGGTACTAAGGAGCTACTCCTCATCGACATGGCCATTAGCCAACAGGTTCGTCGATCCCGCAAGGATCTGTCGACATGTTGGATAGATTACAAGAAGGCCTACGACTCTGTGCCACATACATGGCTCATGAGGGTGCTGGAGTTGTACAAGATTGATGCAACTCTACGCGCCTTCCTTGAGTCGTGTATGAGGCAATGGAGGACGGTCCTTCGATATCCAGGATGTCGACAGATCCAGGGGAACGATGAGCCTCTATGGATTAAACGGGGAATATTTCAGGGCGACAGTCTGAGTCCTCTTTGGTTCTGTCTAGCCCTGAAACCTCTAAGCACACTACTGGAGGATTCAGGTCTAGGCTACCGGTTGAGGAGAGGTGGTCAGGTCATATCTCACCTTCTTTACATGGATGATCTAAAACTCTTTGCCCCCAGCAAACTGCAACTGATGGAGCTACTGAAAGTAACTGAAAATTTTAGTAGTGCCATCAGGATGGAATTTGGTGTGAACAAATGTGCAGTCATGTATGTAAAGCGAGGGGAGATTATGGAATCCGAGGGACTTCAGCTCTCTGATTCCATACACCTAAGATCCCTTTCCTCATCCGAAAACTAAAGTATTTGGGTATGTCGGAAGCGTTAGGCATTAACGTAGCTGACATGAAGCAATCGTTGAGGGAGCGCTTCTTTGGTCGCCTGAAGAAGGTACTAAATAGCCTTCTTTCAGGCGGGAACAAGGTGCGCGCCTTCAACGGTTGGGTCATGCCGGTTTTAATGTACTCTTTCGGCATACTCAAATGGACTCAGACCGAACTGGACGCCCTGGATAGGAGAGTTCGTACACTGCTGACCGCAAACCGGATGCATCACCCACGATCATCGGTGATGAGACTGTACATCCCGCGGAAGTGCGGGGGTCGAGGCTTTTTAAACGCGAAGACACTCCACAACCGCGAGGTGTGCAGTCTCAGAGAATATTTTTTTTAAATAGAGGTGGGTATGCACCGTGATGTGGTCGCAGTGGACAAGGCACTCACCCCGCTGTCCATGGCTAAAGAGAACTGGCGCAAACCTGTAATACTGACTACCGATGACCGCAAGGAAATATGGCAAGGCAAGGTTCTTCACGGGCGCTTTTACCAGGCTCTTCATGGGTCCGATGTAGATTTTCTAGCGTCCGTGTCCTGGTTACGTTTCGGCGACCTCTTTGGGGAAACTGAAGGTTTTGTCTGTGCGATTATGGACGAAGTTATGCTGACGAACAACTACCGGAAACATATTATGAAGGACGGGACGGTGGACGTGTGTCGGGCATGTCACCGTCCGGGTGAGTCCATCAGACATATTATTTCTGGTTGTTCTAGTCTGGTTTACGGCGAGTACTTGCACAGGCACAACCAAGTGGACAGGATTATTCACCAGCAACTTGCCCTGAAATATAAACTTGTGGAATCTGAGGTACCGTACTACAAGTATGTGCCCGACCCAGTTCTCGAGAAAGACCATGTCACGCTGTACTGGGATCGGCCTATCATTACTGACAGGACTATTGTTGCCAATAAGCCTGACATAGTGGTGATAGACCGATCAGCGCGCCGCGCAATGATAGTCGATGTTACCATCCCGCATGACAATACCTCGTGAAAGCTGAGAAAGAGAAACAGATAAAATATCTCGACTTGGCTCACGAGGTTGTCGATATGTGGAATGTAGACTCGGCTATCATTGTGCCGATTGTCGTAACGGCCAATGGCCTTATGGCCAAGAGCCTCGACGAACATCTGTCGAAGCTCTCACTTGGCAGTTGGATCAAGAGCCAGATTCAGAAGGCAGTACTCCTCGATACGGCCCGCATTGTGAGGAGGTTCCTGTCTCTGCAGCCCTAACCACCGGTAGCTTGGACCCTGCTCCCGATACCGGTGGAAACCTGTTTTTTTATATTTTTAAATGTTTTTTTTAAATTTATTTTTTATAAGAAATATGTAAAAATATAAAAAATGAGAAGAAAAATTAATAAAGGACATAATAATATTAATCTATTTATTGTCAGGTTACAAAGACCCATACATAAATACCTTAACCTAAATATACATACTATATCAACAATTCTGTTAGTATATGAAGCTAAAAACTACGTTAGTATCATTGCACTTGCACGAATGTTTTGTGCGTTCGGGTGGAATTTGTCCGCGGAAGCGACGGAACACCACATCCTGTGGCCAAAAACTTTCTTCCAACACCAAATGGAGATAACATGTAGGTATGCGTACCACAAACGCCTTGAAATTGACGTTGCGGTGCGATTCCAGCAGCTGCACCCTTGGCGAGTACTTCAGTTTTTGGCGCACGTACTCCTCGATGTTCTCCGCCTCGGTGGTGTAGTGTAGGCGAGAGATGTATACCGGTACCGGTACCGGTTTTATATATATAATAAACACTATGTCGTGTATGTTTTGGGTTAGTATGGTAAGTGACTTTGGATACTGGGAAAGATATTGTTTGCGATCCTCAACCTCGCATGACTTTGAATCAGTTAAAATTCAGTTATCTATGTCGGTAATTAAATTAACATCCTTGTAGTAATGAATGTTTGGTTCATAATGAATGTCTTTGTAGTTTAGTTAAGTTATTGAATAAATGATTCACGTTACACACATTTTGTTTTCCCATTGTATCGTGAGTCTGTTATGTTTAATACTCAGAGTTTTTTTTTGTAGCTAAAGCAATTGTTTAAATTGTTGTTTTGAAAACAAAAATGATACAGATGCGTTATTATTGTAGCTAGTTTCTGTTAGAACGCTCAAAGTAAACGACATCTATTTTTATTAATTAGAAAACTTAGTATACCAAAACCAATACTTGTTAATTAAAATGTCATTATTCCTAGGTATCGAACCTTTATTTTTTGTGATTTTGTTTGTTTTAAGTTTGTGTTCTTTTACACTTGCTGCGCCTTCAGAAATTACGGTAGTAGCAGATGTTACACAGGTTTGATTCTTTCCCTTATATTTTACGTGCTATTTAGGTAATGTTCTATGGGAGAATTCACACGTACCACGACCTCACCACAAAAAGTGGTTAATCAGTGGTTATGTGTGAATAGTGTCGCTGCAGCTTCTTGCAGTTGCGTAGTGGCAATCCCTAGCGGGAGCTTTTAAACCCCTTGAACAATCCAACTGAAAATCTTCTACCTGCACGCGTAGCATAACCACTGTAGAAACGAGTTTTGTATATCGACATATTTATTAAACAAGTTTAATACAAACTTTCATTTAAGAACTATGCCCCACAAAACCGTTTTCACGGTTTGTCTGTGGGAACGGAACAATAAATGACAATAATAATATGTCAGTTTGTCGATTCTTCCGTCGACATAGCCCGTTTCTACGGCGGTCATGCTACGCGTGCTGTGCAAGCGTAACAGATTTGAAAATCTCTAAAAATACTTCGAACCCAAGTCGGCCGCAACAAAGACAATCTCTGCAGATGGGGGCAAATGGACGGCTCAGACCTCAAGTACGTATGCGTCGCCCCAGAGACAATTGCCCACCTTTCATCTTGCACCGCATCACTTCATACTTGATGATCTATAACTGCATCAGTGAGGTGAGTTCACGTGGCTGAGTTTTGGGTTGAACATAGTTGAACTTTTTGACATCGATACGCTAAGAAGAAGACTAGAAAATGTCGTTGTGGTGGCGTTTTTGCTAGTAGTTGCGGTGTGGTTACGTTGTGCTAAGTGTTTGTAGACAGATAGATCGACTTTGGCTTTCGTAGGGGCTTTCGCATCATTGCGTCGACGCAATGTTGCGTTTGCAATGTGGCGGAGTAGCTTCTGCAGGTTGCATTGTGCTTGCTATGTGGTCAATATCGCCTACACAGTTGAATATTGCAGCAAAACGTGGGCCGTGGGAATTAAACTATTAAGTTTCATGCAATTTACCGCCCGCCTACGTGTTGTTGTCGTATAATGTTAGTATAGACAAGCTGTTGCCCGCGACCTTCCTCTACGCTACTTCCCCATTTGAATCTGATTTTGTTAAATATTTCATGAGCTTTGTTTTTTTTTTGAACGGAACCCTAATCCTTTTTGTAAAATAAAAGTAGCCTGAGTTACTCCTTATAACATCAGCTGTCTTCCAGTAAAAGTCCGGTACGGAAGTCGTACGTTTCGATTATATTCATCTAGCTGAACGAACTTCCTCCTGCCTAGAACCACTGATTTTATTCATTTGTTTTGTTTTTTTAGGATTATTATTATAACTACTACATATACATACTTCGAATTGCTGATATGGGCAACATCGATGGAGGACCGGGAAAAACCAGAGTGAAAAGGAATGGTGCTGGTACGTTTCTTGAATTTTTTATACTTTTGTCCGTGCCCACAAACCAAGGCCTAGCGTGAGTCCTTTACTAGTACTAGTACCTTTTACATAGAAATATAATTTTTCGATCGAGTTAACGTAAACTTCAATTTGTACTGGCGCCATCTAGTGACAAAGATGGGAAACACAATAAAATTATACTTTATGAAAACGTGATTCAGTTTGGTCAGTTTTCTCAGTGTGAAAACTCCACGCTCACAACTTCTTCACGCCTTACGACATTACATACAAACTTTCAAGTCCTTATTTTTCGAAACGACTAAACCGATTTTAAAGAAACTTCATACGCATAGCAGGATACATAGGCCTAAGAAGTAACTTAAAGCATTTTCGAAAAATAGTGTTACAGGTAAGTTAGACCGATTTTAAATGATCTGTAAAATCAGAAATTTGCAATTATCTTTTTTTTAAAGAAATTTTGAAAAAGTTTTAAGTAACTTCTTAGACCTATGTATTTATTTATTTATTGTATCTTGCATAAGCGTATTCATTTTCATTAAAATAGGTTCAGTCATTTCGGAAAATAAGGACTAGAAAGTTTGTATGAAATGCTGTAAGGCCCCTAGCACACGGCGTATTTTAAACGCGCAGACGACGCGCGTATACGCGCTTCAAACGAGATTAGAACGCAACCTTGTAACCTAAGCACACGGGGCGATCGTGAAACGCGCGTCTGCTGCGCGTATACGCGCAGATGCAGCGATACAGACGCGCTGTAGTCGCTCGTAGCGTCCGCGTTTTTGTCAGAAACTCCTCGTCAATTGTGCCTCTCTCACCCCTCCTCTACCCCTCCTCCGACCCCTTGTACACGGTTCAAACGAGTGTATCGCGTTTTACGCGCGTTTGATTCTATAAAAACGCAAAAATCGGCATCAACGGCGCAGAAAACGCGTGTTCCTGAAACGCGCGTTGTCTGCGCGTTTAAAATACGCTGTGTGCTTATTGTCTAAGGTGTAAACGCTCTTAAGCTTTGTACAAATTATCAATGTAAAAGTACCACATAAGTACATAAATTGACCGTTTTTTAGGTAAATTCTCGGATGCTGCTTCGATGGGACCTATGAAAGTGGCGCAACTCTTTTTCTCATTGGTCAAAAATTTTTTTACTACTGACCCCATTGGAGGAAACCATCCTATGTCACGTACTATTCCAGGTCCCGTTGTACAACTAGTTAAGACAACAATTTTTGCGAAACTATTCCCCGACCTTAATGCCGATCATTAAACACTTTGACTTTGCAAACATGGATAATTGGTACATAGATGTTTTCATGATGAGTGCGAGTATATTCCTACTCATAAACTCTAGACATTCTAAATTTCAGGTCGGTAGTACAAAAAAATCAGAACTTTCATACAAACTTGCAAGAGTGCCTACACCTCCTAAATCCTGCCCTGTCGCAAAATCCGTTCTGAGCAGTCATCTACTAACTATAAACTACCTCCCTGCCCAATTTCAAGTTTGTAGCACAAAAATTTAAGACAAAATTGCGAGAACCCCTTTAATCAGGGTGCGTACCTTTTGATATATTAACAAAAGTTCTAATGATCGTTTGACCTATTTTCATTTGATATCATTTTTGATTAGTATAACGATGAAATGATATAATGAATTATTGATATAATTTCAGTTTACCTAATTTTATATGGTCGAATAAACATTTTCTATAACGCACATTTGAACTAATATTCAGTATTTAGTTCGTATATTATTCCTCATACATTCCTGCGTCAGATCTCCTATACGGTTGGTGAATCATGTGGGTTAGGTTAGAGCCATGACCATTAGCGATCACTTCTATTGTTGGTGAATTATTTGGGTTAGATGAGGTTATAACAGTATGATGTTTTCTGATATTTACTTATTCGCTACAGAATTTGGGCAGAAAATAAGTAAATATGAAAATTAGGTCAAATGAAAATCATATTAAATGAACGTTATACTAAATGTTTTTAGAGCAAAAGAAGTTAATATGTAAATTTTTTTATTAGATCACATGAAATCAGGTTATTTGTTTTTATAGCATATGAAAATTATATCATGTGAACGTTATTTCAAGTGATAATATATTATCTGTTATTATGGCATATATTACACACCCCTTTAATCCAGCCCTGTCGCAAAATCTGTTCTTAGCGGATGTCTACCTACTAACTGTAAACTACCTCCCTGCCAAACATATTTATACGTCAAGCGGTTTTTGATATTTCGTGATGAGTGAGAGACCTTTCGCTTTTATGTATGTATGTAGGATTTGGCAAAAATAAATATGCATAATGATATGTTACATTCACCCCTGTTTTTTTTAATCCATTTCCCGTACATATTTACTTATTTTTCGTAAAAGATACAATCAGCGTTTACCTACTACTTAGATTGCTGTGGTGATATTATATATAGGCAGCGCCGCGGTGACATCGTGGTCCGCCGCGCTCCCGGTTTTTAATTTCTTAAATGGTCAATTTTACGGTTTAGTACGCTAAAAATGTGTGGAAACTGAACTGTTAATGTTATAAAACAAGTGTTAAGTGTAGGACAGTGTTAATCTCTGTGTACATTGTGACTTTGAGACTATTCAATTCCTAAGCAAACAGTGAATAACGTGTGCGCGGTGCGAAGTATCGCGGGCCGCGCATCTTGCTCTTTCACTCCCGCCTATAAACGTTTAGCTTCGTCTCACTCGCGCAGCGCGGGCATTAAAAATGATTTGTTTTGCTTGCAATAAAAAAATTGCATTGGGAGAATTACTGAGATGTACTGGATGCAAGACAGTATACCATTATATCTGTCTAAATATTACTTCGGCTACATTTACTGAGCAAAAAACCCAGCTGGAAAGTTCGTATAGGTGTGATTCCTGCTCGAACATAACACGTCGTGTACGAGTGACAGATGATACACCGACACGCGGCTCCAGCTCAGGAGGTGAGTTGATAGAAAAGGAATCTTTTAAAAGTTGTGAAGAGACAAATAATTTTAAGGAAAATACTACGCCACCGGAAATTAACATGATGGAAAGTATCCAGAGTATTACGGATATGTTACAAAGAGAAATATCTGCTAGATTGAATACAATTGAAACAAAACTTATACAAGAGATTAAGAATTCAGTAGCAACTTTGGTCTTAGAGAATAACAAATTGAAAGAATATTTAAGCGTAGCCAATAAAAAATGCACTTGTCTGGAAGAGGAAATTAAAGTTCTTAAGAACGAAAGGATTGTCACTACGCAGCCGAACGCTTCTACCAAGTTAGTCCACAGTTCTTCACATAATCAAACTGGTAAAAAACTTGGAAAAGAAGTATGCAATTCAACAACGACGCAGGTATCGCGCGCTGTTGTTGAGCCAGACCCCTCGTGCGCGACACCGCTGCCGGCCGCGTCACTCAAGCCGACGGCTCAGCTGAGCGCTACCTACGCATCGGTGGCCAGAAATATTGCGGTTGCGGAAAATATAAATGATAAATGGATTGAAGTGAAAAGCAGCAAAAGAAATAATCCGGTAAAGAAAGGCGGTAACACTTCGTCTACATTGTTGAAGGCGGTAGAACGGAAAAAATATCTACATGTATGGAGGTTGGACAAAAGTACTACAGAAGATAGCATTAAGGAATATATAAAAGATATATTGGGAAATGACTTGGATATTACAGTAGAAAAGATAAAAACGAGAACTGAAAGAAATTATTCGTCATTTAAAATAGGTTTACCAGAAAATAGCTTTGAAAAATTATGTAACCCTGATGTTTGGCCACTAAATGTGGAATTCAGTGAATGGATTTTTTTTTCGACGCTCACCAACAACAACCACATCAAACTATCCAAGAACGGACGCACAGTAGAGCATACAACATTTTATACCAAAATGTTAGAGGACTAAGAACCAAAACAACAAGATTTTTATCGCTGCTGGAATCGTCGGATGCTGATATATTTGCTATTACTGAAACCGGATGTAACGAATCAATTTACGATTCGGAAATTTCACTGCCAGGATACCAGATCCTACGTTGTGACCGAGCGGACGGACGAAAGCAGGGCGGCGTACTTTTAGTGGCCACACCGTGTTTTGAACTGCGACGAATACAAATGCCACGTGACATAAATATTGACACTCAACAATTTGAACTAATCTGTGCAAGTGTTTATAAGCAGAGTCATTTCTTATTTCTTTGCTGTGTAGTGTATATACCACCAAAGGCAGAAGAGACTGAGTACATGGTAATGTTTACTTTATTAGAGCAATTGTGTATCAAGTATAGAAGTAATATAGTAATTTTAGGAGATTTTAATTTAGTTTCTTGCACTAGTAATGTATCTAGTTATTTTGAATATTTTGTAGCCTTTTGTGAAGTCACTCAGTGTAATATCGTGCCGAATTGTAATAATAGGCAATTGGATCTTGTGTTGAGTGGGCGTGGTGGGGTGACGGTGTGCGCTGCCGACGAAGGTCTGCAGCCCGTGGACGCGTATCACCCGCCGCTTGCGGTTTGCGTTGCGGCGTCATGTGCGCCAACACCAACACATTCCACACCCGCAGCTCGCGAATCACAACCCCACCCTCAGTCACAGTATAGGAAATGGAATTTTCGTAAAGCAGATTACAATAAGTTATATTATTTAATTAATTTAATAGACTGGAAAGATTTATATAGAATTCAAGATCCTGATTTGGCTTTAGACTTTTATTATGATAAAATATATGAAACTTTTGAAGCTAGCATTCCTCTGAAAATTAAAAATATTAGTAATAGAAGATATCCAGAATGGTATAACTTAGATCTTATTAAAAACATTAGATTAAAATACAATTTGCACAAAAAGTATAAAACGACAAAATCTCCAACTGATTACGAGGCATTCTCTCAGTGTCGGGCAAGGGTGAAGGCAGAAACAGCGAGTTCTCACCTCCGGTACAGAGATCGAGTACAGAACCATCTCGCTACAGACCCTAAATCATTCTGGAATTACGTAAGGTCGAAAAAAGGCACTTCAAGTCAGTACAAATTGATCAAAGAGGGACAAGTTCTATCTGATGATGAATCCGCTATGGAATTTGCGCGATTCTTTCATTCTGTGTACAGCGAAACAGCGGGCACGCTGAGCGCGGGGGTGGCGTGCGGTGAGGCAGCGCCGAGCGGCGCGTATGCGCACCTCGCCTGCCTCGAGCGGGCGGCCGTCCGGCGCGCACTGACTGCTCTGCCACCTAAGCGCTCAGTGGGTCCAGACGGTATTCCACCCTTCATTTTGAGAGATTGCCGCATGATATTAACTGAACCTTTGCTGCATATATTTAATGTCTGTTTGTCGGTGGCACACTTTCCTAGTCGTTGGAAACTTACGCGGGTGGTACCTATACCGAAAGGTGGAGGTGGTACGGATGTCAGTGACTTCAGACCAATTGCGGTAC
This sequence comes from Cerastis rubricosa, assembly GCA_949152445.1. NCBI lineage: Eukaryota > Metazoa > Arthropoda > Insecta > Lepidoptera > Noctuidae > Cerastis > Cerastis rubricosa. The sequence continues at coordinate 10,710,120 of OX424525.1, read as the reverse complement.
TGAGCGCACCAGCCAAGGTATTCGAGATGGCTGTTCACAATTGCCTTTATTCACAGATAGGACCTCATTTGTCTGATACGCAGCACGGTTTCCGTCCTGGGCGCAGTACAACGGGGAACTTGCTTCACCTGATGACACAGTTGGTACCAGCTGTTGACGCTGGGCTTCAGGTTGACGTAGCCTACCTGGACTTTAGGAAGGCGTTCGACACAGTCGACCACGATATACTCTTGTCAAAGCTGGCGGGTATGGGCTGTACATTTCACACGGTAAAGTTTTTCGCTAGTTATCTTCGGGATAGACGTCAGTATGTTGACTGTGGCGGACACTTTTCGGAGCCCTACTACACCAGATCGGGCGTCAGTCAGGGTACTAATTTGGGACCCTTACTATTTATTATTGTAGTAAATGATTTACCAGAGGTAGTCCGGTCAACGTGTATGCTATTTGCTGACGACCTTAAGTTGTCTGCAGTCATAAAAGACGCTGCGGATCGTGACATGCTGCAGCACGACTTGGATAGGGTCACTGAATGGAGTCACTGCAATAAGCTATACTTTAACGTATCAAAGTGCTCGGTGCTCTCATTTACACGCACACGAATCCCACAACACCACCAGTACAGCATGGACGGGGAGCCGCTGCAGCGTGTCATGGAGGTTAGGGATTTAGGCATTAATTTCACCAGTGATCTGCAGTTTCGCAAACACGTGGTACACGTCTGTAAAAAAGCTTACAGGAATCTGGGATTTGTGCTGCGTCAGGCAAATGACTTCACAAACATCAGTGCATTGAGGGCTATGTATGAAGCTCTTGTGAGGAGTCATCTAGAATATAATGCAGCCATCTGGAGTCCGAGTGAAATAAAATACAAAAATATGCTCGAACGGATACAGAACAAATTCGTCAGATTTATTTATTTAAAGCTGTATGGAAGGTACCCGGGATACCCGTTACTGTATCCTACCCTATTCTGTCTCGGTATGGTGGGCTACTACAAATTAGAAATTAGGCGTGAAGTGGCACTGGCAACGTTTATTTTCAAAGTTTTAAGAGGGAGTATACAAAACACAGGAATACTGTCAGAAATAGGCTTTAATTTACCGGATAGGTACGTGGAGCGGCGGCGCAAGCCGCAGCTGCTGGTGGTGCCAAGTGCGCGCACTAACCTGCTGGGGCGCGCACCGCTGACTCGTGCACTGCGCACTCTCAACACGGTGGCGGATGCCATAGACATATTCACCTGTACACTGAGTGAGTTCACAAGGGCCACGTACTGCGTAGCATGTAAGGTTTAATAAGTTAAGTATATTTTAAGTTACTTTGTCGCATTAGGTTTATTATCTGTAATGGCAAAGGAAACTTGTGTGTGAATAAATAAATAAATAAATAAATAAATATTTGCATTTTGTAAATGAGGCTTTATAATCGCGAACTGCGCATTGCTTCTAACATTTCTCACGATAGTTGTAAACCTAGGTGTGTGAGGTCGATTGGATACTTGGAAACTTTTGTTCTATGACATGGAATTGAATCTGGTTAATTACAAGAAAAAAAAACACTTTTCTTAGAAAATAGTCAACTGATCGCGTCAATTTGTGTGAGAAATAATTTTTTTGCGAATTGCGAAATGTAAGAGGTTCGTAGTGTTTTAGGAAAAGCCCTGTATACCGCATCTAGTGAAAAGTTGAAATAAAACGAAATATTTAACTAAAGCCACATTGTATTACGATAAGTAGAAACACTTCACCAGAATCCAGGCGAACGTTCGGGAAGCCATCTATCGGCATCTCTCTGCGTAGTATTTTTACCATCAAGCCCCATGGAGAAATAGAATGAGTATGGAAACCATTCTGTTTGGAACGTTACTGTTATGTTGTAGCCGCCGACACCGTCTATGCGAGGCGGTGACAGACGGTTGGGCATAGCCAGGCGAGCACACACTATTGTGCATTCGAAGCCCGCAGATATCTATAACAATGAGCATGTGATTTATGGAGGTAGTTATGGTGATCGGCGGGCAGGGATTGTCGAGCTTTCATCATCAGCCTACAACAGTCCACCTGCTGGACATCATCATTTATTCATTCATCATTTCAACCCAAAAAACGTCCACTGCTGGACATAGGCCTCCCCCAAGTGTCGCTACATTGGCATTTTGGGGGGTTTTACCATAATGCTGGACATAGGTCTCTCCAATCGCACGCCAATTAATTGGATTCTCGGCAGCTCTCATGCGGTCGCTACCAGCCACCCTGCGAAGATCGTCGCTCCACCGAACCTGAGTGCCTCCCACCTTACACTTGCCGATTCGCGGCCTCCACTCAAGAACACATCTACCACAACGGTCATTGGTTCTACTACTAATATGGCTGGCCTATTACCACTTCAGCGTACTTATTCTATGAGCTACATTGCTTCTGCGCTTTTCTGGCGCGTCACTGTTGATTCGGGCTTTCAGGAATTACAGTGTTATAGAAAACTGTAGCGGACTTGTTCCAATTTAAAAAAAAAAAACAGCAGGACACAGTTGAACAAATAACCATGTGGGTTTATATAGGATATCTTGGGATCTAGCAAGTTCATTTGATCAACTTATTCTCTGTGACCTTTGTCGTCTGGCATTGTGAACACTGCATGTCGAATTATGGATAGTTCAAAAAAACTGTGCAATCAGTTAAAGAAACGTACCTTCATGATGATGCTAAGTTTAGCAGGAGGATCAGCATTCACTTCAAACCTTTCCGAATAGAAGAAAGAAGACTTTTTCTTCTGTACTGCTAAATTCTTGTAGCAAAAGTTTCCGGTCAAAAAAGTACGAGCGCGCCAACCAGACCTCTGCCTTTTCCTTTTCCTCAAATATGATTTGTTAACGCCTACGCCTGAAAAAGAACCATTAAACCAGTCAGTGCCAATGCCATAATAAATATCCAGTCTTTTTTCCAAGGAATGTGCTTTCCAAGGAATCCAGGTTGGATTATCGTAAAAAACAACACTTACTGGGGCCAGCATCAACAGGCATAACATTCTGCGGGTACGCTTTAGGTAGGTGGTGGGCAGTGATAACATTCGTGATCCACGTATTGTAGGGGTAGACGTCTATGTAGAGGGGCGGTTCGTTGTTGAGACGGCGTCGCATGGACCGGCGGCGGCAGGGTGCTCCACCAGCGGTCACCCCAATCAGCTCGTAAGGCCCGTCTACTGCGTGGCTGATGATGGGCGCCCCAGCTCGGACCCCACACCCGGAACTACATAACACGTGGGTGACACCTTCGCTGCCCAGTTTCTACACACACAATCGGGTCATTATTTACAGTTATGATCATGCGTATCACAGCGTAAGAATAATATCCTCTCGGCAGAATTTTAAAATTAATTTATGTAAAAATTATTTTAATATGCTCAGTCAAAGATATTAAAAAGACTTTTGTAATGATATTCTTTACGGTTTTAGAGATATGCGCTAAAACCTTAAAACTATTTTTTGTTTGGCGTTGTCTTCCTCTAACTACGTAGGATGGAGGAAGGATTTGAGTAGATAGCATGAATTTCAACATTACCCCTTTCATTCGATGTCGTTTACATTCTCTATGGGTGAACAATTTTAGTGTCTTTTTGGCTAATCTTTCCGAATCGAAATCTCTCGGCACAGCTGTAAAAATACAAAAGAAACGTTACAAAAATACAAAAAAGAGTATCGCCAGCAGCGTCCCTGTGTGGCCATATAAATTTCCCCATTTTAGAACAGAATAGAATAAAACTTTATTGTACACCAATAATTAAACATAACGGGTTTACAAAACTGCTAAATATATAAAGGATTACATAAATATAATATAATTTTGACACCTTCACGAATCGGACAAAGTTTTTCTTACTTACTGTATAAACAATAATATATTAATAAATAAACCTTTAAAAACTTACTGCTAATATAGTCAACCAAGTACACGGCTCGTACTTTCTTCTTTCTAGTGCGTTCTGTTATCGTCGGTAAGCATATGGGGATCATGTAGTCTGAAACCAAAATAATTATACACTATTAGCCCCATAAAGAAAGAAAGAAAATAGGTATATTTGGCACATGCCACAAGTCCACACAACTTTCAGAAAAAATAACAGGAAAACTTATATTGAAAAAGAAAACAAATTGCTCCCAGCTTGATTGCCCGACGTCGGTTTTCAACTGGACCTAAGGTAGGGATTAAAAACTGAGACTTGTATATAACTTACATGAGAAGCAATAAAAAAAAACCGGCCAAGTGCGAGTCTTACTTGCTCACAGGGTTCTATAGCCCCAAACAATATTTTGAACTGTCATTCATTGGTAGTAGTATTAGTTAGTAAACTTCCACTTAACCGCAAAACTAAATTGGTTTTTCATAGTATGTTAATGAAAAACAAAGTTACTGCTTCAGTTTGATGAAAAAGTCCCATATCTCAAAAACAAAACACCATGTCTTATTGAAACAAATTTTCGTTGATAGTTTTTTTTTTACGTTTTACAATCCTAAATATTTTCAGAATTTTCCTCCTCTTACTTTAGAAATTAGACGGGGGGGACACACATTTTACCACTTTGGAAGTGGCTCTAGCGCAAACTATTCAGTTGAGAAAAAAATATATTAGAAACCTCAATATCATTTTTGAAGACCTATCCATAGATACCCCAAATGTATGGGTTTGATGAAAAAAAAATGGTTTTCGGTTCTATATATGGGTAACCCCAAATTTATTGTTTTTTTTCTATTTTTGTGTGTATATCTTAATGCGGTTCACAGAATATATCTACTTACTAATTTCCAACAGTATAGTTCTTATAGTTTTGGAAAAAAGTGGCTGTGACATACGGACGGACAGACAGACAGACATGACGAATCATAAGGGTTCCGTTTTTTACGATTCGGCTACGGAACCCTAAAAACAAGAATACAACATCACTTGGTTATTTTTCTTAAATAACCCGATCCCCATCAGGTTTGCTGAGTTTCACTAGCAAATTTAATTTGACCCTAGATACAGATACCTTATAAAACATCACCATATAAGCTGTTACCATGACAGCTCGCGACCGAGCTGCCTTTGCTATGGGTAGGCTTCATTTCATGATTTCGGCAAAAAGCAAGTTGTCACTCAAGTGCAAGTTGCGCCTTTACACCATTATGACGTACGCTTGCGTCGTGTACGCTCACACCAAGCCTAAGTACATCCATAGGATGCAAACCTTGCAGAACCGGTTCTTACGTAGAGTCACGGGAGCCCCTTTTTATGTCTGTAATGACCGTCTACACGTAGACCTTAGAATGCCCACCGTCCTTCAGTTTATGAAACGTCTTTCGAAGCGTTTCTTCGATAACGCCATTAAACACCGTAATCCCCTGATCGCAGCGGCCGCCCGTTACGAACCCTCGCGCATTAGTACAGTACGCCGTCCTCGGCTTACCCTCGTCACTCCCGATGATGCTATCACCCTCCTCCAGGAGAGTAGCATAGAGACTAGCACTCTTAAAAAGTTCAGACACAAACCGCCGTCTTTCCGACCTCGCCGTCGAGGTCCGTCGCGACGTCCCGATCCATGCCCTCCCCGACCCTCGCTCGAGCCAACCCGCGATGCTGTGCCAGTAGTTTTAAATAATGAAATTGAATTTGAATTTGAATATCATTCAGATCCAGCCTGTCCCCATGCAGTCCTCCCCCAGCGACGCCCTGAGCCGAGGCTCGTGCCCCACAGGGGGTGCCCTTAGCGTGTAGTCGCTTAGTTTGTAAGTTTTTATGCCCTGGCTGGAGGCCTTACTCTTGAGGCATAGGCAGGATAGTCCGGTTAAGCAGACAACCTCCTAGGTTAAACTGCGAGACGCCAATCCAAAAAAAAAAAGCTGTTACCATGAACTCGGTACCTATAATTCTGACCTATATAATAGATAGTGTGCGTCGGTTATTTAAAAAAAATGCTATTTCATCGAAATAAACACAGTTAAAATGTATGACAAAACTCATTTTTTTTTAAGTGAAAACTTCTTAAGCGGCGCTGTGCACTTTTTATTTGCGATGGGTAAAAAATGTTTAACTCGCGCCAGGTTTCGTATCAGGACACGTAGCCGACAGGTCACGTGTTGCGAAGGAATTGGGACTTTATGACATCTGTCATTGAGTTTGGGTTTCCAAAACTGGATAATAGTTATCTTATGTACAAACAAAACCTTCGGTTTCTCCAAAGAGGTAAAATTCGTAAGACGGATTGTAATAGTTCTGAAGTGTTAAATTTTTAATGTAATATAAATTGTCATGTTTGTGTACGATAGCTCAATAATTATATATATATATATATATATATATAATTTATTAAAAAAATATAAGGTAGACATTCAATACAAGTTTTCTTATATCTATGTCATGTTCACTCATGGTTTGTGCCTGAACTAGGTAATCATGTGTTTCAGGCGATTGGAGGTAACATTAATTGATTGAATAATCTCATATCATATTAATGTTATTGGTACATATGTAAAAAGGTGTATAAAATTATAATATCTTAACTTACTAACTAATTGAAAAAACCAAGATAACAAAAATACAAACAATATTTACTTTAGCACAAGTAATAACTTCTCTGTATCTTCATAGGATATAGCTTGTAGAGTTTCCTTAAGGATTTTTTTGCAATTACTATAATTTAGGGAGTACATGCTCCCATTTTCATTTATCCTGATAAAGAGTAGCGGTCCGAGGTAGGTACACATAAAATTTTGCTGTAAAAGCATATTTTGTACATTTTTGAGGGCAAACTATATCTTTCCGTTAATTCCTCCTTTTAGTTAATTCAGTGCTGTATGGAAGTGCTGCGTGTTGTTTTAGTACAGTGCTCATTATAAATAACTGTCGAACTGTTGTCGCACTTCACAGGATTTATACAGGAGGTTTCTGGGGAAAAGGAAAGGGCGGCAAGTAGCCACCTTGAGAATAGCTCTTTGAGCTCTTTCAATGGCCAATAGCAAAGTCTTACTCGCCCCACCCCATGAAGTGATGTAGTAAGTCAATATTGACTGACAAAGAGCAAACTATAATTGCCTAATTATTTTTGGATCTGCGATAAATCGTAGCTTATTGAATGTATATATCAGCTTACGAATTCTATTATTTAGAGCGTCCATATGCTGTTTGAAGGAAAGGGTTTCATCTAATATATCTATTATCTAATATAATTCCCAGGTATTTTACTGTATCTGTCTTTTTAATATTAGGACATTTACACTGGTTATCTCCAGGGACTGGGCAACAATGAGCATGCAACGATAAGGGGATATTCGATATTAGCTTGCTTTGTTTGCAATAATTGAATATTGTATTTTACCACATAAATTATAGTACTTTTATACTGATAATTAAAGCAATTCGTGCACAATTATTCCCTAACCATTCCAAAATGCAAGTTTTCACTTCTGCCGGCACTACCGCAGTGCAACCCGTTGTTTTTTTAATAACAGACATCTGTCCACGTCGACGGTCGCGATGATTCTAAAGCCCAGAATAAAGATACCGTTAATAAAAATAAATAAAATAAGAATACAAAACCTAAGTGCTTACTTGACTTCATCGGTCGAATTAGTTTGACGAGAGCTAAACTGTTGCCGACTCCGAATCTGAAATAAATAAAAAAAAGGTTTAATAACTTGCCAATAAGGCATATTGGAGGCTGGACAATCTGGACATCATACAAGTTGGTCGCCGTTACAGGTAGTGGCTAGGTCTAGGACACATCAAGAAAAACGACCAGTGAGTATATAAGTATGTTGTTAAGTAGGTATGTTTGGTAAAACAGTCTATGGGATGCTATTCTGAATAATGATATAATAGAACGATGACAAACAACACACAAAAAAAGAATAAATACTTTTTCTTTTCTTTTGCATGAGGTCCTGGGTTCGATTCCCGGGTCTGGCAAAGTGTTATTGAATTGTTCCATCAGGAATTTCTCAGTAACAGCCACGTAGTCTGGATTTGTGCCCGGTTCATCAACATCATCATAATTATCATGCCCTTTTCCTTAAAAACCTGGTGAAATGAAGGTGTACTATTGAGTACACCTCTGATTAATTCTACGGGTATTACAGGCGTGATGTTATGTTATGTAACAACCTTCGTTTTCCTTGTGAGCGCCAGTTAGTGGAACAGCTGATTTTTTTACATGATCTGGGCTCATCATTCATCATTACAGCCGAAAGACGTCCACTGCTGGACACAGGTCTCCCCCAAGTGATCACCACGCTTGGCAGGCAGGTTGGCGATCGCAGGACATTTGTTACAAAGCACAGATAACGCTGCTGCCCATTTTCTGGAAATTCCCTTAGTCGCCTCTTACGACACCCACGGGACGATATGGAATGGTGCTATTCTTTACGTCGGGCACCATACAGAACATCTCGGCTCAATCCCCTTGATGAATGATGAATACAATGACTTGTGACCTGAGCGGTGTGACTTGAGCGGTTTAAGGTGAATGTAAATAAAAACTAAGTTTGTTAAAGGTTCTTTTCTTAATTTTGATCATTCAATAAGAAACAGACAGACGGGCAGACCGTGAAGGAGATAGTTAATTGACGAGGAGGCGTCTTTGCCCAGGAGTGGGACATCCAGACTAAATACTAAAAAAAAAACAAGAAACAGTACCTTGTGAATTCTGGATGAGGTGTTATGTCGAGCGGTGGTATTTCTATATATGCGCGAGCGCATTTTGCGCCGAACTTAATTTGTTGGTGCGTTAAGCCACACTCCTCTTCGTCACGTTCATAATCGCCAAAAACAATGTTACCTCTGAAATATAAAGTTCTTTTAGTGGAAGAAGAGACTAATAACTCTTTCAGAACCAAGTTGGAAAAGTAAAATTTAATGTAATGAAGTGTTCTGGGAAAGACCATCACATAGCACAATCAGCTTAATCAGACAGCTTAATCGCGAAAAAATATTACGCTTTCCCATACACAATTTCAATACCTTCTCGACTCAAATGTACTTCTATACCTCCTTTCTGTGCGAAAACCGGGAAAAGAGTGTTTAAAAAAGGTTTTAGAAACTTGAACCTTGAGACAAATATCCCCACTTCCTCACTCTCTTTTTTAAACGAGGAACTTTCTAGCGCACATTCTTTTATCGAATCAAATTGTGATAAAACTAGGCTTAGATAAGAACGACATACAGTTTGTAGTTCTTCGGAAGGTGCAGCATATCCGTAGCGGTGCCGAGAGCAAACTGCTTGTGGACTAGAATGACACGAGGAGCCTTGCTGTGATGGGGAAGCCCAGTCGTCACTGTCATCAAGTATTTTAATTTAATAAGGATGAACGGAACCCATCATTTCTTAGTCAGTAATTTGCCAATGATTTCGCTATTCACATTTGTTGTTCACTATTCATACCGTTCAGATAGCGTTGTTCAATGATTTCTAATCCTGTTTAGTTAAATATATTTAAAATATCTTACCGTGAATGTACTGCACGAAGCCAAGCCAGGTGAATGTATGTTCCTTCAGCACTCCATCGGCGGGCTCGTTTTCGAAGTCATCGTGGCAAATTGCGAAGTCTCGAATCAGGCATATCGTTGGCTCCAAACATACTAGTAACATAATCACAAGACGAAGATAAACACTTAAGAATGCATGCACAGAACTATTTTAATAATAGAAATCTAGACCGAACTTCGACTAGGGTGGACAATCTTATAGAAGACTAGTCATCGATATGATACTGCACATGTGTATGCGCAGATACAGGTGCTCTCTTTCTCTCCTTACCTACTGTCATAGTCCGATGAGACGGCAATCCGAAAGACCAGAGAGCGATCAGGCGCAGGACCAACGGCTTAACGTGTTTTCTGATGCCCGGGAGTACCACACCACCAACTTCCAAACTACAGGCTGACGCAAATGCAAATGACTATTATAACACTATCAAATTATATCTACAAACTAAATAGTAATAATAAAGGATACAAACATATAACACACACTGCCACAGTCTTCCAGTCGTACATACTCTCCGTACGATATCGAAAGTAATGAAGTTTTTCAGTGATTTTCATTGTTGATACATAACTTATTTGTTTGTTTTGCAAAATGGAATGCGATAACATATGTTTTCTGCGTAATATGCGCACGAATTGAGATGTGAGATGAAATCGGTGCTCAGCATCAGCTCTAGTTCTAGCTTATTAACGTTGTTTTGACTTTAAAAAGGAATGGAGTCTATTTATATAATTACTAGTGGTCCCGCGCAACATTGTCTGCCTCACATTTTCCCCGTTTTCTCTACATTTTTCATTGCTGCTCCGCTCCTATTGGTCAAAGCGTAATGATATATAGCCTATAGCCTTCTTCGGTAAATTGGCTATCTAACACTGAAATATTTGAAATCAGACCAGTAGTTCCTGAGATTAGCGCGTTAAAGCAAACAAACAAACAAACTCTTCAGCTTTATTATTTGTATAATTATGTAACCATTTAACTTTTTTTATACTGAATAGGCTTGCGTTTGGCCACAACTCGCCTGATGTGAAGCGATGATGCGGCCTAGGCTGGAGCACGTTTGCCTAGAAGACACTGATTCACTCGAAAGGAAATGTTTGATTTTGGGCTACCACTATGTACACTACATAGATAAATAGGAAAAAATAGAGGAATATCATAAAAATACAAAAGAAATAATTTGAATAAGGGTATAATCGTACAATAATTATCATTTGAAAAGTTTTTTACTACGATAGGGTTATCGTGGTAAAAAACTTTTATTTTTTTATTTTTATTTTTAGGGCAGCCACGACAGTTGTATGACGTTTGACGACTTTGACAGTTTTAAGAAGTGCCGTCTTTGAGTCTTTCTTTGCATTGAGTTTGGATTGAACTTGTTGTTTTGTTCAAACAAAACAAACCAAAACCCGAGATTTTCGAAATTCCAGTTGTTTTGTATAAAGCAGTTATGACACTGACATTTGATTGACGTGTATCTTAATACACGTCAATCAAATGTCATTGTCAAAATGTCATTTTTCGCCTGCTGATCACGTGCTGATCTGATCCACCATGTTTAATTTTTATGTTGTGTTGCTCTCTTTGACCAAGTTAATTTGAATGAAAACGAAGTGAAAATGAAGAAAATTGATAGTAAAAAACGGTTACTGTATTAATTAGCAATATTTACATATAGTGTACATAGTGCTAGCCCAGGCTCCATACATTTCTGGAACATCTCCTTTGAAGAGTTCCAGATTATAATGATCAGGGAACAAAGAATCCGGCTGCGAATTCCACAGACTAGTGGTTCGCACAATAAATGTGTAAGCATAGCGCTCTGTTCGGGTACTTACGTCGAACTTCAACCATATAACGGTGACGCGTGATATGTATTGGGTTAAAAACAGATAGAATAAAATACCAATAGCCAAATGGCCAAAACTGAACCCATAAAAGTTCCTTGTAAATGCCCTCCGTCTGTCTGTTCTTTTAACCATCTGCCTGCACGTCCGTATGTCACACAGTAATGTTACTAGGAGACTGTATTTTATACAATTTCGATGAAAATTGGAAAAAAAGTACATTTTTACGACCTTTTAAAGTAGTGACATAATGTGCCCCACAATGGGACACTAAATGCGTGTCGAGTCTGTCCTACCTTGAGGCATTAGAAAAACTTATGGATGTTGTTACTGAAGGTACCAAATTCATCATCAACTTATGGGCTGATTCAATTTAGATTGCCAATGACACGCAAAGTTGTAAATAAACAGATATGGACCTTTCACACGCACACCTACACGCAACGGAGGGATGAAAAGAAAAACTCCAACGTGTGGGGTAGAACTATGCGGGTGTCGGCTATTGTTTTTGCTGTTGTAGAGTTCAAGTATACATTTTTTGTTATCCTCTCATGTATCCCACTGCTGGGCAAAGGCCTCCCCTTCCTCCTTCCAAAACTCATTTTTTTTGTTGTTTTATTGAAATAAAACCAACTACAAATCTAAAAAAAAGGTTTTAATAAACTTCACTTTGAATAAACATTATCTTCTTCTATCTATATATAAAAATGAAACCCGTTTTCCTTGGTCACGGCATCACGCGTGAATGGCTGGACCGATTTCACTAATTCTTTTTTTGTTGTATTTGTTATTATTAGGAGAAGGTTCTTACGGAAAAAAATATTAAGAAAATCTCTCAGAAATATTGAAAAATATACATCTAATTTTGCATATTTAAAAAAACGCGTGTAACGAATGTCAATGTCATTCACAGCCATAGACTATATTGAAAGAGCATTGTTTGTTCGGAAACGTAGTTACTTAATTAAATTTGAGCATCATTTGTTCGGAAACGTGGTTACTTAATTAAATTCTAATTAATTTTTGAAAATAACTCGCCACGGAATAGTTATGTACCAGGCCCCTCAGAAAGTATTGCGAAAAAAAGTTTTTATATATGGGAGACTGGCCAGTTATTATGTTTTTCGAAAATATGATTATTTATAAGTAAAAATAAGTAAGTTCCAATTTCAAAATTTCCCTCCACATTTTTTGCGAGTTAATTCAAAGTATTGTGTCTCACTGAAATATGGATCTGCGCCGGGAACATTTTAGAGCTATGATTTTATACGATTTCAAGTGTCGCCTGAAACCGGATGAATCGTACGATAGACTTCAAATGGCATTCATGGATGAAGGCCCTTCCAAGGCAACCGTGTATCGTTGGTATAACGAATTCAAGCGCGGTCGACCAACTTTGGGGGATGACGAAAGAAGCGGTCGCCCTTTGACGGCTGTTACCGAAGAAAACGTGCTAGCAGTGAAAAATTTAATCCAAGACAATAGGCGAATTACATATCAGGAGATTCAACACATATTGAAGATTGGATCGGGAAGCGTTCACGAGATTCTACACAGCCATCTTCGCGTGAGGAGGATAGTATCACGCTGGGTGCCGCACAACCTCACCGATGCTCAGAAGCAGGCCCGGGTGGAATGGTGCCGTGATATGCTTAACAAATTTGAAGCAGGCTCGTCTCGGCGTGTTTACGACATCGTTACAGGTGATGAGTCCTGGATTTATCAATACGACCCAGAAACCAAGCGCCAGTCGACTGTTTGGGTGTTTCAAAATGAGCCAACGCCTACCAAAGTGAAGCGATCTAGAAGCGGGGGTAAGATTTTGATCGCTAGCTTTTTTAATTTGACTGGCCACTTGGTATCAATTCCCTTACGGGATCAAAGAAGCATTAATGCCGAATGGTATACTTCCAAATGTTTGCCAGAAGTTTTCTCTGTTATAAGCAACAAGCGACCAAACACAGGGCTCCGCGGGCTACTGCTCCACCACGACAATGCACCTGCGCACACCGCACTCAAAACGAGGGACTTCCTGGACAGCACGCCAGTCAAACTCCTGGGTCACCCTCCTTACAGCCCTGATCTAGCACCGTGTGACTTCTTTTTATTCCCAAAAATAAAAAATCAGCTCAAAGGGATACAATTTTCGTCGCCGGAAGATGCGCTGGCTGGGTTCGAGCAGGCTGTAAACGAGGTGTCTGCGGCGGACTGGAAAAAGTGTTTTGAAAACTGGTTTAGGCGCATGAATCTTTGTATAGAGGCTGGTGGAAAGTACTTTGAAAAGATTTAATAAAAATATATGTACGTATAGAACAATTTTTTTTAGTTTCGCAAAACTTTCTGAGTGTCCCACGTATAGATAAATATTATTAAATGTACCGATTTTATGACGTTACTAAGGTAAAATATAGGTAGGGCGCACCTAAGTGTGGTCTGAGTATATGAGTTTGATTTCAGAACGCATTATACAAACTTCGCATAACCTATTTAGTAATCTGTAGTAGCAATTTATTGGTTTTACAACATAGGCCCTATGGTCCATGCTCATAGAGCATGGAAAGTCTGGATCGGGTAGGACATCTTCAGAAAATACAACAACATGCTGGAACTTCATCAACATGTAATATCGTTTGACAATTAGACTTGTTGTATTATCCTCGATGATTCAGAAAACTCATATAGTTTTTTTTAAACCACTTGTAAAATAAATGAACATTTATTTAAACATAAAATAACAAATAATTCACTTTTAAAAGTTTATAATCACCACTTGTAACTAACAGTATTTTTACATTTCATGTATAATCATTTGCAGTATGGAAATATAAACATATTTGATTATTTTTTATTTGCAACTTAGAAAATTACATAAGGAAAATATTTTTATATTTGTAATTAAATTATATTGGAGGAGGGTGGTAGAATTTAAAGTAGAAATTAGCTGGAATGTTGAGTTTGTGGTGAAGATAAAACTCATGAATGTCGAGTCGTTGAAACGTCATCCTCATCACAAGATGCAGGTCTCCTTGGCAGTAGTAAATTGGGAGGCGACTGTTGCGGAACATATGTTTTCTTGGCACATAGGTCATCATCACAACGCAGGCCATCCTATGGTCTATTGTGTCTCCGTCTTCCAGTAACTGAAAGAAATAGCATGAATATATTATTGTCTATTTTGCGTTGTATATGATAGTGTGAGGTTACGATCGACGTTCCAGAGAGCGCTTAATTCGTCGAAAATATCGAAATATTTGTTCTCCTGTTCATAAAATCGGACATCTTATGTTAAGCAGGTGTACGAAAAATGATTATCTACCGTACCGTACCGTAAGTTATCCGAAATAATTATAGTGGTTTCCTTTACGCAAAACTTGTGATTTTCTTAAAAGACTTACATATATATAATTAGCTTGTGTAGATTGCCAATCTGATAGAGTTATGTTGGCAGTTTTGCGGAGATACTGCCTTTGTACTGCATCAGGTGTGCACCAACCAAACTTGTATATGCTGTGGACGAAATCTGAAAATAAAGATAAACACGCTTCCTAATATACCTTTGTCGTAAAAGTATGGATACCTTATTTTATTATTCACAATAAAGTTATTTGAATTTTGCGTTGGGAACTCCTCGATACATCATCATTCTCCGGCCCTAATCTTAATTTATTTGGGGTCGGTGCAGAATGTCATCTTCTTCTACATTTACATACATACACGTCATCTTAGCAGTAATCTACTTTCCAGTCTAAAAACGATCGATGGATGGACTGTGTGAAGGATGATATCACCTTTCACACAGTCCATCCATCTTTTTTTAAGTCTTTCTCTACCTACTTATCCATCATCATCCATCTTAGCATTCCACACAAAAAACACCTCGATCCAATTTATGTTAAATTTTTTGTGCCAGACTCGTCACAGCCATCTTTAACAACACTCGTATTATGTAGCACTGTCTTTATCTGGTTATGTCTATTCGACTGTGGCAAATCGGCAGTGTGCATCTACTCACTTCTTGGAAGCAATTCATCGCCTGTCAAGCCTTCCGTTGGGCCGTAGGCAGCGCTACGTAGACTATACATGGCTTGATTTGCAGGAACCGCCTTCCAACCAGATACAGCGAACGCTTTAAAATAATTTAAAGTATATAAAGCATAGGTAACCCTTGCAATCTCAAAAGAATTCATAATATCTTCTTTAATATTTAGGATTTTGCTAGTTTAAGTAACCTTTTCAGAATATGGACCACATTGTTGAAAGTACTGTCCAATAAATATGAAATTAATTTATAACTTCATCCTCATCATCATCATTTCAGCCCAAAAGACCCAAGTGTCGCCACATTGACATTTTGGGGGGTTTTGCCATAATCGCCACGCTTGGAAGGCGGGTTGGCGATCGCAGTACGGTTGTTACAAAGGCACAGAGAACGCTGCTGCCCATTCTCTGGCACGTCCCTTAGTCGCCTCTTACGACACCCACGGGAAGATATGGGATGGTGCTATTCTTTACGTCCGACACCATACAGAACATATAACAAATTTCAACAAACTAATTTCAATCAATTTATAACTTACTCATCAACAACAACTGGAACGTTACACAGTGAATTAGATTAGTCATTCTTGAAACTATGAAAGAACCTTTCAGTACCTAAGACGTAGCACTACTAACACAGACTTGACTTCAATAAATCCTTGTAATTTTTGTTGACTATTTGAAAATAATCCAAATTCTTCGTAATACCACATTTTCCATTGTTTACTAACGTTTCCGAACTTGTAAACAACCGGAGAGGAAAAATTACAACAACATAACATCACGCCTGTAATCCCCAAGGGTCTGGCAGAGCGGTATCTAACTGTACACCCACATTTCGCCAGTTATGTTTGGGCACACATCCAGACTCCGTGGTTGCTACTGAAAAATTCCTGATAGAAAACCCAATGACACTTTGTCCGCCCCGGGAATCGAACCCAGGACCTCATACTCATCAGTCGTGCTTGCGACCATTCGACCAAAGATGCGGTCCAACGAGGTACAACAAAATGTGTTAAAAAAAAACAAGTACGTTGAAATAATTTATTTAATAGTGACAGAATTAATTATTTATGATTAGATACTTGACAATAATTATTTTACCTTAAAATTAAATACAAACTAAGTCGTTCAATATAAGCGTATTTTTTCATCCCCTTTAAAATTATCCAGTAGTTATACTCGTAATACTATTTCTCGAAGAGTTTGATGTAAATTGTGGTTTCATTAATGTTATCCATAGGTTTCTTGTATTTGGATCGCATATCACAAAATATATAAATAATACAAATCCTTGTAGTGTTGATGTCAGACAAAAAAGATAAGACCAAAGTAAATGGTTTGAGAATGAAAATATTCCAAAAAGCCACGTCAGACCCAATAAGAAAAACAAGAATATAGAAACTCTAAGTTGTGCACCGACCAAATCCATGTCAGTGGATTTCATTTTTTGATCGGATCCTCGAGAAATAGCGTAGAGTACTAGAATAAATAAAGTTACATTAACACACAAAATACAACATATAGGCAACACGACACCTGCAATGCAATAATAACCGGTAGGGTAACAAATATTTCTGACAATTGAAGGATTTGGAATATAGTTCTCAGCATCAAGAGCTAACGTAAGAATAACTGGTAAAGTGGGTATACCCCAACCAATCAATGTGAATTTGCACATGAACCTTGATGGTCTACTGACCCCTAAAACCCTCACGTATCTTATAAATTGTAAAATAGCAGTTATCAACATCCACATGAAACTGGCTAATATTGAGAAATGCAGCAGCGAACCTAAGATAATACATTCAGGTTTTTTGTGTTCTACAATAACATACATTCCATCTTCTTGAACAAACATAGAATAATCTAAGGTGAAAACTAATATAAAAACTAATGGTAAAGCTATAGCAGTTGATAATTGTAGGAGAACTTTAGTTCCAGCTTTTTTCCTCCAGCTACCAAATACTAAAGCTGTTATCCAAATACCAATTATTCCTAACAGTGACATGAAGCTACCGACTAAAGTTATTATATTCAAAGCTGTGGAGTGTTTTCTATTCATTGTAATAGATTCGTTGGGATTATCCGGTATAGAAAGCAACTGACCAAAGTGAGTGAGATGATAGCATTCACATACAGTTGTATCATTGACCGTTTTAACTATAAAACAACCTTGTTTTTTCCAAGAACCTAAAATATTATTGGACTGTTTAGGTTGAAAATCCCAGTAACCACAATCCGAGTTGCCTGTATTGTTAATTTGCTTGAATACAAGTGGCACAGGATATTCTAAATTTGACATGTAGTCGGGAATTGATACTCCTACAATTCTACTGTTGATCACGTGTCTATCGGAAGCCACTTCTTGAAAAATTGCATCGTTATAGAAAATGGTTATGATAATGTGAAAAAAATCTTTGTTTATTGTGTTTTCTTCACTTTGGTTGTTATTTATTTGCATTGTATTTAAAACTTTTTCGGGTAACCATGTAGCAATTTCTAAGTTTTCTATGGAAAGGACATCTTCTAGGCTAGTATTTTTGTACAATAGTTGAATTGACATGTCTAAAAAATTTCTAGATCCTGAATTTCTTATCATAGCTATACCTGTGATGTTATTATATTCTGGGTAAGTTATTTGGACCACAAATTGTGGTTTTAATGCAAATTGATAGGACACATTACTAAATTCTGAAGATTCATTTAATCTTCTTTGCGCTATTAGTTCTATAATATCACTAACCGAATCTAATATGACATTGGTTGAATTAAGTGTTTGAGCTAAATGCAAATAATTGCAATCAAGAACCATCATTCTGTCCATGACCCACGCAATATTTTCTATGTCACCCGTTTCTACCGAAGTTGCATTTTCCTGAACAAGGTCTAAAATATGTTGCAGGGACATTGACAAGTAATATATATCGGCAGGAATAATTATATCTGTATCACCGAGTACAAAATTGAGACCATCAGTAAGAAAACTGGAAATGTAATCATTAGGCATCTGTCTTTTCACAAAATTGTACAAGAAAGTTGTAGCTTGAGATGGCTCGTATGTATTATCACAAGAACCTTCTACTACTCCCCAGATACCCCCCAACACATAGGATCCCTGACATTGTCTCTTAACCGGTAAACCATTAGCTTGAAGGCAAAATTGTTTGGGCGCTGAAATATGCCCAATAGGAGTCATCTCCCAATCAAGCGTAATAACATCGGAAGAAGTTGTTGGTAAACAATATACTGAACTGGATAAATTTACAAACGTGTAATTATGTTTCGGTAATTCAGAGTTTGCTATAATATACAATGTATCAAATGTATCTTGTATATTAACAGCTTCGTCATCATGGACATCTTTAACGTCAACGTGCAAATGCAATAAAATCATCATGTGATCCAAAGCATATTCAAAAATGTCCATAAGCAAAACTTTCTTAGCTGAAAATATGTTTGTTATGTTATCTGTTAAAGCCGACAGATCAGCTATGTCTTCAACATCGTCTGGTAAAACATAATGTTTAATAACAAGTGCGAATACATGAACTTTGTTACCTTTGGGGTTGGCTATGATTTTGTCCGTAGTAATAAATGAAAAGTTAACAGTGTGGGCCTCGCACCAATATTGAGCGGAGCTGTCGGTAACGAGATCAATAATATATACAATTTTTTCTACATGACTCAAATCAATTGCATTTTCCCGAGAGGAATTTACTTCAATAAATGGGATATCATTTATATCTACCACTCTGAAAAATCCTTTTGCATCAGAAAAACATTGGATTCCTTTGTCGGTATTATCATATTTCCATAAACCAGAAGGATAATAAACTGTAAGAAATATTTTGTTTTGTGCTTCATTGTACTCAAACATAAATTCTGTTTCCCCATAAACAACTTCCATTTCACAGGCCATGCAAGGTAGTGACGCGCTAGAATTAATTAAACCTAGAGCGCCGGCGTAGTTGATTATACCTTCAAAATCAGAAGGTCTCTTAATTTCAAAAGAATCATTATAATGCATATCTTCGTAATTAGTGTCATGAGAAACTGGAGGTACTTTAAACCAGCACCACATATCGTTTGGTAGCTGATTTATTTCAGCTATTTTCTTAAAAATAAACCTTGTTAAATCATATTCACTGTTAACCATTGGTGTTTGGCACTTTTTTTGAAGAAAGGTATCAAATGTCATTCCTTGGTCTGATTCTTCGATGCCGTAACAAGTACCATTATCAAGTTTAAACCTAAATGAGTGGTATCCATTGGGACATTTGCTTGGATAGTAAAGGTCATTTATGTAGAAACACAAACTGGGGTAGATCTTGGAACAGATTTCTGTTACAAGTATGCCTTTTTCTATGTCTAATAGTAAACAATTTTTTGAGAAAGAAGTATGCAGATTTAAAAAGTCACTCGCAGAAACACGTCGGCCCCAGTTGGGCCCTGGAATAGACCACACTACAGGATGAAAAAGTTTTTGTCTTGCTGCTGGCAACCAAAAATATCGCGACGTATTTGTGGCTTGGAGAGAATCGAGTAGGTATTCCACTTCCTCAGCAGACAAGTCAGTAATTACGGAGGCTCCACCGCTGGCAAAACAAGGAAAATTCCAAACTGTTGGTTGTCCTATTTGGTAACAGTAATCGTTGTTGTTTTTTGATATTTTGTGATATCCAGGCGGACAAGAATTAATGTCAAAATACTTAACAACTTTTAAACAAGGTCCGATGTCATCCAAAGTGGGTGTCCAGCCGGTGTAGGAGCAGTTCCTGGTGACTAACGTTTCATTGCGGTAACAAAGCGGATCCGATTCTATATTGTTAGCTGTTGGTGTTTGATGCCAGGTTACACTTATTCCTACATTAGAAACTTCTTCGGGACAAATCTGTAATTTAAAAATAATCACGTCAAAATAGCCTATAATCCCCGATAACCATAACACCTACAAATAAACAAGTAAAGATAAAGTAAAATATATTTGATTGGCTGAACTAAGGTATTTTAAGTAGACTCAAAATAACTAATTAAATGCAAAAGTTTTGATGGATGTTTGTAACTCAATCACGCCAGAACGGCAGAGTGGCTTTGGATGAAAGCCACAGAGATAGAACTAGAATAGCTGCTACTTTTTATTCCGGAAGTGCGATCCTGTGGGCAATTCTCTGACTCCACGCGGGGGTTGCCGCGGGAATAAGCCAGTAGAAAAAGAAATAAATCACTTTTACCTGCAGTGTAGAATGCAGAACAGCAATCAATACGAATAGTATCCGCGACACAAAAATTTTCATAATGCTTATAAAAATGACAAAAAATAATCTCTCGTACGGCAGGTAGCATAAGTTCGGGCACTTTTACCGGGATTCAGTCGCGATTTGAAACATTTTTACCTTACTGTTATTGCGCAGATTACGTTATAGGGATTCAATAAACATGGTGTTTCAATAAGATCTTTAAAAAAATAGATCAGCTCTCGGGTATTTTACTTTGCAAGATTTTTATGGATGAGTATTTTAACAATCAAAGGGGGATAAAAAGTATTCTCTGTTCGAACCCATGTCATGCCAAAATCTCCGAATAGGCAATAAAATATAGTGAAACGAAAAAAAAACTGCCAACAAACTGTTTTGAACTTTGGCAGACTTTTTACATGTTATTGTAATAAACAGATTTTTCTCCACGGGGTCTGCAATTGGGCCCGGTTGATGGCATTTGACTCGCCCCTATTATATGGGACTTTAACATATCTGGCGAAATATGGGTTTACTAGGTCTAGCTCTGCTGAACCCACCGAGAATTACAGGTGTTATTGTGCAGGTATTTGCGTAAGTATCTTATTCCATAACTGAGGCCACTTATTTCGTTGCAGTGCAATCATTGAAAATAATAATTAAATTGCATGCCAATTGCCATACACTGCAGTAGCAGATATTAGTGAAGTATCAACCGATGTGTCAAGCCATTTGCCTGAAACATACACTTTTGTGGACCGGAAGACGAAAAATGTTTTATCCACACCTTGTATATCCAGCTGTAATCGGGATATATTAACGTCAGTGTCATTACGCCTGGCATGTACACACAAAGATATGGTATCTTTATGAATTCATTGATTTTACGCCACGCTGTGTTCAGCACTTGGCTTTATTTATGCGGATTCTATTGGTGAAACGGGTGAAATCCCTTATCTCGTTGAAGAACCATTGAGCACGGCTTTTAGCTATGTCAATACAATATCAACTTTGTTGTTATCTAGTGTAGACTCTACTACGCCTAATATTTAAGTAGTTTCCATAAAACTTGATTTCTATTTTGATTTTTTATCGTGATATGTAACTACTATTTTATCTAAGTACTTACCATTTTTTTATCAAGGTCCGTGTTGTGACAATTTCGTTTATTAATTTTTTGTCTGATAAAGACATATTATTATGAACATGTTATTAATATATATATTTTTTTTAGGCAACACGTATTCGAATCGTATTATTGTCCAATTGGTATCGTGTTGCCCAGTGGATTGAGAAAGTCAGGTAGCCGTTCAGTGAAAAAACTGGTGTTCAGCTGCATCCGGGTAGATTGTAAGCCAACGCAAAATAGCATTAACAATTGCAACCAAAAATGTGCGATCGTATTACAGTGATCGACATTTTGTGAATCTTGGGTGCTGTTCGAATGTTTATCAAAAGTTATGGGATCTGGCGATCTCTGTTGAGCCTTGGATATCCCTTCTAGTAGTGGTTAATAATGATAGCATGACGGTTGGCAGGAGAGATAGAAGAAAAAAACGTGTTGCGCCGACCCCAAGTAACATGGGACAGGGGCAGGAAGATGATTAGTGGCTGATCATCATGGGTAGGGGCAAAAGGATCCTTTTTATACTGCTCATCATGATCAACCACTACCACCACTACTACGCTGTTTCACGAAAAAGTCATTCAATGGGATTAAAGGAACTTATAGAGTGTTGTATTAATCATTATAACTCTGTAAACACATATTTTTTACGGCCGCGATCATACTTAAATCAACATACAACCTGACACTGTCCTGCAAACTGCAGGTTTACTAGCCCAGTCCCTCTCATATAAAGGAGGCCTGTTTCCCAGCAGTGAGAAAACTATACAGACTGATAAAGCAAGGATAATCACATATAAATTTATTTTCGTTCTGTATGGTGTCAGACGTAAAGAATAGCACCATCCCATATCTTCCCGTGGGTGTTGTAAGAGCCGACTAAGGGACTGCGATCGCCAACCCGCCTGCCAAGCGTGGCGATTATGGCAAAACCTCCCAAAATTACAGTTTTGCGACACTTGGAGGAGGCCTATGTCCAGCAGTGGACGTCTTTTGGGCTGGAATGATGATGATGATGAATCACATATAACGTCCACTCACTTTGACTTGCAGCTGGTGCCACTAAAGTGTCTTCACTTTAGTCGGTACAGAAGAATTGTTCGTGTCATGATCATTGCCGGCGGTATTAGGTATAATATTAAAATATCGTTTGGTTTATTTGGCAAATGCCACACGTGCACACAACATTAAAAAAGTATCAAAAAAAGGGATAAATATTGTGTGTCTCACGGCTGCGCCAGATAGGCAAGTTCAGCAAAATACCGGAGGATAATGGTCTCAACGCAGGCTACACAATTAGAAGGTGATATGATGGTGCACTGTCTAAGCCTCTACTATTCACAAGCTTTTTGTCTATATTCAGTTTAGTTAAAACTGAACAGCTAATAATTGTCGTTGATAAATTATTACCAAAACCATTTTTAATAAACTTTCAAATAAAATAAATTATTTTTAACTCATGGCATAATGAATCTTGGATTTCCATAAAAAAAAAATTGAGGTATGTGGAATACCTCAGGTACCAATTAAACGGGTGCCCAATTTGAGGAATAACTCGTTTTAAGAGGTTTTAAAGTCTGTACTACTTGGGCAACATGATGAAAAATGAAACAATCAAAAATTAAATTAAGACGTGGAACTTAACATTTTATTTTACAACTATTCTGATTTGTCTGTTTTAAGACCACCTTGCGGGAGGGGTGGTGGGGGCACGTTAGGAATGGCAGGGTCCTTGGACGCGTAGTTCAGGATATTGAGATCACTGGGTTCAGGAGGTGGGGTTTGGGCAGATTGTTCAGTGAGAGCTGGGGCGTTAGTAACCGGTTTCTCAGCAACAATAGGTAGACTATGTCCCAGCAAATTTGGAACAGGACGATATATTGGGAGGCTCGCATAAGGATTGAAGCTGAATGGATCGTACGGGTCATAGAATCTTACACCAGGATATCTGTAGGTGAAAGGACTGAATTGTGGCAGTGCATTGTACAGGGGATCTATGTGACCAAGGGGCAGGACTTGTGGTGGGAGACCGAATTCGTTGAGGGGTATTGGGGATTCTGTGGCTGGTGGAGTAGCTGGAGAGGAGACACTCCCCGCACTACTGTCAGGTTCTGGCTTGGCGGGCTCTGCAGTCGTAGTCGGTGCTTCCGTGGAAGAAGGCGAGGGCTCCGCAGGAGTTCTAGGCGTTGAAACGGGTGAAGCTTCAGCTGGTGAAGGTTGGGGCTCCTTAGGTAGCAATCCTGGTGCAGGCAGTAATCCCTGAAATTAAGAACGGTAGATGTTCATTAAAAACCTTTATAATTTGTAAATCGTGCTCATTTTGCTATCCATAAAATATCAGGCGCCAGAGTTACTTTCACCGTTTCAATAATAAGCTAGGTGTCTTTGCAATGTAAACAATATAGAAGCATGAGAAAGTGAGTTGCAAATTTTATGACTGCCAAAAATATTTTGCAGTATTTCGGGAAAAAAGCTACTAGAAGAAATACTAACAATTACTAGAAAATATATCTTTGCAAAATAAAGCTATTTAATCTTATAGATAAATAAACTATGTCAATTGTTGGTACACTATTTTGGATTTTTCATAATTCTAATGCTATATATTTACGTCCAAAGTTGCATAAAACTTGTGCTAAGATATGGAACTTTCGAGGTTCATAAGTTATGAAACCAATGGTTTTTTATTGTTTTAATTAGCAATAATACTAAATAATGACGAGATAAATCGATATCCTGGTTTTTTGTTGTTAAATACCTAATTGTGAAGCTATTAGCTTTTTTCTGTTTGTAGTGAGAATACACCTGAGTGCAGGATCATCTCCTCACTAGAGAACTCCTTAACGGTTATATAGCACGGACACGAAACTTTGTATACAGGTTCAAGGTGATAGATAAACTTAATTAATTTGCTTCTTTTCACCTTAATAAAACCCTCTTTTTTAGTTACATTTATTTTTCTTCCATTCTCCGCTGCCAGCCGTTACGATAACATTCACTCCTTTTTCTTTCATTTTGTTCACCACGAAATCCATGCATGTTTTCTTTGAGCAAGAACTGAAGGATACTTACATTTCCAAGTAGATCCCCGCCGTAGAAAATGGCAGGCTGATAGGAAAAGGCGAATGGATCGTGGAGCACCGGCTGATATACTGGATACGCCTTGCTTGGCTCCAGGTTCTGGTTTGATGTGATGAGGGCGTTGTACACCTTCGGGACTCGGCCAGGCTCGGGCGCGGGATCCGCGTACGTACCTAGCCAGAGTACGCTCAGCAACTGAAATTTATGACAAATTGAATTGAATATCTAGTAAGTTGCTTGTGGAGGTCATATACGCAGTCGCTAAATATATACAAAAGTACAAGGATCTTCTGGCGCGTTGTGAGCATTGGAACGAACGCCGCTATTTTGTTTTAATTTCGCGAGATTTTATAAAAAAGAATGCCGTTCTATCGATGTCATTCAAGCTTCAATAGATCGATGTAGCTCTGTGAAATATATTGTATGTCGTCATTTCAGCCCAAAAGACGTCCACTGCTGGACATAGGCCTCCCCCAAGTGTCACCACATTGACATTTAGGCGGGTTGGCGATCGCAGTATTCGGTTGTTACAAAAAACATAGAGAACGCTGCTGCCTATTCTCTGGCAATTCCCTTAGTCGCCTCTTACGACACCCACGGGAAGATATGGGATGGTGCAATTCTTTACGTCCGACACCATACAGAACATATTGTATGTGATTTTATTATATCGATAAATACGTATAAAGAATAATATTAGACTTCAATCATATTTATGCCATTACTTATATATTTACTCACTCAAACCTATAATTTTCCCTATACTATATCGGTAACCATTTTATGAATTACATTAAGCAACGACTGTAAAGAGAGCAATTAGGTATTACCTTGAACACTACATAAATGATTCATAGAAGTACATAGTGCTCTCATACATAGGCCTGCATGCCTGTACATTCACCCACTACTAGTTTTTGTACACCTAAATAAATAATTATAAGGTTACGTTAAACTTACTTAGGTATCGTGGAGCAATTTCCAAGCTATCATGTTTATACCAACGAGTAAACTAGCCTAGCTTTATTTTTATTTGCAATGTTTGTTTGTTAGTTTACTAAGGTCAAATCTTACAAGCTGAATTAGAACAACTAACTGTCATTCTACGGATTTGACACTTTGCGTGGTGATTGGGTTCCGAAGACAAAGCATTTTTATGATAAACATCACCTAGTTGTCTCCCAATATTCTGACCAAGGATTGGTTCCAGATAAGGGAACTCTGCCACAGCACAAACACGAACTTTTGTATACGCGTTTAATTGATAGGCACAGGGTTAGGTCTAGACACTAATTATTTATTAATTATAGACAAATAAAATTATCTTTAACAAAAGATTTTCTTAATGGTCATAAAAGCTTTTTCTAAAAAAAGCACAGAAGAATGGAGAACACAGAATATAGATCATTTTGTTCTATGTTCTTCTAAGGATATCAATCAGTACAAAAGGTTTCGTTGAAACTTCCAAAAACAGCCTTATCGAGACCCTCAAGAAAATGTAAATTACTAAAAAAGGTAAACCATATTTTTTTCCTAAATTTACTTTAAATTGACAGCTTTTCATTTTATGTTGATTCTAAGATTGCTCCCTTAAATTCTTAATAAGAGCTCTATTTGTCGCTATCTTAAGTTAACTAATTAAGTGCCACTTCAAAAAATGTATTATTTTTAAGTAGCCTATTAATGTTCTACTTATGTCGAACGAATTTCATATAAGTTTAATGTTTTAAATTAGATTTTAGACCTGAGATAACTATCTTATAAAATAATTATTATACTGCCGTTCTAATTCTTAAACGGTACTTTGACAAGTTACATGCCAATCTAGAAAAAGTAAATTGTTTTATATATCATATAGCTAGAACATGGACGTTAAAACTATGTTCAATTGATTCTTGTTATTTCATACACCCTATACCTAAGTATTTTATAACTTAAGATAAACCCATAAATTACGTGAGGAAAACTGGTCATGCATAAGTAGACAACTATTATAATAATTACCTGTTTTGTTATGAATCTTATTATGTATATTGATTTATTGATAGATAATTGATCGGTATGCACTCCAAGAATAACCTTCTTGTAACCTCGTGGGATTTAAATAGAGTGTACCAATACGAATGTAAAGTAAACTTTTTTGTTCCGTCCTGTCTGTACTTAACTATTTTTTTCTTTTGTTTTATGTTTATTGTTTTTTTTTTTGTCATTTTGTATGATTTTTATGTCCCTGCGATAAATCAATATTTTTTGGACGCTTGTTTGTCTTTCACTCAAAAACTTAACGAATTTGGATGAAAGTATATTGGCAAACGCCGATAGTAAGACAGGCCGTCAGTTAAAGTAAGCTCGCCGGAACAAGAAATGAAAATCTGAAATGTGATGATGTGTGTGTGTGTGTGTGTGTGTGTGAAATGGAAATGTGATGCTATGTTATGTATTTGTTGGTTGGTTTTTGAAAATTATTGCCGTACATGCAATGCTAACAAATAGTTTATTATAAAAGAAAATTCACAAGAAATCGGGATAACCAGTATCTACGACGCACTAGTGCAAAATCGAATGAAATCTTTATTGACATTTGTTTTTTTTTTGGCATTCAACTTTTTGATCGTGTCAGATCAGATAAGCATGAAAACGTTTTATAATAAATTAAACACACTGGGTAGTATTTATTTTATTTCAAAACGTTGTGTAGTCTTCGAACTTTTTACAAATAAAGATAAATAGACAAGCATGTATGCGTTTTTGGAATAGGTATATATATATCAGTCCGAAAGGGCCTATTTTCGCCAATGTTTTTCGATATTTAGTTTATAACTTAGATTAACACATAGGATTCTTTTAATCCCGGTAGTACCTATAAATAATGCTCTGAGGCAATAACTGTATTCCACGTGGGCAAAGCTGCGTGCATAAGCTACTCGTAGTCATTTATAATTTTAGGTCCTGATAATATTCATACTTTTACTGTCGTATTTCTAAGTCTTCTTGTTAATAAAGTATTACCATACTACCATTGCATTCAAGAGATTATTAGAAACAAAATGCGTTTCAATACTATACGCCTTACTTTTTGGTGGGCCTTTTCCCTGAAGAAGAAATAATATCTCCCTTAACGTAGGGTGTCAATTTGCTTACTAATATTAACATACCAAATGGTACTTCTCAAAACACAGGCACAAATTAACAATTTACAAAGTGAATGGAGAAGGAATCTACGAAAGTGTAGGTACCAAGTTTATTTTATGATTTAGTTACATGACAGTTTACCACGATGCGACGATGTATAGCATCAAATTAATCTATTAACACGGTTAATTAATTGATTTACGCAATTAGTGTTAGATGCCATGGAATGCAATCTAACGGTCTAGGAATCGGAGTAGTCGCGTAGCAAAGTAATAGTTGAATCACGATGTCATTCGTTATAGAGACAATCGCTATACGTTGATTTGACAAAAAAGGATTACATAAGCAGCGAATCTTAAGATCTAGGGTTATGACAATGCTGTGGTTTGTATCGGGTAATAATTATCATTCGAAAGACCCCAGTCAACTACAAATTAATTTTGAAAAAAGGATGAGTCTGGCATTGGTAAGGATTACCTACAGTTACACCACTTCTTTCTTATTCTTCTTTTATGCAGAGATTTTAAGTATGAATAATAATGAACATTATAATACGTTGTATGGGGAATAGATCGAAGGGAAAATATTATGTTAATCGTTTTCCTTTTTATTGTATTTCCTTTATTATAGGTCGATAAGAAGAGTTAGAAGTATACCATATTGTGGATAATCACAAATAGCCACGTTTTACACTCGAAAATCATTGTCAATTTTTTGTTGATTTTACAAATGAAACTAGCCATAGAAGCTAGATTATCGTTAGTTTACAAATGAAATTATAAGCTATTATCTTTCTAAGGTTCAATGGTGCCCACACCACAAACATACCATTTTAATATTCCGCACACTCAGTACACTGTTGCACAAGAGATATAATACTGGTTCAGATAGCCTTAGGGCTACCTGACAAGCAGAAAAAACAATGGTTTCTAAAACACCTTTTCTCTCTTGTTCACTCACTTTTAGACAGAAGCCAGAATGTCTACTATACTTGAGCTCCCCTTTCTGTGTTCAATATATTACTATGTATACACGATACTTACCTCATTCCATGCACAATAGTGGTATTTTAGTTAAATAACGAAGACTTTACTGAATTTACTACATAAACAAGTTCATTGTAGAACAAGACAACGAACATAACTGGCAAAATGTGGGTGTACCTAGGTACACCGCTGTGTGTTATTAGGATTTCCATCAGGAATTTCGCAGTAGCAGCCACGGAGTCTGGATTTGTGCCCAGTTGATGGCAATAGGCTCGCCCCTATTACATGGGAATTAGAACATAACATTTAAAGTTAAAGCTCGCGAACACTTACTAAAGAAGCTGGCAGATTCATCTCATAATTAAATTGTTGTTAGTAGTATATGTATTTATGTATTTGTTATATTATATTTTATTTGTAAATATTACATTACCATTTGTTTTGCTGCACCTACTATGTTTTCTCTCTGCATCACCCTAAGGCAGACTGGTAGAAAATGCCCAAGGCATTAAGTCCGCCTTTGTACAGTGTTTTTTTTTATACTTGTGCATAAAGTTTTAATAAATAATAAATAAATAAACATAACTGGCGAAATATGGGTGTACAGTTAGATAGGTACACCTCTGCCTAACACCTCTGAGATTACAGTCGTAATGTTATGTTATTATTGTAGAATGTTTCCCACTTTCTGATGGTAATCCGTCTCTCTTTGACTGGCTAATCAATTTTATTGTCTTAGATACTCCATGGATAAGCATAGGCCTCTTTCATCGTACCGACCATGCCTTTGATTTCTGACAAGTTTCTTTTATGTGCTACCGCAAATTGGTTAGTAGTAGCAAGGAGACTGTACGCCAGTATCACTGCAGGCTGGTTCTTCACTCAGAAACACGTCTACTCCTGGCTGGCGTACACTTAGTTCATGCCGATATGAGAGAAGAAAATGAGAAGAAGAACAATATTTCCATCATATGTAGGTCCAACAGTCAACATCAGAGAATACAGCGGTACGTTGGTCGCATGCTGCAGGCGTGCTCAGGGTGGCTCAGAGGAGACCTCTTTACAATCTCGCCGGTTTGGCCCTTACAGGCATTGCACAGAAGAGCTTTCGGACTGGTACTTTAAGAGGAAAAGACGCCTCCATCCATCTGCAGATTATGACCACCGGGTGGTTTTAGTGAGGTAAAATCCTACACAATCTCTAAAGGCCTAAACGTGAGTTTGCCAACCCTACAACGTTATGATACAGATAATTATATCACCAGTAAGATCTAACGCGTTGGTCTCTTTGCAACTGTCGTTCAGTTGTCTGCGTTGGTAAAAAACATTGTATTAAAGTCAAGGGCACATGCAAATTAAGAGATAAGCGGGCTGAGACTAATTATTTTAATTATACGTCATTAATCCATTATTATTCACACTGTAACACATGAGGTTGTGAATGTTAATCATTTTGCTAAGAAAGAGAAGGTGGGAGTTTCCACTGTAGATACATAATATATCCTTTGTATACGTATACTATGTAGTGTTATTTTAAAGCATACTCTACCTTAAAACTTCTAGTCAAGTACAAGTACCAATTTTGTACATACTTTGCATACAATACTTTCGTATTCGCAAGTTTTGATCATCATATTCTTTTATTCCCTATTGTTTATTATCTTGATAAAGTAGACATCCACAGACAGAAGCCAATTATCAAAATGGTACATGAAAATTTTTGAAACACAAAACTTTATAGAACATTTCATAACAAGCGAAATTTTTACGAAAAAGCTCGAAACTCAGTCCAGACTGAGTTAAATTTGTCCATACGGGGAGCTTTTTTGTCGTTAGTGGCTGCCGAAAATATGGCACCAATTATGGCCATTGGATTTTCACTTAGACGTGTTCATAGTCTACAGCCACATGTCATGGCCAGCAATACAATGTTCTATAGAAGAATGGCCGCTCGTGTCCGCTTGCAATCCGGAAATCGAACTTAAGCACAATGCCACCGCCTTGACCACGCCCAGCAGACCAAGGTCTAAGAAATTAAACGTCAGTAAAAAACTGGCACCCACTAAGGCTGCCGAATTAGCCAACTGATTATTCATATTAGTTCAGACACAATGGGCTTCCGTTGTTTTTGTGTGCCAATTAAAATTGCTTTTAACATTATGGGGCGTTTCGATCTAAAATCGATTCGTATTATGTTGATCTAAGATAAAAATAATCATATATGTTTAAATTTGTGTTCGAATAATATGTATGAAGTAAGGAAGGAAAGTTTTTTACAAAGAATTCCGCTGTCGATGTCGTAAAGTTCAAGGTCTGTGATTCACTTTCTTGCGAATCTGGAACGTGGTATAATATTCTGCATAATGTTGTTGTTTAAGATCGTACAATTCAAATAGTTTAAGTGCATGTTTTTACGTGACTAATGTACGTTGACTCATTTATCAAGTGTTTTTACCTTTCACAAATATCTTGAAGAGCTTTTGAAATCAATTTCGGTTTTAAATAGGCAAATCTCAAATATCTATTTGGAGTTATTGTGAACTGCAATAAAAAAATAACCGTTCATTGTCACTGTGTCTGTCATTTTGGTAGTAGGTAATTCATGCATTATATTTTTTCTATTTGTATAAAGAATCCAAAATAGACAGACTTTAGCAGATTCTAATTTCATAAATTCTAGAACAAAATGTCTATTTTAATTTATTTTAACCCTATCACACTGTTGTTCTATTTAAGTCAAAAAGTTAAGGTAGAGAATGCCTCTTGGCATTGAGTCCACACATATACTGCTTCTGTACATGCAGTTTATATAAATATAGATGCACAGTGACTACATTCGAACTCAGTTGCACTTGTGACCTCTCTTCGCCCTTACAGATGAGCTGAAGCTTCCGCTATGTGCAATATGCACTTTCACTATGCTTTTAACCCAACTCGATACTATAGATTACACAAAGCAAACATAGAGTGCACTGATAAAAAGGTCTGATGGGTTTGACGTCACTGGAGGGTCAGTAACTGCATAATTATTATGGGTCACGAACATGAACCCTAGAAAGGTCGTCAGTCTGTCAAGTGTCGCCCTTTGCCTCTCAATTTTGTAAAAAAATAAAATAAGGAAAAGGTATATATATGAAATAGGAGAAAGATAAACAGAATGACATTTACAATAGGGCTTGTACGTCATTGTGAATTCTCATGCAGCTCAACGGGGTCAATGAACCGACGCTGGCGATGCGCGCAGGGTTCAATCTAAAAGCCTCGTTTCTACTAGGCAAAGCAAAAGTCTAATGTAGGGCTTGAAATAACTTAGCGCATGTGCCGAGAATGGAGTTTCTGTTCAGAATATTTATTAGGTGTCCACCACAATATTTATTTCTTATTACTAGGTCTTTCTTGGGAGTGTCTTGTTGCCTTTTTTTTCAATCGTTTTTTTAAATGTAGACTTGTAGAGAGCTTATTTTTATGGTTTATATTATTGGCACTACTACCAAAAATCCTTTTACCTAAGTAATATCTACACAACACTTACGTTTTATAATTTGAATCCGTACAAATAGTAAGAAGATTAAAGTCATAAAGTGATTCATAAAATACCAACTGCCAGATCTTTGCATCTCGACCAATCGTAAGAGTGTAATAGGTATCAGGATAATTTAAATTCCTATAAAATATTTAAGCAATTTATGCTATGTGAAATAATATGATAAAAGAATGAATGCTATTCAATTGGATCCATCACAGCCTGCGTGCTTATGCAATCAAGTTGTCAAGTATGAGCATTACCCTAACGGCTCTTTGTGCATTCTGACCGTATTACTGCATGACCTGAATCTGTTGATTTCACGTCAAAAACTATACTGTATGGGTCGGATTTATGTCATCTATGTTTTAAGGTTTGGAGTGGGACCGAGGTGGTCTTAACAAACGTTAGTTGGTTCGATCTATTGTAGATCCTTAAAGTATTTATTAGGTTAGGAGACGCCTAAACAACACTAGGACAAACATTTTGATAATATATTATTTACATTCTATAATAGACTTAACATAATAATAAAAAATATGATTAGTAAACAGTAGGTACTCCTACACACGGCACGTATAGCTAGGGGGTTCCTCTCTCTGAGCTCTGACCACCATTAGCCTAGACCGTGTTCGTGATGCCGATAAGCTACTATTTTTTATATTTTTTGTAAAAAAATAATAATGAGAATCATAAAAATATGTAGAAGTATCAATAGGGGAAAAAAAATACATGGCATGAATGAATTCATCCGAGTCACTGTCAACAAGGAAAGTGCCCAGAAGGCTGGCAGGCTGGCAAAGCAATGTTGGATGGCACTATATTGATCAGACCCCGCACTACCTGACCCGTATTCTCCTCTTCTTCTTCGATCAAGTAATGCGCAGTGCAGGGCTGTCGTGCTGGGTAGGTACTGACGTGCCACTATGACCAATCAAGGTATGCTAACCACAGGACTGCGGGTTGTTCGATAGAGATACCGTGGCCCTGGAACACAAAGGGCTAAGAAGGAACATGGATGGGTTTTAGTCAGTCAAGTCTGACACTCCCTTCCGCTCCGCCCAGAGCGGGAGAGGACATTTGACGACTTCCCATCCGAAAAAAAAAAGGTATGCTAACCAGTATACGCTGATCTCTCATTGTACTGGAAGCTCATACAAAGCGTGGTAAGGTTATACTATATATACATATATAGCTTGAGGTCTCGCAAAGCGGTGAATAGCTAAGTTCTTCGCAGGCGTTGGATATAAGTTCGATGCCAAGCGCGCAGTTAGTAAGATCTATGTCTGAAAGTATTTGTGAGATGAATAGGCTTGCTCGCAAATTATAGGAAATTTACGACCACAATTTGCTTTGTTCTTTGTCGATGTAGCAACGAATAATTGACGATCTCATTGTCTCCGATAATAGATAACTGACGCCCTAATAACTACTTAGATCTGACGAGATAAAATAATATGTACCTACTTGCATTCGATTTATAAATGAGAACAGCTTAACAAGACGTCCTTTCTTAACTTGCGAAGGTTGCAACTGACTTACCTATACTTAAATAACATTTGCTTTTTTCGTACTTCAGTAATTAACAAAGTAGATTATATTTAAATGAAGTAATAGTAGTAGTTGTGCCAATTCTAATTTTGAATAAATATATTATTATTTATTTTATTTATTACTAGCTGTCCCGCGCAACTTCGTATGCTTCACCTTTTCCCCGATTTTGAAACATTATTAATTGCTGCTCCGCTTGTATTTGTCGTAGCGTAATGATATATAGCCTTCCTAGATAAATGGGCTATCTAACACTGAAATAATTTTTCAAATCGAATCAGTAATTCCTCAGATTAGCGCGTTGAAACAAACAAACAAACTTCAGCTTTATAATATTAAGTATAGATTTACTAAAGTCGTCTGATCTTGTTTACTTGGTTCAAGCATATTATTATTTTGTCAAATTAGAAGGAGATTTTTTCTGCTCTGCATTTCCTTTGCCTTGTGGTTATAATTCCTGTCAGACCTACCTTATGCAACGTGCGTCGTTCACAAAATATTTATAAAAGATCCGATACGAAGCCTATACAAATCATGATCCTATTCTCTGCCAATTGGGAGAGTGCCCACAAAGTTTACCATCTTGTAAGGAAGTAATAACGATTTATGTAACTATTTAAATGAGGTCTGATTTGGAAGTGAAAACAAATGAAATGGTCGTGATTAAACCCTAAGATTAAATGTTTTTTTTTTAAACACAGCGAAATTTGCCAGTGAAACAAAAAAGGTTGCAACAGAGTATTTTCACTGTACAGGCTGAATTAAAAGCATTTAAAGGAAAGAAAATGTATAAATAAAAAAATCACATGAATGGCATCCAAATTCTTTATGATTATAAAATGGCCATTACCTTTTTATAATCAATGAGGTTGCAATGAACATACGTACTCATCTCATCGTAATAAACAGGCCGGTATAATTTGTAAAAAACTAGTATATAATATATAAAATTTTATAATATCCATAGGATACCCTATATTACCCTATATCACTAAAGATATTAAAAATATTTACAAAATCCAGCTTTTGGATTTTGAAATTTAATGGCCTTTAGCTTTTTCAGTGCCTAACCTACCTAACCCAGTAAAAAAAGGCCTCTTCATTGGTTTTAATATTGAGTTTATTTTATTATAACTAGCTGCGTCCCGCAGTTTCACCCGCGCAGACCGGGATAAAAAGTGTTAATCCAGGCTATAAGCTATCTACATACATATCAAAATTCATCCAAATCCGTTCAGCCAATGAGGCATGAAGGAGTGACAAACGTACAAACACACACACTCACACACACACACACACACTCACTCACAAACCTTAATAATATTAGTGTGATGATTCTGGGATTTCTTAGAGCTCAGTTGCAATGACGTGCAAAATGTGGCAATGTATATTTTTACGAAAAATCTAAAAGTCTACTTCGATGTGTATGCTGATGATTTTTTACAGAAACCGATCCGTATTCCGGCCTCGCCGTCGAGGCCTTTCGCGACGCCCCCGTAACATCACCCTTGCTCGACGAGCCAGCCCGCGCCGCTAAGCATGTAACGTTAAATTCCCCAAATAATTATAATATGACCCAGCCTGTCCCTTGACGGTAGGAGGGGTTCCCATCGGCGTCGATTCGACGCTGAAGTACCTAGGGCTTGTCCTCGACAGCCGGTGGAACTTCGTGGAGCATTTCCGACGTTTGGCCCCCAAACTGGAACGGGCAGGGGCTGCGTTCAAGCGGCTCTTGCCCAACCTGGGGGGTCCAAACGCCTCCTGCCGGAGGCTCTACGCGGGGGTCGTGCGATCCATGGCCCTT
The DNA here is from genome assembly GCA_949152445.1 of Cerastis rubricosa. Classification (NCBI taxonomy): domain Eukaryota; kingdom Metazoa; phylum Arthropoda; class Insecta; order Lepidoptera; family Noctuidae; genus Cerastis; species Cerastis rubricosa. Next base: position 10,674,278 of record OX424525.1, on the reverse strand, counting down.
TACGGGGCCCCGGTGTGGGCGCGTTCTTTGAGGCGGCGAGCCGCCCACTACCTGAACGCGCCCCAGAAGGTGGTAGCCATAAGGCTGATCCGGGGGTACCGCACGATCTCCGGCGAGGCGGCGAGCCTCTTGGCCGGATAGCCGCCATGGGATCTGGAGGCGACAGTCCTCGCGTGCCTGCACGAATGGCGCGCGGAGGCACTACGCCGGGGGGAAACTCCGCTGCCGCGGCAAATTGTCGCTCAGCGGACGGACCTCCGGCGCGATCTCATGGCGACATGGAGAGAGCGACTGTCGCAACCCCGTGCAGGGCACGCCACAATAGTGGCGATAAGTCCCCTCTTTGAGGAGTGGCTGGAGAGGCGCCACGGCGCCCTCACCTTCCGCCTGACGCAGGTCCTCACCGGACACGGTTGTTTCGGGAGGTTCCTGCACCGAATCGGGCAGGAGGAAACGCCCGGGTGTTACCACTGCGAGGATCGGCCGGAGGACACGGTGGAGCACACTGTGGAGCTGTGCCCTGCTTGGGCTGAGCACCGCCGTGCCCTCGTAGCGGCGATTGGCGGCGGCGACCTCTCGCGTCCGGCCCTGGTTCAATCCATGGTCCGGAGCGAGAGGGAATGGGAAGCCGTCGCCTCCTTCTGCGAAGCAGTCATGCTAGCGAAGGAGGTGGCGGAACGTGAGAGGGAGAGAACCTCACGTCCCAGCCACCGCGGGAGACGCCCCGGGCGTCGGGGGGCAACCAGTGGCCCCCGGCCACCGTAGGCGCGGGCCTGTGGACGGTGAGTAATGGGCTAGCTCATCGTCCGTCCGTCTTATGACGACAGACCGTGCCGACGGCGCGTTCGTGTTCCACGCGCGCCTCAAGGAGATGTCAGCAAATCGGAAGGGGTCCGAGAGGGCCGATGCCTACCAGGGCTGCGGGTTGTTCGAAAGAGATACCGTGCCCCTGGAACGCAAAGGGCTAAGAAGGAACATGGATGGGTTTTAGTCAGTACAAGTCTGACACTCCCTTCCGCTCCGCCCAGAGCGAAAGAAGTCATTTGATGATTTCCCATCCTAAAAAAAAAAAAAAAACCCAGCCTGTCCCTTGCTGCCCACCCCTCAATGACGCCCTAAGCCGAGGTCCGAACCCCACAGGGGGTGCCCTTAGCGAGCGGTCATTTAAATGTAACTAGTTGTAAACCCTGGCTTTAAATTCATTTGAGGTCACCACAGGATAGTTCATCATCATCATCATCATTTCAGCCGAAAGACGTCCACTGCTGGACATAGGCCTCCCCCAAGTGTCGCCACATTGATCGGTCCCGTGCGACTCGCATCCAGCGGATCCCCGAAACCTTCACCAGGTCATCGGTCCACCTAGTGGGAGGCCTTCCAACGCATCGTCTCCCGGTTCGCGGTCGCCATTCCAGAACTTTTCGGCCCCATCGGCCATCTGTTCTGCGAGCAATGTGCCCTGCCCACTGCCACTTAAGTCTGGCAATTCTTCGGGCTACGTCGGTAACCTTGGTTCTCTTGCGGATGTCCTCATTTCTGATTTGATCACGCAAGGAAACTCCGAGCATAGCTCTCTCCATTGCCCTCTGGGTGACTTTGAGCCTTCTGATGAGGCCCATTGTGAGCGGCCACGTTTCGGTCCCGTATGTAATCACTGGCAACACACACTGGTCATAAACCTTTGTCTTGAGACACTGCGGTAAGTTGGACGAGAAGATACCACGCAGCTTCCCGAACGCTGCCCAGCCGAGTCGGATTCGACGATTGACCTCTTTCTCGAAGTTAGACCTACCCAACTGGACCGTTTGTCCCAGGTAGACATAATCGTCTACAACTTCGATAGTAGAGTCTCCGATCTTGATAGGAGTGGGTGTTACATGGGCATTCAACATGACCTTGGTTTTGTCCATGTTCATTTTAAGACCCACTCTTTTGGAAGCTCTACTAAGGTCATCGAGCATTGTACTGAGGTCCTCCATGGTCTCAGCCATGACCACTATATCGTCGGCAAATCGAAGGTGAGAGATGTACTCGCCATTGATGTTGATGCCTAGCCCTCTCCAGTCCAGAACCTTGAAGATATCTTCCAGTGCAGCGGTGAACAGTTTCGGAGATATGACGTCTCCCTGTCTCACACCTCGCTGCAGAAGGATAGGTTCCGAGGTCTGGTCCTGAAGTCGGACTGACATGGTGGCGTTTTTGTACAAACACTTCAGCACCTCGATGTACCGATAATCAATTTGGCACCGTTGGAGAGACTGCAGTACAGCCCAAGTCTCGATCGAATCGAAGGCTTTCTCATAGTCCACAAACGCTAAACAGAGAGGCAGGTTGTACTCTTCGGTCTTCTGTATAACCTGTCGCAGCGTATGTATGTGGTCTATGGTGCTAAAGCCTTTACGGAATCCGGCTTGTTCGGGAGGCTGAAAATCGTCAAACCTGCGCGCGAGACGATTCGTGATGACTCTTGAAAACAACTTGTAGACATGGCTTAGAAGTGAGATGGGCCTATAGTTCTTCAACCGGGCATTGTCGCCCTTTTTGAAGAAGAGTACCACCACACCCCTGCACCATGCCTGAGGCGTTTTGCCCTCGAGTATGACGGAACCAAACAGCTTCTGAAGGGCCTTAAGTACCGGTTTTCCACCCGCCTTCAGAAGTTCGGCCGTAATTCCATCATCACCCGGTGCCTTGTTGTTTTTAAGCTGTTTCAGAGCCATCCTAATCTCGTACAGGCTGATGTCCGGGATGTCTTCGGTGTAGTGTCGGGTCAGTCTAGCTCTTGGGTCATTCGCTAGATTTACAACGGGTTTCCTGGTTGACGTGTACAACTGCCCATAAAAACTCTCGATCTCCCTCAGTAGCTCCGGTTTGGCGGATACAATTCTGCCATCGTCGGTCTTCAGTTTCGTGAGCTGGCTCTGCCCAATAGCCAGATCTCTTGCAAATACCTTTGAGCCTCTATTCCGCTCAATGGCGTCTTTAATACGCTCGGTATTAAAGCGGCGGAGGTCGCTCTTCAAGGATTTAGAGATCTGTCTATTGAGCTGCCGGTATTTCCACGCGTCTTCTGAAGACTGCAGGATCATCTCACGCCGTTCCTTCATGAGCTTGAGAGTATGATCAGAGAGTCTTTTGTTCTTCTGTGTACGACGCGTCTTGAAGAACTTAGACCCTGTCGTATGGACAGTTTCCACGAATCCATCGTTGCATTCGTCCACTGAGCTTCCTAGGCACTCGAAACGATTCTGGAGTTCAAGCTGAAAGCTCTCGGGGTTTTGGATCTGGATCTGTGCTGGTCGGAGCGTAGACTTCATCAGTCGAGACCTTTCTAGCTTAATATTGATGTTCAATGTGCCTCTTACCATGCGGTGATCGCTCCCAGTTTTCACCGAATTGATCACAGAGACATCATTGAACATTTGCTTCTTGGTTGACATGATGAAGTCAATCTCATTTTTAGTTGCACCATCGGGGCTCTGCCAGGTCCACTTCCTGTGCTCACGCTTTCTGAAGAAGGAGTTCATCATATAGAGGCCCTCCTTCTCCATAAAACTAGCCAGTTGGTGTCCCCGGTGGTTCCGACATCCAAACCCAAATTGCCCCACCTGCAGCTCATCTCCGTCTCGCTTGCCCAGTTTCGCGTTGAAGTCCCCCATGACAACGGTAAAGTGAGTTTTGGAACCATGCATGGCTTTGGAGATATCCTCATACATGGTTTCCACTTCGTCGTCGGGGTGTGCCGAGGTCGGGGCGTAGACCTGTATGACCTTCAGCGAATATCTTGAGGATATTCTGAGTATCAGGTACGCCACCCTGGTCGACACACTCTCGATCTTCACCACGTTATTCACAAGGGACTTGTGGACGATAAACCCAACACCACCCTGGGACTGCCGGTCACCCTCTCGGAAATAGAGTAGGTTGCCGGATTTCAGGATCATCGTGTCCTCCCCCTCTCTTCGGACTTCAGATAATCCTACAATACTCCATCGCAACCTGCTCAATTCCTCCTCGAGTTCCGTTATCTTCTCGTCGGTCCGGAGTGTCCGCGTGTTATATGTTGCCAGGTCAAGTCGTCGGTATAGGCAGCCGGATCCCTTCCGGAGATTCTTCGCACCCCTTGCCACGCCGTAACCTCGACCGCTACCATAGTCGAGGGTAGACGGGCTGCCGGGTACTAGGGGCCATTTCTGTATTGCGCTCATAAGGGGGGTTTTGCCATAATCGCCACGCTTGGCAGACGGGTTGGCGATCGCAGTATGGTTGTTGCAAAAAGCACAGAAAAACGCTGCTGCCCATTTTCTGGCAAGTCCCTTAGGATAGTTCGGTTGAGCAGAAATAACCTTAGCAAGTTGATCTGCGAGTAGCCGTATCAAAAAAAAATGCTGAGGATTTGGTTACGCTATTTCGTCTTACAGCTAACATATTGGAAGTGGGTGAAGGGACATTTCGGATGACTGTCTTATGTAATATTGATGTTGAAAAAGACTAAATTCTCAGCCTAGGTTTTGCTCGCGTCTTTGCTTTCGCTATGTACGGAAATGAACCCTCAAGAACGTTATAATTGACACTCGGGAATAATGTAGCTTCCCGTAAGTGAAAGAATTTTCGGATCAGTAGTTCCGAAGACTAACAAGAGACTAACAGTAAAAACCTAATACTAACCGGTAAACATTGCCTATTAGGGGTAGTAAAAATATCAAAATTAATGTAACGATATGTGTGAACCTCTAGTAACAACGTGCCCTGTGTAATATTTGGTAAACCTACGAGGTATTCGATACGAGTATTTGAGAGGACACACTACCGAAAAAAGATAAATATATTATGGTAGGGACCTCCCGTATTTCTTGGTGTCTGGGCGATATATGACTAGATATACTTCCATACAAAAGTGAAGGCATATTACTTAAGTTTGGTCCAGAAACATGTAAGTTTAATGCGTTTAAGGGCGACGCATGATTGCTTCGTAATTGGCTATCTAGACCAAACTGTCCGGTTGGATAACTGCCAGCCTAACTTATTGGAAAATGATTATGTAAATGAATAATGACATTCGACTGTGAGAATATCATTAGTCACCAGGATCTGTTCAAGACCAAAGTCCCTCAGTTAACGATAATTAAGACACTTTTAAGGAGTAACAAAAAGAATATGCAAATAAGGGTCAAAATTTGTCAGGAATTATGTAATTTTTTGTTGTTGTAATAAGTGAGTAGGTAACTTAAAGCACGTAAGCTGTACCTTAATTAGAGCTGAATCATACAACAGTTTCGGCATACTAATTAGGCAAGAGCTTGACAAGTAAAAGTTGCACTCTCTAATTAGTCTATTTGGTTTTAACGACACAATTTCATTATTAAATCGTTAGCTAAAAACCTGAGACCTTAGAGGTACCAAAATCCTTTTAGACAAACAATCCCATTCAATGACATTCACGTCACGGAATCGAACCCTCTACAAACAGCTGAGCTGTCAGTTCGCACGAACGTTACCTAACACCCGCAATCAAAGTTCAACCGACCGCAAAAATATAAATATTAAGTAACAGATAAATATTTAAGTAATAAAATGCTAATGAAATAAGGAATACTCACGAGCAGTGTAAGAGGCTGGGTTGCCATGTTGCGCGCGCTTCGGCGAGTGGTGGTGGAGTGTCGCCGCAGAGCTACACAGACTTGCGCACGCGCACCTGGCCGCCGGACAACGAACCAAACGATGTATGGAAGTGACATTGCGTGCATTGATTGTTTACGTTGACAAGCTAATTACCTCGACACAATCATCTTAAAGTGACAAGGAACAAGCAACGTTAAAGGTTTTACAACCGTGGTCGACTTGGTGCGTCGGTTTATTCTGTACTTAAGCGCGTATTTTTACGATCAGATATAAAATATGAAATATGCGTAATATGCAGATTTTTTTGCTTTATATGCATACCGAAGTAATTTACGACTATCTAATTCTAAATCTGCTAATACTGTCTGCAAAACGCTGCGCTGTCTAGCTGATCGTGATAGAATATTACAACACTTCAAGTTATGGTATCCAATCTCAGCTATGCAGGCTGATAAGGTTGATGAATATTCGTGCTTGTGATAGACGGATTATGGTGGCGGACACTATAAAAAATGTTTTTATGAATGAAGTAGTCAAATTCGATACGTTCCAGCTAAAAAGATATGATTAAATAATTCTCTCCGTCCATTGGTCCATTGATTGCAGACATCTAACAAGTTGGCCGTGACCGATTTTAATAAAATACTTACGAAGATACAGTGTAGGCAAATGAATCTATGTTTGCAGATTCTATTTTCGCTCATTCGGTTAAAGATCTTGAAGATTAGTTTACGCCAATACCTTCGACTTTAGGCCTATCGTCGTTTTTGTGACAATAAATCTATTTCTTCACCATAACTGATCATTTAGTTATGTACTAGCTGTCCCGTGCAACTTCATCTGCGTCACATTTTCCCCGTTTTTGCGACATTTTTCATTGCTGCTCCGCTCGTATTTGTCATAACGTGATATATAGCATATTATAGCCTTTCCCGATAAATGGGCTATCTAACACTGAAATTATTTTCAAATCGGATCAGTCGTTCTTGAGATTAGCGCGTTCAAGCAAACAAACATACAAACAAACTCTTCAGCTTAATAATATTAAGTAGATTATAATATTAGTATAGATTTCAGGAAGTAAGGAATATCTGAGTAACAACCACAGAATCTGTATTTGTGCCTGGTTGATGCCAATAGGCTCGGGGCGAGCCTATTGGCATCAACCAGGCACAAATTATTATTATAAAATTATTATTATTAGATGAGAATTAAACAAAACTGGCAAAGTGTGGTTATATTAGGGATACCTCTGCCTAACCCTTCAGGGATAACCGGCATGATATCATGTAATGTTAGTTAACTAATTAGATTCAATATCTATTACACATTTTCTTTTTGAAAGGGTTGGTACAAAAAAATAATACGTAAAGAACCACAAGAATTTCGGACACAATAGTGTCATTTCTAGCGGAGTTGTATCTTTGATAGTGTCCTTGCCGGCGAATGCAACGACTGTGCTTTGTCTCATAGCGCAACTGATAAGCTTCGATATACTTACAATTAGCCCCATTTAGACAATTTGGGAAGTACTTAAATATTAAGTGTGCGAATTCATTAACAATGCCCATTGGCGCAATGAGGATCTTAGTTGCTAGCTATCAAGATAGCTTGAAAAGCAATTCACGGTACCCAAGTATCGCTTTAAGTGTCGATTGTTGTGTATCTTGTAGTGAAATAACTTGATGTTTTTTAACAAACGTTTTATCTCAAAAGAATTACAAGGCCTCAAAAATTCGGAAAATGGTACTATTTCATATTTACTAAGAATAAACTGTGCTACTAGTCATTTTCGGAATAAGATGCGGTTCAGAATTTACGAGCATGACCATTAAATAAATTAGCAAATTAAAATATTTACCATGTTTACTATTCGTTTTGAGTTCCCGCTATTTAATTTTTAAAGGCCTACTTAATTCTGTTTTCAGCCTAGTATTTATTTAGTCATAGTTAAAAATTATGCGGTTACTTATTTTGGACGTCTAAGTTATTATCTCCCGTAATCAACACTATTAACAGTTGTTCTGACAGCCATATGCAGCTCATTAAGGAGTCCTAATATAGCCATACTGTTTTTGGCGATTAGAATCTCAAAGATTACGTGTGGATAAAGCCTGTTTCCTTCTTATCTCTGCAGTTACAAGTTAGAAACGTCTAAAAGAAGTTTATAGTTCAGATCAAGGTCTTATACGAACGGTTACAACAGCGGTTACTAACGGTTATCTCACAGCATTGTCCATATTGAATGAGATAATAAAGATAAGGTTTAACGCCTTGTTCGAGCTGCTTATTATATCCATCCTAAGGTTGTCTTGAAAAGATTACTTTTAAGTTTAAAACCCCATTGTGTCACCCTGTATGAACTGTTTTCTTTTAAGAATGCTTGTATTGTGTACAAACCAAGTTTCCTCCTTGCTTCCGTAAGCACGCTAAGCCGTTGTTCCAAAAAATCAAAAATCGAAATATTTTATTGCACATAGGCCTTCATGGGCACTTATAAAACGTCGACAAAAGGTGCACGGTTCGGGTTGGTCGTTTCCTATGGAGAAGAACCGGGAAGAAACTCAATGGTTACTCTCTCGTTTTACAATAGGTATTTGTATGTATGTTACAGCGTTAAAACTTAAGTAGGTTGGGCTGTAATTTCCGGCTGTCATTTGTAGATCTTTGACAGTCGTTACAGGTAGTCAGTGACCCCAGAGTCTGACAACCAGTCTTACCAAAGGGTATCGTATTGGGTACTCAGTACTAACCGGGTTGTGGAGGTCAGCTACGCAGTCGCTCCGTATAAAATACTGGTATTCAGCTGCATTTGGATAGACTGCAAGCCGCCCCCAAAATAATTGGGAAAAGGCTAGGCAGATGATGAGGACAACACTGTTGACGTGATATGTGAAAGGAATATAAAAATATGGGTTGTCTGACCCTTGTGTTATTGAAGGTTCAAATAAATAATTTGATTTTATTATAACTTTATGTTTGTGTGTTTTGTGTTGGAACATAGACGAAAGTTAATGCCACAAAATATTCTCTACCAGTTTTCAGTCTTTCTCAACTTTTGGTTTAAATAAGTTGGAACCCTGTTAAATAAGGCAAAATTGTGAACCGCACAAAAAAATAAAATCAACAATTTTGCTTGAGTAGGTGCCCTTTAGCAGAGGCCAAAAGAAATTATGTACAATAATCTTAGACACTTTGCAAATTTTTTCAGAACCTATACCTAGACGACCAAAAATAATTAGCTAGATGACTATTTATCTATTGGTAAAAACTAAAATAGCTTTCAAATTCGGAATCTTTTATTTTAAACCGACATATTAATTTCTAACTGCAAAACATTTTCCTATTAAAAAAGAAACCGATTCTAAACTTATTTTCTTTCTTTCATGTTTGACAGAAGCTTTCCTGTGTATAGCGTCATCTACAGAAATTCAGAAGAACTAACAGCTAACGTTTTGCAGTCAACCCACTGCGTACTCAATAGTCGGTGCTACTTAACTCGACTCTGTAACAGAAATGTCCACTTTTTAGTTTGGTAATGAATATATAGATGGTGCTCATTGAAAGATTTAAATATTTAAGGTGCTAAACGTCAACGTTAACGGCCCATTTATAAATAGACCGCGTACGTAAGGACCAATATTTATGTTTACAATGGAATATTTATTTCTGCACTTTTATGTACATACACACAAATCTCATGCCTCTTTTTCCCATGGGGGTAGGCAGAAACTACATACCGCTGCCTACTACGATCCTTACATACTCCTTTTGTGGTTGCGAGTTCTAAGCATCTGACCTTTTTGATGAACCTTACCAATAAGTTCAGATGGCTTTCTAAGGCGGGCCTTCCGGCGTTGCCACTCATGTCTGCCTCATTCTGTCGACATTAGACTTTTTTTACAGATGGGTAATCATCAAATGACCCCTCTTTAACCTGACGTAAGACTTCATCATCTGCCTAGCCTTTTCCCAAATTATCTTGGTGTCGGCTTCCAGTCTAACCAGATGCAGCTGAGTACCAGTATTTACCTGACGTAAGACTTCGGTGAACATTATTCTTCATGTCTTTTCTCTTTGGAATTGCAATCCCCTTCTATCCCTTCCTACCTATCATGTTTTCTACACAAACAAATCTTCGCAAAGCTGTGGTAGTTTTCATGTTATGGTAATCTACTGCTTAGTAGGTATTTCAGCATCATTTTCACATTATTTTCGAAATCTCCGATCATTGGCTATTCTTGTCCGTCCATTTCCTTGAGTTGACTAGGTGCATATTCTCCATAAGTTGATGTTGTGTTTACGCGATTTGGACCTTGCTACTTTACTTACAATTTGCAATGAAACTAGATGAAAACAATCAGTCATTATCATCATTTCAGTCTGGTAGCGTCCATGACTGGCATTCCTATAAGTGGAGATTAATGCAAATTGCTCAAAGCTTAATTAGGAATTCTTGCGTACATACCTGTATTATACTAATTTACTGAAAAGTTCACATACAGTCACGAGCAATGAAATGTACCTTTAGGTGGTACCTATAATTTACACACTTGGCAAAGCTAACATGGTATTATGGAAGCCTTAGTTTTACGAAATATGTCTTATCCTAAAGTAGAAAATGCAAATTCACGAGGAAATCGCTTCTTGGACAGTAGTGGTACATAGATGGAATTAATTTAAGGCTACAAGGCTTTACCTACCAGTAAAACTGTGGACTAAAAAGATAAAGTAGCTGTGGACATTGTGATAGGATACAAAATTTAAAAAGTCCTTAGGGCTGATTTTCCCAAGATCAGGTGTTAATTAGGTTTTATCTTCTGAATAATATTTTAATCCGACAGTTTTTGTGTTTATTGAAAACCTATCATAAATTTGGTGGGTAAAATCTGGTCTTACAACAGATTTTAATTCAAATATATTCTATAAACATCTTTCAATGTAATTCAAATAAATATGACGGTACGACATATGAAAAACATTTTTAAATACCACCTAATCCACCAGAACCAGTCAATTGAAATTTTTAGACAAATTGAGTACTTATTGACCTTATCGTAGATTATTTTCGTTATTTGTACTAAGTAACCCTCGAGAAAAGTGTTATTGTAAACACGTGACACGTGCGCCTAGCTGTTTGTAATCACCATAACGGTTATTGCAAGGTCAGACAGGGGCATGGTTAGTAAATCAATTAATACCGCAGAGAAACAGTTGCTAGAATGAGAATAACGTTCCAATCATGTTGATTGCTTTTCTACCATTGTACTTTTTAAATGCAATTGGTTTTCTCAAATGCAGTGCACTAGTTTTCTTTGAAACTTTTCTAATACCTGTGACGCAGGGCTGCTTTTTGAGTTTTCCTCAGATGATGTTTGTGTGAAACTAGTTCTGTTACTTGAATTTGTCTGTAGAATACCACACCCAGACTAGTTATGGGGCGGTAGTATCCCAGCTCCGATTTGCGTATTGAAGTTGGAACTTGCAAAGTTGGAACCCAGGCAGGCGCATTATTTACTTCTACCAACTCGCAATGCGCTCGCGTGGTGGGTTACAGCCCACTCTTGCCGATAGAGACGAGGCCTTAATTCCAGCTGTCAAAACATAAAGGGCTGATCATGCTATAGGTACCTCACCCAAACATCATCATCATGATGAGTCTCCTGCTCTTACACCAATTGACATAGGGTCGGCGCAGCATACCTTACCCAAACAGTTATCTGTAAATTGTTTCCTTTACTTTACCATGTATTTTTAGACCAAAATTAATTTAGAACATGTCTTCCCAGTCATTCAATTTTTATCATCAATATTCTAGCCTGAACGAAGCAAGGAATAACGCTAGTATCAATAAAGACAGTTTACGATCTAATACTGTTTCTGGAACAGTCATGACTTCATGAGCCATGGCCGGTCATTTTAATAAAGCTCGCTTTATTATTAGCTCAACGAGTGATGCTATTACGGTACAATGTTACTGTAATAACTTCAATTGGTGTTTATTTGTGAGCAAAGTCTCGTAATGAACTGCAGACTGGCCAATTAATGCCATTAAATGGTAGGCATTGAGAATTATGAGTCTGTATAACACGGCAGTCCATTTGATTAATATTTATTTGAATTATATGTGTACATGTTGGCTCTCTGGCCACGTAGGGACGACCAACCACTTGGCGATATCCCGGCCTTCAAACCCCACGGCCCTTGACGCTATAGCCTAGAGTTTCAACCCCAAACGGCTAAAAAAGGTAGTTGCAAAAAAAAAACTCAGTTCAAAAACCCAAAAATGTGAAAAAATATCTCTAGCCACTTTTGCCACCAAATTCTAAAGCTAAAGTTATTTTTCACAAGTTTTTTTTTGAAGTTTTTTTTTTTTTGCAAAAAAGTTTTTCATTTTCCCATTTTTAGTTATTACAAAATTATTATCCTAATATCCTAATTTTATCCTTACAAAATTATTCGCTATGCATTTATTTTACATTGTTAACAATACATTTCATGGTAATAGGCTTATCCCTAGAAAATGGAATTTAACATACCTAACTATCGAAATGTGGGTGTACTGTACACATCTGTAAACCCTCAGAGCATACAGGCGTGATGTTATGTTATGTTATGATATCGTGTAAACAATAAATATCCAAGCGATTGCAGCAATCACGACAGATTTGCCGTCTATTATTGAAGAGTTCCATTGTATATCTGCGTAGATCAGCATCAGATCTTCACCAAATTTAAGCGCAATTATTGTCTTATACCTTTCATCATCAGCTCAGCAAGATGAGATGATTAACAGGCATATGTGTGCTAAAACAATATGTAGAGTTCCCTCGATTTCTCCAGGATCTCCTCATCAGATCAGAGAGAGTATACTGTTTCTAACAATCCCCATAAAATTTGCCCTTAATTTTCTCGGGATACGATCCTCAGATCCTGACTTATACCTTCCATCAACAGCTTAGCAACATGAGATGATGATTACCAGGCACGAATGTCTTATTTGCGGTAGAAAGTTTATGAAAATCATTGCATGTGCCTATATATATAAAATTTGAGGTTTGGCCTCGATTTCCCTGGGATCCCATCATCAGATCCTGAATGCAATGTTACCACCTCAGGAGTATAGGCTTACATACAAAAAAAAATACAAACAGTCAATTGAGACCCTACTTTTGGAAGTCGGTTAATAAAAATATATATCACTATCAACTAAGTTATTGTAGGTATTTGCGCTGTTTGAGCACCTATTTTTTCAGCACCTGCGGCAGCCGCCCCAGCGCAGCCCAGTCTGTATTTGAATGATCACACTGCTCTCAAAACGTTGAAGGAAAACATCGTGAGGAAACCAGCATGTACCTACTAGAACTAAAATTCGAAGACATATGACATCTACCAACCCGCACTAGGACGATTACAATTTACAGTCCACTCCCAATTATAAACAGGCGAGTGTCCCACATTACAGGCTGTAATCCACCTATAAAGTGTAAAGTGTGTGTGTACAGTTGTTTTATTTTATGCAAAGATGTTATTTCAAGTATGTGTTTCGGTCCGGTCTGTTTTAAATGCCTACTTTAAAATAAGTATTGAAAATGTAAAAGTTTCAAAGTGGTTCTTTATTGTTCTTTGGCTGCAAGTGAAGCTGCATTCGTTTTGATGAAGATAGGTTTGTATTTAAATTATAAGATGCGCCACTTAGTCTTTGTTCCGAATCTCCTAAAACTAACCTCTAAAGGATTGCTAACGGCAATAAAAGTACAGATCAAATGAAACAATCTCAACAAAAAGCTCGTAAAATAAAAATTTATTCATTATCAAATATTTACACTTTATACAAACTTATCAATATCCATACTCACAATACATGATTATCACAAATTTCTCCCATTCATTTCTCAAATATACTCGAATGGTATATGGCATGCCCTCCTTACGACTAGAAGGGGCAGCTGTGGTAAGCACATCACAAAGAATATTGCGAAAGGGCTGAAGAGAAGGCAAGCCCCCAGCCACGCCATCAGAAACCACGCGGGGAGTAGCGCTACGTGTTCGAACATTATCTATGCTACAAAACGTACGATTTAGGCGTTTCCCAACACATAATTTTTATGCAATATCAAGTAAACTTATCAGCTAAAATAGTTCAAGTTCCTCGGTTCCGCAGACACTGCTGTCGGTTTGCGTGCACTTAAGAACGCCACCTGTAACAAAAAAAATACAATTGTAGGGAAACTTAAGGGTACACAAGTCGGTCATTCTTCCATACAAACGTAGTATGGTGATTACTCGTCTGTTTGACGGTGTAGCTTCAAAACTAAAAATTATATCAACTGGTCTTGTCATTAACTAGCCCTTTACAGGGCAGAATTGGAAAAAAAATATTGGTTTGTAAGTTATGAGCGTCGAAACTTTAATATTTCAACACTAATTTGAACTCATCTTTGGGCGTAAATAAATAACTTATATAGTATGAAAATGGAAAAAGTGAAATCCGTACAGGGATAAATAATTTATTCCAAAGGTCAAATAATTTATGTTGAGTAGATACATCCTGCAGTTTTTCCATAATATCTATAAGGCCAAAACTCAAATTATGAAATTTTACGAACTCATTTTCTGTATAAATCGTCGTATATTTCACTAAATAAATAAATAAATTTAAAAATAACAAACAAAAACTAGATAAATGTATACTAAATAAATTAAACATTTTACTAAATAGCATGCATATTAACCACGCCCGCCAACGAGTTCGAGCCGTCGACTTGTGCAACCTTAACAATTGCACTCGTACTATGCAATTTGCATTGTGAGTCAGTCTTGTTTTTGTCAAACTACTAATACTGGAACTTGGAATTTAGATTTAAAAATTCATGAATGAGCATGACGGAGTTGTTTTTTGTTTGAATGCGATTTTTTGCATTACTTAATAGATAGTGATACTCATTTTGTGATTGTTGTGAAGTTGGCATACATATTTTAATAAAATTAAAATGTCTTTTTCCACCAATCGCTACAAATTGTCGAAGGTACCTAAGATTAATAAAATAACGAGATTTATATAAAATTCGTCGTTCCGTAATTGACAAAGCCAGCGGGCTAGTGGCACATTTTTACAAAACATTTCGCTTGACCTTTTGTTAGTAAAACTTTTCTTAATTTTTTTCATGCGTTTAAATGTAACTTAAAATAATTTACAGCGTGTATTAGAAAGGAACATTTTCAATGTTTGCAACATCGTAATCAGAATGTCCTATACAAAACTTCAATACCTTTTCAATCCAAAATCCGCATCGAGCGGCTGATAATTTTTACCCTGCATTTGTACTCAACCATAAAAGTTAAGAACAATTCATAGATTTAATAATTATCACTACTTAACGAGATTACTATAGATCCATTTAAACTAACACCATTAATCCTTATTTATATCCTACACGCGACAACAACCAACTGTTATCAATTATCTTTGCATAGTACATAAGCAATAGATTTGACCAACGACTATACGATAACCTATTACACGTCATTTGGCACCGATATGTTAATAATCCACTTTAAGTACATTATACATAATCGATAGGATAAAGTCTACCACCTGTGATAACACTGAAAACGTAAAAACGGCAACGTCTATAAATAGGACGTAGCTAGTACCTACCTATTATTTTCATCTCATGTTTCTCCTCTAAGGGAAATCTGTGAAATACATTAGTTAGGTACATACTAAGAAGAATATGTAAACAAAGTTGATTTAGGTACTATCAGCTAAATCTCATTTACATCTCAAATGCATTCACCCGTGAAAATTACAAACAATGGTTTTAATTTCACCTGGCATCCAGCAAGTTATTTCTCGAGCAGTCTATTATTATTTAATAAAACAATAATTTATGGAAAAAATACTACAAAATAATTTAAGACTATACAGAAAGTCGTTCGTCATTTCATGTAGAGGCATTACAAGCACTTACCTAATTCAAACATTGCAATGAAAGTTATTACACCGATGAATTAAATCTCCAGATAAAACAAATAATTCAAATTGTCCAGAGATGCCTACAAAGTAATGTTTTAGTTTTAGGTTCAACAAGCCGAAACATTTTGCTGCCATTCAAACTATTTCGGGTTTTAGAACTCTTTACAGGATTACGGACTTCGGACAGATTTCAGGGATCTCGGACTTCAGAGGGTCATCTGGCCAAAGCCTTTATGTTTCAAGTTTTAGAAAATTATTGTGAATTCAGGTAAATCGATCTAGTTTTATAGGACAGATAGGGTTCGAAGAGGGTGTTCTTAAATATCCAAATGGCTACTAATTTTCAAGCCGAGCATTCTATGCCTTTTTTATCTCGAAACTTCACCCAGATTTTGAAGCGTGACCCCTGCGAATATTTTAGTTCACAACGCATTACAGATAAGAGAGCTGCTTATCAAGTCGAGTTGAGGCACGTTTTCATATTTACAAAGGTTTTTGCAATGTACCGTTAAGTATAAATATAAGAAGTTACAGGTTATCTATTGCTGATAACCTAGGCAAATTGTGATGTAGGCACTATTTATAGAAGATGCGTAGTACCTAAACTTATCCTAAGGTTTCATTTTGACGTAAAAACCTTAAGAGCGTTTACGCCTTACGGCTTTTCATACAAACTTTGAAGTCCTTATTTTCCGAAATGACGAAACCGATTTTAATGAAACTACGCATCTAGCTAAAAACATTTTCGAAATGTCTTTTATAAAATAAGATAACTGGAAATTTCCGTTCCGGTAGATAATTTATAATCGGTCTAATTTAGCTGTAACATTATTTTTTATTAAACTCGGTTCAGTCATTTCGGAAAATAAGGACTTAAAAGTTTGTATGAAATGTCTTAAGGCGTAAATGCTCTTAAACACTTTCGTGAGAACATCCAGTTATACCACAGTTTTAAAGACTTGAAAATAAGGTTTTAAAAAAAATATTAAATGTGCATAAAGTCTCAAAGTCTGAAACTGACGGAACTCATAACAGCAACGAAAAATATTTTCAGGGAAATATCAATTAACTTTCCTGCAAATTCGCTTGAAAACTCTATCGAATACTCGATGACTTAGTTGGATTTGGATAAATGACGAGATGATTTGCGTACGATGACTTGCAAGAACTCGACGTGGCAAGTCGAAGGGAACAAGTTTACCATCTGAATGGAGTTTGCTCTCCATTCAAATGTTAATGCAACCGAAAAATTATGTTTTAGGATCTTCCTACGAAAGATTTGGCACTTATTTCCCAACAATTTTTTTATCGTGTTTTCGTTTTTACCGATCGAAGATTGTAAACGTCAGCGAGATTAAAATTATTTTATGATAGTTGTACGAGAACATTTAATTCTTCGATTTCCGGTGCTTATACCTACATGCATTGATAAGTACCTATGTATTACTTATTTTATTAATATGCAGATAACGGTATCATAGTACAATCATAGATTACGAATATCTCTGGATATCGGATTATGAGCCGACGTAAGCATTTTGTTCCAGAATAATAAATACACTCTATGGTTTCCGAATTGGAATTCAAATAACTGCACAGTTTTTGGGCAATTAACGATTTCGCACTCGATTATTTGTGGTATTCGATATTGTGCTTGTGTCTTGGTAGAGCCTATGGTTTGAATAGTTTATTCAGTCATTGCATTGCAACAATATCTACCTACATAAATAGAGGCGCCGATGACTAAAAATTTGTGTGTTAATTAGTCGGTTATCGTGATATGGGCATGAGATAAGGAAGAATGAGGAAAATGTTGTAAGGAAAGTTTTGGGAAAGCGCAAGGAAAAGCAGCATCATTCATCTAAGTTAACACCTTACTTCAATAAAAAGGTGGAGCCTGCCGTGAACGTGGTTACAATATCAATTCATACCGAATATTTCATAAAGGGTTTTAGGGAACCCATAGGAAATATTAGGATTATAGGGACATTTGGGAAACGATTTCTTGGAAACAAAAATATATTATTTAAAGCCTGTGTCCACTGCTGGGAAAAACCTTCCTATCATTTTTCCGAGAGACTTAAATTGAGTGGTGGAACAAGAATAAAAGTCTTTTTGCATCGTACAATTATAATTTTAATTCATTCTGTTTGACCTTCACAGTCGCAGTAAACAATTCTTGCAGATATATTCATTTTTTATCACCTTGGCCTATGTAGATTAGATCTATTTCTATTACGATTCTGGTTAGGTAATATGCAAGTTTTTAGATGCCTCAATCTTAAGTTTACTTGAAAATGCTGTGTGAGACAACATACAAGTAGTCGCTAAGGTATAAAATCACAAATAGATATGAACAGAATTTATATTGTCGAAATTAATAGTGACGATTATAAATAGAATGATCGATGGATGAATGTAGGTACGTAGGAAATCCTAGTGCCAAAGAATTTCTAATAGTAGGTATTTAATCTATTTTCTAAGCTCTAAACACGTGTGAAGATTTTAGAATTTAAATAGACAAATTTTAGTGCTTGTGTACTTGCTAATAATAAAATCTGTATAATGTATAATTTATTCAAAAAATTAAGTTGGCACCATCAATACAGTTTAAACATTAGAAATAATGCAGGTATAACAAAATTTTATGCCTGTACTAGGTTAAACCTTTATCACGAGCTGAATGTTTCTAAAAATTACTATTTGGACAACGAATTTCTTAACAATATATTACATTATGGTCAAAAACATAATATCTAGTGGAAAAATATCATACGGACTAAAACAAATAAGGCCTTAAACAAGTAAATAAGTAAAAGGAAAATATTTTGTAGGACTAAACTGCTAATATTAATATGAAAGTCAGCAGTATTAAACAAGTACATAAATATTGAAAAATAAACACTGTTTACGCATTCTTTTAACGAGCGAGAATTTGCTTATACAGCGACAAATCAATATTATCTAAAACAGCATTGTATTAGCCATAAACACCTAAAGTATGATGTACTAGGTGCCGTCATAATCGACAGAGTTTATGTATCTGTGTTCCGCTATTTTCCTAGCAGGACATTCAGCGTCTCCCGTTTTGTGGTCACTGGGCTTTTTAAAGCGGGAGCAGGTCGCGCATCTCGGAGTGTTAGCTTTTTTCGCGCATTCGGACATCATATGACCTGCTTCACCACAGTGGCCACATGTAGAATTAACTTCTCTGCACCATTTTGCTACATGGCCATACTGTTGGCATTTATAACACCTCGTAACTAACGTAAAGTCTCTGACAGGACAAGATGTCCAATTTATAAAAATCCTTGATTGAGGTATTAGTATTTTTCGTATATTAGCTGAAACTTCAATAACGTAGTTACAGGTCGCAGCCTCTCTCTTCCCAGATTTGTGGCTTAATTTGACCAAGGTCAAGAAGGATTCCAAGGATATCGCTGGTAACTTGTCGGCTACATTTTGTTCAAAAATACACTTGAAGACCTCATTTTCAGCCAAGAAAGTCGGCACTCCTACAACCACGATCCGAGGTTTGCGCTTGTTGGGTTCGTTGGCAGTAAGTCCAGATGTAGAGTGCTGGACTGCGTTCTTTAGTTTATCAGCATCATTTTTTGTCTCGGTACTTATTATTACGCCGCCGTTTTTTGTTTTTCGGACACCACGTACTTGTAGCTTCATTTGCTCGGGTCGTATGATTTTTTGCACCAGTTCTTTCGTTTCGTCACTTGTTTTCAATTTATCATTAGGATAAATGGCAACAGAGCTTAAGTTAGCTGGTCGAACAAAATGGTTAGATCCCCTTTTCACCATATCGGCAAAAGAACCATTTCTCGCAGAACTAAAATCCCGTATCGTCTGCTTGAGCTCCGAAATATGTTCCGCCAGGTCGCACTGTTGTCTAAGGGTATCGATCCTGTTTTCTGCGTGAATTGCTTTTTGCTTCAGCGACTGGTATAGGTCTGCCATTTGTGACGTACCAGATTCGACTTTAAGGCAAAGTTTTGAAATCTTCATTTTCTGCTCGGTGTTGAGTTTCCCATTGGCGGCAATAGAGCAAACTTCATTCAAGCACTGGTGGATGGTTGCCATCCATCGTTGGATTTCAGGCGTTGAAACCATAGCGTCGGCCGTGGATGACTGCGAGAGCGAGGCAGAGGGTTGCGCTGCTTCCCTTGGCTTACAGGGGTTTTCCATTTTGTTTTTTTTTTATATTAATTCACTATTTCGTGTCCATTGTTCACTAAAACTACACATTACACACTCTACATTAAATATTGCGAATGAAGAAATACACGATTAACGAGCTATAAGTATTGAATATTCTTGAAATGCTTTTTTGATACGATACGGCGACAGTATCGTATCAATCCACAGACTTCTTATCAGAATTGGTATAAACACTTTTAGGTTAATTAAGCGGATGAGATAAAGAACATTGATATGAACAAAACAATGTAAATTGTAAGTAAATAACCCAATAATACCTAATTCTTGAACCAAGAAAGAAAATACCAAAGAAGGAATATCATTCCCGAAACAGTCAATCAGATATACGAAATAATATTTGGCTATGTTACTTATACTAGTCATCGATCACGAGGAAAACTCCAAAAGTGGACTGGAGCCAATTCCATCAAGTAATAAATTGTCCACCAATTGAGTTCATTGAACAGTAATATCAACGTCATTGTTAAGTAACACTTCAGTTGTATTTATAGCACAACTTTTTGTCCACTGAAAAGAGTATTAACCTTTATCTCGGTAGTTCACCCAGTTTACAATTCCGTGAAAGATCGCTGAAACGCTATTTGTTGCAGGCTTCACAGATTCTTTCCGTATTTTTTTATTGTTTGAACTTGAATGAGAGTTCAACGGCTAATGTTAACAGTAATTAAAATTGAATTCAAGATAATTGAAATGAACGATCTCAGACTGAAGTGACCTACATTTAGCCAGTTGTATTTAATTTTGGGAATAAAATAAAGCACAGTAGTAAAAGAAGCAAACACTTTTCAGATAGCAATAAAACAATGGAAAATCAACAAGGGCCAATAGATCAGTTACTTACACTTGAAACATAATTGTATGTATTTCAATGTAAATTAGCAACTTAGCGTGACCAGAGTGCTGGCTCTTTCTTTGTTTATTTAAGTACTATCAATAATTATTGGCAGATTTACAACGGATCATGTAAATCAATCTTACTTGGATTGCTTGTTAATAAATAATAACGTTGATTGTTAAACATTAAAGTTTTGAGTAATTTTGCAGATAGAACCTGACTGTAATGGGAACATTCTTGTGGAGGGAACTTTCTTAGGTTTAAAAAAATCGTACAAAAATATGACAATTTATATTACATTAAAAATTTAACACTTCAGAACTATTACAATCCGTTTTACGAATTTTACCTCTTTGGAGAAACCGAAGGTTTTGTTTGTGCATACCCAAACTCAATGACAGATGTCATAAAGTACTATCACAAAGTTCAAATTCCTTCAATCGTAACCTAATGTCAATCAGTCTTACGAATTTTCCAATTTTCGAAACCCACACTCAATGACAGATGTCATAAAGTTCAAATTCCTTCGTAACCTAATGTCAATCCGTTCGATCAGCATCACGTGACACTTGACGCGAGTTTGATAAATACCCATCACAAAAGTGCACAACGCCGCTAAAGAAGTTTTCACTTCAAAAACGTGAAAAATGCATAAGTACGTAATTTTTTTACATACGCGATAACGCCTTGCAGCAATAAAAAACGTTTTGTTATTCATTACCGCGTCGAATTATAAATTCCGTCTTTGTTTGTTTATATTTTTGTACATAAAAGCGAGGAATTCGAAGGTTAACCGTAGTGTATTAAATTAAATTCGTAATACAGGCCTGAGAATTTATGAATTCAGTACTGTGGTCGCAAGCGCAACTGCTAAACACACGTACAGCTAACCTACCATGATGTCTTAAAGCAGTATTGTTTTACTTTTATTCCAGTGTGGGAAAGAGACGGAGCTATACAGGATGTCTAGCGCCATCTCTTTCAACTCTCCCAACACAATAATGTTTTGAGACATCATGGTAGGCAACCTGGTTACGATTCTCAGGTTCTTTCGATCTTTAAGATTCAAAGTGCCATAAGTTGTCCTACTAGAGATTTCTCAGTGGCAGCCACGGAGTCTGGATTGATGGTGATGGTTATAGGCTCGCCCACTATTACATGGGACTTCAAAGTAAATGGCGAAATGTAGGTGTACTATTAGGTATCCCTCTGCCTAATCATTCGTGGAATACAGGTTTGATAATAATATCAAACCTATATTCCACGAATTAGAGGTTACAACCAATGGTGGTGGTGGTGGTGGAATTACATAAGTAATGATTTAATTTCAGTCGTGGGACTTGATAACATGAAACAACCGGTAGACAGATACCTGCAGACTTATCAGTTAAAACAGAACACTTAAATATTGTTTAAAGTTGATTATGTGTTATTTGTCAACTACTGATATCAGCGGTCAAAACCCTGCGCTATCACTCTGACTGCAGTGTTGAAAGAAATTGTTTGAATAACAATTGTATTTTATCTTCAGAATGCAAATAAAAAACTTGTTAAGACTACTTAGGTATAGCGCGACGCTTGACTTGAATAACAAATACATCAAAGAATGTGATATAATGAAAAGACATTTATTTTATTTTTAATTTATGAACGAGATTCTCTATACAGGCATTTCCAATGTCCTTTGCAATGTTATCAAACCACCACAGAGCGATAACATAGTGCACACAGTCGTTATCTCTTAAACGTATTGATAAAACTCTATCATGAATAATTACCTAGTAATGTTATGTATCTGTTGGTAACAACGTCTGGTAGACTGTAACGATGACTTGCTATGTAACACACAACAGTACCTACCATACGACAAACAATTTTCTTATTTACCGTTGTGAAATGTTATACAATATAATTATTTAGCTTTAATTCTGCAAAAAGAGCCAAGCTTGGATGTGGGACCATCTTCGCAATTGCATAAATATGCACATTATGGCAGTCAGAAAAATAAGCATGCAACGTGCACCAAAACGCATTTGTATGCATATGTTGCATTCTTATTTAGGATCTATTTGAAAAATTAAAACTAAATATTTTGCATAACACTTAATTTCATGGATTTTCACAAAGTAACGACTGGCTCTTCACCGTATTTTATCATTGCAAAAACTCTAGGTACTTCATAGACTTCATTTGTAAGATAACAATTGAGTTACATGATGTTTACTGTGCACATGAGTAAACTCGGTCACAATTTTTAAATTGCACATACATTACAATCAAGTAGGCATATAGGTACACGCAATGTGAGCAACACTTTAAATTACATTAGACTTCGATCGTTTTATTGATCGAAGACATTAGACTAGATATTTATCATACGAAATTAATGTATCTGTAGACTTCATTCATGTTATGAATTAAACATAGGCATAAATTTGGAAATAATAATCCTGATAGAATTTTTTTTAGTTATTGAAGTTGTTATTAAATCTTACCTTTCAACTAGATTAACTTGGCTGAATACACAAAACATCAGCAGGTCGACGTGTTATTTTTGCTGATTGTAAAAGCCCGTCAGTTCTCATGTTGCCAAAAGTTGACATCTACAGAACCACAGTAGTTTTCCTTTTCATGATTTTCTCTACCGAATTACAGAACCTGTTTGTACTGTTGTACTACAAAATTTAAATCAATGTCTTGGTATATGTTTATTTATTTACAACGCTTCTTATTAATCTGTTTCACCTTGCTATCTTCGACCAATCCTACACATGGTTCATGGTTAAATTACACCATACATAATATTGACATTTCTATCTCATTTACGTTCTACAACTTCAATGCCTTTATGTCTTACAAGGTTAAGAGTGCTTAGACTCATACACACCTCATACTTGTATGGCTTGTGATGTGTGCATCTATTTGACAGGTTATTAGTTAGGTTTATTTGACAGTTTTGACGTGTCGTTAAGGCCATTGTGCATAGAGGTCGTGAGGTTAAGGTCGGAATTGTGCAACACCATGTTTGACCATGTTTTTTTTTACTACGCATTCTGCACTTTGCTTCGAGTCAATCTCATTGGTTATTGACTAAAGTAGGTGTGGTCATGTGTCATGGCGACTGATGACGTGTGTTAATGACAGTTTATGCTGAATGCTTAGAAGGCCATGGCAAAAGTTAATTCAGATGAAATTACGTGCAATTGAAGCGCAAGCAATTTGCTTTGGAATGTACATATTATAAAGAAACAAACACACTATGAACAGATTATGTGCTCCTAAAGATTTTAATGTAGGTAATTTAGAATGAGGACCCTTTATCTACTTTGAGCTTAAAACTTTACCAAGTGTTTTATCGTATGTGTCAAGAAACGCCTCCTTGAAATTAAATAATTTCTAACTATGAACTTAAACTTTAGATGAAAGTACGAAGTTGTTGTACTTTTAACCCTTCAAAGTAATAAAATAACGATTATTAGATAATGAACGAGACATGAGTAATAATAAAGTTTTGTTAAAGTATTATTACATGTCTTTTGATCATACGTACTACTTTAGAATCAATTGATGTTTGTTGTTGTGGTAAGTAATCATGTAGACAAATGCAGAAAACTTCTATGTTGTACAGACCGTTTTTAAGTTACAACTTTACTCTAGTATTTTCAAGGTTGCAGGATATTAACTAAGAAAAAAATATTCTTTTCCTTCTTCGGGTTCCTTCTTTTTATATTTGATGAGTTATAGAACCCTAAAAATATAAAACAAGAAGAAATCAGACGCAAACAAACATAATCATAATTTCAATTTTTAACCCTGTAATGTAACTTCATCAATAAGGATTTCAATCACGTAGTCATAACCTCGCATAGGGAACTCATTCATTTCCTCCCTTTGAAACGTTTATAGGCAAGATTGCCTTTAGAAGTTTTTCAAAAGGGCCAATTAAGCGGCACGCATTTCAAAATGGTGAGTTTTGTAAGTGAAACGATCTGATCTGTTTTGGGCATTGATCGAGTACTTTTGAAAAACGATAAACGATATCGAGCATATATGTATAACGTCATTCAAGTTTAACACAACGTAACTCAAAAGTATGACTTTATAGGATAGTGAAAAGACTGCATAATGATACCTAAGTAAAGTACAATACCGTTTTTTTTTTTTTGTTCACTTCCAATTAGATAGACACATTGCTTGTTTCTGATTGGCTAATGGAAATTACGCCTGTTCCGATTCTCTAGCAAACCGTATCAAAATTTCAAAACTGATCAAAATTTGCTTACGTGGTGTGAGAGCTTCACAAATCTATTGTTTTTCTAATTGACACACTACGTCAATTAGCTGCGTCTTATCAGTAGCCATTTTGAATCCTTAATAATTAGCTAAATCATTAATTTCCCTTGCTTTTTCATTCGCTTTCATACCTCTCTTGTGTATCTCTTGTATCTCTCTTGTATAAGAGAGATACAAGAGTATACATAAAAATATGTTGGTACCCTATTTCTTGAATATAATAAAATCGGGCTGTTACAGCAGTTACTACCTAGTATTGTTTTGAACAGTCAGTCAATTACTTGTACTCTATTAACAAGGATTAAGTAAGTACCTGAGTGTATAGAATGGAGTCAAGTGGATGATCAACAAGGATACCAAGTTGTTTGTTCGCGAGTGCAACGTACTACATATTTATGTCACTCAGTATTAGTCTTCAAGTATGTATGGAGGTACTTGTTAACACAGTTACATAAGGCATTCCATTAAAAAACATGCATCCTTTAGAAAATCATTAATAGAATGTATCTGATCGCAATTGGCTCTATAGCGACCTACAAACAGCAACATGGAGCAAAAAGTATTGTTGCGCCATCTATGACACGACGGAAGAACTAACATCAATTTCCACCAAGTCGCAAGCAAAATTTACATCGACTTAAGAGTATATAGAAAACCCCGACAACAGCTGTCGGGCAGTTGCCCACGAGACATAACACCCGTCTGGTCGCAGGATCCTCCCTTTTCTATGGAGTTTCGAGGAATTTTACAAGTTTACACCCTACTCCCAACTCACCAAAAGCACTACTGACTGTGTGGGATCCTAGGTTTGGTCCCCGTATTTTCGATTGGGAATTCTGGACTTACATAATAATAACATAAAGCATGTAATCCCCAAAGGGTTAGGCAAAAGTGTACCTAATAGAACATGGAACTTAAACATAACTGGCGGGAAGTGGGTGTACCCAATTATGTATAACTACCATGTCATAGAGGGCGAGCCTATTGTACCGGGCACCCGGGTAACCGGGCACAAATCCAGACTCCGTGGTTGCTAAACCTGATGGAAAAACCCAATAACGAATTCGAATTCTGGATATGTCCATAGTAATTAGCACTACTACATAGGACTTAAACGTATCTATTAAAATTTTAGGTGAGGGGACATCTCTGCACTACAATCTTGTTAAAGACTAAACTAAAGTAAATTAAAAATCGCGACCCAAATTGGGTGGATTTTAGTTTTGACATCCAATCAAATAATGTTGTGACTGGGTTTTTCAAAGTTATAATTGATTATAAAATCGAATTTTTGTAGAGTTGTGAGTTTATTAGGTAGAATTCAAACTAAATCTAAAGTTATAAAGTTAGGGTTAGATTAGTTTATTTATCCGATTTTATAGAAGTTTGTTAGCGGTGATCTCATGAGGTAAATAAAAACAGTGTCAAGAACAACTTGTAGCTGCGTAGTTGGATAGGTATATTATGTATACACAAATGTATCAATTTTACCTTGAGATACTCGCCCGTAACGAGGAATATGTGGAAACGTTTCGGAACCAGTGTAATATTACGACACCCTCTGTTAAGATACGCTAACAAATATACGTTACAAAATGACACAGGCTTTACAATAGGCAGGTGCAGTTTTTTTAAAAAACCTACCTAATAACATCGATATTTAACACTACACTTATGGAAGGAGGTATTTTTCTCTTCAATCACTACACACACACACGTAGGTACGTCTATTTCAAGATAACTTTTATAAACGACTAAATAAACTAAACCTGTATGATTTAAGTCATATAAAAAAGACTATAAAAACATACGTCATTCACAACCGGTTATACTTTATAACGTAGGTATCATTATGAGCGGTTATTACTTCATGAATCTTTGTTTTCAAATTAAAAACGGCGACGTCACAATATAACACAAGTTTAAGAAGTCAATAGGTAAGTAACACGAGAACTAACCGAAGCAGTAGTCAGCGCAGTTGGTGAGGTTGTGTCACCGGCTACCTCAGGACACGTGTTCTTTTCATTTCACTGTCACTTTTTAACAAGAGCACTGTTCTTTGTGTGTTGTGCTCCAACTGTTCGTTCGGCGTTTGCTCACCGTCGGCAATGCTACGCGGCGCAGCGCCCAACGCGAGCGCATGCAACCGAAGGTTTCGACATCAGCGAGAGGGGAAGCCGACCGTCAACTAACCGTGTCTCCTTCCCACCCATTGAGACCTCCATCACAACATGAGACAGCAACATCAACTGCAGAAATACCTCCGCCGCAACTGGACGACCTTCGAGACCTACCATTATTGCTAATAAGCTCGTCTTTTGCAATCCGTGATTTTTCTTTACGGTTTACTTTAATATGGAATATTTATGAAGCGCGCAGGTGACTGATATTTAGGTCAGGAGGCCTTTTAGTGTTATGATCGTTTGGGGGATGGATTATTTCGATACCGCTGATATTAATTACATCCTAAATCCATTTCTATGACGCGATGGACAAGCATCTACTCAAAAGATTATTAATGAGTTATGGCTAATAAAAGTAACTAACTGTTCAGTAAAGTTAATGGGGAATAACACAAACAGGCAGAATAAACACATGATCCTGACTGTCTAATGTAGATCTTTGCCAGTGGTTAAGTAGTCAGTGGCCTGAAAGTCTGACAACCAGTCTTACTAATGGGTATCGTATTACCCAGTACTATATGGAGGTCAGATAGGCAGTCGCTCCATTTAAAATGCTGGTATTTAGTTACATCCGAAAAGATCGAAAGCCAACACCAACATATTATGTAGTTTGGAAATGGTTAGGCAAATGATGATGAATAAATACATGACACCAAAAATACAATTACCTAAAATGAAGTGCATTAATTTACAACTTTATCCAACTGCACAATCGAAATTATTATGCACAATCATTGTTTGAAAGTGCTGACCTATGATATGTCCTCAATGTACTCATTTATTTATACGGCCACTCATGAAAATTTATAATAGTAGTTTAATTTGTATGTAAAAAGATTCGGTAGAAAGAAAAAACTTAAATAGCAGGTCAACCAAATACAGTTCAATTGCAGCTGCTACTTTGGCTAGTTTAGATCATTTTCAGTTTGCAAAACGTATTTACGTTGCTAAGTATCTTGTGCTACTTATTTTTGCCAACCTGTTACAATAAACTACTGTTCATCATCTGTAAGGCTTCATCATTTTCCCGACTATGCTGGACTTGGCTTCCAGTCTAACAGGATGCAGCTGATTACCAGTATTTTAACATGGAGCGACTACCTATCCGTGTTTTCAACCCAGTTAGTACTGGGTAATACTATTCCCCCTCCTTTATATAAAATAAGTTACTCTTGTTTCAGGATGTATACTGTCTCCCTTCGAAATGGATAAACAAAAAGCAAAACGAAGTTTCTGTCACCCCAACGAAACACATTTACCTACGTACGTTACACAAAAATGAAAAAGACAGATCCAGTTTTGTAAACATGTGGACATGTATACAAAATCCTATCCGCGAATTGTTATAAACTTGTTCATTGTGGTTTACATAACATGTTGACCGGCTTAAAAATGAGGCTATGTGTTATTGTTATAATTACTTAAGCGATACGCACCGCTGCTGAATATTGGTTTTTTAGATGCTGCATTTTCATCTACCTTATCATACGAACTTTATTTTGCTAGAATAGTATTTGAGAAAATGTGTATTATGTACGCGATACTGTCACTTTTATTTTTAAGTGTTATTTTATTGAAAGTATAAATATTAGACCTATTAGTGGACTACCCACTGCTGAGCATGATCCTGTTCTAGGTTAGCTAAGTCCTATTGGGTTTTTCAAACAGGTTTTTTTCTGGCTTGAATTGGGACCCGGTTTTGATTGCTATAGGATAGCCTTCTACCACATTGGACTTAAGAGGGCCCTTCCCGCTCCGTCTATCATCAACGCGAACATGGTTGAGAAGCGTGTTGTTTCATCAAGAGCAATGTTTGTCGACGAACGACCAAGTGAAAACGCGATGACGTTGAGCGAAAAATAGTGTTCGAATATTTTTGAATAAGTTTCTAAACTAAATATTTGTCATTTACAATTGCCATTCCATCTGCAAGGTTTCTATCAAGATGTTTTCTTTACTTTTACAATTGATGAGTTTACTAGCTGTCCCGCGCAAATTCGTCTGCGTCACATTTTCCCCGTTTTCGCATCATTTTTCATTGCTGCTCTGCTCCTATTGGTGGTAGCGTGATGAAATAAAGCCTATGTTCTTCCCCAGGTTGAAATCTATCTTCTTGCCAAATTTCATTAAGAACCGATCAGCCGTAAAAACCGCCAGCAGTAAAAGGTAACAAACAAACATACCTACACACAAACGGAGTGACTTTCGCATTTATAATATTAGTATGGATATGGATTACGAACGGCTAAAGTTCAGGTAAAATTTGTGCAAAATGGGAGATTTTTGGAGGCTTATATTGATTGAAATTGTGTTTCCAAATTTTTATTTTTGGCTTTCATAGAAACCTAGATATATAGTGCATGAGGTACCTATTAGTTTAAAAAAAATCAAAGGTCGATGTGTTACAATGAAATACTCACTTACGAACGTTTGTATGAAAAGTATAACGGGTTGGTCGCTCTTAAACTGTTGAAATGTGGGTGAACTATGAGACTTGTATCATACAATAGTTCACCCACATTTCAACAGTTTAAGAGCGACCAACCTAAAACTTCGGGGGAATCCAACCGTGATGTTATGTGAATATTCAAATAACTAGATAGAATATTTTTTTATTTTGTTTTAAATTAACATTGGCATTGCTGC
This sequence comes from Cerastis rubricosa, assembly GCA_949152445.1. Classification (NCBI taxonomy): domain Eukaryota; kingdom Metazoa; phylum Arthropoda; class Insecta; order Lepidoptera; family Noctuidae; genus Cerastis; species Cerastis rubricosa. Next base: position 10,644,490 of record OX424525.1, on the reverse strand, counting down.
AGCTCAAACCGGTTTTATATGGATACGTAGCTTTTATTTTTTATTTTTTGTTATGTAGCCTTGATATTTAAACGTTAGTGTGCATGATGCATGTATGTGTAATGCTAATAAAGATCTCAGTTTACGATTGTGAAAATCCCGTCTAAGCCGGCTCATAATGGAGATTCGGTTGCAAACACCCGATAAACCTGATACCGAACACTTTATACTGCAGTTTCTCAAGCATAATGATAGCAAACTAGAAGCGAACACTGGAGTATCCATCTTCTTCATTCGTTAAGACTTGAGATCAAGCTTTTAAAAGTATATCATTCAATTTCAAATGCTCGGGTGCGGACAAAAGTCGTTAACTATTTCCTCACCTTGGAAGTTAAAGTTGCATACATCTTGCGTATCCATTCGATATCTTTAAATTAATTTATCTGTTGAGCCACTATGGTGAACCTTGATTGTTGTTTTTAATGAAATACGTTTACAAGCTATTCGTAGCCATTAGTAATTAAAAACATATTACTGATTGATAGGTCGTTCAATCAATTCCATTCATACTGAATCGTTTCCGCAAACAATCTATTAATATAGAATGCATTTCATATTTGGGCAACGGTTTGATTATGATTGGCGACACTCCAATTCCCGAGTTTTCTTTCCATCTTACACCTACCTACCCGTCTAAATATTTCTGATCTAATATTAGGATCAAAAAGTAAAAAACTAAGGCCGCCGGCTGATTTGTTTTCCTACTAATTTGTGGCACAAAAGATATGGGTTACCTACTTAGAACCTATTATGTGAGTAGACCGCAGGCGATCCGTTATTCATTACGAGTTTAAAAACAGCACGCAGAAAGGAAAACCAATATGTCATCTCTTTCTCCTGGAGTAGTGGATCAAAAATTTAAAACGTATTACGCATTCGTGGCGTGACTAACTTTTACACATAAAACTGCGTATCACAAAACAAAAAAAGAAACATGTAAAAAATGGGCATGCTTACATCATCCAAAGATATTCTTCGTTTTTGCTCGTTTGCCTCTGTAGTGCCCCGAATTGAGTACCTGCAATGATAAACCACACTTATTATAATGAGAAAAAAAGTACAATTTCGACATATTTCGATTACAGCGCATGATGCCTGTAATCACAGTTCCATTAGCGACACTTATCTTTAACATTTTTGTCAAACATTGAGATCTTTATGTTTGTAGGTACCTATTTCTTTACATGGACCGATATGCGATTACCTAATATATGTAGATATTTTCGTTTCAAGGGGACCTCGTGAATTCAATTTTGATGATGAAGCAAAGACTATTATAAATATATTCTAACATTTTTAAAATACATGTCTTACATTAATAAATTCATAATAATTTGTATTCAGCGTATATTCACTAAATTCTTAATGCAGTAATCGCATCAATTAGCCACGTTGCTGGCTTATATTTTTATTTTGCGATGACGCACTTGGCTCTGCAGTGTTTACCAATATACTTACAAAATGCTAATCGGGTATATCCGGGATCTAGCAATCTACAAATCCCCAAAGAATGGAATTTGCTGAGGGAGCAGGATAGCAAGATATTGAAGTTTAAACGTCCATTCGCGGCTCCGTATTTTGGGTTTTCCTACCTGATATAAGCCACGTAGTCCTTGTTGCGTTGAACGTTTATGCTAATGCTTCTAACCCATTTCCTATACTAAAATGAACGTCATAATAAACTTCCGCCTGTACAAATGTAGGTTTGAACTGGTGGGTTGGCCAACAAGTTTTGTTCTGTCATGGTCAAATTTTAGTAGTTTTGAACAAAGCAATCAATGCAATCATAGAATGATGTCATGCGTCTGTTTTTGTGTTTTTGTTTACCAATAACATTTATTTCCAGTGTTGTATCATATTTTAGGGCGGTTCCAGCATTTATAGAATTCTAGAAGCATCCTCGGTGAATGGAGATATATTTAGATTGAGTCAGTTCAGTTAATGGTTGTGTTTACTGTTTTATTCTTATCTCTTTCACTCTTTCATGCTTGCCTGCTTTTACGTTTATATTAAGGGTCGTCGAAAGATTTATTGATACTAAAACTTTGAAAATAATGCTCTAAATATTTTTGATATTTAAAGAAGATGGACGGTCGCTAAAATAACGATAATTTAAGAATGATAATGCATCTTCACAAAAGGTGCAAAAAGGTTCCCAGTTTCCCATAAACTATTGTTTTATTAAAAAAAAATATAGAATCGAACTTGTTTAAATGGAATGGTAACGTTATCTGCCTGATACCATTTCAGATCTTAACAGCTTAACCACAGAAATCGAAATAATAAGGTATGGCTGAACGGATTTCGAGGTCATTTGCCATACATGGTACATGGACCATGATCTGGGCAGTGATTTAGGATACCCGTGGGATCATTTTCGAAACTACACGCGGGCGAAACTGTGGGCAAAAGCTATGGTTGTTTTATAAATATTTATTGATAAGGGAAAAACGTTAGCGAGAAGCGGACGAGGAAAGTACTTGTAGACTTGAAAGTAAAGAGTTTATAAATAGCAGGGCTTGATTATCCGGTCCTTAGCCGCAGGCTATTTTACTATTGGGGCAAGTATAGTCACCACCACATCAAGCTACCCGAAACTGTCAAAATTTCCCAATCAGCATTGAACTTAATTATTTAACAATAAAGTTGAAAATCTATTAAAGAAATTTGACAGATTGCTGTAGGTTTATGTGCTGGCTGTCTGTACCTAAGGCTGTTTCAAATGAAATGGACCGGAGGAATTTCGAGGTTAATTGATTACGTTTTGTCGAGTATTTGCCTCAACTGCCTTATAAGTACCTACGACTGTTTTGTTAGTGACATTGGATTCTGTTACTACTCCACTTGTTAGTTTCCGATAAGTGTTTATCGTGTATTTTATCTCAGTTTAATACGCATTAACACAGTATATTCGTCTAGAGCATGTCTGATTGTAAATTTAGAGGAAACATTTTGGTCAAAACAATCGTTGAGGAAAATGGTTTTAGACTAAAATTAAGTCCTATGTCTGCACTTAATGTTCGCAAATAAACTACACTCAGGTTTCTTTAAGCAATTTTAATAATATTCGTTAATATTTATTCTCCGAATTGATATGTGACCGTTAATCTTTTGATAGTTCCTGTAACCTTGTCTGCTATTAAATTGTTATCATATTATTATTTTATATGAAAAAGTATTGCGAAAGAATAAATTTAATTAAGAACAAAAAGTAGGCATTTTCTTAACTCGTCATTCGCTACTATCATCATTACGATACAAAAAATTGCAAATTCGGGCCCAAGAACGATTTTTTATACGCGGAAGGCAAAATTGATGTTGCAAACTATGTAATAATAAGCATAATCATCGTGACGACATTATTTAAATGTAGATACTATACTAAATTGAAGAAAAAATCAAGCCATTAAAATATGTGTCCTGGCACGTTGTGTCGTGCTTTGAATAATATCTATATTTGCATAGTTAATGCTAATTGAGTAGTGGATTACTATCATAAAATTGCTTGCACCTTGGCACAAAAACGTGCCAATGGCACCCCATAATGACGTCGTGAAACACATGACATTACCATATGCTTCGAACCGTTGGACAAAAATAACTGAATTTACGAAACAAAAGCATACGGGCATCCTTTGTCTTGCACAGAAACGGTCAAATGTGCATAATAAATAAGCACCGACATCAACTCATGAGGTAAGTAAGGCAATGGACAATGTTCAGATTCGAAAGCAACGTTATTGTGTCGCAGATTATACCTACACATAACAAAAAGCGAAATGATAATTTGTTTAGAATTACAAACCAGGCAGCTTCCTTTAATACAAAATTGATCATAACTCAAGGTGAATTTATTAAGTTATTAATTATATCTCTGCTATGTATCATCTAGTCAAACTATGAGTCGTTATGATTAAAGTAATCACCTTGTCGAACACCATTGACCAAATTAGAAAGTGGCCCAACAGCAAAACAGACTTCGTTATATACGGCGATAGTATAAGTATGATATAATATAAGTCTCATTTAATTAGGTTCTAGAACAATAATAAACCTTGAGTCAAGTACTTTGTTGTTTAGATTGTTCTGGCCATTAAGATCAGCGTACAGTTGACAAACAAACAAAGCAACCGGTTTCCATTCTCCGCCTGCTAACCTTACTTTTATATGCATGGTTACTACGTGACGTGCCACCGACGCACGACGTCAAGACCGTTCCCACACCTCTTTTTTTTTTGTTTTTGTCCCCATGTGGCTTGTCTGAGAGGAATGTTTTATTGTAAAGCAACAGAGGGAAGAGAATCAATTTTAGAATTTGTTAGATTGTTTCTGCTCTCTCTATCTGTATTGGTAATTAAAATCGTAAAGCTTAAGAATATTTATTCTATCTATTTAATAAAAGTAACTGACTTACCTGGTTGGCTACTTTGAGAAGTATTGGAACTGACACTGGTTTCACTATTAGTGCGATTTCTTGGGCTAAATAACAGATTCCACGGGCTGTAGGGCGTAACTTGCGAAGTATTTCGATTTTGGGACGGATTTTTGTTACCAGAATCCATTTTGTGGTACGACTTTAATTTTATATCAAAAAATAAATTGTATAAACTTGTATTTTAAATAAAAAATGTGTTGGCAGAGTCGCGCACGCCGGCCGATAATACAGTATGATATGACACGGTAACAAACTAAACAGTGAACGCTGCGCGGGCGCCGGGCGTTCGGCTCAGCTTTGTTTTGATCCGAGCTTGCACGAAGATTCACGGAAACACCCGACTTCTTATTTATGTTATGTTATGGTGAACTTTGTACTATTCATATACAAGTACTTAAATTTTGTACAATTATTCTTATAGTGTACTTGACTATAATTGCGTCATATTGAATATGTACTTGTTAGGCTTATTGTTGGGAAATGATATTATACACGTTGGACACTAGTTTGTATTATTTAATTATTAGTGAGGTTGTCATTACTTGTCATCACCATCATCTTCCTGCTCTTGTCCCATGCTACTTACTTACTTGCGGTTGGCGCTACAAGTCTGTTTCTTCCATTCTCCCTGTAGCTCTTTTTTTATGAAATTCATTTTTAGTTTTAAATATTATAATTTTTCTAGGTCAAGTATTGTTTGTTCATAAAAACCGACTTAAATTTTTTTTCTTTTTTTTTTCCTATTAATTGTTGTAAGTAGTATCTTTTACAAATATTCGCTATGCACATATACATAAATATAACTATACATGTCACGGTAATAGGCTTATCCGTAATAAAATAGAACATAACATAGTTTATTTTTTCATGGATACCCTCGTTTGGGGTAAACGGAGGAAACCCACAGTTCCTCCAGGTGCACACATTCTCCATAAAGCTGCGCAGGAACCAGTGCGCGCCACCTCTCTGGGCCTGATTGGTCGGGCGACGACTCAGCCCTAACATGACATACCTAACTATCGAAATATGAGTGTACTACACATCTGCGTGCCACCTCAGAGCTTACAGGCGTGATGTTATGTTATGATACTGTTTAAACAATAAACATCCAAGCGATTGCAGCAATAACGACTAATTATCCGTCTATTATTAAAGAGTTACATTGTATATCTTCGTAGATCAGCATCAGAAGTTCACCAAATTTAAACGCGACCACTGACTTATACCTTTCATCATCAGCTCAGCAATGCTCAGCATGAGATGATTCCTAGGAATAATTGTGTACCTATAAAAGGAGAGTTCCCTCAATTTCTACAGGATCCCATCACCAGATCCTGATTTGATGACCATGGGACCACATGTGTAGTAAACTGTTTCTAAAAATTCCTCTTAAATTTGATGGTTGCCCTTAATTTTCCTGGGATTTCATCATCACATCCTGACTTATACCTTCCATCATCAGCTTAGCAACATGAGATGATAATTACCAGGTACAAATATCTGAATTGCGTTAGAAAGTATATGAAAAACATTGCATAAAATTTGAGCGTTGCACTCTTTTTCCCTGGGATTCCATCATCAGATTCTGATTTGGTGACAATAGGACCACCTCAGTTTCACCACCACCTCAGTTTAGGATCACCTCAGACTTTAGAATAAAAAAATAATTTTGAGAATCGGTCCACAATTCGCGGAGATATCGGTGAACATGCATAGAAACAAAAAATACAGACAGTCGAATCGAGAACTCCTTCTTTTGGAATTCGGTTAAAAATGAGTCAAATTGACAAGATTTTTTAAAGTATTAATTGCGGCCCTTTTTCTTGCTAGGATCATTTCATTGTATCGGATGAAAAAAATCTTTGGGATTTAAGGAGGCATCTCAAAGCCCCAAGTCAACCTCACAGCTAGCAGGAATATTGTAAACTTGTTTTAATGATATCATGGTACCAATACACAAAGGAACGATATAATAATACTGCTTCAAGACGTCATGGTCATCGTCAGGGGGCCTAAAAAGAGCTGCCTTAAGACTAGTCTATAAAAGAAATACCAACCCAAGAATGTGCAACCTGACTTTTCCGAGTTCTTCCTCAAATTGCACTAAATGTTCGGCGAGCCCATGATGCAAGCATTATACGTCACCAAGATCAGTTGGGTTGGGCGGCCACACGTAACCCGTGCTTTCTTCGCACCCCATGACGTATGGTGATGAACTATAACATTTTTTCAAGGAGATCGATAGCGGTGAATCTATAATGCCATTAGACAAAGAAAACAATGTGTTTTGTCAAAAAAAAAATAAAGGTGACATAAATCCGTCATTTAATAAAGTGTTAAAGATATATTATAAATAAAATCCTTTACTAATATTATAAAAGGAGAGTAAAGAAAGCTTCATCATGAAGATACCTTACAAAGTTAATTTGAATACGATCAAGGCGTACGAGACACCTGCAACAATGAGTAATTCGGTTGCAGAAGCTCCTCGCAAAATCAGGGCCGAGGACTTCGAATGGGATAGTGATTTCACACCTCAACCACTTACATTCTACGCTGCTCTCACTCTATCCAGAATGTTCGACAGAGTCAACCCTCTTCAGAGAATCCTTCAGAAAGACGTCGATATATTGATGGACTTGTACCCTTCGGATATTCAGTTGAAGTTCAGCGTACCTTATATTAAGGTACATTATTATCATCATCATAATCATCAGCAGCCTACAACAGTCCACTGCTAGACATAGGCTAAGCGGTTCAATCGCACACCACTTAACTCGATTCTCGGCAACCCTTATATAGTTGCTGCCAGTCACCCTGTGAAGATCATCGCTACATAGAGTCTGAGGGCGTCCCACCTTACGCTTGCCGATTCGCGGTTTCCACTCAAGACCACATCTACCCCAACAGTCATCCAAGGTTCTACAGCTAATATGGCCGGTCCATTGCCACTTCAGTTTACTTAGTCTGTGAGCTATGTCGACAACTCAGGTTCTCTGCGGATCACCTCGTTCCGAATGCGATCCCTCAGAGAGACTCCAAGCATAGCCCGTTCCATATCTTATTCAACTACCAAAAAAAAACCTTGAGGTTTGAAGACAAGTCGCTTTGCAGGGCTATTTAGAATTTGAGCAGTTTCGTCTAAAGCATTCCTAACCTAACTAATATTATAAATGGGAAAGTACTGAACCGATCATCCTGAAATTTAGCAAATACGTTACCAGGTGTCCAGAGACGGGCATAAGGTACATTCCATCCCAAAAAAAGTTCTGTTCTCGAGGAAACCACAATAATGTTCGTATGATAATAGATGGCCACGTGTCCGAGCCGGTTATTGCCTAATTCAAAATAACCGCGAGCGAAGCCGCGGGCAAAAGCTATGTAGTATTTGATAACTGTAAATGGTCACTAAATACATGAATGATGACCGCAAACAATTTGATTTCATTGCAGGACGAGCAATATTGGAAGAGGTCGTTTCAGACCAAATACCCATCAAGGATAGAGTTGGGAAATATTTTCTGGAAAGGCAAATTTTTATCGGCTTGCCTTCAAGATTACTTGGAATATGCAAATCCTGACGTTTTTCGAGAAGATGAAGCTGTAGAACTGGCAACATTGGTATGTTTTGATTCTTTAATCCTTTGATATGTCAGTAAAAAAATCAACGTACAGAACAAACACATTATTATTCTATCCAATAAGATTAATATAAAAAATTATGGATAGAAAGGGAGAGGAAGGTCACAAAAAGACGGATGGATTGAGTGAGAAATAATATTACAGAAAAAGGAGTTAATTATCCAGGGCGGTTTTAGATTACGGGGCGTATAAGATTTTTTGGACGCGTAAGCTTTTTTGGACGCGCCTGTAGTGTTACTGACGGCTGTCATTTTAATCTTCGATCATTAATAGTATTTTAATTAAGCAAATACGAATAAGCACGTGTACGCGCCTTCGATTTTTTAGGCACGTAATGTGCCACGCCTGTACCCGCGTAAGCCAAGCAAGCATATACACGCTATAAAATAGCGAATTTTTATATGTTGTTGATGTTGAAACTTGTCTGAGCTCTAATTGTTATAGGGGTGAGAATAGTCCAAGTCGCATAAAATATATGTTTTCTTTTCACCAGGTTAGTCCATATATATTCTACTTAGGATTAAACCAGCTACAAATAGTACGTCAGCCGACACCGGCCGTGCCTGTCGACACGGTAGTGGAAGATACATGTGAATACAGCGTACCTAAACTCTACGACCATATCCCCATGGAGTCAGTTTTGGCAAAATTATATAACCTTGCAGAAATATCTCTAGTTTTTGGGATAAACAATCTTTTAGACAAGTATTTGACAAGATATTTTGAATTCTCGTTGGCTGATTGTGAGTCGATTTGTCGAGGATTAGAAGATTTGAAACATTTAAAAATATTTCGCATAAATCGGAGTAACCTAGATTGTTCTAAAACGAAATTAATCCTCCAACATCTTGTAAAGAAGGAAAGCATTGAGGAACTGGATTTCAATCATTGTCAAATTGGGAATTACGGAATGAAGGCACTCGGCGGTTTTATTTTCATTCACAAGAACGTGAAAGTGGTGAGGATCGCCAATAACAGGTTTAAGGAAGAAGGAATCCAAGGAGTTGCTTATGCTCTGCAGATGAAACCAGCTGCACCCATCGAGCTCTTAGGTAAAAAACGTATTATACTTTTGCTTGTAGCGATCAGATGGTAATTTGCCGTTCTTGCACTTATATATTGTTGTTGTAGTTTTTCCATTTCTATTGTTTTTTACTATATACCTACCTACTACTAATTAACTCTGGGTAATATTATATTCTTTTCAACAGATTTTAGCTTGAATCCGATGTCTCTAGAATGCGCAACCATGTTTGCGGCAGCATTCGTAAGATGCAAGGAAAAACCACAAACTTTGATTGTAAATTCTTGCGGTTTCAGCGGAGCTTCAGCTGAAAAGGTACCATACTATTTTGTTACATAGAGGTTAAAGTTTTGAATAGCCTCCTTTAATACTCTTTCACGCACGATTCACGCCCGCAACAGAGCAAGTGTGTTATATATATCAGGCTAATGTTGAAAACCATGCGTTCTGGTATGTTGTGAAACAAACATCTATGCATGTATCTATGCATAATTCATTTCTGTTTTATTGAGGGAAAGACTCTATACATCACACACCTATATATACCATTAATAATTCCTAATAACTAGGCATTTATGGCTGTCTGATTTATGGATTTGACACCTGAGGTTTTTTACTGCCTGTTTAGATGGCGGGACTTCTCAGCTTGAACCGGGGCCTAACAAGACTGGATATGGCCGCTAACGATTTGTCCGGTGAGGCCGAGGCGACTCTTCTCCGTGCTCTTGAGCGAAATAAGAAGATTCTCAGAATAGACCTGCGTAGAACCAGTAAGATCCATTGATATATATATATATATATATACATTAATTATTAATTAATCATTTCAACCCATATGCAATATATTTATTGACATATTAAATTTAATATAAAATAAGTTTCATTCATTAACCAGCTCGGTGAAGGTCGTTGAATACCGGGATCTTAGGCTATAAATATTTCGTTGTAAAAATCATAAATTAACATATACCTTCTAATTTAGAACTCTCAGAGGAAGGTCAAGCGAAGGTGGAGGAACTGCTTCTGCGCAACAAAAACCTGGTAGGGGAGGAGAGAGAGCCAAGTGACGAGATCCCACCGCTATATCTCAACGAACCCGAATATCTTATATGGGAATACAATCCTAACAACCCTGACTACATCCCAGGAAGGTACCCGTCAAGGATTCCTGAAGTTTAGACTGTATTTGAAATTAGAAAAGATCGTTTCTTGATAGACTGTTGGCTAAAGGCCATATCAATGAGGAGCAGCTCCTTAGTACCACGGGACCCGTTCCTACATCCATTCTGAGAGGGAGACATGATGGAATTACTCTCAATATGTTGGTTAATTTTAGCTCTCAAAATGGATGTAAGAACTTTATAGACCGTTGGTAAGCAAGTGATAGGTCTATAATTTTTGGGATCCGCAGTACTACCTGATTTATGGAGCAGGTGGGTAATGCCTGTCGTCAGGAACTGGGGCAGCGACCCTGACTCTAAGGCTGATTGAAACAGGGACGCCAAGCGAGCGTGCAATCTTTGGAACCATTTGATCCAGAAGTTGTGCAGTCCATCCGGCCCTGGAGATTTCCAGTTTGGTAACGGACGGACTGCACGAGCTACGTCTTGGGGGCTGATGATAATTGCCCCCATTTCTGGTATTGGATCACACGCTTGTTCAACCTCCCGGGTCCAACCGCCCTCAGTGTGACTGACAGGCACCGACCAGATGCTGCGCCAGTTTGAATATTTGATTATGTTTAAATATTATTTTGTTTTGAGTCTCTGTAATTAGTTTAATGAGAACTTGACCCTACTTGACCTTGCTTGATCTAAAGTCCGGCCCCTTGTATCGCATATTTGATAAACTTTTCTTAAATACCTAATTTTTATATAAAATACCCAGTGTTTAATATTTTAACTTAGTCATGTTTTCGTTTTTTTTTTAATTCACTGGTTCTTTTTTTTAATTAACACTTTGATTTCGTATTAGATTTGCTGTTTGAAATAAACGTATGAAATTATCAACAGTTTTTTTTTGGTGAAGCACTCTGGGATACCTACCGATCTCCTTAAGATCATTAAAACTAAAGAAAAATTATTCCGTTATCATTATAATCCTGTCCTTAGCCCAATTTCTTTTCACAAGCTGTTTTTGTCTTCTTCGATGCTTCTGTATTAGTTGTCAACTCAGTAGTCACACCCCATTTCTAGTAATTTCTTTCACAAAGTCGATTCCTCTTTTTCTTCCCTTATTCTTATAACGATCCTCATTCATACTCAAAACTTTTTTCAGAACATTTTCCTCATTCCTCAAAATCATAACTATGATTCCACATGACAACAGATGAATTTTAATCGTAGGCTTTGGTTACGCAGCCGACCGCAACACTGCTCCGCTTTGAGTAATACGGAGCAGTATTGCGGACTGTGTTTGTCCATTAAAGCGGAGTGGAGCTAGGCCAGCACGCGACCATTCGGCTGCGGCTGAGGCGGAGCGGAGCAGAGCGGAGATGAGCTGTGTCGCGATTCACCAATCACATGGCTTGAAATCCACATCTCTTCTCCACTCCGCCATGTGATTTGCGAATCGCGGCACAGCTCGTCTCCGCTCTGCTCCGCTTCGCCTCAGTGGAACCGCAGCCTTTAAAGCGAAAGTTACGGATGAACTCCGCTTTCCGCTCCGCTACCCCGTACTGCTCCGCGTTTAAAATGTACCAGTTTTGAATAATTTACTGTACAAATCCATATCCACTGAAGTATGCAGTTGTTTTTGGATAGTTCCTCTCCTTTTTTCTTCGCTCCATTATACAGGCAGTCATATACCCGGATTCCACGCTCGTCTCCGCTTCGGTGGAGTCCGGGTTTTAAGCCTTGTTTTCACCAAAGTGAAGAAGAGCCGTGCAAGAATCGACCAACCATATTGATTAAAATCCACGTCGCGTCTCTTCTCTCATTCCTCCTGCGTTTGGTTGAATCTTACACGACTGGGCTCATCTCCTGTCCTGTCTGTTCCGCTTTGATGGAAGCCAAGCTCAAGGCAAAATAGTAATTAAGGGGTACAATAGACACTAATCATAAAACTAAAAAGTTGAACGAAGAAACTAGTTGGGTAATTGTAAAAGACTAGATTTAAAACAAAAACCTTGATGTCTTAAAATACTTTTATTGTCTCACAAATAGGTGGCTTTATATAAGTCGACAATAAATTGATTGATTGTCAATATGTACATCGTTTTTACTTCAAAAAACAACTCCTGTCTCATGACATGAGTTGTTTTTAAACAGATTTCTTTAAGTTTACTTATAATTTACCTCGTAACTATTGTACTACCCTGAGGTTGAGTGACATTTCACTTGCACTCTCTGTAGTAGAGCTACTAGTAAGTAATCTTTGATAAGCCGCCTTTCAGCACATAATTATTATTCTTATATGATACTAGCAGCCCGCCCCGGCTTCGCACGGGTATTTAACAAAAAATAAAAAAATTATAATACATACAAATACACAATCATTTCTTGAAATTGATTCCCCTAACGTACGGCCCGTACCCAAGTGACGACTACATCGCATAAGGTATGCCTAGCTGCCTAGCTAGCTAGCTGAGCAGGGTGAGCGGCGACCACGCAACTTTTTTATAATACTTACATTTTTAAACTCGTAATGTCTTTCGAACGGAATGTCCGAATTGAATAATTCAATTATAGGTATTGAAGCAGTTTTGAATTTGAAGTAATTTATTTAGATATGGATTTATACCAAGATAAAAATAAGAGTTTTCTAGCGGCGACAAATCAATTAAATTTTAAAAATAAAAGTACTGTTATTTTGGCATAACTATATTATTTGTTAGACATACGCTGTCGCGACACTTTTTGTAAATAATTATGTGTTCTGCAAACTTGTAATAAATTAATTTATTCTATCATCAATAGTTCTCGCAGCGCACGCGATGTAAAAAATATTTTAGGTAATTTTGTTACACGTTTGGTTACATTATAGGAGTTTTAGTAAGGATCCCTAATTTTTTCGAAAATATAATGTAGCCTATGTTACTCAGTAATAATGTAGCTTTCTAACGGCAAAAGGATTTTTGAAATCGGTCCAGTAGTTTTTAAGTTTATTCCTTACATACAAAAATACAAATTTTTCCTCTTTATAATACACTGCCGAGTAGTGCCGAGCAATGAAAAAGTTCCACCCACAAAATGCCGACAAACACCTTAATATCTCTTAAGACATAGAACCTAGCTTCATAAATTAAGAAGTATAATGAAATCTATTTTATTATGCAAACTTACTCTTTTAAATACTGGTATTTTTTAAGCCATGGATAAAAAAGTAGAGAAACAAAATTTTGGGGTTTGAAAATTTCGGAATACATTTGTTTCGTTTTTTGTTTTGCTTTTGATTTCATCCTTGTGTCTTAAATTGTAAAGTCTTACGGTTCTCGTACCCATAAATCTTGCCTCTATCAAACCGAGGGTTGCACGAGAATCATCACTATGGTGGAATTGGGGCCCAGCCAAAGAAATACGGCCAGAATAATGGGCGTGACACATAATAATATCCGACGAGTGATCCAAGGGTTTAGGGAGACTGGATTAAACCTGAGAAGACCAGGAACTGGCAAGCCAAGGTTCACAACAGTTCAAGAAGATCGTTTCATTGCTGCAGCTATGTTAAGAAATCGACATCAGACGGGAGTTGCGGTTTAACAACAACTTCTGCAAGTTCGAAGGGAGCCAATAAGCGAGTAGACAGTCAGGAGACGTCTTGCCGAATGAGGATTGAAGCCTTACAGGTCAGCAAATGGTCCAAAACTGGAACGGCATCATAAAGTTGCCCGATTGCAATACGCCCGTGAGCTTATAGAATGGGGTGAGGACGAATGGGGCAGAGTGATGTTTTCTGATGAGTCAAGATTTATGCTGTACCATCATGATGGGAGCAAGAGAGTATACCGACGACCAGGAGAACGTTTTGCACAAGCATGTTTTGAAGAAAAAGTGTCACACGGCGGAGGTACCGTTCATGTGTGGGCTGGTATCTCTGCAGAGGGTCGAACAGCGTTAGTTCCAATCAAGAACGGGAACCTTACTGCTGTGAGATACATCAATAAGATTCTCAATGAACATGCTGGTCCGTTTTTGGCCAAAATGGGCGACAATGCAGTGTTCATGCACGATAATGCACGGGCCCACACTGCTCGAGTTGTAAATGAGTATCTTCAGGACGTAGGAATCCACAAAATGGAGTGGCCAGCAAGGAGCCCCGATTTGAATCCTATTGAGCATGCTTGGGACGAGCTTGACAGACGTGTGAGAAAACGAGTTCCACCTCCAATTACACTTCGTGACTTGAAATACGCGCTCATCAAAGAATGGGAGAACATTTTTCAGCATATGCTGAGGAATCTGGTATTTAGCATGCCCAATCGCTTAGAAGCTGTATTGAGAGCACATGGAGGAAACACCAAGTACTGAGTTATCAAAACCTACGTTTACACCTAATCAAACCCTTAGTTAGAGATTTGGTTTTATTTGCCAAATGGCCCCAATTTTTTAAAACATTAATTTAAAATTTGAACACAATATTTACGTTTTTAGTCGGTAATATTCTGATGCGCTGTTAAATGTACTTCAATATTGCAGACGGAGCCAGGAGCTCGCCGTTCCCGTTTAAGAGTGATTTGGTGCTATGTCACTGGAACTTTTTCATTGCTAGCGAGTGTATTAGGTAGACAAATTGTTTAGTACCTACCAAACAAGAAACAGATGTCATTCAAAGAAAAAATATTAGATGCGCCCTTAATGCTTTAAAACTGACAACGTTTCTGAACTGTTTTGTTGACATTTTAATAGTATTCATTGTCTATCAATTTGTACGCACGACAATCAATCAAGCTATACAAAACCAGCAATATGAAACTGAATTTTATTTCTTTAGGGTTAGGTAGGTTAGAACTATGATTGTTACTAGGTACATCCAAGTTTCTTGCATCAAATCAACAATCAACAAAGTAACAATCTTATTTCCAAGGTACCTTGAACTTTCTTCAATTTAAGCCAGATCATCTTAAGTTTATATTTACAACCATATTTTTCTTTTCCATCATATAAACAAAGTATGAGTGTTTACTCAAAAGAGTGGTTAAACGAAACTATCACCATGTCGTTGAGGGTGGTCCAAAGAAATAAATATCCCAATCCATACCACCAATCATATCTTCAGGTACGTACAGTTCGAAGTAGTGGTATTTAACTCTTGTATGTGTGTGACAGTAGGAGATGCGTGGCACACACATCTGGAAGTTGTACGTAGTACTTCTAATCAAGTCGACATGCATAGCCATAGCTCTCAGTACGATACACGTTGGTATTCTTATGACATCAATCCAGGCCTGAAAAAGATAAAATAATAGCCGATTTTAAAAAGCTGTCTTTCTGCCTAGCCCCTCTACGTACCATGTATTTGACCGCTACATCGTAGTTACTGAATAACACTTTCCCCTTGGTAATACTAGTGGTCGAAAATGTAATGTTTGTGTTCACTTAGGTATTGTGTATTGAAATTAACATCTTGTTCATTAATATTTGCATGCCATTTTTATGGTGAAATAGACAGCGGGACCTGTTAAATCTAACTAATATTTGCCAGAGGGTGCTGCAACAGCTTTGTAGAGTGTCGGTCGTTTCCTAGTGAGTGACTTCTCTGAATCCGCTGCTGGCTACCCAATGGCGGCTGGAGATCGTTGTGCGCTCTCCAGCAAACAGAACTTCTGCTGCGGATAGGAATAGAGGTTTTAGTCACCCAGCTCCACTTCCCCTTCCACATCTCTTGAGAGACCACTAAACTACCTTGCAAAACATGGTAACGGGCATCACATACAATGACGCAACATTACATACTAGGCTATTTTACACAATTAAAGAATTCCGCGAAAATATGCGTCAGGGAGAAAACAGACTCATCACAACAATAACAAATATGCATCAATCACATCTACGCAAAACACTTACTCTGACGATCACTTTTCCGAGTACATCTAAGTGGTCAAGATGAATATGGTTGTAAAATATCCTGGTCTTTGATTTGCAATGTCCAAAATAATATTCACTGTGAACGTGTCCTGGAAAAAGAAGTTCATGGATAATGAGTTTTTGTTTCGACCACTCACACAAAGTTCAAATCACACAGAAAGAGTGCCGCGGGTCGGGCGCGAGTCGGGTCGGATTGGGCCCGTACGCGTGAAAAGTGCTGTTCATAACCCTTTACACACAACGTGGATGGACCCGCGACCGCTCCCTGTATGTGTTGCGCTGTAACCAATAAATACGTAGCCCGATAACAGCGATAGTGGTAGTACAGTATATTTTTACTAATCTACACAATAATCTGAGATACAAATCTCAGAGACAGTCTTCTATTCTTCACAAGAACAGTCTAGTACCCACACCACTAGACTAAATGTGGGCGTCAGCATTGTCAGCTTTGCGGGGCTTCTTTGATATCCCTACCAGAAGAAAGAAGACGTTACAGAATAGTAAATTTTCTCGGAGTTTTGCCTCATTTGATTATTTCAAGACTTTCACCCATTCCAGTTGCTTTTTCTGTCTCAATGGATAGAAATGATTAGACAAGGAAATGATGACAGGTAGTCTGTCTTGGGGTCTTGGCTCATAGTGTGAAGCACGTCGCAGTCGCTTGACGACTGATTGAGTTGTGACTATACGACATAAACTAGAATCTAATAAATACTTTAAATAAAAACCATACTGGGGTCTTGCTCAGAGTTGTGTATTTTTATATGATATAGCGGTGTGAAAAACTGCCAACATGAGCCCCAAGTAGCTGAAACAAAATAAAAAACGGAAAATTTAGTATCGTTTGGCAGAAGGTTAGGGGAGTAGGGGGAGCGGGAGGGCGGTGCCCGGCAGCACCACTCCCATGAAAATGTAACGCTTATTGTGACCTAATGTCAAAACACTTAAGCAGTCAAACAGTCAAGTTGAAAGGCGTTTTCGGAGCGGGCTTAGTGGTTTAAAAGAACATAAGCAAGAAGGGAGTTCGTCTCCTTCTAACCTAATCTGTTCGAGTTCGGTGTGAGCTCGAAATCGCGCTCGGAAATCGGGTATATTACGCGCAAGTGTCAGTCGACTGGGCAGAAAATTGTTGTCCAGTGTACAGACAGCGAAGTTACCCCCCTGGCGTACTCGGCCGGACTGTAGAGGGGTTAGCACATACTGAAGCTGTCTGTACAAGCGTAGGTCAATCGTGGAGGCAAACAATTCATGTCCAGAGTAGTCTTGAAGCTTGAGAACGAATGACTGCCAACCGGTTCAGTTCATACTAAACATCATAATTAAATGTAAAATTATTTTACATTTTAATTAATTATGCACTTCTTTTTTTGTGTTTTAATAAATTTATATAGATTGAGACTATCTCGCATACTTCCACCACGAAATGAAAAAGAATCACATTAATCGTTCCATAAATCACGTAGAAATCAGTTTACATAAAAAATGATTTCAGAGCGCTTTTACCTCTTGAAAAACCGTGTCTGGTTAATTCGGTACATGTAATATCTTGTTGTGTTCTTGTAATATCAAAGAATGATAAAGTTAAATAAAACTACTGTTCATGCACAAAGCTGTATCAAAATTAAATAAATAAATTATATACATTGGCAAATATTCCTGTTAAATAAGGTTTGCTGTAAGAAAACCCAATTCTGGGTTAAGCTCGCCGTTGTACATAAGCTATATATTATTTGTGTGTATTTCTTTTAATTTTATGTGCAATAAAGAATAAGAATGATATTTTCCTTTAAACGTTTTTTTTTCATCTACATTATTTTCAGTAAAAAAAATCACATCTATTAAATGAACTAAACTTACCGAAATCAACAAAACATAGTGACTTACCTGTAAGAACAAGAATGTATGCTTTCACTAAGACATGACTTGAACACTGCATATTGCATTTGAGATTAAAACGCGATCTGCAAGTCGAATTCGAATCCGTCATCGCTTAAATACTACCAGTTTATTTACAGTCATCACATTACATTACATCAAGTGTGTTTACATATTTAATTAAATAACACCAATTATATTGAAAACAAAGGAAGCTGAGTAAGAGAAATATCTCGACCTAGCAGTAGCAACGCGTTGACGCATGGTTGTCCAAATTTGGAATTTATAGTGCAGCCATGGAACCAGTAAGGGTCCCCGAAAAGAAACGGGACACTTACTAGAGTGTCCAAAGTGTCTACACGTGCAATATAAAAGAACTTAAAAGATCTCAAAATTGCGACCATCCTACAGTTCATGAAACGTCTTTCCAAGCGTTTCTTTAACTCAGCTGTTAGGCATCGTAAACACCTGGTCGCATCGACCGCCCGGTACGAACCATCGCGTATCAGTAGGATTTGCCGTCCACGGCATACCCTAATCACCCCCGATGACCCTATCACCCTCATTCAGGAAAGCAGTAGGGAACCAGTATCCTAAAGCGTAAGCACAGATACAGACCGCCGTCTTTCCGGCCCGAAGCCCGTCCCTATTCACG
This sequence comes from Cerastis rubricosa, assembly GCA_949152445.1. NCBI lineage: Eukaryota > Metazoa > Arthropoda > Insecta > Lepidoptera > Noctuidae > Cerastis > Cerastis rubricosa. Next base: position 10,625,792 of record OX424525.1, on the reverse strand, counting down.
TCCCCCCCCCCCGCCCCGTGCTCGAGCCAGCCAACGAGCTGAGCCTGTAGTTATAAATCAGCCGTTAAATAATGGAATCACTCAGATGCAGCCTGTCCCTTTGCTGCCCTCCCCCAGCGACACCCTAAGCCGAGCCCTAGCGTTTAGTCGCTTAGTTTATAAGTTTTTTGCCCTGGCTGGAGGCCTTACACTCAAGGCATCCACAGAATAGTCCGGTTAAGCAGAAGTCAACCTCAGAGGATGACCATCGAAATGCCATTAAAAAAAAAACTACAGACGCTGCGATTAACATAACATAAATCACACCTGTAATCTTCGAAGGGCTAGGCAGAGGTGTACTTAATTGTAAACCCACATTTCACCAGTTATGTTTTTAAGTCCCATGGCTATGGCCATCAGGTTGCCTGCTTGTCGGTCTTCTACAGGCTGGACTTCGGTGAGTGTGTCCAAAAACTCCACGACCTCTTCCCACCGTCCCCCTTCTACCATTGAACATCTAGACGCACTGCAAGTTACCATCCCTACCTTATTGCTATTCCACCAATTCGCAGTTAGCGTTTTCAAACGTCATCGACGGCGTCGTCGGCGTTTCGTCGTTTTCATAATGCGCACAGCCAAGGAGTGGAACTCTCGGCTTGCGTGTCTGTTTCCGAACGCTTACAACTCTAATGTCTTCAAAGGTGAAGTGAACGGGCTACTTCTGGGTATGCTGGTACCATCGTCGACTGTCTCTGTCATCTCTTACCTAAACTAGAGTCAAGATTAAACCCATCGCAAACAAAAATAAAAAAAGCACTGATTACAAATCCAGACTCCATGGCTTTTACTAAGATATTCCGATGGAAACACCCAATAACAATTTGTCTGACGCGGGAATTGAAACCTGTACCTCAGGCTCAGCAGTTGCGCCCGTGACCACTGGACCAACGAGACAGTCTCGCAGCGATTAACGTGGCCATATAATGGGGCTTAGAATATGTCGTACCATTGATACGAAAGAACAAGGGTCCTTGTCTGCAGTTTAGCTTTTATGGCACTTGAATGACTTTCTCAGAAGCTGTTGTAAAACTTTTGTGTGAAAAGTTGTCTGTGGAAAGTGTAAATGTGTGTAATGTAAATCCAGCTGGTGGCGTTAGTTTCGACTACTGTGGGATTTGAGCTCAGCGATTATTGTGTCGATAGTCGTTTCAGCCAATGGCTTAATTGCCAAGAGCCTCGACCAGTACCTGAGGGGGGTTTCGTCAGGCCACGGGATCAAGGGCTTGATTCAGAAAGTGGCACTCCTGGACACAGGTCGTATTGTTAGGAGGTTCCTCTCTAGTCTCTCTGGAGCTTGGACTTAGTTCCCGATACCGGTTCGCTACTATTCGTGGCTGGTCCCGTCTTGCGTCATAACAACCATACAGCATTGTAAATTCTGATGTCATTAAACGATCGTCGTTGCGGCCTATGTCTACGTCAATGGCTGTAAGCCTTTTTTACGTCTATAAATTGTCATTGATGTCCTTCGCCGTGAATGGCCTCACGGCGGACGGTGGCGTCTGGCAGACTCCTACTGACTCAAACCACACGTTATTCATCTTCGTCACTTCTGACTGGGGTGCGTATACACCTTTGCTTTCTCAACAATAACCCTAGCAGAATGTCCTTAGCCAACAGCTCTCCAGGCTTGTTAGGCGGCTGAAATTTAGTTAATTATTTTATTTCAATGGTCTTTTTTCACTCAGTCCCCATTTAAACCTCAGCAAATTTTTCCTAAAATCTTAATTTTAATTAATGGTCCGCAGAAAAAAAAACGGTAAAGTTGTAGTTGGTGGAAAAAAAAAAGTTTTTTTTTTCTTTTATTTATTTATTTAGGGACTTTTTTAATCGCAATGCGTATGTCAGTCCCATCGTACCCTAAATACACATTGGTAAACAGACTCTTCGCATCATCGCCATTTGGTTTAGCCTGGATTTTATGGAATGTGTCTACTTCAAGTCTGTTCAACCTCAAGACCCTAAACAAATCATTTCTCCCAGACTCATACCGAGCACAGTCCATCAATAAGTGGTTTAAGTCTTCAACAACTCCACATAGTTAAGCACAGTTTTCTCATCATGAAAGCAAACTTATTACATTGTTATTAAAAAGTTGTGTCACTGTCCGCCACTGGTTATTTCCGCTTTATTTTTTCTTCACATTTTCAAAATCTAAGTAGTATATCTATAACTTTTCTTGACTGCCTGTTTGGTCTTAGAGGGGCCTGTATCCATTGAAGCAGTAGGCAGAAAAACATTTTACCAGATATTTTATGAGTTTCATAAAACAGGTAACATCATCTGCCTATAGTTGCTGCCATGTGTTTGGAAGCGCGATATCTGAGGATGAGTTCCCAGGTTCGATTTCTAGGTTAAGCAAAATGTTATTGGGTTCTTCATCAGGAATATGTTAGTAACAGCCACGGAGTCTGGATTTGTGCTTAGCTGATGGCAATAAGCACGCTCAATGTGGGTGTACTATTTAATTAAGGACATCTCTGCCTAACCCTTTGGGGATTACAGGCGTGATGTTATGTTTAAATTGCTGGATAACCAATGAATTTATATTGTTTGTATGAAATTCTTTGATATTTACGATTATACGCTCGTTAAATACATCAGTTCACATTTCCAAATAATTTGAACATGTTTATAAATATTATTTAAAAAAAAGAACCTATCTTGGGAAATCTAGAGACACTGTGATAACCTAAGTGCCATGTCATATCTGTATTGGATGTGAATTTTGTTATCTTTTCTACACAATAATTTAAAAACAATGGGTGTAATAAAACTCTTGGAGGTCTTTCCTGTTTTTTCGATGATACAACATTTACCTAATTTGTTAGCAAGCATGCGTGTCAAGATCTTCAACTGCCATCTCATTAATTTTATCATGCATAATGATTATAGCCTATCTACATAATTATTCCTGGGCGGCGCGTCCCAAATTCACGCAAACGTATGTAGCGATGAAAAATTCAAGAAACATACTTGTATTGAAATAACTGAAAACTTGCAGAAGAATACAGAGTACTTCTTCAGGTTTTCAGTTATTTATGAACAACTGAAATTTCGATTCGATTAATTGACGAGTTACCATTGAAAACTGGCAACATTTTTTCTCCCACAGGTTTTGTAGCGATCGAGAGCGACTCATTATAAAACGTTATTTTGATAATAGCGCGAAGAAATCATGAAGTCAATTGCCTGAAAGATTATAGTGCTCGGACTTTCATGGGACTTTATTGTATAGAGTTCCTGGAGTTGTAGAGAAGAACTAAGGACAATTCCACAATTTATATTTTATTGGAAACTAATATTTTTCCCCGGATAACTGGACGTAAAAGCAGCAGTACCTTTGTGGTCATGTATCTTAATGTATTGTCCTGTTAAGTGTTTTGTGTATACATAAATAAATATGTCCTAGAAAACCAGATTCATGACTAAAGTGTAATTCTCAAATATCAGAAAATCGTATATTTAAAAACCCGTCTTCGGACAAACTTGCCCAGCTTCATCGTTTCGGATGCATGTGCATGATTTCGGGTGCATGTGTGTGATTATTTTCCGAAATGACTGAACAGATTTTTATGAAACTTCCTACGCATATGCAGTATACAAAGGTCTAAAAAGTTACTAAAAAACATTTTCGAAAAATAATGTTACAGCTAAATTAGACCGATTTTTAATTATCTATAGAAACAGAAATTTCCAATTATCTTCATTTTTAAAAGACATTTCGTAAATGTTTTTAGTAACTTTTTAGACCTATGTATACTGCTTATGCGTAGGAAGTCTCATTAAAATCTGTTCAGTTTTTTCGGAAAATAACGACTTGAAAGTTTGTATGAAATGCCGTAGGGTATAAACGCTCGTCAGCGCATGCCTATAGATGCTTAATACACTAATACACTGCTATACGTGAAAATATAGTTTAGAGTCTTGTTTTTTCTCGACCTATCTCTTTTGGTTGAATATGTGGCTAAAGTTTTTGTAACTTTGTAAGAAAAATCAAAGTATCAATAAAAAAAAAACAGTTAGATAAGCTTTTCTGGTAAGATTCCTAGTTCAAATTGTAGGGATAATTAAATATTCTTAAGTACTTGATACCTTAACAATAACCTAGTTATATCTTCGACAAAAAATATGACTAATTTGTCGTTTTAAGGTTATGTAACAAGGGCCAGCTGCGCCCATTCGGTCTAGCGAGCAATGTTCCGCGAAAGCAATTCATTGCTCTGGAGACTTAATCGCCTCTGATTGCGCGAACCTAACAATCGACTTTATGCTTAGGTAGGGGTTTCTGAATAGGAACTTATTTCTCAATGACGTGACGACTAGATTTCAGGCCCGATGTCATAATGTGTAGTCGGCCGCCGACTACTGTGAATGCGTTTGGTGTGGATTAAGCCTTAATGTTAATTTTTGGTTCTCTTGTTCAATGGGAGTAAGATTGCGAAAACTTTCTAGAAAACAGGGTGGTAAGGGCAATAATTAGGGAGTCACGTCAGCACGGGGATGGTCGTGGTTAAATATGAATGTAAAAGTACCAGTAACAGTAAAAACAAAGCATGAAAATTCCATTATGGGCCGTTGATTTGCAAGTTTATATATTTTTTGTAGATAGTACTCATAGATAGGAAGGTTTTTATAAATTATCAAGTTGCAATGAGATAATTATGTTTTTTAAAGTTTCCATACAAATTGAAAAATATCACGCCATTTGCAAATTTTTAGGTTGGATAAACTGTCATGGTAGACGTCAAAGTTGACATTTCACGTTAAATATAATTTTATTTTCACATATTGACATATCAAATTTATTGTGTAATTAGTGTATGTAATAACCGTGCTGTATTATGCAGTTACATTGACTCTTTTACACAATGAAAATAGATAGAGAGAAATTAGATTAAATATAACAATAATAAAATTCCTCGTGTTTTATTCTCACTATATGAATATCCGAAAAATACCAAAAACCGAATCTGAACACCCCACTTTCCACGTGGTCTTCTCTGCCCTACCCATAGAATGTATATAAAAAACCGGAGGTGCGGAGGGAGTTGCACTCGCCCACTGTGACGAAGCGCGGGAACCACGCAAGGTGGAGCGGCTGAGGCTGGTCGCCGAAGGCGACCAACAAGCCGAAGTTGCTGAGCCGAGTATGAGTGGTCGTGCTTCGGTACGCAAAGGCGGAAGAGCTGCTCTTCTCGCAGCACGGGAGATAAGGCGGAGTCTTACAACCCTGAAACTGGGGGGAGAGGGAAGCTCTCCTCCCAGTTAGACCAAATACTGTTATTCTTACCTATAAACTTTAACCATGATTATCTCCATAACCATGGGGCTCCGCGGGGTAGGAATGATACAGGGGGTAGCCCCCTCCCTTTTTGTTCTTCCCCCTGCCACCCCGCCCCATAAACCGATGGACCATAATGGAAATTTTAACCAAAACAAAATTTTATTACATGCTCCAAAACCTTTATTGTTAACTCAATAAACATTATCTATATTCACAATATTTTGCTTTAAAATGCATAACAAACTTCATAATTTCAGTCATTAGCGTAAATTAAATGCATTTATGTAAAGCAACCTTACATACTAGAGTACACATCTGATACGTTTAGTCTGAGACCCCACCTAAGATTGACCTCGACGATCACCTACTTATCGAAAGAAACATACTTTTTAGAAATTTAAATACAAGAATAAGCAGATTGCGAATGATTTGCATGATGAAATTAAGTAAAGTCCAACTCTTAAGACAAAAAAACATTCATTTGATTGTGCTTGTCGCAAAAACTTTAAAGAAAATTCTGTAGTAGAAGGAGTAAACAGAAGTGAATTTTATAGAATAGTCTACTGAAAAAGATGATAAATTAAATTATTACCACGTCAAAGAGGGCGGTCCAAAGAAACTTAGCTCCCAATTCATACCACCCGCCATATCCCTGGGTATGTACCATTCGTAATAGAAAAATTTAAATCTTTTATGTGAGTGGCAATAAGTGATGCGTGGTACACATATCTGGAAGTTGTACGTCGTACTTTGTATCATATCGACGTCATACGATCTTGCTCTTAGAACAATACACGTTGGTATTCTCATTACGTCGAGCCAGCCCTGGAAATGAAAAAAAAAAATGAATTAAAAAACTACAAAGTGAAAACAGTCTATGACTGGGTTTATTCTAATTTGTTTCGCCGACTTTCGACACTCACTTTGTAGTGTTTGAAAACTGTTATCATTAAAGCAAAATCAGCAGGTACATAATTATCTACATTTATCATTAGTTACCTATCGAATACAGATCTTCGCTTCATGAAGTCTGTTTACTAAAGAAGTCAGGAGATAAAAAGGGGATTTTAAATTCGTCAAGATATAGCCTGTCTGATATTTGTAGAGTCGCCAGTCTAAAAATACGAGAGCTACTTAGAAGCTTTCAAAGGGGAAACCCGCACGACCTTCCAGGCTCAGCTGTTTTCGACTTGTTTCTATGTAGGCGCTTTGTGTTGCAACGGAGGTGAAGAGAAGTTAAAGCCTCTTAGCACCATTTCCACCGCATTCCTTGAGACCGCAAAACAAAATGGCATCACATGCACTATCGCACCCCATCATGGGCTATATCGAGATCACGAAACGAATGAAAGTAAAATACCAAGAAGTTTTTTAGAAACAAGACTTACTCTGACGAATCTTTTTCCCAGCACATCCATGTGATCAATATAGGCGTGGTTATAAAATATCTTACGTTTACTATTACAATGGCCGAACTGATATTCACTGTGAAGGTGTCCTGGAAAAAGAAGTTCATGTTAATATTTTTTTTGGATTGACCACTTTTTACTTTACGGAAACATTAAAATTTTAATTAATTTAATTTAATTCATTAACAATTGATCATTAAAAAAAAGAAAGAAGTAAATAAATAATATAGTTAAATAAATTATAGGTACTTTTGTCTAGGTCTGAGTTTTCCAAAGTTATATGAGCTAGCGGTGTGAAATACTGCCAACATGAGCCCCAAGTAGCTGCAACAATTATAATACAATACATTAATAGTTTTTTTTTTAAATCTGGTGTTCTGCTACATCCGGTTCAGCCGACCCCAATATAATTGGGAAAAGATAGGTTTAATGTTGACACTAACCCTACAAGATCTTTCAGCTCAATAATTAACTTTTATTGTGTTAATATAACATTATACTGTATGATAATACGCAACCCGCACCGATGGGCTTACTAATGAAGAAAATAACAAGAGCGGTTAGCGAGAAAAGGGGGGGTTTTATATGCAATATATTTATTAACATATTAAATTTAATATAAAATAAGTTTCATCCATTAACCAGCTCGGTGAGGGTCGTTGTATAGCGGGATCTTATACTATCATACGAAATTTCTGCCAGCAGACCTGCGAAATGAAAAATGAAAAAGAAATGTATACGATAGGCTCTGTGAGAGATTGATAGAAAAATGTGTTGATGTGCCTTATCTAACTTAACCTATACTATTTGTTAAATATAAATAAACTAAATATAAATACATAATGCTAAGATAGGTATATAAACAAATAAAAAAACAAATATATAAACCAGAATTGAGAGGAAGGTAATGCTCGTAAAATTTAATCTATTTCCATTTCTACCATGCCTCTATGTTTCAGTAAATCTAATATTTTTTCATAAATATCTATTATTATTATTTAAAATATGAGCCCATTAAAATGGTTGATATTGCCTAGCTACGTTGTCCGTTTGAAAACCTACAGTTAATGACTTTGAAGCATTTAGACCAAATAAACAAAAAAAAAAACGAAACATAAGCGCCGTAGCTTAAAATTTTCTTATAATAAAGTTGTAAAAATTGTTCCAATTTGTAGGAGAAAACAAGAGAATACGAAGTATCTGTCCCTCTCGCACTCTTTTCGAGTGGGTTTGCGGAACCGCGAGAGCAATAGTTTCGCCAAATTCTTATTCCCCAAATTTCATGGATTCAGCGACAGCGTATCCTCTTAAGAGCGTTTATATCTTACGGCATTTCATACAAACTTTCAAGTCCTTATTTTCCGAAATGACTGAACCAATTATAATGAAACTTCATATTCATAACCATTCAGTCTTTTAAAAAAAAGATAGTTGGAAATTTCTTTGGGATTGGAATAGTTGGCCGTAACGCTATTTTTCAAAAATGTTTTTTAGTAACTTTTTGACCTATGTTTGCAGGATATATAGGTCTAAAAGTATGAGTATGAAGTTTCATTAAAATCGGTTCAGTCATTTCGAAAAAGGTAATGAAAACACGTGACAGCAGAACTGTCTATGAACGTCACAATTTTAGAGTTCCGTAGCCAAATAGCAAAAATCCGTACCACCTTAAATAGATGTGTCCTGTACGTCTGTTTGTCTGTATGTCAGAGTCATTTTGCTCCGAGATTGTTGGCACCACACAGTTCTGGAAATTTGGATTTTTTTTCTGCCCAAGTAGTCATCAAGCCTCTATCCTGAGAATTAACTTCAAGTACTCTTCAAAATCAAGACTAACCTAACTGACACTAACAAAACAAAACATAATGGCTTACCTGTAGCAACAATAATGTACGTCCTCACTAAGAGGTGACTTGAATACTGCATGTTGCCTTTGAAATGACAACACGATCTGCAACCTAACTCGAATGTATCGTCGCTTAAATACTACCAGTTCACGGACTGCAAATCAGTAAATATACTGATTTACAGTCATCACTAAAACACTTGTTTGCAATTCAATAAAAACAAAATGTGTCAATACGCGCCAGACCACTTGACTAGATGCATAAACATGGAAGAACGCGGCAGAAGTAGTGTGGTAGGTAACGTCCTGTGTAGGGATCGCAAAGGTTCTCCGATGTTTAAGGTTAGGTTAGTGTTCACCACTGGCTTCACATCGATGACTGATGGACATCGGGAATCATCGAATATTGGTTATAACCAGCTGTTACCCGCGACTTCCTTCGCGTGGAATTTAATGTGTACAGTTTACGATATGGTGATGATGATCAGTATACTATACTGAATATTTAATAAATGAATGATGAGTTTAGCGACCTGGCTATGGTTGAGTTTCACTTCGTGTCAGTCATACTCCTTTATATACTCCAGGTCCAACGCTTGGTAACTACTTAGAATTTTATGTCTCTTAATATAAAGTGTTTTAAAGAAAAAAACAATACAACTTGTGATACATAGTAAAGGTGAAGCTTAGATTAAAGAGTAAAGCTGAAAATCCAAGACATGGCATAACTATGAAATCTTTTTCAAAAATGGCTTTGGCCTTTTACGAGATACACGCATTTTTAGATTGTCTGTCAAGAGTTGCTAAAACTTTGTAACATTGTTTTCCAGACGCCCTTGTGAAGTATTATAACAACGCCAGTTCTACTTATGTATTTATTTAACTGAAATAACATAACATCATGCCTGTGGACCTCGAAGGGGCAGAGGTGACAGGGGGCGAGCCTATTGCCATTTTTTTTAACGATCGGATGTCATCAAAGGACCCCCCGCGGCCAGAGCGGAAGAAGTCATTTGATGATTTCCCATCCGAAAAAAAAAAAAAAAAAAAAAAAAAAAAAAAAGGACCCCCCGCGGCGGAGCGGGAGGGAGTGTCAGACTTGTACTGACTAAAACCCATCCATTTTCCTTCTTAGCCCTTTGTGTTCCAGGGCCACGGTATCTCTTTCGAACAGTCCCGCAGCCCTGGCAGGCATCGGCCATCTCGGACCCCTTCCGGTTTGCTGACATCTCCTTGAGGCGCACGTGGAACACGAACGCGCCAGCCTTATTGCCATCAACCGGGCGCAAATCCAGACTCCGTGGCTGCTACTGAAAATGGCAAAACCCAATAAGTAGCTCTTTGCCTGACCAGGGGATCGAACCCAAGACTTCATGCTCTGCAGTCGCGCTTGCGGCTACAAGACCAACGAGGCAATCCTTTAACTGAAATAGTTTTATTTATGTTAGGTATACGAAATCAGTTATAGTATGTGTTATAACCGCAGGCCTATGTCCAGCAGTGGACGTCTCTTGGGCTGAAATGATGATGATGATGATGATGTGTTATAAGTTTAAAGTTGAATCTGAGAGAAGTTTGAACAATTCTTCAATTAAATTGCTTTCAATTTTACTGAATTCAATATCAAGTTTTGATGACGATTACGACAATCTCTAGATTGGGGTAGGTAGTGTAGCTACATGTAAATATATTTTATTATAACTTTATATTGACTTAAAAACTTCGGAACTCAATCCGCAGAATAATTTAATATCTATCTACTTATGAGCGTTTACGCCTTATGACATTTTATATAAACTTTCAAGTCCTTATTTTCCGAAATGACTGAACCGATTTTAATGAAACTACATACGCATAAGCAGCATACATAGGTCTAAAATGTTACTAAAAACAGTTTCGAAAAATAGTGTTACAGCCAAATTAGACCGATTATAAATTATCTACAGAAACAGAAATTTCTAACTTCCTTTTTTTTGAAAAGACATTCCGAATTTTCTTTTTGTAACTTTTTAGACGATGTATCCTGCATGCATATTAAGTTTCATTAAAAAAATAAGGACTTGAAAGTTTGTATGAAATGTCGTAAGGCGCAAACGCTCTTAAATTAACTATGCAAAGGGTTTTCGTAGCAAAGAAGCTATTTCTCCTATGCGGACGATACAGCTGTTGATTACCACGGAGAAACTTGGGAATCCGTACGCCAGAATGCTGAACGTGGACTCACCGTTATACTAGACTGGTTAAAAGCTAATTTGCTGACTCTTAACATTTCAAAAACAAACTATATCTGTTTTGCTCCGAGTCAAAGATCTAAACCAGGTCCTGATTTTGAGCTATAAACAACTGTCAAATTATAAAAAAAGTTCCCTCTACAAGATACTTAGGCATAATTATTGACGAATGTCTGTCATGGCACTCACATATTGATACTATTATGTCACGTGTAAGGAATTCGATATGGATTTTCAAGACACTACGCCATGTGTTGTCTCCCGTAATACTCAATAATGTTTATATTGCATTAGCTGAATCAGTGATAACATACTGCATTCCAGTCTGGGGAGGTGCCATAAAAACAAAATTTATTGAGCTGGAAAGAGCCCAGCGGTCTCTAATAAAAGTGATGTACTTCAAACCATATAGATACCCCACAGTTAACTTATACAGAACAAGTGGATTGTTATCGGTAAGACAATTATATTTGTTAAATGTGACCCTATATCTACATAAATCTATTCCATTTAATTCTGCCAGCCGGGATAGAAGACGGAGTGATATTGTGGCCCAATCCGCAATGGTTCGTTCGATTTTTGCAAGACGACAGTACGTAACACAATCTGCATACAACAAAATAAATGCTAAACTACAATTTCATCCTAAAGTCTTGTGTAAGAAAGTTATAACTGAATGGCTAAAAACTCTAACGTATGATGAAACTGAGCACATTCTAGTACGAATTTGCTGACTTGACATACACATACATAATTATACACTCAAAAACACGCATACACTCACTCACACGCACACACACACTCATACACACAATCACGCATGCTTAGAATAAGTTCATAGAGATTATAACAATTAAATGTTTTTACCAGCTTTGATTCTTGGCTGGGTTTTGTTTCATATTGTATTATTTTCTAATTAATTTAGTCTCAATACTGTATTAAATAAGGGAAGTAGCGAGTCAACCCCAACACAAGTATTTTTAATTACTTACTGGGGCTGTCTCAACTCATGTATAGCATGTAACTTTTGAGACTGAATAAACATTTTTCATATTTTTTTAATGTGTATTTTTGAACGAGTGGGCCCCTAATTTATTTTTAGTTATGTTTTCCGTCAGTTACCCAATATTCGCTCAATAAAAAAATAATAAGTAGGTACATAGTCATAAACTCACCGAATAAAAGTTGTACAAAGGGATATTTATGAGTCTATTTACCTCTGAAAATTGAAAATGTGTAGTAAAAAAAAAGAAGACAATACAGTATTATCTTAGCCTAGACAAACACATAAATATTTAGAGATAAATCGTGATCTTTGTGGCACAATATAGGTATAATTTTTTCCACCAATTTAATAGATTACGACCACTGACTGTGCCAGCTGCGACCATATTTCACGAGCAGATCTGACAGCTATTATGTTTCCTCTGAAGAACACTAGTATATTGTCATCGTAGGTGAAATAGTAGATATATTTCTACCTAAAACAGCACAAGAACAAAAATAGCAAAGTAGTGATACACACTCACACTGACACTCACTGTCTGACTTTCTCAGACTGTAGAAAAAACACCGAGTGGAGTAGGAAATAATAATCACCATTGAAACATTTAGTAAGAGTATGCAAGTGTGTCCACTGTTCCGTGTTACTTTTAATCATCATCATCATCTGCCTAGCCTTTTCCCAAACTATCTTGGGGTCGGCTTCCAGTCTAACCGGATGCAGCTGAGTACCAGTGTTACTTTTAATATTAAATAAATTTAAACCATTGAATGTTGTCACCTGGATGTTTTATTTTGTTTTTTATTCATTTCTGTTTAAAAATAAATATTTAATTCTCACCATTTAAAAATAAAATTCCTAGAATTTCAATTCATGGAAAAAAATTAATGGTTTTCTTGAACATGAAAACCATTACATTTTTCTACACATAATCTCGTTTTTCATAGATTTCTATGTTAATTTTTGTAATTGATGTCATACCGTTTTAATTAACTATCCTTAAATTAATATTCAGACATGTTCTATTAACTTTTTCAATAAACCAATAACAGGCAATTTTTAATTGCCAAGAAGTCTGTCACTTCTGTGAGTCAACGGAGCGGAACAAGCTTGAAACTTGAACGAAAACGAGTGGTATTATAAGTTTGACTATCAGTTTGTCTGTCTGTGCCATCATAGCTCCTGAACGGATAACGGATTGTATGTGTGTGTGTGTTTTTTTTTTCACAGATTTCTTAGTTAAAAGTGATCCTAGCTGTGTTTGAAGATCACCTCTTTTATAGTTGACTAGATTTGCCGTGGCTTCGCTCGCGTTGCTCTCACGTGGCACCATCTATTACCATAACAACGTTATTGTGGTTTTCCTTGGGAACATTATAGGGATGAAAGAGATAAAAGGTACCCTATGTCCGTTTCTGTACACCTGACAGCGTATATGCAAAATTTCAGGATGATCAGTTCAGTCGTTTAGGCGTGAAGAGGTAACAAACAAACTTAGTTTCGCATTTATAATATTACTAGCTGTCCCCGGCATGCGTTGCAATGCACTTTTTACCTACCCTATCTACCTACCATACCCTACCCTACTCTACCCTACCTACCTACCCTACCCTACCTACCTACCCTACCCTACCTACCTACCTACCTACCTACCTACCATACCCTACCTACCTACCCTACCTACCCTACCCTACCTACCTACCCTACCTACCTACCCTACCCTACCCTACCTACATACCTACCTACCATACCCTACCTACCTACCCTACATACCCTACATACCCTACCTACCTACCCTACCCTACCTTTCCTGAATTTTCTATGCTGTAAACCTCACGGAGCCCGAGACCTTTCCAACGAATGCAAAACCGTGGAAATCGGTTCGTGCGTTCTGGAGTTATAGCGTCAGGAAGGAAAACCCGACTTATTTTTATATAGTAGATAACTATTCCATGGCGAATTATTTTCAAAAATTAATTAGAATTTAATTAAGTAACCACGTTTCCGAACAAACAATGCTCTTTCAATATAGTCTATGGCTGTGAATGACATTGACATTCGTTACGCGCGTTTTTTTAAATATGCAAAATTAAATGTATATTTTTCAATATTTCTGAGAGATTTTCTTAATATTTTTTTCCGTAAGAACCTTCTCCTAATAATAACAAATACAACAAAAAAAGAATTAGTGAAATCGGTCCAGCCATTCACGCGTGATGCCGTGACCAAGGAAAACGGGTTTAATTTTTATATATATAGATTAGTTAGGATCGATAAACAACTTCCACATGTCTGATCGATTCGAAATTTTTCAATTATATTACAAAAGTGTGATAAACTGGATCTGATGCGCACCATCACCAGGATCAAGCAGGATACCCAATCCGTAAGAAAACTTATTTCTCCTGTTTCTTCTCTGAGTAGTCAGATAGAAAACACCGACCTCAAATAGTTTGCTAAAATAAATACCGGATCGTTCCATCATTTGGTTTTAATCTCGAGGCTCGTCTCAATACCTAGTGCATTGCATCGGGTCAGAGGTCGTGACGGTGAACGATACTGTAGTTTCATTTCTGAAGCCTATTGTTGTTCTGATATTATTGTTTGCCCTGTGGTCTTGCAGGCAAGCGACTGGCGACTTACGGCTTAAAGCTTAACGGTAAGCTTTTCCCGAAGGCTTTTCTAGCTTCGTCGCTTAAAACGGGTTTTATATTTCGAACTTTCGTATCGCAGTTAAAAAAATACACCATTATACTTTCTAGAGGCGTAAAAGCGTGGACCAACAAAGTTATATTTAAATATGTATTATTATTATAGGCATATTTGTTCCATATTTCTACCGCTAAACTGTTAAAAAGCTGCACCAGGAAACTTGGAGTTCCGTTGCTTCCGCGGACAGATTCCACAGGAGGTAACACCCTGTATGAGGTGTGTAATATATGACCTAATAACAGATAATATATGTGTCGCAGTCTGATGATTTTATTTCGTTAGACACGGTCATCATGTGGGCAGAACATGGGTTTCGTGCAATGAAAACACACACACACACTGTACACTGCTTTTATCGAACTAACAAATTACTTGAAATTACAATCCAACACAATGACACTAGGCACCATGAATCGGGTTACAGTTTCGGGACGTCTTGACTCCGCGGTGGTCAGACACAGACTGTCCGCCTCGCTGGGAGCTCGAAACATCACGACTCTGTAGTAAGCGCGCTTAGGTGTGGGTAGACTGGTAAGTTGGTCGCTTGACCTTTGGCGCGCTTTCGATTCATAGTCAGTCTTGTATCCGTAATAATGACTCCGACTCCGACACGGCCATCCTGCTTGCACACGTCCTCGTGTGATGGGTACCCTGTAAACAAATACTCCACGACAGAAATTTGTTCTACTCGGTCAGTCCTGACCAAACTTTAGATTCAACGGGGTGGTGGGAATAAGAACTTTGTAGAACTAGCCGTTTCGTTTTAACCGAACCGATTGGAAATAATCGAAAATACAATAATGATAACCCTGGGCCATGTACCATAATCGTTCAAATCAACCTTTAAAACTCTACTGCAACAAAAAAACTAACAAGCTTATAGAAACCCTCGAGTAAAGCTACTAACGCCACGGCTCTCTAGCCAACCAGCAATCGCATTGCTCTCACACATCCAGCGCATGGATAAAATTTAAAATTAGATCAAACAAACAATTAGGTCAATTAAAATGCAAGAGCAACCAAGTACCTATTCATCCATCTAATCACCACATAAAGCAGGAATCTCATCCGTGGCCTATGGGCAACACTCAAGCCCTCCAACAAACCTCTGTTTGTTTTACTACGTTCCTCAAGAACGCTGAGTCCCACGTGCATGACTCTATGGTCTCTACAAGACCCGACCTCCGCCAGAGCCACCCGCGCACCGCGCATCCACGGACTACTATAAGCAGACACCGACTTCTAACGGACTACGGCTACGAAATGGCTACTGGTACGGTCTGACCATCCGAACCAAGATTCCACACTATCTCTCAACTCTAAATTATTTACTTCAAACGGTAACGGTACTTGGCCCTCGTGCATTCTCCTTAACCCATCATGTGCATACTTGTAAGTACGCTTAGAACTTAATGATCTCAATGTGTAGCGATCCCCCTCTAGTACTTCGACTGGTACGTGACCCGCTGGCATCTTCCTCAGCCTACCGCGTGCGTATCTGTAGGTACGCTTAGAATTTAAAGCTTTCCGTGTTAAGGATAACCGTCTAAAACCTCGATCACTCTAAACAGACCTTTAATCTTTAACAACCCAAAATCACCAATCGCAAAACGTTTAATTTTGCCATCGTTTCGTCTACTCGGCACACTTGTCACGTTAAGCTAAGCTAACCCGTCGCGTCTATACGAACCGTGTACCACCGGCTCGTCGCCTTTGGTACCGGGTACAATTCGGCTTGTACTTTACCGGAGTGAGACTTCGCTACTTAGCACGTAACGCAGCTATTTACGAATTTTCAAACGTACTGATACTTTCCAGGGAACTAATTATAATCGAAAAGCTTTTCAGTCGTCTTTTCAGCACCAAGGTGAACGATAAGGGTCGCGGAAATTACTGTTTACCGACCATCGGAGAACACGAGCTAAATTGGGTACGCATTTAGACCTACCATTGCGTTATATACGACAGTGAAAGACGCCTGAACTTAGCACTTAAGTCTTGGCTACTCATTGCCAGTTACATTCGTTGCCATAACAGTTGAAAACCGATTGAAACTTATTACCACTATTATGACTCACTGAACGTACACAAAAGATTTTCGTTAACGAAAACTCCCTAGCCGTTATGTTGGCAACAAAACCCCGATTTAAAATCTCGCCACCTAACATGACGTCACTTTGTAAATAATTATCAGGCAAACATTGCAACAAACTTTCGATAGGGTAATCGTTAATCACTACACAACATAAAGTCTGTTCTGTACTGAATACTCGCGTCTGAACTATACCAGTCTTAGCAACAACGTGACTAATATGTTTGCCATTAAATTTTGATGGAAAACTTTCTTTCACCAACAAGTATTCAGAATCAGAATAATTAGTAAACCGTAACAACTCACCCCTGTGTTGCAACGTGCCCGACATGTTGCTTGTACGACACAGATATCGACGCGGCTCGGCACCCCGCCGTCAGCAGGCCCGCTGCACACTGCCAGCACTGCATGCTGCCACCGACGCACGTACGCCGGACGGCTACGTGAACCGGCATGACACTTTTGACGCACAGCAAGGTCTTCGCGGCCCTTTGTCGCTTGCCCGATGCCCGTAGCAGCCGGCACAGGCAGCGGCTTCTTCGTGCGACAATCCGCTTCGTTGAGTCCTGGTTTCTCCCTGGTCCGCAAGCATGGCACTTGATTTTCGGTAGCGATGAACACTTGTGACGTTTTTCTTTCCTTCATCATGGTCAGTGCCCATTATCTTCGTTTTCCAAGGCACACCAACTAATGACCACGGTACACCAGTGTGCCGCGGCACACACTTTGCGGAACACTATGTTACAGCACTATGTTACACTATGTAGATGCGGAGCCCAACGCCTTGCTTAACGTCCAAATAAGCTGGATACCTTCTACTGCACTCAACGAAAAAATCGAAAGTCACTTCATTCAAATTAGGCAGATAATCAGCACTTTTTGAACGTCAAAATTACAAAAGACAGTCCCCCAAAACGCTCGCCCTTCGCCACTTCCTAAGTGTTTTAGCTGGGAAGAAGAAGTGGCGGAACAAACTCCCCAGCAACACATCTGTCTGTTAGGTTAGAAGAACCAGATTGTACACAAAACAAGTCAGCGATGGATGACGCATTACTAGCGCGCATCGCACTCTGTGAAATGTGAGTATTCTATTAGGTACACTCTGCCTAGCCCTTCAGAGATTACAAGCGTGATGATATGTTATGTTTTGTCAGGATCAAAATCCGCTAACACACTTACTAAAAACACTAACCGCCAACACTAGCTTGCTATTCACTGGCTGAGTTTAAGTTCGTATCGCGAGTGCAATTATTCGTTTTGCATTTCAAAAAGTAACCGTCACTGATTGTTATTGTCACTGTTCTCGCGTGTGATTGCATTAGCACGATTTGATCGCACTTCTGATGTCGCAGTCTGATGATTTTATTTCGTTAGACACGGTCATCATGTGGGCAGAACATGGGTTTCGTGCAATGAAAACACACACACACACTGTACACTGCTTTTATCGAACTAACAAATTACTTGAAATTACAATCCAACACAATGACACCATGAATCGGGTTACAGTTTCGGGACGTCTTGACTCCGCGGTGGTCAGACACAGACTGTCCGCCTCGCTGGGAGCTCGAAACATCACGACTCTGTAGTAAGCGCGCTTAGGTGTGGGTAGACTGGTAAGTTGGTCGCTTGACCTTTGGCGCGCTTTCGATTCATAGTCAGTCTTGTATCCGTAATAATGACTCCGACTCCGACATATGTATTATCACTTGAAATAACGTTCACATGATATAATTTTCATATGCCATAAAAACAAATAACCTAATTTCATGTGATCTAATATTACATTTCATATAAACTTCTTTTGCTCTAATAAAATTTAATATAACGTTCAGTTGACCTAATTTTCATTTGACCTAATTTTCATATTAACTCATTTTCTGCCCAAATTCTGTAGTGAATAAATAAATATCAGAAAACATCATACTGCTATAACCTCATCTAACACAAATCATTCACCAACAATAGAAGGGATCTGGCGCCCGGCGGCCGCTGCCGCGGCACGCTCACTTCGCTCGCTCGCCTTCGTGCGCTAATGGTCATGGTTCTAACCTAACCCAGATGGTTCACCCACAGTAGGGGGAATCTTACACTCGGCGGCCGCTGCCGCGGCACGCTCGCTTTGCTCGCTTGCCTTCGCGCGCTAATGGTCATGGTTCTAACCTAACCTAACTCAGATGGTTCACCCACAATAGGTGGGTTCTGGCACTCGGTGGCAGCTGCCACGGCACGCTCGCCTTCACGCGCTAATGGTCATGGCTCTAACCTAACCTAACCCAGATAGTTCACCCACAATAACTATAACAATAACTATAAAATCTTTTACTGAATACAAACAAAACAAAATGTCTAAAGTTCTCTTTACCAAATGTAACTCAACGTGACCTTAATTTAAATCTTGACGGCAAAAAACCCGATGTTATCGCGGAAACTGTATTCTTAGGAATTACTATAGATTCAAAACTGCAGTGGGGCGCGCACATTGGAACTCTTTCGGGGAGGTTAAGCTCAGCCGCCTATGCAGTTAGGAAAATAAGGCAGTTGACTGATGTAGCCACAGCTAGGTTAGTATACTACGCGTATTTCCACAGTCTTATGTCTTATGGAATTCTGCTGTGGGGATCGGCAGCAGACGTTGATTCAATTTTTATATTGCAAAAGTGGGCAGTCCGCGCGATCTATAAAATGGGTCCTCGCGAGTCCCTCAGAGAAAAATTTAAAGAGATCGATATACTGACTCTGCCTTCACTTTATATCTTAGAATGTATTTTATATGTCCGCAAAAACCGAGGGCTTTTCAAAATTAGAAGCGACTTCCATAATATAAACACACGCAGTAAACACGAAATTGTAATACCCAAATTTAGATTAACAAAAACTAGCAAGTCATTTCTTATAAACAGTGTACGCTTTTATAATAAGTTGCCAAAGTCAGTTATAGAACTGACCGATGGAAAGTTTAAAAATTGCATCAAACGTGTCCTTATTAAAAAAGCATATTAAAAAAATGAAGGACTATATTGAAGATAAAGAAGTTTGGCTGTAGTTCCTTCTGCTCATGCGGCTTCCCTGGTAGCTCATAAACGACACAAATATGTGGATGTCTATAACTATTCCGAATTTTATTTATTCTATTCTTTTTTTTTCAGATGTTTTACAATAGTTTTCAAATCATTGCACCGTTTATTCATTGTGCAGAATAGTTACAGTACTGATGACTACATTTGTGTCAATTGTTTATTTAATTGTTCTTAGTTTTATTTTTACTTTTGTATAGATTCTTTTTCATTCATATTTTTTTTTGTGAATGTGCGGACATTGTAGGCTTTGTAATTATTATTATTATTTTTTCTTTTTTTATTTCAGTATCATCTTTTTCTAACTTTTGTAGTAAGCGATGACTTATTGTCGGGCCTACGCTGTCCTCTCATAATTAAGTACTAACGCTGTAACTTCCAAATATTGTAGAACCAAATGATTTTAAAAGAGTAACCATGGAGTTTCTTGCCGGTTCTTCTCCATAGGAAACGACCAACCCGAACCGTGCCTCTTCTGTCGACGTTTTATAAGTGCCCATGTAGGCGTATGTAAAATAAAATATTTTGATTTTGATTTTTAATAGGGGGGATCTGGTACTCGGCGGCCGCTACCGCGGCACGCCTGCTACGCTTGCTCGCCTTCGTGTGCTAATAATGGTCATGGTTCTAACCTAACCTAACCCGCATGATTCACCAACCATGTAGGTGATCTGACGCAGGAATGTATGAGGAATAATATACGAACTAAATACAATACTAACTGAATATTAGTTCAAAAGTGCATTATAGAAAATGTTTATTAGACCATATAAAATTAGGTCAAATGAAATTATATCAATAATTCATTATATCATTTGATCGTTATACTAATCAAAAATTATATCAAATGAAAATAGTAATGATCATTAGATCTTTTGTTATTATATCAAAAGGTACGCACCCAATGTATGCTACATTCAAGCTGCAGTGCAAAGTGAAGTGCTACGAATATAGTCTTGGGTATTTTATTGGACCATTTTCAAAAATAGAAGGTTATCTATTCAACACATCTAATATTGTTTGAATTTCACAATATTTGTATGTTTTAGTCTACGTGGGCTTTCAAATACGTGAAAAAAAGACGGTTCAGAATTTCATGTGTGGTTGTTTGTATGTGGGTATTTAAATATCTGTCTACCTTACCTCTGATTAGAAAAAAAAACATTTAAAATATTGTCACGTGTAGATCAAGAAAAAGGTATATAAGGTATATGTATTATTGCCAGTAGCTACATATTTAATGTACACGTTTTCCACTCCTAAGTAAAAGTCATGAAGGGATAGCCCCAAGGCAATAAAAGTAACGCAACTATGTATTTCATTGACACACGGGGCAGTTTTTTAATGAAAATTGACATGTTGTACTTCGGAGACTAATAGACAATTCATAGTTATTTGTGGGTTAGAAAGTTGTTTCAAAACCATGTTAGGATCGCATGATGCATCATGAAAACATGATGCTTTTTGCCAAAAAACTAAGTTCCTTCTAAAGATAATACGATTTGACAGTTGCCCTACTCTTGAAGTGTTATCAAAACTCATGAATCTGTAAATAATAAGGAGTAGGGTGCACTTCGAAGTTTCGAGCTTTTTTCGGACGAACCCGTATTTCTGTTGAAGGAGTTTAAGTTCTTCGTGAATGTCACGTATCTTTTAATGGTACTAGGACGTATCTGTTTTGTCACGTTTTTTTTCAGTCATGAAGACGTCGCCTGGTTAAAAGTTAACAAACGCCATACATTTTCAGAAAATGAAGCAATATCCGACCGATTTATTATTAAGGATAATTTATTTTATTTAATTGCAAACTGTAAATTATTAATAATAATAACACATAACAGTTCAATGAATCTTGGTGATTATTAATAGAATACATAACAATTGAATGAGTCTATTTCATAACAATTACGTTAGTATACATGGATCAACTATATTGATTTCTTTAAATAGAAAAAACAAAAACACATCTTATGCACATATTATTAACACCTATGAAAACATATATATTGATGCAATATGAATAAGAGTTGCTAAAATGAAAAGAATGTGTCCCACTTTGAATAATTCATGTGTTTGGTTCCACTGTGCCATAATACTATCTCGACTTCGTTACTGAAGTCGTCCCAAGTGCCACTACTGAGCATGAGGTCCTGGATTGTTCCATGAGGGGCTTCTCAGTAGCAGCCATGGAGTTTGGATTTGTGCCCGCTTGATGCAAATAGACTCGCCCCCTATTACCTAGGACTTAGAAATAACTGGGGAAATGTGGGTGTACTATTTAGGCAAATCTCTGCCTAAACCTTCGGGGGTTACAGGCGTGGCATGTTATTCCATTATAGGTTGCTTTATTTGAAAAATGTAAGGCGGAAATGAATTGTGTTAATGAGAAAAGAGGTAAAATAAATAATCGACTTCCAAAAAAACACAAAACATTGGAAAATAACTATACTGTTGTATGTTTAATTGACGTTTTTGCTATCGAATTCCGAAAGTCGTACCTAGTCAGTTATAATATGTATGCAAAAAAAGTTTTGGTATAGATTAGTATTGGTATATCACACACGTACTGCCGTCGCCAACCCGCATGCCAAGCGTGGCGATTATGGCAAAACCCCCCTTATGTCAATGTGGCGACACTTTGGGAAGGCCTATGTCCAGCAGTGGACTTTTTCGGCTGAAATTGTGATGATGATGTGATGATATCACAGAAAGACTTGCCAAGTATCAATATTTTTGTAAAATTTCATTGTTACTTGAAGATTAGCACATCAACCACATAGACGAAGCAGAACAATTAATGTATATTATTAAGTACCAATGCAAAGTTAATAAAATTAATACGGGACCATCGCGCGGGCTTCCTCTACGAAATGAAAAAAAGAATCATCTACAACTGACAAGTAATCAGTGTAAATACATGAGATTTCGGTGTAAATACATGAAAAAGGAAAAATAGAAATAAAAGATCAGTAGAAAGAGAGCCACCAAACCTCCTATTAAATCCAACAGAGTCAACAAATAGAACTAATTGTGTGGTTTCTGCTAACAAAACACCCCGCTGTCTCTTGTTAATTAAAATGTTCGGAAAGGTATAACAGTGCGCACATGACTTAGTTTTAATCTGAATTCATCTGTCCACAATAACAGTAGAACAAGACTGGCGTAATTATACATTTAAAAAGATACAAGTATATTACGTACAAACAATTATACTTTTTTTGTGGCAATTTTGGCCAGTGTTATCGATTTTAGATTTTTTTCCTGTCATAATTTATTTATTTGCTTCGGAAAAAATTTAAATTAAATTAATACAAAAAAAATTCGACAAATAAAATAATTATGCATTGTATAATGTCCATAATCAAATTTAAAATAAAATAAAATGACGAACGATTATTATAAAACGCAAGTAAGTAAGTTAAAAAACAATACATACTTAATATTTAAAAATTAATAAACCATGTCCTATTCATAATAATCTAATCTAATCATATAAATAAGCTCTTCCTTTCTACCGTTCTTTTTTATCCTTAGTAAGTTTTGTAAACTTGGCCTATGTAATGACAAAAACAGTGCAATTATACTTGAATTTCAACTATAATCGCACTATTTTTGTTACCCAGTAACTGGGTAGTGGAGGTCAGATATGTAGATGCCACATGTGTAATACCGTTTAGTTGCATCTGGTCAGACTAGAAGCTGACGACAATGACGTTGAGTGCGGTGGCATTTGTCTTCCGTAGTTACTATTTACTAACAAGAAGAATAAACAAGTATCACTGTTTCCACTCATTTGATTAACGCGTGAATTATATCACTGTTGTTGACGGAAGTGCATCCTCAGATACACACATCAAAAGTGTCTAGGGATCAAGCATTTTTATGCGGATTTCTT
This sequence comes from Cerastis rubricosa, assembly GCA_949152445.1. NCBI lineage: Eukaryota > Metazoa > Arthropoda > Insecta > Lepidoptera > Noctuidae > Cerastis > Cerastis rubricosa. The sequence continues at coordinate 10,602,201 of OX424525.1, read as the reverse complement.
GAGATTGAGATGTGGCTTTGTAATAAATTTATGATTTTATAAATTTATATGGATCCTTTTTGGTGCATTTCATAATTTGAATCAGGAACTGTGAATCAAATTCGAGTAAAAGATGAAAATAAGCTGTCAATATTTTCCCTATAAAAACATACAACGCATTGAAGACATTATTAGTGCTACTGTTTCCCTACTACTGATTAAAACCACCGTTATTATGGAGCGGCGACGTCATTTAAGCAGGGAAGAAATGCTCAGAGCCGTGGGAATGATAGAAGCTGGTTCCCGGCAACGTACTGTGGCTTTAGCTCTGAATACAAGTCAGAGTGTTATCAGTCGACTTTGGACACGTTACCGAAGCACTGGTACCGTGGCTGAGCGCCATGGAGGACGGTATCGCTGCACCACACGGAGACAAGACCGATACATTCAAATCTTAACTCGAAGAGCTCCAACAATAACCGCCATGATGTTAGCCGTGAGGCTTCATCACTCTTCAGGGAACTTAATTAGCGACCAAACAGTCGGAAACCGCTTGCATGAAGTGAACCTTCATTCCCGAAGACCGCTACGGGTACCACCTATAGCAATGCACAATCGTAGGATTCGATATCAATGGGCTCTTGAACACAGAAATTGGGCAGAAGAACAATGGCGTTTCGTGTGCTTTTCTGATGAGTCTCGTTTTGGTATGAGACCGGATACAAGGCGTATACGACACTGGAGAACCCCTGGACGCCAACAGCGATTAAAATCCTGCCAGGAAGTCCATCCTTATAGTGGTGGAACCATCATGGTATGGGCGGGTATTTGGATCGGCGGAAGAACTGAGTTGATTTGGATTAGAGGCAACCTCAACGCTCAAATTTATTCTGAGACGATTGTATCAGACGTCATCGTTCCTCTACAAGTGCAAATCGGTCCCTTATTTCAGTTAATGCATGATAATGAACGACCGCACACCGCAAGAGTTGTAAGACAGACTCTCGCCGCAGCTAACATCAATGTCCTGCCCTGGCCTGCTCAGTCGCCAGACTTGAACCCGATTGAGCATGCATGGGATATGCTACAGAGAAGAGCTCTGCCGAATATGGAGGGTATCCAGTCGCAAGAAGACCTTTTTTTGTTGTTGCAACGAACATGGGCGGCCATTCCACAGCGTGATTTGGATGAACTCATTTTGAGTATGCCAAACCGATGTTCTTGTGTTGTTAGTGTTCGCGGTAGAAACACGGATTATTAATTGTTTAAGTTACCCAATAAAATTTTAAAGAAAACTGTTATTTCAGTCTTTTTTTCGAACTTTAATGTTAGTGGTTCAAATGTCAAAAATCCCTTTATTAGAAAATGGCAAATTTCTTTATTAATGCAAAGGTGACTTGGTTTATCGTTACTGTGACAAACGAAAACACTTTATGTGATGAATCCTTAAAGAAAATTTTAATTAATATCAATCAGGAGAAAAGTTATTGCAAAAATATATGTTGATCCCTAGACACTTTTGATGTGTGTATTTAAAACCGTTCCATAACTGCAAGACTGATGAATGAGGCGCATTCCAAAAAGCTGAATAAATAGATCTACTATTGAGACTAGTCCACACCGCATTCACTTCACAAAATTATTCACATCACAACTACGAATTTAGTTGCATGGAGACATGGATTTTCAATCGCGACGACAGATATAATACCAATTTTTCACCAACAATTTTTCAAACAGTATTGACTTCATAACATTAATTAATGTGGGCATAACATTAATGTGTTTTTTGTACAAGATCTTGCCTAACAAGGCAGCATGTGCCGAGTGTTGTGCCATCATCATCAATGGCAGCTGCCCACCCAATGCTGATTATTCTTCCCTTTTTTCCCATTGTGCCGTAGCAATATCAAAATGTCCCTCAGTGTAGACAAGGCTTTGCCAACAGAGAATGACGAGTGAATAAACTGTTTGCTGCTAGTTCGTTATGCAAGCTATCACATGCAAGCGCGGGATAGTTGAAGCGATTGTTTGGGTAATCGTATTGATTTATAATTAATAGCGCGTTTAACTAATTGCTAGAATAGAAACTTTTATTTACATCAAATGAAGAATGAGGAAAACGTCGTGAGGAACGTTTTGAGTATGAATGTGGATGGGTATAAAAGTAGAGTAGAACCAATGAAACGATCGATAGACTGTGTAGGGTGATATGGCAAGAATGGAGATGTCTGATGAGATGACGACTAATAGAGAAGTATGGAAGAAGAGCACTTGCTGCGCCGACCCCAAATAAATTGCCATAAGGGCAGGAGAAGGATGATGATGGTATCGACGGCGCGTTCGTGTTCCACGCGCGCCTCAAGGAGATGTCAGCAAATCGGAAGGGGTTCGAGAGGGCCGATGCCTGCCAGGGCTGCGGGACTGTTCGAAAGAGATACCGTGGCCCTGGAACACAAAGGGCTAAGAAGGAACATGGATGTGTTTTAGTATGTACAAGTCTGACACTACCTTCCGCTCCGCCCAGAGCGGGAGGGGTCTTATGACGATTTCCCATTCCTATAAAAAAAAAGATGATTAACAACAACAACATACATTAATTTTCAGGCAACTTTGGCCCATAGATACCTTACACATATACATACATACATATACCTTACAGTCTAACATACATATGATTAGGTACACAAAGGTTACATTAGGTACCTAAATTCACTTAAGACCTAAAATATTTTTAATGTCATATGACTTTGCAACTTCATCATGCTCGTACGAACGAACGTATAAAATATTAAGAAAATAATTTTATGCGATTTTAACGTTAAAAATCCCAGACTTCTATGATGGTTTTTATTTTCCACTACAGTTAACTAAATCACCCTTTTAAAAACTGCCACAACCGGATTGCAAACTCATCCAATCATAATTAAGACGAGGTTATTTTGTGCGTTGCTAAAGTTCCCCCCCCTTTAATAGCCGGAGATGATATTATAAATTGATGCGTCTCCCACTCAACCGTGTATTGTTCATTATAAAAATCTGCCCAAGAAATTGGCATTCCAATCGTCTTCAACATTTTCCTTCTAAAATTAATTTATAAACCTATTAAAAAATCCATTATGCTTTCTTCGACAAGCTCTAGGTATTTGCTTAGTGAAATTCAAGACTGTCCATGGAGTTTCTTTTCTTCTTTTCCATACAGATTTATGCTTTGGAATGAGCAACCACAGTACTTTCACAAGTTATTATGCCTTGGGACTAGGACTGTAGATTCATTTTATTGATTTTTATTTCGACATTTCATAAGCGCTTAAATTGTAACTGGCTTACCAGAAATAAGTGATTTTGATTTGATTTTGTTTGTAAAGAAGTTCTTTTCCCGATAAAAAAGTTAGCCCTCTGCCCAAAGTAAGTGAAATTCTGTTTTAGTTTCCAATCCACAAATTCAAAGTGGTAAAATTAATACGATTATTTGAAATGTGGAAATTCAAATCAATCTTTGGTGACGACTACTAATTGTGGCGAGCAATATTAATGATTGGTGAACAATTTTGGATCGGAAAACGTGCTGTGGTTACAGTAGGGAAATTCGTCGAATACTCGTAGTGTTGAACTGTGTCGTCGATCTAGAGGTCTAGGGTTTGATTTCCAAGTTAGGCAATACTATATATCTCCGGCGAGGCGGCGAGCCTCTTGGCCGGATTGCCGCCATGGGATCTAGAGGCGATAGTCGTCGCGTGCCTGCACGAATGGCGCGCGGAGGCACTACGCCGGGGGGAAACTCCGCTGCTGCGGCAAATTGTCGCTCAGCGGATAGACCTCCGGCGCGATCTCATGGCGACATGGAGCGAGCGACTGTCGCAACCCCGTGCAGGACACGCCACAATAGTGGCGATAAGTCCCCTCTTTGAGGAGTGGCTAGAGAGGCGCCACGGCGCCCTCACCGGACACGGTTGTTTCGGGAGGTTCCTGCACCGAATCTGGCGGGAGGAAACGCCCGGGTGTCACCACTGCAAGGATCGGCCGGAGGACACGGTGGAGCACACCGTGGAGCTATGCTCCGCTTGGGCTGAGCACCGCCGTGTCCTCGTAGCGGCGATTGGCGGCGGCGACCTCTCGCGTCCGGCCCTGGTTCAATCCATGGTCCGGAGCGAGAGGGAATGGGAAGCCGTCGCCTCCTTCTGCGAAGCAGTCATGCTAGCGAAGGAGGTGGCGGAACGTGAGAGGGAGAGAACCTCACGTCCCAGCCGCCGCGGGAGACGCCCCAGGCGTTGGGGGGCAACCAGTGGCCCCCGGCCACCGTAGGCGCGGGCCTGTGGACGGTGAGTAATGGGCTAGCTCACCGTCCGTCCGTCTTATGACGACAGGCTGTGCCGACGGCGCGTTCGTGTTCCACGCGCGCCTCTAGGAGATGTCAGCAAATCGAAAGGGGTCCGAGAGGGCCGATGCCTGCCAGGGCTGCGGGTTGTTCGAAAGAGATACCGTGGCCCTGGAACACAAAGGGCTAAGAAGAAACGGATGGGTTTTAGTCAGTCAAGTCTGACACTTCCTTCCGCTCCGCCCAGAGCGGGAGAAGTCATTTGATGATTTCCAATCTGAAAAAAAATTAATATATATGTTACCGGAAATGTGTGAAACCTAGGAATTGTATACAATTCTTAGGAAATGTATACAATTCCGAGTCTATGTAGGAAATGTGTTAAATAGTTTCATAATTATTTTTTACTCCACACATTTCCTAGGAATTGTATGCATTTTCTAGGAACTCTATACAATTCCTATATGACAGAAGGAAATGTATAAAATTAAAAACTATACTATAAGTTAATCTGAAGAATATATTAGATGTTGTGAGACTTTGGGTGAAAATGGTGGTCGTGAACTTGTAGTGCCCCATACATAATTCTAATCAAACCAATTTGCTATAGTTTCTGTAACAATTAAATAATATTGTTGGTTAAAAATTGAATATGCTTTGCAACAAAAGTTAGTGACAGAACCGAATTGCTGCAAAACCGACTCCACGTAGTCTTGTTTGTCCTACCCCTAGAGTGTAATTTAAAATCGCGTAGGCGCGGAGGGGCGAGGCGGCCCGCGGGCTGAGGAGCAGGCGGCTGCGAGCGAGCCGCCGAAGTTGCGGTGGTGAGCGAAAGCCGTCTGCGAAGATTAGCACGCGTGGGGCCGCCGGAGGCCCGCAGCGCCGGAGCCGTGACAGAAACCCTGCCTGCTGCATGTTGCATGCTCGCTTGAATGGTGCATGCTGCATGCTTGCTTGCATGCTGCATGCTTGCTTGCATGCTGCATGCTTCCTTGCATGCTGCATGCTTGCTTGCATGCTGCATGCTTGCTTGCATGCTGCATGCTTGCTTGCATGCTGCATGCTTGCTTGCATGCTGCATGCTTTTTTGTTTGCTGCATACTTGCAGCATGATATACATTTCCTATCACGGTTTAGGAAATGTATAGATTTCCTAGGAAAAGTGTTAATTAAAAAATATTTCATACATATCCTATGGATTTTAGGAATTGTACACATTTCCTAGGAATTTTATACAATGACGGATTTCATACATTTCCGTTAACATATATATATATAATATTGGGTTCTTCCGTACCATTTCTCAGTACCATTTATGGATATATGGGGTCTGGATTTGTGCCCGGTTGATGCCAAAGATTAGGTACATCTCGCACAGTTATGTTTGAGTCCCATGGGACATTAACAAATGTGGGTTTAAGTACACGAAAGCCTAATCCTTGGGGCGTTACAGGCGTGATGATATATAGTATTGCAGGTACTTCAACTTCCGTATAAAAAAAGGAAACTAAGCTCCTGAGACTCGAACGACGTTACATTATAAATATGTCTATGTAAATGTCTTTAGGGTTTGGGGCTTCCCCATAGGCCGCTACGATGAATGATTGAAAGGGTTTGGGTAAACCCTCATCATTTATAACTATAAACGCGTTTTGGACAAAGTACCTAAACTATGTCAAAATAAAAATATTATTTGCGGTAATTACAGTAATTTAGTAATAATAGTTATAGTTGTGTGTTGTAGTTATAGTTTAATAGTAATTTGTTGCACAGTGCACCTGTAAGTAAATCAACAAATAGCTATAAACTTTTCTTCATGGCGCAAATTAAATCTGGCATTACTCCTATCCTAGCTAACTTCGGTTTCTCGCAACTCCACGTCCAAGAGCGTAATACCTTAGCCAATATACACAGCATTTTCGTACATTCAATCTTTTCGTCACAGGGCAAGTCATTTAATTTTCCTCTCCACGACATACAGGGAAACACGTTATGTTGATTTATGATTGACAGAAATACGATAAGCTTGCTGCAAGACGCAATGTTTTCATTTCTCGCGTCTCTGAAGCGTTAAATATTTTGTCTGTGACGAAAAAATGGAACCGAAGTAGAGTGGAGACACTGCTTCCGGTTGTGGAGGCAACTGTTACTTTCGTTTCGTTTTCACCTGTTTTTATTCGATAGATAGGGGAGGCAAAGAGGCACTTTTTCTTTCACGTTTTCACAAATGGTTATGGGACTCGTAGCGAGTGCCAAAGGGTCGATCTCAGTATTTATTCGTACATATACTTTTTGATATATTCGTTTTTTTTTTCTGTAGTAAGAATAAATATTGTTTAAACCAAACTAGCGCATGCTTTTACTAAGTTGTTTAATAGTTTTAGATGATAATAAATTATAGTTGAAATATTTTACTCTGTAATACCATTTTAAGTTTAACGGCTTGACTAGTAGAGTATTTACAGTTAGTAAGAGTATTTAAATACAGACTAAGCCAGCCAGGGATACGTTTATATTTAAATAAATCTCTGTAATGACATGATCCCGTACACAATTTTATCAAGAAATTGTGCGTAAAATCCAATCACTTCTCAATAAATTGGTTGAGCAGTGAACTCGAGTCTTAGCAATTAGTCCCATGGATTAATTACACATCGATATTTCTTTATCCACTCCAATGTACTGAATTCATTCTGAAACAAATAATTTTGGAGAATTAATATAAAATAAATTTCATCTTATTTTAAATTTGGGCTATGGTACGTAACTATAAATTGGGGAAGCTAGGCTCAGATTGAACCCTAATTCAAATGCGTATGTACCAAAATACAAAGAAGGCTTATCGTTGTTAGAATTAGAAATAAAAAAATGATTCACACTGATTCCATCGACTGCGGCATTTAAGCTAGACATATAACTTTAAAGATTTTTGTTCCCTTCAAAGATAACACAGAAAATGTTATGCAAGTTATGAAAAATAAATCCAATTTAAACAAACCAATTCATGTGTAGATTAAAACGTCGACATCGTTTCTTTGATATTAAAAGTTATTCATGTGAGCTCTCTTTAAGATGATCCTGAAGTAAAGTTCAACACGTATATTATGTAGTTATTTATTATGTTAACTGGAGTTTTTAAAATTTTGCAAATTTGTCAAAGTTTTGCAAATTTGTATGTGTTTCAGTATTAGTTTGCGAGACCAGTCCCATCAACCGAGAACCGGCAAAAAACGAGATTCCGAGCTATTAATTAGTAAACTCTATGGATAAACCCAATACACTTAGCTCGGCCTAGCAATCGTACCTTGGACCAAAGCCTCAGCACTTGCATTTGCAATCACTGGATCAACAACGAAACAGCAAAATATTGCAGGAACCTATATTTGTTCCTTCCTCTTTATTATTATAATTTGTGCCAGGCACGCTAGAGAATCATGCCTTAATTAAAACAATTGTTAATGCATTACTAAAAAATCTCCATACAAAAGCACTTGCACCTACTGGCTAGTCGATTATCGACACAGAGCCTCAATGCATCGTTTAAAAATATATTTTTTTAAATATCGATTGCAGGGAAGGCGAGACCGATAAGATTTATAGAAATCTCTTTACTTTGACTACACAGCCGGCTTTGTATTTAATCTCCTACAACACGTCAGGCAAAGCCTACTCAGGTATAAGTTTACAATACACACGGTGGCATATCAAGTTTTACATTTGCAATAAAACATGGCCTTCTTTTGTATAGATATTACTGGAAAGTAAGTTAAGTAGTGAGTAATGAAAGATCCACATAAACTGGTTGTGTATAACTTGATTGGGGATCAATCAAGTTATACACAAGCGTACCGTTTCAATAAAAAGCACTAAATGGACAAAATAAAGTCGACTGAATAAAAGCATACGTTCTTGAATTAAAATTCGCGTTGTCAATTGTTTTCATTTTATTGCACCTTTCATGACGTGCGTTATCTATTGAATTATTCAGAACATTTATCGTGAATTTTTAGATTCTAGTTGAAGGGCAGTCCTTGGTGAAGGTTAACGTTCAGTCGAAACTTCGATCAATCTTGTTGAAATATTAACGGACCATAGCTGACAGAGACTAACACCTGCGGTTATGGCGACCACTTCAATTTATTTGCTTGGGAAATGTATACTTAAAATAAATCATAGTGTCTGAGCTGTCATAGAGATCATCACTTTATTTAAGATTTTGGGTGCTGGTGAAACAATGGTGGGTCGCCAATTCTAATCCATTTTTCCAGATCACACTCTACCTACTCGGCTATCATGTTTAGTCAAGTTCAGCTGCATATACTAATAAACCCTCTGGGCGTTACCACAAAGGTTTTTTCTAAATTTTTTTTTACTGATGGGAGTTCATCAATTAATGACCCCTCCCACTCTGGGCAGAGCGGAAGGGAGCCTCAGACTTGTACTGACTAAAACCCATCCATGTTCCTTGTTAGCCCTTTGTGTTCCAGGGCCACGGTATCTCTTTCGAACAGACCCGCAGCCCTGGCAGGCATCGGCCCTCTCGGACCCCTTCTGATTTGCTGACATATCCTTGAGGCGCACATGGAACACGACAAGGTTTATCATTAGATCCAGATTTATATCATAGATCATTTTTTTATTTTCAAAAACCACGTTGGATCTTAGCTATGTACCTATGCCAAAATCATAGACTAACCTAGGTATTTTCTTTTATGTTGTATTAAAACGGGAACAGTCTTAACAACCAAACCCCCATTTCTTTTTAGTGTATGAAGCGTCCTTTCTTTGTATAAAAAAGCTCATTTTCAGGAGTTTCAATGGAATTTACAACAAAGAATAAAGACATCATAAAATTGTAAGTATTTTAATTTGGAACTTAATATGATAAAATCCATAGGTTCAATGTTACAGACGCGAAAGAAATGATGTTTGTGACCAACCCAACAACCCAACGTACTTGAATATAAAGTATGGATGAAGAAGATCATATAAAAAAACAGAGTCGAGTAGCTACCTCAGTAAAACATCTCTTTAAATAATCAGCAGCCTTTAGCTCTCCTAAGCGTCTAAATGATCAGTCATAGAATTTTTATATTCTGACGGGAATATGTATAATGTGTGGTTCAAAATTCGTGTTCTCATGTATTATGAACTGTCCAAAGGAATGTCAGCGAAATGTACTTTCACGCTTCGTTGTCGGCACAAAGCGTGTGGCCTTGCAATTGTACTACGGTTTAGTGATGCTCTTACAAATATCTTGGCAAAAATATCGATATCTTTATCATTTCTAATTTTACCCGACTACGGCAAAGCTAAATGAAAGGGTTCTGATTTTATCAGTCTATGTAAGTATTTTTCTAATTTTTTTTTGTTCCTCTGTAGCGCCTAAACTACCGAGCCGAGTTTGATGTATGAGGATGTCAATGGAAACGTACATTTTATGTGAACACAGTCAATATGAAGGATGCTATCCAAAACAGTAAAGTTATCTTATTAAATTTACGACAAATTGATGTCAAGTATTACAATGATAAACTGCTTTAATTAAGAAAATTGTTTCTTATTGAAGCAGCTGTTTGCGGTTAGCGCTTTGTCTTGCATTGTGACTTAGCCACACTAAACAACTCCTTTACGTTTTGTTGAAGCAGTAATTAAGAGAAGCGTTCTCATGTGAATACACGGTTTAGAATGCTACTAAAATGATGTAATTGTTTTAACAACATTTAATTGTTTAGTTTCTAGAGGCCCTACACAAAATGCTTTCACATAAAACTTACCTATTGTTTTATGATCTTTTTTAATTACCCGTCCTTTGCATGGAGTAAAAATGTCAAAAACAATGTTCCCACCACAAGGTAAAGACCTCACCCAGAAAAAAACTACCTAAAAAAATGTAACTAAAATTATATCGACATCTCTACCCCATCACTCATGCTAACATACTTGTCTAGACAGATGTAGAGTGTTGTGAACGGCCGTGAGCTCGGTTTGTTCCAGAATACGTTCTATAGATAGGCGCCTGCAGTTGGCTTGAAACAAGCAGCACCTCTATATTGTGCCTACGCATTACCGGGCGGTGGTTAATGATACCGCTACGTCATCGCCGCCATCTTGTGGTGACGTAACAAATGCCTTGAACGTTTGAAAAGAAATGCCTTGATTAAAAAGGTATCTTTTTTTAGACGGACCTGAAATTCTTTGCCTAATTGTGCCTAAAAAACAAACTGGAACAAGATCTTTATAAGGCCTATAAGAGCTAGTGATATTCTATCAGCGATACCGCTAAAGGAGAAGTCCAAAATGTGTGGGACTGACATCGGCCAGAAAAGCTTATGTTAAACCAGTTGAAGTTCGTTGTAGAAACACAAAACGCTATAGAAGCGAGTGATACTTGTCTAGGTCCCCAGTTCTTTGTTTTGAAGGCACAATAAAGCTATAGATCAACAATAAACTTAAAGCTTAACGCCTGGAATCCGTAGTTAGAAACTTAATCGTGTCTTTTTGACCGGCAAATTTTTAGGAGGCTTCCAGTTACAGTAAAAAACAATAACTACTAAGTTTATATTCTCACTTTTTATGCTTACTGCGTTACAAGGTGCAACTTTATTCAGCAATATGTTGACGTGTAATATACTATGAACAGAAAATTCCATTAAATTCATTCGTATGTGTGTGTTTGTTTGCGTGTATTCCTACTGTAAGTATCCTTGTTACTGATGGAAAAGTACTACTGTTTCACAGTTTGGCAGAAGTAATATATTTTGTAACATGGATGTGCACACGAATAAACGCTTTTTCTTTTTTTTTATTTCTTACTTACATAATAAACTTAGATTCATATATTCATTTTACGATTCATGATACAATACAATAGTAATTTATTTCTCTCAAAAAGGTACAATTTCGGAACATAGGACAGACTGTGTGTTTACGTCGTTTGAAGTCAAATTTGTATGGAGTGTAGGGAGTTTGAGAGTGTGTGGTTAAAACAATATTAAGTATAAATAATTTTCGAACAGAGAGAACCGAACATGTCTTATAAAGATCGATGGAAGGAAAGCGGTAAGGTAAACGCCATCCAACCTTCAAGACCCTGCCCTTTGCGCACGTTCCAGTTTCAGCATGTGAGTCTTTGCTGATCCACCCCAAGTAATTATGCAATATTGTATAAACTTTGGCAGAGGGCGAGATATACAAGTCTTGTCACTGTTGTGTCAGCAGCGAGACGAATGGTCTTAAAAATATAGATCAACCTACGTAGTCGTGCGGCAAGTGTGGTTATGTGTGTGGAGAATGACAGGTAGTCATCAATTTGTACACCGAGATATTTGACCACATTGCTGCGAGAAACGCAGGGGCAATTACAAGCTGTGTGGTGAGGTAAAATGCAGGAGTGGGCAATCAAAGAGTAATGAGAGGTAGGAGGTTTCCGCGGAGCGGCTGTAAAGGAAAAGGTTAGGTAATGTGTTTTGTCAACATTTAAAGTAAGACAGTTTTGAGCCAACCAAGCGGTGACAAGGTTGAGTCCGGATTGTGCATGCCGGAACACTTGCTCCCAGTAGTCTCCGTGGAATAGTAGGGCAGTATCGTCGGCATATGTGAAGATGGACAACTAAATTCTTTAACCACTGCCCTTGTACTGGAAAGTCACAACGCACTCCAACACATTGCAAACACAAACAGAGTAACTCTGCAATGGATAAAAGGGCACAGCAACTCACTGGGTAACGACGCAGCGGATGAACTGGCCAAAAGGGGAGCGGAGACAACAGCATACGGGCCGGAACCACTGCTACCCATACCCCAGGCCAAAAAAAGCATGGCTGCGTAAAAAAACCGAGGAAACACACCAAATGGAATGGAGAAACAGTGTAATCTGCAGGCAAACAAAGAGTGCAGTTCCGGAAGCATCAAAGAGACTTGCTCGCAGCATCACTAGACTGAAACGGGACAAAATCCGCAAGATTATAGGTATTATAACCGGCCACTGTCCCCTGAACAAACACCTATTTACCATAGGTGTGACGGATAGCCCTCTGTGCAAAGGATGCATGGAGGCGGAAGAAACAACACAGCACGTACTCATGGAGTGCAGAAGCGTGGCAGATCAACGGGCACGGACTCTTCAATCGCCGGCATCGCTCCCGGAGGCCTGCAGCAGTCTGAAAAGGCTGCTAGCTTTCTGGGAGGACCTGGGATGATTGGAGTAACCAGAGGATATCTTATTTATTACGTACAATGGCCCAATAAAGAGGCTAAGTGCGGAAACAGCCCCGCTAACCTAACCTAACCTATGTGAAGATGGACGCATGGGGAAGCGTTAGCCGGCAGAGCTCATTTATATAGATGAGATAAAGGGTCGGTCCGATAATACTGCCCTTGGGGACCCCGTATGTAATAGGGAGCTCGTCACTTTTCCAATCACCGATCCTGACGCATTGTCGTCTACCCGTGAGGTAACTTTCAAAGAGAGCAAGTTGAATGCCTCTAATACCGATTTTTCAAGTTTAACAATAAGATTGGGAACAGATATCGTATCAAAGGCTTTTGCTAGATCCAAGAAACTACCAATTACCTTTTGTTTTTTATCCAGGTTAGTGAAGATGTCAGTGGTAAGGTCAAGCACGGCCTTATTCGTAAAAATTCCGGAACGGAAACCATATTGAGAGGAAGAAAGAAGATGTTTCTGCTCTAGGTACTTAACTAATCTGTTATTCATGAGCCGTTCAACTAATTTTGAAAGTGTAGACAAAATTGATATCGGTCTGTAGTTATTTGATCGATCTCTGTCCCCCGCCCTTGTGTACCGGATGCACTACTGCTAGCTTAAGCGCATTTGGAAAAATGCCGGAGGTAAAAGCTAAATTACATAATGAGTCAGATTGAGTGCATTGGGTGAGATTGTTTTTTTAATTCTTGAGAAAGTTATCCGACACACCATCAGAACCCACCGCACAATCGCCCCTCAACTTCTTGATCAGAATATCTAATTCCGACTCGTCCGTCCCCAGCATGACAAAACTGTTATGAAGCGATGGGAGGTCATCGGTTTGTGGAGGTAAGCATGTGGAGACGTTTGGAACGTTTTCAGGTAATGTACGTCCTATGATAGCAAAATACGAGTTCACTTCATTGACAGTGCGCTCCGGGTCGGAGGGTTACAGAAGAGCGTTGGCCTGAGTTTTAACTTTTGATGTCTGTGTGATAGTTTTTATAGCCTCCCAGAGTTTTTTATTATTATATTGCGCGTTAGATATATTATAAGGGCTTTATCATGATTGGTTTTAGTAGTTTTAAGTATCTTAGAGCAATAATTGCTGTACGTTTTAAAAGTTGTTTGAAGTATTTTATTATCGGGATGTTTTTAAGTTTCATATGCATATTGTCTGGATTTCGTGGGCATCTAAGGAGCCCTGGAGTCATCCAGGGCTTACTTAGCCTTTGACGGTTAGGCACAACTTTCAGAATAGAGTTTTGAAATATACTAAAGTTAAGGGTGTTTATAAAGAAGTCCGTTGCTACGTTAACATCTGGGGTGCTATAAACGGGGCTAAAATCGGTCTGAAGTAGGTCCAATTTAATCTTGTCAAAATCCAAAACCCGGGTAGGTCTAGCTTTTTTCAGTGAAATATTGGACGGGTTATTGTTCTCCATAAATAATAAAACAGTATCATGATCAATGACCGAAGTGTTGCACAGGAGTCATTACTAGTGTCGGAGATGTTGATATTTATGTCACCGGTTATGATTATGTTTTTATAAGGAAGATAAAGATTTTAGTAATACATCCAGAGAGTTCACAAATGCTGAGACATTCCGAACAGCAGCGGGCGATAGATTGCAATCAAGGCGGTATCATTATTGACTATTAACAACAAACAGTTGGCCTCTTGGACCAACGGCTCCAAGCTGATGAGGTACTATTTATGCTTAGTGTATCCTACACTAAGCATAAATCGTACCTCATCAGCTGCCAGGCTATTCCCGGCTATATTGGCCTCAATTTACTGAGGTTTTACAAGGAAGACCATGCTTTTTGAGGCACAGAGGCAAGAGTATTTAAGGATGTGCACCCATCCACGGACCTACCTCAGCAAGCACTGCTGAACCTTCAAGATTGACCCAGTATGAGTCGATGCCACCATGTCAAAGTATATGTATGTACATAAATACAAGTTAACTTTAAGCGTTATTTTGGGTCGAGTGTTTAATGGCTTTCTAACTGCGCTTACATAGCATTTTATCCGCATAGTAATAAGATTATGTAAAAAAATACATTTTGGGCTACTCAGTATCCATCCAGGCAATATTGAATCGCAGAACTTGGCTTGTAATGCTGAATACGTTTCCATAATATTATATTTCCTTATAGGATTAAATAAATACAGTAAAAGATGAATATTGCCGTAATATTAATAGGTGCCTACTAATAAGAGGTCTCTAACATACCAAAACTTTAACATTAAACTTAAAGCATAGAGTAATTGTAAGACATGTTAACTTTTCTGTAAAAAAATTATTTATTTATTTACAGCCGAGAGCAGCGGTGGTCCAATTGTGGCTGCCCCGACTTACAAGCCGTGGGTTTGGACCCAGGCAGGCGCATTAGTACTTAGTTTAATTTATTTCATGACCGCTGCCCTCAAAAACGTTAAAGGAAAACATCGTGAGGAAACCGGCATGTTATAGAACTAAAATTCACGTGACATCTACTAACACGCACTAGGCCCACGTGGCGGATTACAGCCCACGCCCTCTCATTGATAAGAAACCTGTGTACAGCAGTGGGAACATTATAGACTGATGTCGATGATGATTAACAGCCATCATCATCAGTACCGACTGCTGGGTATAGGCCTCTCTTTGGTTGTCACAATCACCACGTTCTTCCTGTGCCAACGTCATCCGAAGAATTGAACTGCGGTTACAGTATTTATAAGAACTGAAGATCGCTGAGACATAATGTGTGTAAAAACATCCTGTTGTTCGTCCGGCATTGCGATCTTTTTTTTTTTGTCCCGGACCAAAGCTTCTAATAGTTACGGTGATATTGAAGCTCTAAGTTCTAACATTTTTACACGCCGTTCACCCAGGAACAGATGGTATCGCTCGTGTAGCTGATATTAAGACGTCCATTGGAGTCATCCGGAGGGCATTCAACAGAATCTGCCCATTGCTTGTGACTTCGAAATATGGTTGAAATCGTTGCTTTCAAGGCCTGGGGCATGTTGGTGCGCCTGATGACATTGCCATAGCATCAACTTACTTTTGCAGTCACAGGACATTATTTTTCATTTTCAGCATTTTCTACATCATTATCATCTTCCTGCCCATGGCCCCAACATAACATGATGTAGATAAATAGGCTTGCACTGACAAGTTAACGACCCCGCATCGGTATAACACTGAACACAAGTTGCCAACTGTTGTGACATCACTATTTAGTATTTAATTAGTGTGTCAACCTCTAGTGATTGTCTATGATGTATATCCGTCTGGTCGCCATAACTTGATCTCAACCCGTCTACTACGCACTGTCTGTAAATGTAACCTGTGTTCTGTGAGAATAAAACATAGTATTTCCAACGCTATCTTTCATTGCTACTACTGAACTTAGCATCCCGTCTGACCCCGGTCCGTCCGTATTGCTACTTCAAAAACCTTTGCCAAATTTGTTTCTTAAATTTCTTTTTCAGATGCGAATTACATAATGCAAATTATACCTAAGAACCAATATATCTGTACATGGTGTTCTATTTTGTTTTTAGGGTTCCGTACCCAAAGGGTCAAACGGGACCCTATTACTGAGACTTCGCTGTCCGTCCGTCCGTCCGTCCGTCTGTCACCAGGCTGTATCTCATGAACCGTGATAGTTAGCCAGTTGAAATTTTCACAGATTATGTATTTCTGTTGATGCTATAACAACAAATATTAAAAACAGAATAAAATATTTTTTTAAGGGAGGCTCCCTACAAAAAAACATTTTTTTTGCTCGTTTTTATAATTAATGGTACGGAACCCTTCGTGCGCGAGTCCGACTCGCACTTGGGCGGTTTTTTTGTCGAGGTTTGAATTTATTTTATAGTTTATAATATTCTTATGAACTAGTATTACCACTGTTTTCATTTATGTCGGCGCTACCTTGCATACATGATCGAGATACCTACGTACTTTATAATGGGATTTGGAAGTCGAGGGATCTAATTTGTAACAATCGAAATCTGGAATAAAATATTAAAGGCTTCTCATATAAGCAAAATCTCTCCAATTTCTGTGTGACTTGGGGTAATAAATTGAAGAGTTTGTTGATATAAATTGTTCAATTTTAATCGTTGTGTATTCAGCTAAATTAATTCACTTTCATTATGTTTACTGTGTTATTATTTTATGAATAACAATAAAATAGGTCCGACGGAACAATGAGGATTTATTCTAGTGACCATTTCGCAAATTGAATTGAAATCTTAGAATGGAGGCTTGGGTTACTACTCCGTTTGCTGAAGACTAAATAAGTCCCCTAGAAAATTGAAATTGAGTGAAAGAAAAATAATGTTAAGAACATAGAAAAAGATGAAAGTTCAATAATTTTTCGACTTTCCGATCATTTTGTCTTACTTGGCACCTTTCAAACGAAAGAAATGTCAGAACACACAGCGAACGTTGAATACTAAGATACTTGAAATACTTGAAATATTTAAGGCTTTTATTTGAGTGCAAGAATTTTATAAAATGTGTACGTCACATATTTTATAAAATCTTGCACTTCTGCTCAGGCCGTCGTCGTTCGTGACATCTTATTTCAGACGTTGGTCGGGCCATTTCACACAACGATGAAACCGGTGTTAGCTAAAACCTGGTTTTAGTTCTAATGCTCTGTTAAAAACAACGTGCAGCATTAGCTGCAGTTAACTTGGTTTCCCATTTTGTGATTCTAAGCAATTTTGTAACATCTGGTCTTAAGATCTTAATTTTAAACCACAGACAGGTTAAAGAAGTAGAATTAAATTTTCATGTACACCACATAGTTGGGTATATTTCGAAAAAAAAAAAAACTTTTTTCCACATGATTTTATTCCTCTCTAAATTTTTCGCTTTACGAATTTTCGGTTAATTTTGTTTTTAATATTTTTACTGTCAGAATACAAAAGCAATTGTAAAGTTAATTAATAACCTTTGGTGAACAGTATGGTCTTATATTGATCTTAATAAAATGGTTCTTTTATACCTCCAATATTTCAGAATGTAACTGCCAAACACCGCTCTCCTTTATTAAATCCGTACATCATCATAACTAATTGGTTTCCTAAATCAATTTGAATCCAATTATAAAGACAAGTTCCCTCAAATTATAATCTTATTGAATGCCTGAGTAACTAATTATACTCATTAAGAATAATAATATCCAGATTTCCGTTTCCCTTCATACAAATTGAATGCGGGCTCAAGTAAAACCTCCTTGTAATTTTGAGTGGCCCAAATTGGGTCGATAGAGTTGTATGGCCTTGGCCTTAGGCGGGAGACAATGGGTTGATACGCGAATGTAGACGTAGTGGTAGGCATTGGTAAGGCTTTGTTTACACTTACTGTTTTGTCAACAGCCCAGTTGGAATATTGCTTCCCTGGAGACTGGAGTTTCGGGTTTCTGCGACATTGTCTCAATTGTTTGGTGCTGTGGACTATTTTTGTTTGTTGCATGGTTTGAATTCTATTTCATGATTTCTAACACCTGAAATTTCCAGAAGATAAAAACATTTTTTTTTCATGCTTTTTAAACTTATATTATTTTGTCTTAGCCTTGACTGTCCCACTCCAGGCCATAGGCCTCACCCTTTCCTTCCAAATTTCTCGGTGTTGCGTCTCTTCTCGCTAATTAACGAAACCAAGGAAAGATATAAATTTAAAAAAAAAAATGGGGGGAGGTGGGCAGCAATGCCCATGGTGACAAGCGACAACATTTCAAATTTCAAATAAACTACCTGTGAAAGTTGTTTTTATCCCTTCATCAACTAGAAAAGAGGTGATGATATTCAAACGGCTGAGCAGATTTTCTCGAAACATAGCTAAGACCACTCTCGATTAAAATACCTTTCAAACGACACCACTTTTATCAAAATCGGTTCATCCGTTTAGGAGCTACGATGCCACAGACAGACACACAGATACACAAATACACAGATACACACGTCAAACTTATAACACGGTCTAGTGTTTAAGTTGTATTTGTATTACCTACTAACCAATTGGATTGTATGATCAGTTAATAAATGATTATTATTATTATTATAACACCCCTCTTTTTTGGTCGGGGGTTAAAAACAGGTTTAAATGTCTATTAAAAATGGTCACAGCGATATTACCAAGCTTATTTATTGACACATTTTTGAGACCGCAGCATCTAATAAATGAAACACACAAAGAATGCATCTTCTCACCCTCTCGAAAAAATCCCACATATTTACCCCTTATAGCTAGTTACCTACTTATCTGGAGTTCCATAATTTTCCGTTTCTCTTCGAGCAGACGAAACTCCAATGATTTTCCACACGAACAGTTTCGTCGTGAACAGTGGAACACTACCTCAAGACGGTCCACTGACTGTCTTCACTAGGCAGGATATGCGTGAGATCCAATTATACGCCTCATATACAATTTCCATTATACACCTTGAGTTAACAGAAATCACGGTTAGGAGATGGGTACCTATCCATAACGTCGCTAGGGTTAATCTTTTCATGAAATATTTAGTTCTTGCTGGTGAGCCTTCATGTGTAATTAATTCTCTTTATAATTTATTAAATGAGCAAAAGAGGAAGTCAGTTTCCTTATTTCTTATTATATTTCTACTTTTCCTATTAATATTTCTGTTTAGGTGTAATAATCTTGCCAGATTTAAGACAGGAATCAGCGGTGAAGAGCCGTTGGTCATCATCATCATCATTTCAGCCGAAAGATGTCTACTGCTGGACATAGGCCTCCCCCAACGCCACATTGACATATGGGGTGATTTGCCATAATCGCCACGCTTGGCAGGCGGGTTGGCGATCGCAGTACGGTTATTACAAAAGCACAGAGAACGCTGCTGCCCATTCTCTGGCAAGTCCCTTAGTCGGCTCTTACGACACCCACGGGAAGATATAGGATGGTGCTATTATTTACGTCCGACACCATATAGAACAAGCCGTTGGTACCGGGTGCCATTTGAACACCTTTAATATTCGTTACAGGTACTGGCCCGAAATCTGACAACCGGTCTACAAAGGGATATCGTATAAGGGGTATCGATTTTTCAAATCGGACCAGTAGTTTCGGAGCATATTCAATGCAAACAATCAAATATTTCCTCTTTATAATATTAGTTTAGATAAAAACTTTTATCGCACTGAATTGACATCTATCGTGATCCTCAAGATTTTAATTATTACGGTTTGGGAAAGATTTATTAAGGGAAGAGCAATGACCGCTGTTACCATGCTAAAAGGCAACGACTATAGTCTACCTATATGATGATGAAGTATTGAAATTTTGAATGGAACAGAAGATAATTTTTTCGTTATTACGATGTTACTTTGTGGAGAAACATGTTCAGTTTGATGGTCTGTAGCACACTTTTAAGTATGTATAAACCCTTTCCGTTACATCCTGTATTTACTTAGGCCTAGAAATAACAAGATATAGGTAATCTATACAACGTGTTGTTTTGCAACCTCGTCAAATTTAAGGAGGTAACTATGCTAATGATTCTCGTCCCGAATCAATAATAAAATTGGTAGGTAATTTTTGTTTTTAATCTCATTTACGGAAATCGGTAAGTGTGAAAAACCCGTGTTTCAAACTAGGGCCGTCTGATTCTCGCCTTATAACCGCGCCTCCACAAATACAAACAATCTCAAACGTTTATTCGATCATTTCTTATTCCTTATACCACGTTAAGGGGGTTATTCTGAAATACTGACAAACATAAACAACCAAAAAAATCTGCGTTTATTAGTAATTAACTAGGTACCGTAATTTTAATTGATTATTTATGTCTTGTGTGACAATCTCCTGAATTTTGACGAGGATGCAAAACAACACCTTGTATAGTAATGTTTCATTGTCGGATGTAATTGACGATGTGGTAAATAAAGAGATGATTAAATAGATAACCAAAGACTTATTTATCAATAACACTAGAAACGGTATATTTACCATGATGTTTATCGGGAACTCAAAACTAATAGTAAACATGGAAAATATCTCGTTTCTAATGTTATTGATAGTGTTACTGACCACGTCAGTTTAAAAAAAAAGATTTATTTACTTACGACAAATGGACTGTATCAGTTTACGGTTTACAAAAAAGATCCTCGTGATCTTTCAGAATTCTTAAGCTTCTGAATCTTTTAGTACTCAGATGCTTTATTCCCGGAAATTGTGCCATTCTTTTTGAGGGCTCCTACTAAATATTTATAAATAGATTTAAGTGACATTTCTCCGAACGTCTTTGTGAAATTTGACTCTGTTCCAACGTAAAAACTTACCTCCTTCTCTATCTGGCAATTAGGAACAAGGGTGCCAGATTATTATAAGAACCCGTAGGTAGATAGTATCTTATGAGCAGAGGTCGGAATTAGGTAGATTTATTTGTGTACTTACTCTGATTTCATACAGCGAAAGAAGAAAGCGGATAATGCCTCAAATCCTGAGATTAATTTTAAAAAGCAGAAAAATCTCGTGATTTATGAAATAAAAAAGTTATTTACTTTTACACAATTTAAACCATCTGAAATCGGATTTCCGAAGTTGCAAAATTCTAATGCGCACACGCAAGGGAAGATCCATATTAATATCAACATTTCGATGCAAGTACAAAAATAACTCTACCTTATTCCTACCTCTGCTTATGAGTTATTGCAGGACTCACTAACTGTGGAGCTTTCCTGGGAAATAATAGTAGTATGTAGTTATCCCAACAGGACTTTTTAGTAGCAGCCACGGAGTCTGGATTTGTGCCCGGTTGATGGCAAAATGCTCACTCCCTATTACATGGGACTTAAACATAAATGTCGAAATGTGGTTTTACCTGTTAGGTACACCTTTGCCTATCCCTTCGGGAATTACAAGGCATGGTGTTAAGTAATGGTCCCCAGTCTTCGCGTAACTGTTGTGGGAAAACTAGTAGGACTAAAAAAATGTAAGGGCACTGTCATAATATGCCGTGCCGACGGCCCGTTTGTGTCCCACACGCGCCTCAAGGAGATGTCAGCAAATCGGAAGGGGTCCGAGAGGGCCGATGCCTGCCAGGGCTGCGGGACTGTTCGAAACATCTCCTTGAGGCGCGCGTGGAACACGACCGCGCCGTCGGCACGGCCTGTCGTCATAAGACGATCGGATGGTGAGCTACCCCATTACTCACCGTCCACAGGCCCGCTCACCGTCCACAGGCCCGCCGCGCCTAACAACCTAACTCCCCGGGTGGGTGGGCCCGGGGGTGTGTGGCCTCTCTGTCGGGTGTGCAATGACAGGGAGGTGAGTACCTGCTGATGTGCCCTAAGCTTGTGAACCTGTCGCCAGTCTTATTGTGCGACAGGGCCCTACGCCCCAAGGTGCCTCTAGTGCGAAGGGGTATACACTCCCAACCGACACTAGGTGACTGCTGTGAAGGAACATGGATGGGTTTTAGTCAGTACAAGTCTGACACTCCCTTAGAGGGGTTACTTGATGATTTCCCATCCGAAAAAAAGGGCGCTGTCATAAAATTAGTTTGTTTTTGATTCAAAAACACAAAGTCAGTTTCGCAAACTTTATTCTTAATTTTGTACAATATCATCAATATTCTTATAATTTAACAACTTGCCATTAATTATTATTATTTACCTACAATATTTACAACATTATAACTCATTTCCAACAACCTTGAGCTTATTTTAATTTAATCTTATTTTAACGTTTACTGAATTTTGTGCCTAACTAAAATAAGACAATTGAAGACCTGAGAAGTATAGAGTGAATTGGTAGACAGCTTAGAAAATATTTAGAGAAACAAAGTCCATCTTACAAAGGGGTTTGAGTGATTCTGACCTGCCTAACTTTCCGCCATTTTTTATTTTTTACTCAAAATAGCAGCCACGCATAAACCCCAGTATTGATCAAAACATGTGGCATAGACAAGTATTAGTACGAGACAAAATCTTCTAAATAGTCACGTTTCTGAAATAATAAACATCACGAGAGGACTGCCAAAACCACTTATCGCGGTATTTTGATCAGAAGTCCGAAAATTTCTACCTACATACTTTAGTTAAATGTAAATAAACTAAATTAAAAAAAGTTTTGAATTTTCTTAAAAAATGCGAAAAAACTTTTTCCCCAACCAATATAAACTGTAAAAGTGAGGCAGCCCAAGCTTCATACAAAAATATTCAAACCCCTTTTTTTATTAGTTGGTACGCAAGGCGACGAATCAAGCTATACAAAACCAGTTTATGCGTATCCTACATTGTACGACTAATCTATACAAAGCGATGTCATGTTATACAGGAAATGTATTGCTGGATGTGTCACCATGTGTACGTATTGGTTAAATACTGCGAACAAGACAGAACAATCTATAATATTGTTTTATATGTTAATACTATATCATCGGCCTACTCACTCTAATATTTTCCTGCAATAGATCTTAACACAAACAAATGACTAGATTATATAATTAACCTTTACGTTCCATCCTTTTTATAATAACTGCTAAAAATATATAACAAAACGCCGACATAAAGGCTAGGTAGATTCACAAGTAAATTTCAGCTTTAGAAAGGATACTACACAAACTCACTGAAATATACAAGGCTATTTATTGTGTTTCTTTAAAACGGAGCCCTTTGATCGGAAAACACATAATAATTACGCTAGACAAGATCTGTCTTATTTTGGAGCGATCTGGGCCTTTTAAACATTTATTTACAATCACAGGTTAATATATAAAAAAAAAACTAATAACAAAAATCTATGATCCAATTCTAATTTCTAGAGAAACATATTGAACATCAAGTTGTACTCGTAAATACAGTTAGGCCAATATTTTGTTTATCAAATTGACACACTACGTCAATTTGGCTTGTTTTATCCATTTTATACAACTTAACTGTCATAGAATGACAGTAATTGTGATTTGGTAACGACGGCAATTTA
The DNA here is from genome assembly GCA_949152445.1 of Cerastis rubricosa. NCBI lineage: Eukaryota > Metazoa > Arthropoda > Insecta > Lepidoptera > Noctuidae > Cerastis > Cerastis rubricosa. The sequence continues at coordinate 10,578,737 of OX424525.1, read as the reverse complement.
AGTTGGAAGTCAATGTGCTAAATAATTATTCTCCTGACTTTACTTAAGTTAATATAACATAACAATGGTTTAAGAATATTCGTTTAATCTCGACCATCAATCGCAGGTATTTTTCATGTTAAAAATGTACTTAAACCTAAGTAACTTCCGAGCCTACCTTATGCGTAATTCCACAGACAACGACAGTCAACATTCATTATAAAAGTTGGCACGAGCAGCTACAGCATTTTCCCGGCAAAAGTTTAAAGTTTGCACAAGTATTAGTGGTATTTCGAAAAGTTAATTCACGGAAAAAATAGTTTTACCTATCTCAAAAGCGGATCATCGTTGCATTCAAAAAGTCGGCTCATTTAAAGTTTAACTTTCCGTTATCTGTAAAGGATAAAGTCTGTTCTCTGCGCTCACCATACTTCGAACTTCTGTGACGGTAATACGTATATTCATAATATTAACTACTATCGATCTCCAATAGGACCTTATCACACAAGAACTTGAATCCAAAAATAAAGTCCTATCCATATATTTACCAATTCCTTGCTGTTGCAACAGTTCGGTGTGATAGAGGCCTATTATCAAAGTTTTTATACAGAAGATTTTATCGTCTATAAAAGTGCGGCACAGTTTGAGTTTGGCACATATTTTCATTTAACACATTCGTTGGCAGAAGACTTTGTTAACAGTAATCCTAGTTTGGTACTCTGCCTCTAAATTGGAGGTTTGAGAGGCGTGTTGCCGACGTGAAGGTTGTTGAGCTGAGGTAACAAGATGGCCGCCGTGGATATAGCAGTGACGAGTACGAAGACCGCCAGGAGAGCCCGATCAGCAACCACTGCCACCTGCGAATTACAAACCATTCAGTTCAGTCTTACCAAGGACTATTGTAGTACCCAGTTAATGGGTTGAGGAGGTTAGATAGACAGTCGCTTCACGTAAAATACTGATACTCAGCTGCAAACGGTTAGACTGGAATCTGACCCCAACATAGTTGGGAAAAGGCTAGACGGATGATGATATTTATGTCATACCATACCATATGTCATAACCTGCAAAAAGTCCTAGGCTTATCCTATAGTTTTTGAGTACCTACTCAAGCTTGAAAATCTATTTCAGGCGAGTTTTCTGCTACTATTTATCTCATCCCAGTGATTTTATTAACAGAGCACTACAATCGATTTAAAAAAAGCACAACAAATGTTAACTTGGAAGACAACAAATACTATGAGCCGAAAAGCCTGCTACAAAATCCTTTTCAAGTCGCGCATCAGATACAAATGCTAGGGATTACTAAAACATCAGCTGAAAGAGAACGATTTCCATCACACTTTATGTATGGTCCAAGGAACGCCTGGAAATCGATACATGGTGTTCTGCTTCCGCCTAATTTAACTGCATCGTGTTCGCACGTAGTAAATTGGCCAATTAAGGAACTCGAGTGATACGCGTCTATATCGATGCTACAATATCAGTTCAGCCCGAATGTTATTCGTGGAATTTTTGACTAAACCTAACCTATACTTTGAGTTAACTTCTAATAATAAGTAATTGACAAAATTTATAATAAGTAATTGTTTAAGTCCGATGTAATAGGGGACGAGCTTATTGTCATCAACTAGGCACAAATCCAAACTTCGTGGCTGTTACTGAGTAATTTTCATGGAAAAACTCAATAAAATTTTACTCGGCCTGTCAACGGAACCCAGGGCCTCATGCTATGCACTCCAACTACTAGACCAACGATGATACCAGGTATAACGGAAACGATATATCCATACTATAGGGTGTGCTGCAGACCATCAAACTGAACATGTTTCTCCATTGGACAAACATCGTAATAGCGAAAAAAAATTCAGCAGCCCCATACATTTGTAAAGGTATTAAAATTTTGTACGGGGCAGCAGATATTTTTTTCGCTATTACGATGTTTGTCCGATGGAAACATTTCAGTTTGATGGTCTGTAGCACACCCTTAAGTATGGATATACCCTTTCCGTTACACCCTGTATATTATTATTATTTTTGTTTTTATACAAGGTGTTGTTTTGCATCCTCGTCAAAATTCAGGATGTTGTCACAAAAGACATAAATATTCAATATAAATTACGGTACCTAGTAAATTATTAAAAAACACTGCGTTTTTTTGTTGTTTAAATTTGTCAATATTTCAGAATAACCCCCATAGCGTGGTTTAGGGATTATAAAATAATCGAAAAAACGTTTGAGGTTTTTTGTTTGTGTGTAAGCGACGTTATAAGGCAGGGATCAGACGGCCCGTGTTTAAAACACGGGTGGTTCACAGTTACCGATTTCAGTAAACAAATAAAAAAAAGAAAATTACCTACTCATTTTATTACTGATTCGGGTCAAGAATCATTAGCATAGTTACCTCCTAGAATTTGACGAGGTTGCAAAACAACACCTTGTATAATATATCACACGCTTTGATTACAAGGTTTGCACTCCGGGAGTGCCGGTAGAAGTGAAAATTTGAATATTAACGTTGTGCATTTTTGATATTTTGGAATGGTTAGGGAATAATTTTGCACGAATTGCTTTAAATCAGTATGAAAGTACTATCATATATGTAGTAAACTACAATATTCATTTATTGCGCTATCGTACACAAACATGACAATTTAAATGACATTAAAAATTTAACACTTCAAAACTATTACAATCCGTCTTACGAATTTTACTTCTTTGGAGAAACCGAAGGTTTTGTTTGTGCATACCCAAACTCAATGACAGATGTCATAAAGTACCATCACCAAACGGTATCGGAGCACGGTAAGAACTATCCTTGCTTGCAGCGTTAAAACAGTTAAAAACTTTCTATTCCTTGGCCCCTTTTTTGTTTTTTTTTTCCATTTGTCGAAAAACGGTGATCAAACATCTGGGATCATTAACAGAGCCTGAAGATTTTTTAAAACAAAACATATTTTTTAAATAAAAGGTCCCGTTTTTTTCGGATAACGTATTTTTTTATTTTATTTAAGTGCTAATGGTCCGCAAACTATTTGTCCGGAGCAATAGAAGAATAGATGTGGACATCGAGTACACGGGATTTTGTTTAAAAAGTGAGCCTATTTCCACTTTTCTGATAGCACATCATAAAGTTCAAATTCCTTCGCAACCTAATGTCAATCCGTCTTACGAATTTTCCAGTTTTGGAAACCCAAACTCAATAACAGATGTCATAAAGTTCAGATTCTTTCGTAACCTAATGTCAATCAATTCAATCAGGACACGTGACATCTGACGCGAGTGTAACATTTTGTACCCATGACAAAAGTGCACAACGCCGTTAGAGAAGTTTTCAGTTCAAAAAATGGGTTTGATTACACTTCATTTCAAACGTTGGAGTTGATGCAAATTGTCCAAGTGCACAATCTGTCTCCACATGCCATGTTCACAAGATTTTTGATGAAAAAAAACAGCTCGCAGCTCGAAAATGACTTCTGTGCGGTTTGTTTTTTTTTTCTAATACAATAAAACTAGCAATTTATGTTCCCTGATATTTGCTTGCAAACATATTAGAAAGAACGCTACAAATAACTCGGAGTTATTCCGAATGAGAATGCTTGAAGCGAAGGCGTGTCGACTATTATTAAAATATGAGTAAAAGAATTTATGATATTCCAATATAAGAAGGTAAATATTAAAAATACAGTATTGCGGCAGTGGATTGGGTGGAAAATCACTATTTATTTAGCCCTCATAAAAATCTATGCTTAGGTTTTTCTTTGTTTCCAAAATATTAACATATTATTTATACGAATAGCAAACATTTATGGAAAAGATTATGTATGTAGCTATATTGCAGGTAGTCAATGGGCCAAAACTTTGACAACCAGTCTTACCAAGGGGAATCGTATTACCCAGTACTAACTGGGTTGTGGTGGTCAGATAGTCAGTCGAATGTAAAATACTAGTATTCAGCTGCATCCAGAAAGACCGGAAGCCGACCCCAACATAGTTGGGAAAAAGGCTAGACAGATAATGATGATAATATGTATATAGCTACATGTAATGATCATCGCTACATTTATCGTATTTATAGTCGATAGAGAAGATAACAGGGTTTACGTAGGTAATATGTTTCCTGTTGTTGATATTGATTCAAGTTGTTTATCGTTTTAAATCCTCTTGCCCTTGTCTTGTTGCCTTTATCAACAAAAGCAGCTATCCAGAAATAAAACGGGTCTGGGTGCCTCCAGTCGAAGTTTCATCACATTTATCAATATTTTTTCGTACTCGATAACTAAGCAGTTATCGAGTACGAAAAAATATCGCTCATTCTCAAACTTTCAAGGGACAGTCTTGAAAATTGCCATCGTAAAGATTAATTGTAACAGATATCTGACTCTCTTTAGGCTTTACACTGCACAGACAATAGGCATATTATACCAAACCCATTCCAACTGTTAGTCGATTATGATAAACTGTTCCAACATAATTTAAAACTTTTAACAGTCTGTAAGCGTGATTGTGACCTTTTCAGCAAATAATTAATTAGTAATGCGCAAAAGGCTAAGAAAGAGGGTGGACAGATTTATCTGCTAATTATTTTTTTACCATCCACCCGCATTACCCAGTCATCCCGCGAGCATGGCGCTTGCAACACATTAATTGATAATCACAGTAAGAAAAGTGTAAGGTTAGTGACAGTATAAGTGTTGCTAAATTTGTCTTTAATTAAACCGTGAAAAGGTGCAAACTAAGTTGTAGATATACATTCTAGTATACTTGTGCAACTTGTAGATAGTTATAATTTCTATAAAGAGTTTACGGTTAAAAAATCAATATGAAAAACAGAGTTTTTAAAGAAAAACACAAACTTTAACTTATTTATTCACTAAAACTATAAATTAATTGAAATAAAAAGTTTTTGCAATATACAAAAATAAGCTAGGCCCGACACGGATTTGAACTCACTTGTCTTTTGGGGGGTAAGAACTTAATGGAGCTTTGTTTACAACGTAATTTACCTTACTCGAGAATTTTACAACGCTACACTTGTTTTAAATTTTCAACAAAACTCCTCAATATCCATTGTTTCAAAGAGCCTTTCATTTCTTTATCCCTCTTGCTACAATGGCTTGCACGACTATGATAAAGTACAGTCAAGTCGAACAACTTCTGCCCCTACCGCAAGTTTTTTAAATTGTCGCCAAAATTATCCCCATCGGAGTAATTATCAAGAATCATTAATCTTTTTTTTCCAGTACCTAACTGCTGATTGGAAACGGAGTGAGCAAAAAGTTACGATTTATTGCCAGCTTCGTTCAAAAAAATATATTTTCAAGAATTTCAGTGTCATACATTTCAATGTTGGATTAATTGGTTTGTGTAAATAATGTTGTAATTGCTGGCATAGGTAACATGTCAGACCTTAAATTTTAGCATTGTTTTATTTTAGAGAGATATATAACATGTAATTGGAAGTAAATCCTTTGCCTTACATTAAAATAATAAAGAAGAATTGTCATGAAAAATATTTTATCCAAAATCTCCTCATCTCAAACCATTAACGAACCTACTACAAGGTAATTAGTTTTTGGCAATTACAATCATATTCGCGTCCTGCAGTAATTTCTAAAACAGTGATTAAAATCCCGTTAAGTAAATTAAATTTCACGTCATCACAGACGATCAAGGGTTTATTTTGCCGCGAATATGAAGGTGACATTATAATATTGAGCCATGAACATTTCACGGGTTAAACCAATAAAAAGGTTACGATATTGACTTGTACCAAAACGCGTCTAAAACATTTTACGGTGAAACCTTCTGGAACTCAGGCTATTTCCACGATTTTCAGATTAAATTGTTACGACAAGTTGTAAAACTGACCGAGTAGATAGTTAATTTTGACAGTAACTGTAGATATCGTAAAACTTATTCTTATTTCTTACTGTCTTTGTTATGAAATTAGTAAAGAACCGATTAAGGTTGCATTTGGTTTATGTACCTGTATCGAAAAATTACGGTTCTTACTTTTACAAGACTTATCGGACATAACAGGCATTGGAAAAGTCTTCATTAGGATCGACAAGCGTTATCATGACTAGTTTTAAACCGACTTCCAAAGAAAGAGGTTCACAATTCGAGTGTATTGTTTTTTTTGTATTTTCTCCGATATCTCCGCCAATTGTAGACTAATTCTAAATCCTTTTTTTTATTCGATAGCCTATACTCATGATGTGGTCCCATTGTCACCAAGTTAGAATCTGATGATGGGATTCCAGATAATCGAGGGCAACCATCACATTTTATAGGTCCATCGATTTTTTTTTGTAAATATTTTCTAACGCAATTCAGATATTTGAGCCTGGTAATCATAATCTCATTTGGCTAAGCTGATAATGGAAGGTATAAGTCAGGATCTGATGATGGGATCCCAGGTAAATTTAAGAAACAGTGTACCTACCTATGTGGTCCCATGGTCATCAGGTCATATGCTAAAATCTGATGATGGGATCCTGGAGAAAATAATACATAGGCATTTTATATATACTACCCATGTGGTCCCATGGTCATCAGATCATATGCTAAAATCTGTTGATGGGATCCTGGAGAATATAATCCATAGGCATTTTGCCTAGTAATCATCTCTTGTGACTGAGCTGATGATGAAAGATATATGTCGTTGGTCGTGTTTAAATTTAGTGGAGCTCTGATGCTAATCTACGTAGATATACAATAGGACTCTTTAATAATATACGGAAAATCTGTCGCGATTGCTGCAATCGCTTAGATCATTATCATCAATTCAGCCGAAAGACGTCCCCCAAGTTTCGCCACATTGACATAACATGGGGGGTTTTGCTATAATCGCCACGCTAGGCAGGCAGGTTGGCGTTCGCAGTACGATTGTCACAAAAGCACAGACAACGCTGCTGCCCATTCTCTGGCAATTCCCTTAGTCACCTCTTACGACACCCACGGGAAGATATGGGATGGTGATATTCTTGATGTCCGACACCATACAGAACACTAACTAATCGCTTATATGTTTATTATTTAAACAGTAGCATAACATAACATCACGCCTGTATGCTCTGAGGGTTTACAGATGTGTACAATACACCCACATTTCGGTAGCTAGGTATGTTAAGTTCCATTTTTATTGGGGGGCCTTATTCCATTATCACCATGACATGTATTTAACAATGTTAAATAAATGCATAGCGAAAAAAGGATATATTACAACAAAAAATGGGAAAAAATAAAAGTTTTAAAAAATAACTTTAGCTTCAGTAGTCGGTGGCAAAACAAACCTGAAACAATGAAACAAAAGTCACCGATTTCATCATTTTTGTGTTTTGAAGGCAGTTTTATTTCTTTGCAAAAAAAATCTGTACCTATATATACCCTTACTTATATTTGTTAAGTATTTTAGTTTTACTCTATTGCTGTTTTCTTCAAGCTTACCTGTACCTTACCTATCTACTAAAGCAAACATAGTTTAAAAGGATGACTACTGAGATCACGGCTATAAATATAGAGATGTTTGGAAGAAATATTATACCGACATCAAGTAAATTCAACTAGGGATAGGAGGATGATGATTGCATAGGTATACCTGCTGTCAGATCTTCATTATTCTTGGTAGATTACGTTAGCTAGCACTAGCACGAGCACATAATCGCAAACAAATTTATGTGAAAAAGTACCTACTTTCAATTTTCAAATCGTTCGTATTTACGTAACGTATATACAGCGTGCTACTGCCTCTGAACCAAAACAAATATATTATGAAGTACCTTATTATCTTGTTACCTGTTTCCACTCAATATTAGCGCGCTCCAATCGTTCGTTGGCAGCGACCCTCTGCTCGTGGCGGGCTGCGGCCTCGCGCATTGTGCAGCCACAGCATGCGCATCGGGGACATGCGCTCGCGCAACCTGACTCGACGACCGCGTTCGCAGCAGAGGGACCGTTTCCAGGCACAGTTGCCATATTTGCAGTGGCTGTAGCTCCACCTACATAAACACAGGGTCAAATTAAGTACGATGGATACAGTTCAAGGAGGTGACGGCTAAGATGACATGTAATAGAGAAGTATATATGGAAGACGCTGCGCCGACCCCGAATTGGGATAAAGGCAGGATCGCAGTGATGAAAACTTCAATGACGCAACTCGGTTATTCTGGTAATCTGGTCAATTGGTCATATTCAAAATTATCCGCTGGGCATTAAAGACAACCCTAGGTCTTTTTTCGGCTTGTACAACAAATAATTAACTCGAAAAGGAAACATGTGAACAATTTTGTTCTCAATAATCAAGTTCAGTAGAAAAAATTACATAATATAAAAAGCATTTCAGGAAAGTGGCCCCTAACACCCAAAATACATCGGTAGGAAGTATACCTATTTGTTTATCTGGATTTCCTTCTTACAATTTCGTAGTTGGAGACATCCCCTGAAGGATATGCTAAAATTACTTAAGCGAGAAATGTTTTCTAAGTCCGTGATGAAAGGATTACAAAGGACAGCTAGTAGACAGGGATTAGTCGAGTTTTGCCAAATACTTAAATGTCTCGTGCTACATTTATCCCTTTCAATAAGGGTAATGACACTAGTGTACTATTAAATTAAACGGTGTTGAACTAAATCCAGAGACTTTGCAGTAAATAGGTACTTAAATTACATAGCTGTTTTGGGCCCGACATCGAGTCACGTTTCAATTTTAAACGCCTGTATTGATACGAATTTATTCAGCCTATCTCACGATTAAATCTAAATAATTCAAAGTCACGTACATTTTGAGGATATAATTCTTTTATTTTACGATTGCGGTTGTCTGTGCTATAGATTCACGATCGGCAGCAAATAAATTTAATAATTCATAGATTTATTTCAGATTTTGATACTCCAAAGCCTTTCATATATAAAGTAGTTCTTTACGATCTAACTGAAACCCCTTTGGGACAAAAGAACATTTAACACAACCTTGCACATTAAAACTCCTGATATTACACTAAAATAAATAAAATAATCGTTTTTGAAAAGGTATGTTCACAAAACCTTATACTCATTTTATAACAATAGCGTTTAACCCGGAAATTAAGTGTATTACACAATACAGATCTCATGAAGGGTGACCCCAAGGGTAATGTTACCAAATTAATAACATTTAAACTTCAAAAACGTGTAGCTATACCTCGTTCATAAACTTCCTAAGGGAACAATATTATCGTATGATGAATATTTGTCCTAAATACGCTTATGTCTACGAAAAAAAAGATTTTTTCCCATCTAAGGGATACACGGATTCGTTATTCCCCCAAGAACGATGAAATATGATTTGGTGGAACCCGTGTCGATATTCGAGAAATATTGAAATTGTATCCAGCTGCGACGGAAACATACACAGAAAAATCTTAATTGGTTCATGGCATACAAGAGACTTAATGCGAAATTCCATAGCTTTGCCTTCACCATCATTTTGACATCTCAATTCCATTAAAATAATTCTTTTTATTATTATTTTGATAAAGACAATGCTTTCAAGTTTTATAGGCCTTGAAATGTTTTGGAAACTACAGCATGACTTTTTAAATTGCTTTTTCTGTAACAGCTTTTAAACAAGTTTTAAAATCTGAAAACTTGAAATGGGATAACCGTCACTTTAAAACCGTTCTTAGTTCAAGCATGGCTATGTTTACAAAGTGGAAAGAAAATCCCTGAGCACCGCGTGTGAATATTAAATTTGCAACAAGGAAGCAATATCAACAGGTAGATGAGCATACACGTGCGGCCTTTTTCCAGCGGAAATGAATATTATGGGGATATTTAAAATTAAATATCCCCATAATATTAATTAATATTTAAAAGAAAATGAATAGAGTGTTATTGTTGGTTATTAATTATAGGTTACAGATTGTTCTATTACGACAAACGACTTTTCGTCCGACGAGATTGGCCGTCTTAACAAGAGCCAGCGGGCGGTAAACCGGGAAAACTACCGTCCGCATTGCATGAGCTCATATGAGTATGGTGTGACATCGGTCCCGGACACATCACTAAAGAGGAGGAGGCAAAAGCCACCGCTGAGAGGTCGCAAACGTCATGCAACGCAGTAATCTGGGCCCTAAGAAAAAAGAAGCGGTAAGTCGGCAAAGACGGCGGAGTTTTTGTGGGTGCAAACTCCATATACAAACCGTTGCGTCAGGGGGTGGTCCCGGACGGTGTGGTATGCGGTACCCATTTTATCTACAAGTAGCAAGTAGCAACCATAAAGTAACGCAGGAATTGGCACAAAAAAAGAGGTTCAGGCTGTGAATTATTATTGACTTAAAATACCAGCTCCAAATTAAAAAGAGGGCTATACCCATCAGTGGGTGAATTCCGGGGGTCACAAAGATTTTTATAGGATACGAATCTACTATCGCAAATTCAATGTTATCAAAAGAGAAAGAATCGTACAAAATTGAAATAAGTGAAAATGATTATCTTCAAGAGGACGTTAAAGGAGCCCGCATGAATCTTGTCAAGATGATAGTGGATATGACTTGGGCCAACTTGAGAATTACTTATTGCATATTTTTTCAATAAAACGAGCTTAGGAGGTACCTTTGCGGTTAGACAATGTATACCAAGTGGTAACGACTCTTAGATAGCAAATTTTAGGAGGTGGATAAGAATCGCAATCAATTTGAATGCGCATTATTTTATTTCATCACCATTGCTTTGGCTATGGAGATTCGTGACCTCTACCAACGCAACACAGATCCAGTGTGGCAGATTCCATGGAGTCCATGGATGCCCATTTCCTCTCATAGATGAGGAATGCCTCTGTCCCTGCAGTGGAAACACTATAAGCTGATTAAGCTTGTGCTAAGCCATAAAAACTTAGCATCCACAAAGTTAGAAGCCATTTTTAATTAATGTTAAAAAAAACTATCCTCGTACGTTGGTAAATGGTCATCTCTCAAACGTTGCGGTTTTGATGTGCGTAGCAAACTGTGTTATCGTTTCTCTGCCGGTGACCCGTATTTCTGCTACCCGTTTGCCTTCGCATAAAACGAATAGGAGGACGCAATAAAACATCACTAGGTAAAGAAATAGAGTGGAGTTAATCTATATTTAAGTTAACGACGGTAAATCTGCACACAATGAAAACTTCAGCCTTAAAAACAGCTTATGTTACAAAATACCTTACGTTTAACACAAGATTCATATAACATCTTTCTTCTATTTGCATTTAAAAAGATTTGATCACTTAAAAAACTCATACACTGTAATCAGTTTCTAACCTTTTCTGGAAACAGTGTTTTTTTAGTTTTAATTAATCGCTGTTAAGATCTAGGTGTGCGATATTACCTCTACAAAGTTTAAATGTCGAGCAAACGATGGACAATGTGTTCGCGGTACAGGAGCGGTTATTTCTAACCAACAGTCAATAACTTTAAGTGCCTGTTCTCACCTAGATGGTTGTGGTTGTGACGTGCAAAGCGTGGCGAGGCAGGTGCGAGCGGGGCTCCGTCGCATCTCACCTCCGTCTTGAGCCTGGAACCCGTGCGGGGGTTCACCTGCACCCCGGCCGATGTCACCGTGCCGCTGTCACCCTGGCAGGAAGAAAATGATTAATCTGGGAATAATGGTCCAGGAACTATATACAACTAGCAAAACAAGAGTGACCAATCTCCTCTAAGTTGGATGTATTTGTATTTTTCGAGATTTTACAATCGGTTGACTTTATGTTTTTAGACTAATGTAAACCTAAACCTGTTATATTTGTATCCCTAGTTCTGTAATTTCACCTATCGAAAAATATGGATCATCCAGTGTGGTGACCAGTGTACGTTTTAAACAGTGTTACATTTTTATGGAAAAAGATAATTTTATAATTATTTCAAAAAAAGTGTCCAAGACAGTAATGATGTTCAAAAACACACATACCTACTTGGCAGACAACCTCTTAAAAACCAATGCTGATGAACCAACCTTCAAATATTGACACAACCGTTCATTTGTCTAGCCGAGTCTTGCTATTGTATTGAACCAAGGTGCATCATAAATCATAAACTCAATTAAGTGCTCTTCAATGTTTATGCAAGAAAACAACTGCATGCGAATTGAATACAGCACTTAGTATTAAATTCGTATACTACAGACAGAAAAATAGTAAATCACATCCAAAAGTGCACTCAAGAACGATATAATAAAAAGACAGAGATTTATGTACGCAATAAAACATCTCGCCTTTTGGAAATATTCGATTTGTTTCCTATTCGAATTTGACCAGCTTTCGACCAAAGCTACAAAGTTGCCAAATCGTACTTACATGGGAACACCAAAAAAATTGGCATAGCACCTACATACAGAAAGAAATCGTATCCGTTTTAGTTTGAATTTCTAGTATAAATTATGTTATCGCCACACCAAATTTCAGGCCAAAATAATTTGTCTTAGGCCAAACCACTTTACTGGTTTATTTTGTCAGAGTATAGGTATACTAACGCAAACAAAGCAATTACTCTACGACCAACCTGAATGTAGCGAATCCGGCCGAAGACGGCACTCGCCGGTCGCTTAGCTAGTTCAGCTCACGCGTGTTTAGCCACAATTCTTACCCAAATATTTTGGGTGCCTTATGATCGTCTCTTTGTGAAGAGCCCTAACTTGGTAATTTTGGCCTAGGACAAAAACTAGTTTCGCCTGATATCGGGTTTGGCTAGTAAGATATGCTTCGACATCCCAGATTAAGTTTTTTTGAATAACTAAGTGACTAACGAAGACAATAAAACATGGAAAAAACGGCAAGTGTTCATTTTTAATCAGTGACCCTTATCCTAGCTTAGTGGTTTCATAGCAATATTTTCCAATGACTGACTCCTACATTTATTTGGCGAAACGATCTTACCTTGTTTTTAATTATCATAAAAGCAAATACATTTATTCTACCTTAACTTAATATAATTTCAACAAGAAAATCAGCTTTAACACTCAGCTTATATAAACTTTTAATGGTCACGAGTTCGCGACTTGAAATTAGAAAAAAGAAGTCCCCAATATAGCTTGGGGACTTTGATTTTTTAATGTAAACTCAGAAGTTTTTACAAATCCTAAGTTTGGAACTTATTTCCATACTTCGATACAGATAAATCATTTATTATTTATTTCAGTTTAGTATGGATTTGATGATGATGTATTGATGGCAAAGGCTCTTTCACGTGGGGCTTCAACATAACTGGCAAAATGTAGGTGTAGGTTACATAATACCACTGCCTAATCCTTCAGGATTATAGGCGTGATGTTATTTTTCGTTCAGTAGAGTAATTTTAGAGATGTTTATAGCTAACGATCTTCAGCCACGAGAGCTCACATACTGTAAACTGCCAAGTCTTAAGGTTATGCTGCATTTTTTTAAATGTATTATTTCAATTTCCCTCGAGATGCGAAGTTTGGGTGTACTAGTTGGCACACCTCTGCCTAAGCCTTTCTTCGGGGATTACAAGCGTGATTTTATGTTATGTGTAATTTCTCTCCAAAACCAAAAGTTAAGACAAAATTCAGTGACTCATGAGCAGTCGAGACGCATGCACGTACACTTGGACCGCATCTTACTATCGCGTTGTTTTCATATGTTCATATGTACTATCGCAAAAGTGGCAATAGGTACATTTTTCAAACCAAATCCCGTGCACACGAAGACCACATCTATTTAACACCCTTACTGCTATTGGTCCGCAACTAAACGCGACCCTTTTTTTAAATACCTTTTGTTTAAAAAAAAATCTTGGTCTCTGTTAATGATCCCAGATGTTTGACCACCGTTTTTCGACCAATAGGAATAAAACAAAAAATGGGACAAAGGAATAGAAAGTTTTTAACTGTTTTAACGCTGGAAGTAAGGATAGTCCTTACGGGGGTCCGATACCGAATTAGTTGACTGTACGCTCCATTAAGTTCTTCCCCCCCCCCAAAGACATGTGCGTTCAAATCCGTGTTAGACATAATTGGTTTTTGTTTTATGTATAAACATTTTATTTTAATTTATTGTTTTAATGGATAAATAAGTTTAAGTTTGTATTTTCTTTTAAAATCTGTAGTATTGATTTTTTCAATAAAATGTTAATACTTCTTAATTTATTGGGTATAACGAATAACCTGCCTACACATCCTCAATGGAAAAAAAAACAAATCAAACTGTTACTTTAGTATAATTAATCACTTCGATAGGCCACCTAACGAAAACCCTGCGGACCCTGCTGAGTACTCGTACATGATGAGTGAAATATAATAATTGTACACACAAGCGAAAAATTACATTAAGTTATCCTCTGAGCTAGGAATATTAGGAGTTTTTTTTCATCCGAGAACAGCAAATATCAAGTGAGCCTACAAATCGATTGATTGCTAACAAATTGCTGATGAATCCTGTTGATTCAGAACCCTCTTTATTCTGCGTTTTAAATGAAAATCCCGTACTGATTGCCGGGTGTAATGCGGCCATATACGTTCTTCGTGCTGATGAAAATAACATTCACACTTTTTTTGAACATTTTATTTTTATTAGCCCGTTGATTGGTCTTGTCTTGTTTTTTCCAAACTCCTCTATTTTGTGTGATTCCTGGTCAATTGCAACCCGCCAAAAAATAACAGATCGTTCGAACCTATGATATTTTCTATTATTCTTTACGATTATTCAGAAGCCGACACCTAGTCCCACTCTGCTAACGCAAAACACGTGTAACTTCTCATTTCTTAAATTACACTTGAATAAAATAACAAACCGAAAATAAGCCAACTTCGCGCTAAGCGATAATTATTCCTCAAAGGACAATTGTTACAAACAAAATAATATTTTTATTCGGCTTTGTTGGTCCTTTGGCAGCGTTTACAATAGTGGTACTTATACTACCTATGTATCATTGTCGCATATTTTATAGGTAGGTCATAAAAATTGACGACTCATGATCAGTTCCCAAAAAGTGGAATTATCCTCACTAAGCGTCTCCTACAATAATGCGCGAGCACCCAATTTTAGACTAAAAGGCATTACTGCATCCAAAAAGTGCACGAGAATTTTTCCGCTTAGTGGAAACGAAGCCAAAGGCAATCATGACTGACTTGTTGATATAATGGTCACAAGCGCGAATGCTCAGCATGAAATCCTGGTTTGATTTTCAGGTCGAGCAAAGTATTATTGGGTTTTTTCCCTCTGGTTTTGTTCCCAGTTGGTGGACATTTGCTCGCCCCCCATTACATGGTGCTCAAACAAAACTGGAGAATGTGGCTGTATTATTAGGTACACCTTTATTCCTGAAGGGATAGGCAAAGGTAATAGGCATAGGCAAGGGACCTTCGAACCTGGACCTGGGAAGGTCGGTGCAGTTTTGTATTCAGTTGTATTTTCGGAATTTTGGGAATTACATAGTTTATGTCCTGTAACAAAATTTTACACAGGTTTCTCGGATAAAATTTCTAGACCTAACTAGATCTTAAGAATGTTTTGGATGTAACAAGTTTGTTCGTCCTTAAAGTTTATTACAATGGACACAGTAAGGCGTAGCTAGACAATATTATTAGTGTTGTTAGGTAGATTTTGTGTATTCTGAATCCTCTTCAAGTAGATTTGATTTGAACCAAAATTCTGTTACTATTATTTTGAAGAGGGTTATAGCTTTGGAATAAACACAGCTTTCAGTAAGTGCAAATGTATGAAATAAAAATGTTAACGATCCCTAATCAAAGCTTTTTTCACGAATGTTGTTTGTTTTTCATGTCAAAGGTTATTCATTAATTGATCATGTAGAGTCAAAAACATGATAAAAGCACTCTGTTTAAAGGTAGGCTGTACTAAATTCATTTGACAAACTCAAATCACCAATTAAAAATTCATAACAAATTATTATAAACAAATATTGGCTCTGAATTTTGCATAATCACTACCCGTATAATCCCGGCACTCAATGATATTATTAATTAATTCATCATAATATTCAATGAACGGGCTTTGGATATCAAATGAGCCAGTGGCACTTTGCTATCGAGGTTAAAATAACATCAAAGATATTTATTACTGAGTCAAATGGTATCATGTCATCTGCCTAGCTTTTTCCAACTATGCTGGGGTCGGCTTCCAGTCTTACCAGATGCAGCTGAATACCAATATTTTACATGGCGCGACGGCCTATCCGACCTCCACAACCCAGTTAGTACTTGGTAATACGATACCCCTTGGTAAGACTGGTTGTCAGACTTTTGGGTCACATCAGTAAAGACTATCAAATAACTACAAATGACAGCCGGGACCAAAGGCTAAATGTGCATGCCGAGACACGTAGAAAATTCAGTATGTACTCGGTGTGTCATTTTTGGTGTACAATAACGTTTTATTCTATTCTATGTAAGGGGTGGCCACCCTTCCACGGATCAACGTAGGCAAGCGCGGCTTAACCTGAAGATCGACCCGAGCGGCTGTTATTATTTAGCCACGAGCATTCTAATCTTTCTTCTTCTTCCTTTCTTTCTTTTTTTTTAAACTTTGCCCCTCACTAGGAATTTATCCTGTATCGTGCGTTTACAAACATTTACACTCACATACACAAACAGCCAGACCTGGAACAACTATCTGTAGGCCTAACAAATATTTGTTCCGTGCGGGGATCGAACCCACGACACGCAGCGCAGCAGTCAATCGCTGAGCCAATGCGCCAACCGTGCCGTCACATTTATATTCGTTATATTAGTATTGAATTAATTTAACATAATTTAATTTATGGCTCTGTATGGTGTCGGACGTAAACAATAGCACCATCCCATATCTTCCCGTGGGTGTCGTAAGAGGCGACTAAGGGACTTGCCAGAGAATGGGCAGCAGCGTTCTCTGTGCTTTTGTGACAACCGTACTGCTATCGCCAACCCGCCTGCCAAGCGTGGCGATTATGGCAAAACCCCCCATGTTATGTCAATATGGCGAGTCTTGGGGGAGGCCTGTGTCCGGCAGTGGACGTCTTTCGGCTGATATGATGATGATGAATGTAATTTAACTGAAAACTATGACTGTAAACGCTTTTGTAATGATCGACTGGGTATTGCTATGCTAAAAAGACACAGTATGTTGCTAGTATTGGTATTCTACAAACTATGCGTATCCTTTAATTTTGTCCGAATCCGGGAAATTGCCAGTCTACTGCTGGACCATATCCCTTCGCCTTCAAACCATCATCATCAGCTCAGCGTTTTCCAAACTATGATCAGCTTCCAGTCTACCCGGATACAGGTATAAATAAATAATAAATATCAGTATTTTACATGGAGCGACTTCCTATGAGAAAACCACGACACAGTTTCTGGGCACGATACCTCTTGCTAAGACTGTTCTTTCAGACATTCGGGTTTCTGAGGACTCCTCACGACGGGTACCTAAAGATATGACAGAAGATAGGCAAAGATCTGCAAATGACAGTCAACGACTAAACGTGCTTTTGAGGCACGGAGGTACCCGTGTAGCTGTTATTACTTAGACAGAAGCCCCTCGCCCTTAAACCACGAGGACCAAAAAATCCTATCTATCTTCATCATCATCATTCATCATTTCAGCCGAATGACGTCCACTGCTGGACATAGGCCTCCCCCAACGCCACATTGACATACGGGGGGTTTTGCCATAATCGCCACGCTTGGCAGGCGGGTTGGCGATCGCAGTACGGTTGTTACAAAAGCACAGAGAACGCTGCTGCCCATTCTCTGGCAAGTCGCCTCTTACGACACCCACGGGGAGATATGGGATGGTGGTATTCTTTACGTCCGACACCATACAGAATATCTATCTATCTATCTTATTATACAGCAACTCATAAGATGTCTTCCCACTCAGATTACTCCTATCTGTTCTATTTATTGTAAACACCGTTGTATTCACTGCTTCAGCACAAAGCCCTTTCCCTAAACCTGACTGAAGCATCATTGTTCTCGCAGATTCAACTACAGTACGCATCTCGCGCTCAATTCTACTATTTCGCTGAGGAGTATAACTAACTTATACCTTTTTTCTTAAATAAATTCTCTACTGCTCTATTCACAAACTCTGTTCCATTATCTCACCGAAATCTTTTTAGTTTTATGTCATAAAACTATGCTTCTTCTTTAAAAGATCTGTCTTATTGCTTAAAAGCCAATAATCTTAGAAAAGTTTTGTTTACCATACACTAAACAGCACGACTCCCTTGCGACTACCTGTCAGTACCTGTCTTTCAAATAGAATGGTGTTAGGTGTTTTGCATTGAGAATTTGAGATTTAATACCGTCGTTTTCGGGCGTGTAAAGCCTCTGGCTGCCCCTTGGGGAATAATAGACATTTGATATTTACAGGCAGTAAATCAACTGGGTAGCAAGAGCAACTATTTTTGGGTTGTTTGTCTCATGCGCCAGTGGATGTGACAAAAGAATTTATGGCCCAAGTTTAGTAAATTGAGGGCTCAGTTTCACGACTGATTTTCTATAAAAAATTGGTAATTAAGTTGACGATAGCGTTTCGTTGTTTTCATAGAGCTTTACACAAAATTATTTTTTTGTATAACTTTCAAATGATTCATGTAACTTTGGTTTGAGATCAATCAAATCCCCTAAAAGTTTGCAGAAACGATTCTAAACTGTCACGTCGACCAAATAGAACATCACAATGCTTTCAAATAAAATAAATATTCAGTATTTAAGTTGCCTTAAGTCTTGAAAGAGAAGTCAAGGTCCCAATAAGACAAAAACTGTATTTGACTTCAAGCATGTAGTAAGCATGCATGGAAATTATTATGTGGACATAATATGTGTGAGAAAAAAATTTGCTAGTCCTTCCGCAAGATATAATTTATCCTTACCAAATTTTATTACGATCCGATCAGTTTTAGTCGTGAAAAATAACAAACAAACAGAGTCACTTTGCCATTTATAATATTAAGTATGGATCGTAATTTAAAACTATGTTAAAAAATAAACTACGTGAAAGCGCTCACACATAAGTATAAGCTCCAATGAGGTAGGCTAACGTTTGTTCGTTCCGTAAACAGGACGGGTCCATCAAATTAGTTAGCAATCACGGCATGATGGCTGCGGGTGGCATGTATGCACAGTTAATAAGGTAACCATATGGGTAGCCACTCCTTACTATAACGTCGGTTCATTGCTTTTGAGTTTGATAGATCGGGATAAATCTACCCTAATATTATAACATAAGGAATGGGGGAAGCCTTTGCCCAGGAGTGGGTTTTCGTGGGATAATTACCGACCTTAAAGTGAGCGAAAACGGGGGCAAGACTTATATAGGAAACTAAAATCTTAGTGTAGCACCATAGTACGTTAAATCAATACTGCCTGAGATGCTGGAATCAAACCCAGTTTTATAATCTTATAATGTGGCGTTCCAAAAGTAAGTAATGAGATTATTTTGCGGTACATTGGTATTTTTATTTAAAAGCACTGTGAGTAGAGAAAGGTAGCAACGCCAGCATTAATCAATTTTGATATAAATTGAAGGGCACAGACGTCTAGCTGGGACCGTGGTGTTGTTGTTAGGGAAATCGAATACATTAAGATGTTGCGTGTACATAAAATATCTTAAAAGTCGTCTGAGACAGCAATTTTTACACACAAAGGGATCGAACAAAATCAAACGCAAAGGAAACTACTCCGGTGAAATGTCCGCGGTAGCCACCCCGCTCACATGCCCGCGCGCACTCGGAAGTTTTTGCCGCGCAAGCCCCCCCCCCCCCCCCCCCCCCGCCACATCCCATTTAAAGCTTATTTTATCGTAAACTACTGCAGCTATAACAAAATAAAAAATACATGTGCATAGCTGAATCGATGAAATATACAGAATCTAACTACGTTAAAACTAATTACGACCTCTAGATGTAAGTATTTTTTAAAAAAAAATGTGAACTTGAGAATATGCGTTGAATTTCAGTTTCTCCAACAAGAATGTCAAGTTTTTCCAATAAGAAATGTAGTTCGTATCAATAAAACCTATTTATAATGAAACTAGACTATATAAGCTTTGTTTTAATACCCATATGTCCTTACTTTGGCACTTTCTTAGTAGCCAAATTAACCAAACCAATCAACCCCTGCTCTGGTCGATTCTATACCTACTGATTTTGTCGTGTTTTCGTAAAAAAATCACAAAGATTTCGTTTTGTTTTTTCACTGTTTTATATTGCGAAGACACTAATTATAACTTAATTGAACTAATTTTCATAATACGAGCACTTTTTTAACTATTTTTGCAATAATTTCTAAAAAATAATGATCGAGGCCCATAATTACGCCTGGGACGTTTGACTTAACTGAAAAATTTTTAGGCGTATTTGGAGGCCCGAACGTGATATTCTTAGATATTCGTAAAGTTTGATTAATGAAGTTTATTTTGATATATAACACTTTACACATTGGGTTATAAATAAAATAGTATTCACGTTTTAAAACCAGGGAACTTATATCACAACAACTCAATACGGTGAAATTTGACACCTGACGTTTAAAACTTTATTGACATTTAATTTTGTACGGCTGAGATTCTCGTTCTTTTTGCATTCGACGCGGAATTTATTAAAGATAATATTAAATATATAATATATTAATAATATAGGGCAAAACCATAGATACAGCAACACATGAAACATTTGTAAGTGCGTTTTTTCGGAACTAATTTTTTGGGCTACTATTGTTGCGTGGACATTTGACTGTATTTTGTTTTGGGCTACCATAGTAGCGTGGACATTTTAACGGACCAATCGGATGTCAAAATACCAGTTACATGAACGAATGTCATTGTAAAAATATAGTAGGCGTGTTTTTTTAAGGTTGAATGTCAAGTAAATACCATAGTAACTTACAAGTATCAATAGCGGCGTATAGAAGCGCTCTTACTTACTCCCCCACGGCGCGTGACATCGCGAGGCGTGCCGTGCTGTTGTATACGAGCGGTCATACCACATTTTCTCCTTTCTTCAGTGCGTTTGTTCAAGCTAGGGCGTTGTGATTTTACTACACTCCGTGGGAAGCTAGCTTTATAGGTCCAAACACAAAACTGCGAATTATTCGCATTACAGAAAACAGCGACGCGAACTACAGCGATGCGATTTCGTGCGGCAGGATGTTTTTCTTCCTTGGTTCGGGTGCCCGATGCGAATTAAGTCACAATTTCTGTCGAAACGTCGTGCGGCTTCACACATCACAGTTTTGGGTTTGTAGCCTACAGTGTTACCTTTGGAGCGTCAGTGTCAAGATTGATGAAGAGCAGGCGCGCGAGCCGCTGCAGCACCAGCTCTCGCAGCACCGCCGGCACCGGCTGCCCTCTCACTCCTCTACGAGCAACACCACACGTTCACACAACAATATGTACAGACGCCAAGCACATGAAGCTACCCGAAACTGACAAATTTTCCTAATCATTCTTGAACCTAATTCTTAAGAGTTAAAGTTGAAAATCTATTAAAGAAATTTGACACATGGTTGTAACTTGATGCCCCGGCGTCAGTACGACAATGTGTAGTCATATTTTAAGGTGTGGTATGGATCATTATTCTCTATAGGACGTTGGTCCTATAGAGAATAATTTGCGAACGATAATTAACGTAATCGCGACCCCACCTTTTTAATACACGCTGTTTAAAAAGTACAAAAATATATCAATAATCACATCATGTGACAAAATAAGCCATAGAAATTGACTGTCATACTTTTATGAGTGGAGGAGGTACAGTCCTATAAAACTCAGTGCTCTCAAAGTGCCACAATATCTACATTAAAACTCGCGCGGGTGCACGTAGCGTTTAAAATATCATAGAACACACCACACGCGCCCGCGCGTCTTACCGCTGCTGTATTTTTCAGTACAGAAACGCGAGCGTGCACCCGCGCGAATTTGAGCAGGCGTATCTTAAACAATTTGTGGTAATCAAATAATAAAGTATCGAACTACGACTCGGTTATAGAACCGAGATGAAAAACTGAGGGCAGTACTATTAAGGGTAGGTATGTACAGCACACCACTAGAAATAAAACTCATTAAGAGTCCTTCCACTCGCTGTAAAAACATTCGTTGGGCAAAATAAATCCCACGCAGAGAAAAAAAACAAACATGTCTAACCATATCCCTCCATTTCACAGTTAAATATTTATTCTGAAAGAATCAAAAATCAATTTTTACTCGATACTAAACATATTTTCAGCTTTCAACATCGCCTTTATTTGCATACCTAATTTGCGGGTTGAAAACGGGATTTAATTAATTCGATTCAATTTGTTCAATCTCCTATACAAACGAATATTTTTCCATCATAAAATTGATAATATTGTGTGCTTTAAAAACGAGCAGTTTATTTTGTATCGTTTATTGAATTGTATGGCCGTACCAGGTATCAGGATAATTACTAGTAAGTTAAGTGGCGCCGGTCACTGAAAAGTTTTGTGTAATTGGTTATGGACATGTGATGCGGAGGAATGAGGAAATTGTTGGGTATGAATGTAGTTGGGTATAAGAGTAGAGGAAAACCAAAGAAATGATGGAAGGACTGTGTAAAGGAAGATATGGCTACAAAAGAGTTGACGGCTGAGATGACGAGTAATAAGGAAGTATGGAAGAAGAAGACACTTGCTTTACTGCATTGCTGCGCCGACCCCAAATAAATTGGGATAAGGACAGGAGAATGATGATGATGATACTAATTAATTAAGTGTTAAAATAATTGATACTGTAAGTATGGTAATAAAACTCGCCTGTAAGATATGTTGAGCGTGACGACTGAAAGGGATGCAGAAAACGATACTAAGCAAGTGCTTACTCCATAATATAAACCTGAAAAGAAAGCAGCTGTTAGTTTAAAAAGTTCAATTACCTCCAACTACACACTAGATTTTTATATTTCTGTTAATACTAATTTTATAAATTTGCATTTTTTTAAAATTTGACGTGATAAAATTATTTGACATTTATTCTAGAAGATAGTCATAAAACAAATCCAACAGGTTTTATTTTTTAGAAAAAATGAAATTTGTAAACTACTGTAAATTACTTAAGAATTTTTTACAGCAAAGGTTTGAAAATAAACAAAACAGAAAGTTATTATTATAGAGCAATTCAACGTACTCAATCGTAAGTTTACGGTACAAAGAGAACGTTCAGTTATATTTTATTTGTATTACATTATATCTCAGTAAAGGTTTTCTCGATACAAAATAAGAGAAAACCTTTCAGGATGATATTATGTTTTGCTCACGCTAGACATTCCCTTGTCAAAACGAATAATAGGACGAAGCGAGACTACCCTTATTAGATGGTAGGTAGAGGTACTTATCAAGGAAATTACGCACTAGATACTAAGCAAATAAAGGATTTCATAAATAAAACAACGGAGAATGTATCAGGTATTGTTAATCAGATTCTGAATCAGTGTCGATGTTATATCATATTTGTGGTTTACTCTTTTGAAGCCCGAGGCAAACAAAAATTACTTTCAAAGCCTTTTGTATTTTGTCAAAGATTTCCGACGGTATTAATGTCAGTTTTCCAAACAAGACTTTTAAAAAACCGTCGGACTCGCGCACGAAGGTTTCCGTAAATTTATTTATAAAAACGAGCAGAACATTTTTTGTATAGGAGTCCCCTTAAATATTTATTTTATCCTGTTTTTAGTATTTGATGTTATAGCGGCAACAGAAATAAATTATCTATAGAAATTTCAACTGGCTAACTATAACGGTTCATCCTGGTGACAGACGAACGGACAGCGAAGTTTCAGTAATAGGGTCCCGTTTGTCCCTTTGGGTACGGAACCCCAAAAAGGCGGAGGTTAAGTATTCGGCCAGCATCTTTTTTTTTTTTTTCATGTAGGTATACCACCGATTTCACTGCGATTACTTACTGCTCCGATTTATGTCTTCTTTTTTCATTTGGTTGAGGAAACTCGCGCGGTGGTCCCATATATTTTTTATTTACTTTGCTTGGATAATTTATGAGATATCACAGTCTTTCGAAAGTAAAATTATTTTCACCATTTTAATGATTCTATTTCATCATCGTTATTCACATTTTTAAACCCTCTGATTATTTCAAGGTTTCCCGTTAAGTTTCAGACTCAACCAGAGACCTTAAAAGTAACACTAAGGTACCCTAAATATCTGGTCACAGTTAAACAAAGGTAAAAATATCAATTCAGAAACTAGCCAACTTACCTAGAAACAAACACTAACTAAACATAAGTTAGAAAACAGTAATAACTTACTAATAAGAGGTGTCTTCTCCGTAGGCGGCAATGTGTCCCTGATGGTCATCAAAAAGACGGTCATAGAGAGAAGTGCACTTATGCCCAGGGTCACCTTTTCACCTGACTCCGACGGCACGTAGAACACTAGAAGAGCTGGTGGACAAATATAATTCACAAGGTTCTATTAAAACACTGTTTATAAGTAAACTTACACTGTGACTTAAGGGATTTCTTCCTATATTTCGACGGTGTTGCAAGCGGAATATCGGGACAATACAATACACACAATACAACACATCATCATTCATTCATCATTTCAGTCGAAAGACGTCCACTGCTGGGCATTGGCCTCTCCCAAATGTCGCCACATTGACATAACGAGAGGTTTTGCCATAATGGCCACGCTTGGCAGGTGGGTTGAAGATCGCAGTAAGGTTGTTACAAAAGCCGATACGACGATGCCGCCCATTCTCTGGCAAGTCCCTTAGTCGCCTCTTACGACACCCACGGGAAAATATGGGATGGTGCTGCTTTACGTCCGACACCATACAGAACTCCGACACCATACAGAACAATACAACACACACAATAATTAACAATAATTAAACAATACAATAATTAATAATCAAGGAAGCTATCTCGTAAGTGTAGCTTAATTTTTATTTAGTTCACACGACTTTTTTTTAAGGTAATCGTCAAATGACCCCTCCTGCTCTGGGCGGAGTGGAAGGGAGTGTCAGACTTGTACTGACTAAAACCCATCCATGTTCCTTCTTAGCCCTTTGTGTTCCAGGGCCACGGTATCTCTTTTGAACAGTCCCGCAACCCTGGCAGGCTAGTTCACACATACATATTCAAATAGCCGTCATTGCTCACTACCTAAATCGGTTTCATTTGATCATCAATTCGGTCTTCCAGTCACCATATTTTATTTAGTAAATAATGCGAAATATGACGTCAGTAAATACGATTATCACAGGTATAAGCAAGTCTTTGTGTTTGTTTATCGTATTATTCTACTTGAGCATTTGTTTGATAATCACGAATATTCCTGTTCTCGCTCGGCACATTACGTAAATGTACGTATAATAAGGTAATAAGAGCTTGTTGGTAAAGTCGAAACTTCTTTGAATTTCTCGGCAATCAGTGGTTTGTCGTAATAAAATATGTAATGAAGCCAATCCACATGAAGTCGCTTGTTGTGAACGATGTCACGGAGCTAAATCACGGCTCGATTCACCCTCAAAAGGTTTAAAAGTTCTTTGTATTTAATTCTAGTTTCACAGAAACCTTAGAGCTCGTAAAAGATTTTTGAGTCCATAATCAAATAAACAGTTTTTACTTTACATTTAATGGAAAATAGATTAAAACTGTCATCCTCAGGAGACTCAGACGAGTTTGAAATTTTTTTTCTCTGATATTAAATCATTTGATGTTTCTACAAATAAGCTATTTACACAATTAACTAAATATGAAAGAATAACTAAACATAATATATGTGTGTACCGAAAATAACTCGCACGGAATACAATATCGCGATATCATTTATGAATTAAGTTACACACCTAATTAACAGTACTAATGTTTTCTAATTAGAACCGACATTATCTAATTGTTTACGTAAGGTATCCATCCATATTACGTTTATTATTCATGATAAGTAATATCATAATTTTGAGTTCAGCCACACAATTAGCGGCGCGAACAAAACAATTACCAGTCGCCCTTGTACGATTTCGGAAGCTTTATACAAAGGGGTTATGATATTATTCTATCTTTCTAATTGTAAAGATACGAACATACTCATCTTCGTATAAATCAGTTCAAAATACACTGATTGGAGAAATTACCTACAAAATTAGTTATCAAAAGGTACAACCTCCCCAATTTACATGTTTCGAATGAACTGCTGAAAAACGTTGCAAATGTCAAATCATCATCATCATCATTTCAGCCCAAAAGACGTCCACTGCTGGACATAGGCCTCCCCCAAGTGTCTCCAAATTGACATTTTGGGGGGGTTTTGCCATAATCGCCACGCTTGGCAGGCAGGTTGGCGATCGCAGTACGGTTGTTACAAAAGCACAGAGAACGCTGCTGCCCATTCTCCGGAAAATCCCTTAGTCGCCTCTTACGACACCCACGGGAAGAAATGGGATGGTGCTATTAACGTCCGACACCATACGGAGTGTCAAATAAGTAATTTATAACTCTACTTACCAATTCCGTTGATAAGAAGGCAGGGAAGGATTAGATTGAACACGTAGAACATGGGTCTTCTTCTTAACTTGATGATGTATGTGATGTCAGGGTAGGGCTCCACGCAACACGAGTAGTACTGATCATGTCGAATGGCTTCGAAGCTCACCAAGTCAAACTCGCCGTTCGTTTGGTAATTCGTTGTGTCTCCTTCGTCAAACTGTTTCTTTAGATCCAGCTAAAGAAAAATAAATAAAAAAATGAATGAAACAATGTTTAATAAATAAAACGTGATACAGGCGACAGTAAGTCATCTTCGATAAAAGAGAAATACGTACTGATTCGCAGAAGAAAAGACGGATATTGTGTAAAGAGGATAAGGCCAGAAAAGAGCAGGATACTGAGATGACGACTGATAAAGAAGTAGTCCTCAAAAAAGCAACATAAGAGGACTCAAATAAATTAGTTTAGGGCAAGAGGCTGATGAACTACAAGGAAACCCGTGGAGGCTCCACGAGTTTCCTTGTAGTTACAGTACAGCTGAAGGAATGTTATCCTAATTGTTACCAGCAAAAGATAAAAGGTACTCTGTTTTGAACTTTACCCACACAACCAAGTGGGGTACCTCTTAAAAGCCTCTTGGGTAAGAATGTTGAAGTTAAATTAAAGGTAATTGCGGCCAAATTATTCAAAGGAGTAAACTTCACAACTCTGAAAGTAGCGAAACCTTAAATATGTACCAATCCCGTCTTCGGGAATGTTAGATCGTAGATATAAGACGAAAGCCGATTTGAAAGGAGATAGCATCCTAATTTAAAAGTCAAATAACACCGACCCGAGAGACATCAAATTTTAAAGCGATAGGTTTTACAGACAGGAGCCTGAAAACTTTTTCAGCAGAATATTTCGGTATGAAATTGACCGCGGTTCTCGTTTTAAATCATTAATTCAAAATTCTTGGGGTTTGTTGTGCAAATATTTTACTATAGGCTGTGAATTTTCGGAGCACCTAAAGTAAAGGTTTCTAAAATTAAAGGAGGTAATAAATCCGCTGGTTTATTTCGGTCCGCTTGTCAAACCAGAAATTTTTATAACTGTCTTTTGAGTCTGTTTACATAAGGCTCCTAATATTACGCTCATAAAATACGTAATTGTTTTTAGAATTGGATGGGATTTTGATTGTTTTATCGGCATGGGTAGGAAGAACAATTTCGGGTAAAGAACTTTAGGTGAGCCAATATGGATTGGCTCACCTAAAGTTCTTTACCCGAAATTGTTCTTCCTAACGATTTGTAATCCGAATGATCATTCTTTCTAAAATTTTTCATCCTAAAGTTTTCATTCATGCTATTTGTAGTGCTACCGGCGATGCTCATAACACTCATGTTTCCGAAAATTGTAATCAATAATATCATTAATGTAAATAATTTAAACTCCTACTGTTTTTTATCATAACGCTTTTATCCCTAAACATAATTGCCATAATATTTTCACTGATACTCAGATAGAAACATTTACCAAGTGTAATAAAAATATATGTGGGTAGAAGATGATATTTATAGTTTTAATTTGGGTGGGGATTAGGTCAGAGTGTCGTCTTGGGGGCACTATGAAAAAAATACTTAGAAAAATTTTGCGACCAATTTCGAGGTAGCTAGCCTAGTTGGTCACAGTTCTAACCTAACCTAACCCATGGACATTTTTCCAGGTACATACCGCAATAAATAAAAAAGTAAAAGTTACGCAAAATCAATGTATATAATACTGATTATTGTGAATAAAAAGAAATCTAAACAAAAGGATATGACTTTGAATAATAGTGTAAAAGATGGTTATGTTGAGAAAATATAGGAAAACAAATAAAAGTATAGTAGATGTTTATTGCTACTGACATTATGAAGTCGAATGCTTCGGAATTATGAACATTAGAGACAGAGTAGTTAGGAATTGCGATTGTTAGGATGAAAAATGTTAGGAAGAACATTTTCGGATTTCCAATTATCGGAGTTGAAAATTTAGGTGAACTTTGGCGCACCCTATCGGCATAGATACAATCAAACGAGCCAATAGACAGGTCCCCAATATTCGGGAATTATGTTACGTTAAAACCATCACCCGTTTTATCCCTAGCAGATTTATAAGATACTTTCAGTTAACATTTCTCACCAATTTGCCTTTGTTTCGTCACTCATTCTTAAAAAGATCAGATTAGACGTAATCTGAGACCCAAGGCCAAGATCAGTCTTATTCAATAACGCTAATACGTTTTACTGTTCGCATTCCCAAACTTGTGCGTAATAATTCATTTGGGCTTTCATAAAACGCTTGTAATGCTGGCATGTCAAATAAAATTCTTAGGGATCGTACCTTTTGCCATCTAAATTGAAGTATGTGAATATCTACACATATGTCACAAAGTACATTCTCTGCAGATGCCAACGCAGGGGTCGTGGATCATTAAAACGAATTATTAAGCGTGGAACTGAGTTCCTACCTACTCGGAAAAGTATCAAGAGGCCTATCAACTGCTGAACTCAAATGTAATAAGATTCTGT
Source organism: Cerastis rubricosa (assembly GCA_949152445.1). Classification (NCBI taxonomy): domain Eukaryota; kingdom Metazoa; phylum Arthropoda; class Insecta; order Lepidoptera; family Noctuidae; genus Cerastis; species Cerastis rubricosa. The sequence continues at coordinate 10,549,771 of OX424525.1, read as the reverse complement.
GAAATCACATATCAAGTTGTATTTTTAACAGGCTTTCAATTTGGCAGAAAATTCCATGATTAATGCGAAATAATAATAGGTTTAATTAATTTTTATTACATCGAAAGTTAAAAAAGTCATGTAACTTCTATACAAAATTTCAATATATTTCATTTCGAAAAGTTACATTAAATCTTTCATATAACTTTTATCAAATCATTTCTTCAATACTGACAACATTTCAAGTTAGCTATTTGATTCTTTTTATCAAAATATTTCTTAAAAAGACAGTGTAATCTAATCACACATAAATATTTAAAATAATTAAATGTTAAACATACTAACATTACTCTCATTCACAGCTGTTATTCTTGCTTTGCTAGTGAGCAACTAATAAAACAGCATAATTACTGCGTAGTGTGTGTGTAAAACACAGATTCATCTTTTGTGATTCTGAATACCCAATGAAAAATTTAGTGATATACGGGTAACGCGAGCTATTGTGCTCCAAAGGACTTTCTCTGCCGCGCCGGAGGGTATTCACATTTTAAATACAATGACATTCTTTCCCATTTTTTCGCGATAAACGCCCGCCATATAAGACTTTTTTGTATTCATACAAAAGAGTCGTGAATTTGGTGACGTTGGCGTAAATTACAGGATTGCGATCTTGATTTCCAATCTGTTTTCGCGTTTACGAAATGTGCCGTTTCCAGTCGTAAATTAAAATGCGGACCTACTTCTGTTGTGATTGGGTTCTCTTGTGGATTTCTTGTTTAATATCTGTCGGGGACAATTTTTTTGTAAAAAAAAGTTCTCATCATTATAAGTACCAATTCTTATACTTAGTCAATGTAAGTAATACCCACGATCTTTTAATAATATTAGTAGCTGGGCGACCGAGCTCTGCTCGGGTGAAATACATAAAACGAATTTTCCAAAGTATAAGTCCTATAAAGTAGCTAGATCGCTTTGTCGCCCCCGTAACCTGCACCCCTATATTGCAACTTTCATGGAAATCCTTAAAGCCGTTTTTGAGAACGTGATACAAATATTGCTCATTTCATTTGTATTGGATTACAACTAATATAATTTTCACAAAAGAAATTAGCTTAAACCTATTACTAATATTTTACATATCTATCAAAACACGTTTGAATAAATCCACAAACGTAATGAAATTAGCTATTTCAGTCAGTGAGATATTACAAACGACTACCAAATTCTTTTTGAAATACAGTGTGTACAGTAAATAAAGAATGATGAATACATAATAAATGGTGTTACTCTCCGTTACTGTTGTAAGAAGTTACAGAGAGGCTGTGGATTCAGATGACGACATTCCGGAAGTGACCGGGGTAGACCTGAGAGCGGCGGTAGGCAGGCTTAAAGCCAAAAATACCGCCCCGGGACCCGATGGCTTGCCTGGCAAAGCCTGGGTCCTGGCCTCGGAGGCTCTCGGGCCCCGACTGGAAGGGCTCTTAAGCGCATGCTTGGAGAGAGGCCAGTTCCCGCTTCGTTGGAAGACGGGGAAGCTGGTCCTCATTCGGAAGCCGGGGCGCCCTGCGGACTCTCCGTCCGCATACCGGCCCATTGTGTTGCTCGACGAGGTGGGCAAGCTCTTTGAAAGAGTCATTGCCAACCGCCTCGCCGGGCACCTTGTGGGGATGGGGCCGGATCTGGCGGAACACCAGTTTGGTTTCCGCAGAGGGCGCTCGACGGTGGACGCCATCATGCGCGTGAGGGCTCTCACGACGGGGGATGCGGTGTCCAGGGGTGGGGTTGTCTTGGCGGTGTCTCTTGACATCGCCAACGCCTTCAACACCATGCCCTGGAGCTGCATTAGGGAGGCACTCCGGTATCACCGGGTGCCGACCTACCTTCGTCGTGTGGTCGGGGACTACCTGACGGACAGGGCCGTCATCTACCCCGGTCGCACCGGAGAATGGAACCGGCGAGAGGTGTCGTGCGGTGTCCCACAGGGATCGGTTCTGGGGCCGCCCTTGTGGAACATCGGCTACGACTGGGTGCTGCGCGCCGACCTCCCTAGCGGTGTCAGTGTAGTCTGCTACGCTGACGACACGCTGGTGCTGGCACAAGGGAGGTCGCACGAGGCGGCGGCCGAACTTATGACACGCGGGGTTGCGATAGTCGTGGAGAGAATCCGGCAACTGGGTCTCGAGGTGGCACTGCACAAATCCGAGGCCATGTGCTTTCATGGGCCTCGGAATGCGCCACCGTCGGGATCCATACTGACGGTAGGAGGGGTTCCCATCGGCGTCGAGTCGACGCTGAGGTACCTAGGGCTTGTCCTCGACAGCCGGTGGAACTTCGTGGAGCATTTCCGACGTTTGGCCCCCAAACTGGAACGGGCAGGGGCTGCGTTCAAGCGGCTCTTGCCCAACCTGGGGGGTCCAAACGCCTCCTGCCGCAGGCTCTACGCGGGGGTCGTGCGGTCCATGGCCCTTTACGGGGCCCCGGTGTGGGCGCGTTCTCTGAGGCGGCGAGCCGCCCATTACCTGAACGCGCCCCAGAAGGTGGTAGCCGTAAGGCTGATCCGGGGGTACCGCACGATCTCCGGCGAGGCGGCGAGCCTCTTGGCCGGATTGCCGCCATGGGATCTGGAGGCGATAGTCCTCGCGTGCCTGCACGAATGGCGCGCGGAGGCACTACGCCGGGGGGAAACTCCGCTGCCGCGGCAAATTGTCGCTCAGCGGACAGACCTCCGGCGCGATCTCATGGCGACATGGAGGGAGCGACTGTCGCAACCCCGTGCAGGGCACGCCACAATAGTGGCGATAAGTCCCCTCTTTGAGGAGTGGCTGGAGAGGCGCCACGGCGCCCTCACCTTCCGCCTGACGCAGGTCCTCACCGGACACGGTTGTTTCGGGAGGTTCCTGCACCGAATCGGGCGGGAGGAAACGCCCGGGTGTCACCACTGCGAGGATCGACCGGAGGACACGGTGGAGCACACTGTGGAGCTATGCCCCGCTTGGGCTGAGCACCGCCGTGTCCTCGTAGCGGCGATTGGCGGCGGCGACCTCTCGCGTCCGGCCCTGGTTCAATCCATGGTCCGGAGCGAGAGGGAATGGGAAGCCGTCGCCTCCTTCTGCGAAGCAGTCATGCTAGCGAAGGAGGTGGCGGAACGTGAGAGGGAGAGAACCTCACGTCCCAGCCGCCGCGGGAGACGCCCCGGGCGTCGGGGGGCAACCAGTGGCCCCCGGCCACCGTAGGCGCGGGCCTGTGGACGGTGAGTAATGGGCTAGCCCACCGTCCGTCCGTCTTATGACGACAGACCGTGCCGACGGCGCGTTCGTGTTCCACGCGCGCCTCAAGGAGATGTCAGCAAATCGGAAGGGGTCCGAGAGGGCCGATGCCTGCCAGGGCTGCGGGTTGTTCGAAAGAGATACCGTGCCCCTGGAACGCAAAGGGCTAAGAAGGAACATGGATGGGTTTTAGTCAGTACAAGTCTGACACACCCTTCCGCTCCGCCCAGAGTGGAAGAAGTCATTTGATGATTTCCCATCCGAAAAAAAAAAAAAAAAAAAAAAAAAAAGGCTGTGGATTCAACTGTATCTTTGCATTTCAAATGAAGGTCTAATTTGGTCATTTAGAACTTGTGTGAGTTTTCGGTTTAGAATTATTTGTCGCAACAATCAGTTAGTACGAATCATTTGATGTATTCAGCAGTCTCTACTATCATCATCATCATTTTAGCCCAAAAGACGTCCACTGCTGGACATAGGCCTCCCCCAAGTGTCGCCAAATTGACATTTTGGGGGGTTTTGCCATAATCGCCACGCTTGGCAGGCGGGTTGGTGATCGCAGTACGGTTAAAAGCACAGATAACGCTGCTGCCCATCCTCTGGCAAGTCCCTTAGTCGCCTTTTACGACACCCACGGGAAGATATGGGATGGTGCTATTCTTTACGTCCGACACCATACAGATTCTCTACGTCTCTACTATAACATAAAGCAACTAGTAACTGCCCGCGACTTCGTACGCGTGGAAATTTAAATGTGCTTTCAGGGATAATTTATACATATAAACCTCTTGACTCATTCTGTCTATTGATGAAAACTGCATCAAAATTTGTTGCGTAGTTTAAAAGATCTAAGCGTGCAGACGGCGGGAAGTGACTTTGTTTTATACTATAAAAGGCTATGCTTGAATTTTTATCTGGACAAGATATAATCGTGACTTGCCCGTGCCAATCTTACTACAAGTAGTGTACACGGGCAAAAAAAAAATGCCCGTATTTAATTACATAGAGAACATAACGTACTACGGGTGCTTCAGAATTGATCACCTATGTTGAGTGAAGACCTTAAAGATCCGAGAGCGTCCGAGGCACGTATCCACAACGTCCTTTCATAGCTCTCGTAACTGTAGCGCAACCGTAGAATATTAAAATAGAATGCATCCACCAGTCATTTTGTACACACAATGGCAGTATTGATCGTGTGCAAAGTCATAAAAAACCCAAGCCTTTATTAAACGGCCAAGGTATTGTGCCGGTGTTCGGTCAAAATCGATCACCGACTGTTGTCCCAAGCCCTTAGAAATACGTTTGGGTAGATACGTTCGTCTAAAACACAAAGCTTGTGGTTTTATTTATTTTGCTAAATAAATATTAACAAAGAAAATGTAATTTTGTTTTTAATTACAGCTAAACGGCCATTTAAGGTCGTTATGGTTACCTTAGTATTGCCACAATGAAAGGCCGGCTAGGCGGATGGATGATCGTTATCATAATAATTCTAGATTTTCCCAAATAGCTCGAGACTTGAGGTTGTATTAACGAGCACTGTTTTACTGGGAGAAATTTAATCTAATCTTTGTTACCTGACTGTTACAACGGTATTTGATGTGGGCAAAGATTCAAGAAACTAGTCCAGAGAGATAATTCTACAACAATGCCTGGATTTTCCATTCAAATGAATGTTTCTATTGATTGGGCTGTGGGCGTGAAGAGTACCTAGTACCAAACGAGTAGGTTTTCTCATTGCTTACTGCGTTTATAATATTGAAAAACAATGGGACTGTATGTTCATTCTTATAGAAATATCATGTTTTACCAAATCTAGTGCGTTAAATGTAATCATAATAATATATTATTTATTTATTAAAGTGACAAGGACTCACAATTCAGTTAACAAAAATAAACAAAAATCAATAAATAACACAAATAATTCATTAAACATACACAATACAAAATTAAAAAAACACATTAGGTACACCTTAACTGTCACAACGTTGAAGACGACTGCAGGTGACGTACAAGTCACTGCAGCGTCGTATGTAAGGACAGTCGAACCTGTCGGCTATCATCATCAGCACGCTGTTCGGGCGAATATCCGCGATGACATTTCTTCGTCTTAAATAATCTCTTACGCTTTCCACAGCATGAGGTCATGAGGTGGTTTCATTTCTCGTAAATCACATCTCACCTTCAAGAATTTCATTACATAAATAAAAAAACAAAAATATTGTCATTTTTACTGTGTCATCCTACCCGCCTGGAAGCTTGCAAATTAACTTCTCTCATTTCTTACGGAAATTAATTTCTTTTGCTAACGTAAATTAGCTTTTTTACAATAACTTTTTACTCTGTTAGTCTTTCGTGAGTAAACAAATGTTTTTGTTTTGTCTTACTGGCCTTTAATAGAACTTAATGCTCTTTAATATATGTCTAAATTAAAAATGATGAAGTAGTATAAATATTGTTTAGCTTTATTATAAAACATGGGTGAGACAATGGAGGAAACAAAAAAAAACGGGATAAAACACAATGGTAATTAAAAAAATGTGATTCTATTCCAATTTCTTCCTCAATGGAAACAAAAAAATGACAAAAAGCTTTTAGTAAATTTCAGAACCGAGAAAATCTTAACGCCCGAATAGCATTTGTATTAATGCAAGACTGGCAAAAAACCAACCCGTTGTTTGCATTTACCGTACCGTGATAGCGAAGTGATTTCACTTTTTTTTTTTTTTTTTTTTTTGGGAATGGCATCTCGCAGTTCAACCTAGGAGGTTGCACTGTTTCATTGTAGGTATAAATAACTCTGTCTCAAATAATGAAGAATTTTCTTTTGTTCAATAAAAAAACCTTATATTATTTATTGTTAAACTGACGTCATGTTGCTTTCGTTGGCATCTAAAAAGCTCATTACATCTTTTGTTTTGTTAGCTCATTGTTTATGCGAGACACGTTTCCGGAGTGGAAAAATGTTAAAATTGTACTATTAAAACATTTGGTTTAACTATTCTTGATTTTTTGCGTAGTTGAAATCTTTTAATTTTCGTGCCAACAAAAGAATTCTACAGTTTTAATCAAGAGCTTATTGCAGTGTTTTACTACCTAAAGGTAAATAGAACAATTATTTCTGAGTATATAAATTAAGACTAAATAGGAAAATTCGGCGGTTTTCCAACACGTCGTTTCTTTTTACAATAATATAATTACAATACAAACCCCATGAATTTTCAATAAATATTTTGACGAAAAACCGGTCTTAGAAAACTCTTCATATGTCGGAACGCAATCTTTAACTTATTTTATTCCAGGATTATGCAATCGCAAACATTTACACTTCAATTAAATTAAATTGTCGTCGAGTTAATCCGTCAGTAACAGCTTGGTCAATGAGGATAACGTGGATAATCAAAATGTGGATTGCTTCAGCACTGGATAAACCGGTTTACTGGGTTAGTCCCGTTACACTGGCAAAACGGGACCAACCCATAGTCCCGTTTTGCCAGTCTGCCAGCCTCTTCGCGCTTCATGACACTCAGTAGTGATGCACGATCTGATCCGATACATTACAGTATCGATATAATATGATGCGATGCTCCGATATTGTGGTACAAACGAATACGATACAGTGCTGGATATTTACAAAAGTACCGGTATCGGAATTAATGGTTTTATTGGTAAGAAAAGTAGATTACATTTATTTTGTTAAAGAATCCGCTAAATACTATTTAAACAACCTTAAATAAATAAACAAAGTATAATTTCGATTATTTAGTTAATGAAATACTAGGTGTAGAATAATAGAGTAACAGAAAAGTATGCAATAATCGTGCATCCCTTAAAACGACGTTATATGATTCGATATTTTGGAGGATCGATACAAAGCTCGATACAACCTAGAACCGTATCGTTAAGTTACGATTCGCGTCGATAAATAGAAAGTTTCACGCATCCCTATACACTCAGCCTTAAATGTATCATTTTCATGCTTAGCATCATAATTTAGCTCACCGATGGAATATTTCAGCGAAGTATCGAAGTGAAAACATTATTAGGCACTCAAGACACTGAGTCTTATTTCTTTGAATGAAGTTATTTCAAGACTAAGTAAGATTGATGACCAAATTCCGTGTTTATTCGATTTGTAGATAGTCTACAAATAAACTGGGTTATAAATGTTATGAAACAAGTTATTGAGACAAAGTAAACATTTATATTTGCTGTTATAGGTCCTACATACATGTTCGGGTCGTAATGTTTTGACATTGCCGGGCGGTAAAATCGGTGTTACCTTTGTAAATACTCGTAAAATTTCCTGAAAAAGCCCGAGTCAAATTATTGCGAAATAATTCGACTTCCACCACCATCTTAGAATCATGTGCTGTGTCGATTCCTACTGTTGTCTCCCGATCGGCATGCCGGTCGGCTTTGTTGTTCAATAAATACTGCCGAATTGAATATTGAACAAATGCCGAACAAAGATATAATTGATTTCATGTGTATTTCTGGAAATACACATATGTGTCAAACAAACTTCGTAATTTGATTTCCTAATTTAATTCTGAGTTCGGCAAAATTGGATATCTACGAAGTCTATAAACCTATTTCCAACAAATAATTTTAAAAAATGCCATTTGATTCGCGAATATTGAGTTATTTTATTAACGAAACAGCTCGCTTGGCTACTTAACGTTTTTTTTTGTGTGATTGACACCTGAGACAGAACATTTACATTTCAGTACTTTACATGCTTTATTTCAACATAAATAATGTATAAGACTTCATTAATTTTTTTGTAAAATTTAGGTAGATTATAATTTTGCCAGTAAACCTCTTGGCTTGCTTAGCGCATAGAAACAAGCGCTAAGCAAAACATCTATCAGTGCATTCGCAGTCTAACGCGACAACGACCTATCATCATCATTGCAGCCGAAAGACGTCCACTGCTGGACACAGGCCTCCCCCAAAAGGGGGTATTTTGCCATAATAGCCACGCTTGTTAGGCGGGTTGGCGATCGCAGCACGGTTGTTGCATAAGCACAGAGAACGCTGCTGCCCATTCTCTAGCAAGTCCCTTAACCGCCTCTTACGACACCCACGGGAAGAAATGGGATGGTGCGATTCTATACGTCCGACACCATACAGAACCTACCAACGGCCTATGCGTCCATCCAATCAATAGCTGCCATCAATTCAAACAAGTATTTTAAGAGACAAAATCTTCTAAAGTCTCACGTCTGAGAGTTATTAGCTATAAATAATTTCGGTCTTCTACCATCGTAATTGGTGACTATCGATATTTACCAGCGAACTATATATACAGAGTATAACGGACAGGCTATATACATTCTTACGGGTGTGCTACAGACCATCAATTTGAACATGTTACTCCATAGGACAAACATCGTAATAGCGAAAAAATTATCTGCTACCCCATACAAAATGTCAGTACCTATTCGACCCAAATCTATGGGGCAGCTGATATTTTTTTCGCTATTACGATGTTTGTCCGATGGAGAAACATGTTCAGTTTGATGGTTTGTAGCACACCCTTAAGTATGTATATACCCTTTCCGTTACCCCCGTATATATAATCATAAGATTCACCATTTTTGGACATCCACAGTAACATAAGAGCTGATAGGTACTGTTGAATTATTTGATTTAGTATTTAGATTTTAATGGAAAAGATCTTCGTTTCGCTTTCAATAACATTAAAAATATTGTGACCTTTCTCTTGTTTTGATTTCATCATTGATTTGAGAACCGCTAACGGGGTGGAACATCGACTCACAAATGGTTACCCGCGTATTCAGCGAACTGTATAATTTCGAACCTACATAGATAGGTGCGCAATTTAAAAAAAAAACAGCTGTTCCATACATTTTGACCGTGTTGGTTTTACATTTTTTTAGGAAATAACACTTTTTTTTAGATTAACGGTGAAAAATTCTGTTCTTTCGGTATGTATGATGTAATGACACGTGAAAACCGTTTGCGCGTCGATATCCCTTCCACCCTGTATTTCTAAATATGTAAAAGGATCTCCTATGCAAGATTTTTTTTCTTTTTTTTTTTAAATACGGTTATACGGTGTGTAAATCACCTCCTCACGAAGCCGTCAACCAAATATTTTGTACTTGAAACTAAGTAACTTTACGCAAAAATTATTGCTGGGAAACGACTTTTTTTTTGGGGGTGTAAAATCTTGTTTTGTGGTAGAACTCAATGTAACGCACACAAAACATTGTGCTGATGGACGAATTGAATAGTACGGGGGTCGTGGAGGTGTTTAAAGTAAAAATCTTACATTAAAAACTTGTACTTAAAATAATACTTGTCAAAAAGTTGGAACTTTGACCCCTAATATCTCCGTAACTAGAATGTTCCCAGGTATGGTGTAGAACAAAAAAATGATCGCAATGACAGAGAGAACCAGTGCCTTTCGGCTTCGTTAAGAGGTGTTTTACACCCTTTCTAATCAACTTTAATAAGGATTTTATTTACCTTTTGGATCGGATCCGGGTAACTTCACGGAATAGACCGAGGAAACCATCGATCTATCGATCGTCATCATCATCTGCCTAGTCTTTTCCCAAACTATCTTGGGGTCGCCTTCCAGTCTAACCGGATGCAGCTAAATACCAGTAATTTACATGGAGCGACTGCCTATCTGACCTCCACAACTCAGTAACTGGGTAATACGATCGGCATGTGACATTCATATTCCAGAACCACAAAATGACAAATTTTATTTTATAAGAAAGTAATTACTACTTTAATTATAACAAAAACCTGATGGACGCTATAGAGGGCGCCAAACTAGTGGCTCAGTTCTGGGCCAACACAATTTTTATTAGCATTAACACGCTAAGAAAAAAAGAAGAATGAATATATCGCATCATATAGGTACCTCACCTGAAACCCATCGTAAGTCCACGAAGCCCACTTCATGGTGCACAGCTGGACATCAAAAGGGAACTGCTCCACATTGATGTCGCACACAGACACATATATGCCATGGCTGAGCCACGTGACTTCGCCTGTATGCTTCACTATGACGTTCGTGTTGATCACGGCTGACCTGTAGTTGGGGTCGGCGCTGAAAAAGAAAAAAACATAACATAAGTTCACGCATGAAATCTTCGAAGGGTTAGGCAGAGGTGTTACCTAATAGTACCCACATTTCACATGTCAGTTCCTGATGGAAAAACCCATTAACAATTTACCCGACCCAGGAATCGAAGCCAGGACCTCATTCTCAGCAGACGAGAACTAAACCAACGAGGCAGTCAAAAAGTAAATAAAGTTTAACACAATAAAGTTATCAACAATTTGGTTTCGCTCCTGTTATAGTCAGAAAATGTCTCACGTTTCAAATATGACACTTAAAAGAATTTTAGAATCGGATTCAGTAGTTCCAAAGATTAACCCTACACCTAACACAAAAATAAATTATAATATCAGTATTGATGAGATTTTTTGGTTGTTTTTCTTTCATCATCATCTTTTTACCGTTATCGTTTTGTTGCTGTATTTTTGTAAAACACTTTTTTTTAAGAATTAATTTTGTCGAAATTGTTGTTTATATTCAGGAGACCAACCTTTTTTTTTCGTGGAAATAACCCCATGGATATCCTCCGTCTGGGGCGAGCGGAGAGTTGAGACGGACTCTAACCAAATAATACCCACCGTTTCTACTACTTGTATGTTTCAGAAGTCCGGGAGATACAAGGACATTCGGCCACTCCCCGACTGGTATCAGCCCGCCATTCCCGGCGGGCCCCATCACCAAGTGCGGCCTATCCAGCGACGGCACTAATTCCTACTTTCTATAGCTGAAGATATGTCAATGTTTACAATTTTAACCTTTGTGAAAAACGAACGATTAGTTGGACAATTTGTAGGAACTAGTAGTGTAGTACTAAACTGCTTTAGAGTGATGCGTAACTATTTGCTGAACCCGTATGCGTATCGCCTGCATTGCATTTGAAAATGACGACCACATGCAACGCATGAGGTTAATTTCATGCAAGTGGAGCAAACTCAAGTAGCCCATATTTGTAGTCCGTATAACGCTGGCAAAGTGATATGTACCAGAAAAGTGGGAATGGACTCATTTTCCAATCAAAATCCCGTGCTCACGATGACCACATCTGTTTAACACCCTTACTATTATTGTTCCGCACCTTTATTGATCGAAGTTCCGCACAAATAGTTTGCGGGCCAATAGTATTTAAACAAAAATAAAAAACGATAACAGAATAATACGCGACCCTTTTTTAAAATATGTTTTGTTTTAAAAAAAAATTTAGGCTCTTTTTATGATCCCAGATATGTGACCACCGTTTTTCGATCAATAGGAATAAAAAAAGAGACCAAGGAATAGAAAGTTTTTAACTGTTTTAACGCTGCAAGCAAGGATAGTCCTTACCGTGCTCCGATACCCAGTTTGGTGATGGTATAAAACACAAAAAAAACTAATCATGGTGAGAAAGCAATGCAGTATCTTTAATACCTACCTAAGTAAGACGCACTTTAAAGACATGTTACACCAACTTTACCCGATGGAAGAACACGTAGTAATGGTAATATAAAACAGCTAGTACATATTTTTAGATATTATTTTGTACCCTATAACAATGTTGTCCTATTTAACCCAAAGGTTGACTGATAGAGAATGCCTTGTGGCATTAAGTCCGCCTGTGTACCACTATTGTACACGAAGTTTAAATAAATAAAATATTAAAAAACATTTTAAACTGTAAAAGATCTTGTTCTCGTCCTTTTTATTCTCCTACGTAAAACAGAAATGGTGGGCGTAATTCTTTGTTAGGTTTTATCTTATAAATGTACAGTAATGAACTCCAGTCCTTAATTTGGACCTCCAAAATAAACGATTAAAGAGATTTCACAGTAATCATTACGGTAAACAAGAGCCAACTGAAATAATTAAGACTAAATCTTCTAGGATTAGTGACCTTAGTGTAATTTTATTAGGACATCGTAAGGATTCCAGCGTATTGCTACGTCTCTAGGAGTATTCTTAGAATAGTGAAAGGCCGGTCATTTTGTACCCAATTGGAATTATGTAGTGGCTTATAATAAGATCAAGAGAAGCAATGGTGAAGCAGTTGCCTAGTGGCGTGACCGTCGGCCTGCCCAATCAAAGGTCTCAAGTTCATTTCCAAAACAAGTACCTCTGTTTTTTCGGATTCATGTGCGTTTTGTATAATTATGACTTGCTTCGTTGAAGGAAAACACCGTAAGGGAAGCAGCATGCCTGAGAGATAATTCTCGACGGCATGTAAAGCGAAGTCAGAGGCCCATGGGGGCGGCATAAAAACTCTGATCCTGGTTAGGCTCTAATCACACGATAAACAAGAAGAAGATAAGATCATAAAACATTACGGAAATAAATAAAAAGAAGGTTAGCAACCCTAAACGTATTATCACATGATTGATATTGATGATTCCTCATGCCCGAGGGTATTTGAAAATACCCCGTGTATGTTCCGCGATTCTTGATAGTTTTCGAGTTATAATTAGTTAGATCTCTATTTTTTAATAATCATTTTTTTATGATGTTTTTTTGTGATGTTAATTCATTATTCAGATTTTTGTACCTGTAGTAAATTGCACGTGTATATATTCAACACAAAGTATATTGTTTTATGAAAAAATGAAATGAAATGTCACTTTTTGGCTTCACTAATGAAGTATTCCGATCTGCGTTACCTGAGGCTTCGACAATCAAAACTAAATACGAAACAAACAGTTGACCACGCGCACTGAGTACATAATACGAATGAATCTAAATACAAATTCGTCCAAAACCCACAAGGTGATCTTCGTTTAACCCGTTAGAAATCCCAAACACATTACCGATCACCCTAGGGGTTAAACAAAAGCTTTGAGCAATAGGTTTGCAATCAGGTTGATGTTACTCGATTGGGGATGTCGCGACCCTTTCTCTAACGTAGATAAATGACAAATGGCATTTTATTGCATTTGGTTTGACAGAGGTCTTGCACAGGTCAGCGTGTTCTAAAAGTTTGCGTGACGAAAATTACTTTTTTAGGCTTCCGTACCCAAAGGGTACCACAACCCTATTACTACAGCTCCGCTATCTGTCCATCTGTCACAGGGGTGTATCTATTGAACCATAATATAGCTGACTACTTGTAACGACTATCAACGACCTACAGATGACAGCCGGGACCAACAGCTTAACGTTCTTCCCGAGGCACGGAGGATACTCAGTATGTAATGGGTGTTTTTTTTTAAATCTAACGTAGAAAGAAAGAAAGAAAATTGATTTTATTTGGCATTAATAACACGTTGCCCTACAATAGGAATTTCTCCAGTATCGTGGGTGCGTTTTCGATCATTTAAACTTACATACACAAACAGCCAGACCCGGAACAACTACCTGTAGGTCATACAAATATTTGTTCCGTGCGGGGATCAAACACACGACACGCCGCGCAGCAGCCGATCGCTCAGCCACTGCGCCAACCGTGCCGTCAAATCTACAAGAGCTACAGACCAACCTAGGCAAGCGTCACTTAACCTAAAGATCGACCCGAACGGCTGTTATTAATATTTAGAATTTTCCTACCTACTTAAAACCTAAACCTTACCTAATACCTATTTTCTTTCAAATAATTGTTGGTACATAATATAGTGAAGGAGCGAGAAGGAGTACAGTCACCTTCCTCCGTTCAAATATCAAAGTTGATCTGATATTTTTACGATGACGGGGTCAATATGTTACGGGCATTATCCAAAAATAAGAGGTGCTTCCTACAAAAACTGGCACATTATGAGGGAACGTAAGTGCAAAATCTTTATTTTATAACATTTCCTATGCACACCCTATAGCTATTTCACTTTATGGTATATTTATTTATCGCATTTTTATCGAAGTTCGCATTTACATAGAGGGTTTTTTAGTATGTAGCGCAACAAGGAAAAATAGAGCGAGAACACCTCTAAAAAATACAGAAAAAAGTGGGAAAGTATGTAGTTACTTTTTGGAGTTAAATACATTATGGTTTCTCAATTGAATTTATAAATCTTCAAGACTATCTTTATTGCAAGATATAGTGCCCGCCAATGTTAGTTGAAGTTTCAAGCACTATAGATGTAATGTTTCAAAATTATTAAAAGTTCTACCTACACTGTATAATTTTAACAATTGAGAGTCACAAAAAAAACAAATGAAACATATGAACATGACATGAACAGAAATTATTTCTCTCTAATCTTCTAAATAAAATTGTTACACAATGTTAGTAACCATACTCCTCCGAAACGGCTGAACCGATTTCTATGAAATTTTGTGTGCATATCGGGTAGATCTAAGAATCGGCCAACATCTATTTTTCATACCCCTAAAACTCATCGAAATCAAAAAGTGGCGGGCAGCAGCTAGGTTTTTTATATATTTAAACACGTAGAGCCGCAGAATGACAGTTGCATTAATTCCTACACGTAAAGTCGGTTCCATCAGAGATTGCGTGCCAAAGCACACACAGGAAATGTACAAATGTACACCAGGCCTGACTTCAAGTAGTATTTGGCACTATTTACAGCTGTGCTCACCCCATTAAGCGTCATAAGCGTTAATTTATGTACGTACCCCCCGTAACAGCATGAAATATGTAAATTCAGACATAAAATAAATGAGGCGGTGAACACCAAACTTGAAATAGTTTCGACATTATGGAAATGTAATTTAAACAGTAAGCGAATAAATCGATTTGAACAAATGAAACGCTTTTCGATACCAGTAACTGAAGTACGTGAATTCGTTAGAGGATCGAATTGTTACGCAGAACGGTAGTCCAAGAGTCGTGGTAGTAATGAGAATCTTAAGTTGCCTTCATTATTCAACGCAGATTTAGGTACTCTACTGTATAATCTAACTTCTCAAAGAGTAATTTTGTCATTCAAACTTGGCAAGGTCATCTTAATTTCTAGGTAAGTTTTGGTTTCCTATAGTATCTCTGTATACAACGCTTTTATCGTCGCTATCCGGTAGGTAGCTGTTGGGGCCTACTATTATAATTTATCTCACCTCTATAAACGAGTAACAATAAATTCTCATAAACAAAATGAATCATTTATATCAGCACACATAATAATAAAACGAAAATACACAATCTCACCGGAAATTAATTTAACCTATAAGCAAAAGTAACTTTCTAGAATATTATGATGATCGAATTGGTATAACACAACTCGGAAAAGATTCTCAATTATTATAAGAAGTTTCCCTCTTGCCATACAGTCTCCAAATTAGGTCAGTTTGTGTCGTGCAGGATATAAGGGGAAGGTCAAAAGGGTCTTAACCAAACGAAGCGTAAATCTACTTGGTAACTACCTATATATAGTTGCAAAATTATTATATAACAGATAACTTGAATTATGTAAAAATATAGAGTGAGTGCGTGGTGAAAACAAACTACAGATTTAATTGGAAAGGTACAGATAGGGGCTTCCCTGGTAGCTCATAAACGGCACAAATGTGTGTATGTCTCTAACTATAATCAATCTTTTTTTATTTGTTTACCATTATTTTTAATCAGATGATTTACAATAGTTTTTAAATAATAACACCTTAACAATAGTTTTTTTAAATATTAACACGTTTTTTTGTTGTTGTATTGACTCTTTTCTTATTAACTGATTGTTTGTAAAAGAGTGGACATTGTAGGCCTTATAGATTCCTAGATCCTTGGTAACTTTTTATCTCGTTTTACGTTTTGTAGTAAGCAAAGACTTAATGTCGGGCTTACGCTGTCCTCTCATACTTAAGTACTAACGCTGTAACAAAAATATTGTAAAACCAAATGATTTTAAAAGAGTAACCATGGAGCTTCTTGCCGGTTCTTCTTCATAGGCAACGACCAACCCGAGCCGAGCACCTTTTTGTCAAAAATAAAAATCAAAATATTTTTATTTTACATAGGCCTACAGGGGCACTTATAAAACGTCGGAAAAAGGTGATCGGTGGTTGTCGACGTTTTACATGTGCCCGTGTAGGCCTATGTGAAATAAAAATATTTTGATTGATTTTAATTGATCGATTGCCTTTGCCCAGCTGAGGGCCAGAAAAGATTAAAATAATAAATTGGAAACCACCTGCAAATTACAAAAAAAAATGATGTGGATTCTAAAAAATTTGATTACGTTGTAAAAAAATGTAGAGCGGTTGTTTCCCTATCATTTGTTGGAAATTCAAAAAATGTTTCATAACAAGAACAACAACAACAAAAAGTTAAATTAATTTTTTTGAACAAAATAACTCAATCAAATCAACACGTCCACTTTTTTTTGTTTGGGACAGTGATCGATTTGAGGTTCTAACCGTTGAGTTACTAAAGCTGTGTGATTTAAACATTATTAATTAAATATAATTCCTAACAAACTGAGTGTAGTTCGGCCAAAATATTCCATAATGTTTCTCCCATTCTAAGAATTTGGTGAAATTTTCTCCAATTCATTTTATTAGTAATTTATTTATTAGTCATAAGTCCAATATAATTACAAGCCTGCTCGTCAGAGCTTGAGTAAATTCATGTATTCAATAAATATGAATTTGTTGGAGAACAAAACTAATATTAATTGCAATGCCGACGCAGATTATTATCATAACTGATGATGATGACTTGAATAACTCAGTATCTGCGTAATATTATCAAAATATTTCAGAAATAATAAAACTCGAGCGCAATATTTATTTAGTAATTTATGCTAAGGTGGATTGACTGCTTTGTTTGTTTAGTGGTTGCAAGCGCGACTGCTGAGCATGAGGTCCCGGGTTCGATTCCCGGGTCGGGCAAACTGTTATAGGGTTTTTCATCAAGAATTTCTCAGTAGCAGCCAAGGAGTCGGGATTTGTGCCTGGTTGATGGCTATATGGCTCTGTATGGTGTCGGACGTAAAGAATAGCACCATCCCATATCTTCCCGTGGGTGTCGTAAGAGGCGACTAAGGGATTTTCCAGAGAATGGGCAGCATTGTTCTCAGTGCATTAGTAACAACCGTACTGCGATCGCCAACCCGCCTGCCAAGCGTGGTGATTATGGCAAAACCCCCCAAAATGTAAATGTGGCGAAATTGGGGAGGCCTATTTCCAGCAGTGGACGTCTTTTGGTCTGAAATGTGGATGATGATGATGATGGCTATAGGCTCGTCCCCTATTTTATGGGACTTAAACATAACCGGCGAAATGTAGGTGTACTATTAGGTACACCTCTGAATAACTCTTCGGATTTCAGGCGTGATGTTATGTTATGTGTATTGAGGGATAAGTAAGGTTATTCAAATATCAATCCACCTTTTAAGTGATAAACAAAACACGTGTAAGAATATATTAACCAACAGCGATGTTCAAAGGCATTAAATAAGTACTCGAAGGTAATAATCAAATCCATTTTTGTGTTTGCAGGTCTATTTACTTTACATACGAAATGTGTGTTACATACATGTTGCCAAATACCTAAGTACTTTAGAAAGCTTTTAATTTCACTTTGTTATACATCCTTTACACGTGAGTGTTTACAAAAAGGGTCAATGGACCTTGCTTAGGGGGCAATCTTGATCTCAAATCTCAATTTCTATAGAGCTTAATGTAGATAACATTCACTTTTGTTCGCTCGACTAATAAATTGTGCGATACTGGTTCAAGATATCTATTCTCATACCAAATTAAGGTTTGTTTTATTATAGAAGCATTTAAATTAACTTTTCGTACGAAACAGGAAATTAAATAGCTTCGTTAATTATGTTGTGCGTAAACGTCGAGTTTAAATAATTAAATCAAAATAAACACAATTCTAGGTTAACAATTTGCATTAATTATTTTGTGAAAAAATGTGAAATTTTTATGATCATAACTTTTTAGAGAGGTCATCTACCGCTATGAACAATAAATAACATTGTTATAACTGGCCCTGTAGCTAGTATAGTGCGTGCATTCTTCTCGGAATTAGAAGCTCATGCGTAAAAAAAGGTATTTTTAGGTTACCGGTATTAAAACGATAACCTCAATAGAGGTATTGTTTCTTCTTCCTGGTTACCCAGATAGTGGTAACCTAAGTCGTAGAAATAATCAAAATTCTTCGATACCTGTGACGTAATTTATAAAGGTTTTCGGTCCCTGGTTAGAATAAGGATTATCGTTTCGTTATGAACCTTATACTTAGGGCAAGATTGTAAAAGGTATGTGCCTTGTTTTAGTAGCAGAAATACAAAGTTATGGTGGCAATACGTTCCTATTATGGGAGGCCCTAATTGGTACTATTTCTAATTAACTAGGTAATAAAATACGCTACCTTATCCCTATTAGTTGTCAAGGTTGTATGGGCACATGTTAGTCGCAAAAGGTTGCGAAGTTACGATTTCTCTAACTCCTTGAAAAATAAATAACTTTTGATACGAAGCCAAAGTAAATGTTTTTTTTTTTTAGTTTTCATAAATCGTCGTTGTAGTGCGAGAAGTCACTAAGTGACATTTTTAGCCAAAATGAGTTAATGATGTCAAAGTGTTTTTAAACCCATTATCTACCTTATGAAAAGGTAAAATACCGTTATTTTTTAGTATTTTAGATAATATGAGAATGTCAGAAGTACATAACTACTTGTTAAGACAAAAACCAGCTTACGAAAATTAACTAACGGTAATTGAGTAATTTATGTCAATTTTTCTTACAAACTATTTCTCAATTACTGGGGCTTCTCTGCTCATTAATGTTACTTAGTTACTTTTCGCATTCAACATATTCGACGAGAACCATGGTAACGTCACTTAGGTATTTCTTCCAGACGAAAGCTTTAGATGAAATGAAATTACATGTCCGTTAGAAGTCACTAACAACACTTAGTTACTTTTTGCATGCAATATAATTCGAGGTGACCCACTAATTGGCTCTTAGTTATTTCTTGCAGACCAAAAGCTTTGAATAAAATGCAATTCTGTTGTCCGGTAAAAGTCACTAATAGAACTTAAGTAATTTATAAATCAAGGTAATCACGCGTATTTTTCGGTCCTTACGTTCTAAAAACCTAACTAAAGTACATTATTTAAAGCAAAACCACTTGTGTTGTAACATTAGTTTTAAAATACAAAATTTCGATAGGTACACGCATGTAACTACGCTCGCAAGTACCCGCGCTTAGTTGTTCTATCGCGTGATTCAATCATTCGCTCGTGGTTACTGCCGCTAGAAGCACGTTTGGTCATCAAAGTGTGGAACAAGTATTGCTTAATAATGAAGAAAAGTACATCCAGGTCCCACTACATACTGTCATTACTGCCAGAAAAATCTCAAAAAAATAATGTAAGTATAAACCTACTTTAAGATCTTTTTATTTTTTTTTATTGTGCAATTGGTAAAATTGACGTATACACTTCAGGCATAATTATGTTGCTTATTTATTATTCTGTAATGTATGTATGTATGTATTTGTGTATGTGAGTGTGTTGTATGTTTGTGTGTGTGTTAATTGTTCTGTCTGTATTCATAAATTGCGAAATTTGGGTGTAGGCTATCTACACCACTACTTAACCCGTCGGGGAATACAGGCATTCTGTTATGTTATGTTGTTATGCTAATTATTCTGTGTATTCGTTTCAGGAAACAGAAAAAACGTTTGGTCATCAACAAGTGTGGCACGTGGGCCTTTAACTTTTGAGTAGTGGACTGTATGAGAGATATCGAGGGTCTATAGAGATACCTAATAATAATAATTATGGTGAAAACTGGCCGAGATTCAGATCCTTGACTAGAATAGGCAATTTGACTCCACTAACCTTAAGCTTCACCCTTGTCCTGGCTTGGATCAAGCTTGCTGAAGCAGCTCGCTGCCGCGTGGTTTGATGTGACGTCACAATGGGCTTCTAGAAGGTCTTTCGGGATCCGAATTTTAGGCACACACAAATTAATGTCTGGGGATTGTTCTGATACGATCAGAAGGCACTATATCAAAATAGGAGACGAAAAGTCAGGTTTTACAAGGTGGCAATCGGCACACCGGCGTGCACGGCAACGCGGTCCTGCTTCACTTTCCGTAGTCGAACGTCGACTCAAACGCAGCACCAAGATGGCTGCTCATCGCCGTCACCTCACCAGAAGTGAGGGTAGAAGGCATAAAACTAATGGAGCTTAAAACTACCTTAAACTAGACAAGGATCGAACATACCCCCCACCGAAATCACTATGATGATTTCCCATAAAATAATAAAAATAAAACAAGAGATACGAGCCAGAGAAGGCTTATATCAGTGGTCATAAACCCTGATGGAGCCACCTCGGAAAAAAACAAAAGGGGGAAGGGACGAACCTATAATAAAAATATGTTAAGTATAGATTATCCTTATAAACTAGAATAACTACCTAATTGCGGTAGGTTTTACTAACTAAAAACGACTACTAGTTAGCGTATGGTAATGGGCAAAGTTTGTTTACCGGTCTTTTATAGGTACTATTTTTTGTTCGGACAGTAACGACGCGAACAATATTGTCAACACCGGGATGAACTTTATCAATTCTTGCCAGCGGCCATTCGGATGGATGCTTGACTTCAGATTTTATGAGAACTAGGTCTCCTTCCTTTAGATTAGGTGGTGATGAATACCACTTCGCTCTCTGTTGCAGAGTGTGAAGATAATCATGAGACCAACGTTTCCAAAAAGATTGTGTTATTCTTTGAAGTGATTGCCAACGTGACAACCTACTTAAAGAAACATCCTCTAAGTTAAACTCTGGAACCGATAGCATACTTTGACCAATTAAAAAATGACCAGCGGTAATGACATCAAATTCATTAGGGTTATCTGACATTGGACAAAGTGGGCGTGAGTTCATTATCATTTCAATTTTGCAAAAAACCGTTGATAGTTCTTCAAACGTGAAGATCTTATCTCCGCAGGAACGAAAGAGATGATGCTTTGCGGACTTAATCCCGGCTTCCCATAAGCCACCCATGGAAGGGGCGCTAGGTGGATTAAATTTCCAATTAACTGATCGCAATGTTAGACCATTGAGAATGTCATTGCGGTTTCTTTGACTATTAAAATATTTACAGACTTCCTTCAGATGTTTGGAGGCTGCAACAAAATTTGTCCCGCAATCAGAATATAAGGTATTACATAATCCTCGTCGAGAAACAAGTCTATCAAAAGCTGCTAAGAAACACTCGCATGACAAGTCTGACAAGACCTCGAGGTGCACAGCCTTGGTAGAAAAACAAATGAACAGGCATAAATAGGCCTTATAAGTTTTGGCATTACGTTTTTGACTTTCCTTTACAATGAACGGACCTCCAATATCGACACCTACATGACTAAATACTTTGTCAGGTTGAAGTCTACTTGAGGGTAACGTACCCATCATTGGTTGGATTGAAGTCGGGCTAACTTTAAAACATTTTGCACATTTTGACAACACCGATCTAATAACATTACGACCATTTATAATCCAATATTTCCTGGATAATATTCCGTGCAACGTGCGCGGACCCACATGCATGTAAAGTTTATGATAATATTCTATTAAAATTGAAGTTGTATGACATGCTTTTGGCAAAAGCAAAGGATGCTTGGTATCATAAGGCAAGTCAGCCTGGGAAATTCTACCCCCCACCCTGAGGAACTTGTTATCATCAACGAAGGGTGAAAGTTTACGTAAGGATTTTACTACGTTGCCCCTTTTAGAAAGTATGGCAATTTCAGATTCAAAATAGTTCCTTTGAATTATTTTAATTATAGAATCATGAGCTCGAGTTAGCTCAAGGGTAGTCAGTGGCCCTGAGACTATCTGTTTCGATTTTAAATAGTCTAAATAACGGTGGTACCAGGCGATATAACGTTGTAACTTGTTGAATGATGATAATTTATTAAATATTAATTCTTCTAGATTATTCTCACAATTCTTCAATTTGTTGTCAGTAGTATTAAAACAAAAAGTGTCATTATTTGATTTTAATTCGGGCACTTTATTTTGGTCAGAAACATAAACCGTTTTAATAGGCCATAGACCACGTTCCTGATATAACCACGAGGGACCACGGATCCATTCCGGAGCATATTCCATAAATCGATCAGGTAAAGCGCCTCGTGAACAAATATCAGCAGCATTATTTTCACTACTAACATGATACCAACAGTTAGGCTCCACGATATCGGTTATTTGACTAACTCGATTGGAAATAAAAGTTTTCAATTTATATGATGGAGTCTGAAGCCATGAAAGAACGACACTCGAATCGCTGAGCGCAGTAATTGGGAAATCTAATTGCTTAATTTTTTTAACAATACAACTAATAAGTTTAGAAAGCAGCACGGCCGCCATAAGTTCAAGTCTAGGGATTGATAAGACTGGTTTCATCGGAGCCACTTTTGATTTGCTCGTTAGCAACCGCACCTTTATATTACCCGCGTTGTCAGTGCTGCGAACATAAATACATGCTGCATAGCCTAAAGATGACGCATCGCAAAAGGCGATGAGCTGAATTGAATTGAACTTAGATATTAAAATATGTCGTTCAATTCGCAACTCTGCAAGACAGGGCAAGGTTGAAAAAAATTTATGCCATTTTTCTTTTAATTCGGTTGGTAAATAGTCGTCCCATCCTAAACTTAACTTCCATAAATCTTGCATAATACACTTAGCAACAAAAGTGCATGGTGATATAAAACCTACGGGATCAAAAATACTCGCAAGTAATTTGAGTACTGACCGCTTCGTTGAGAGCGAGTCATTTAAATTATAATTGAAGGAAAAACAATCACAGCTAGGTAACCACGTCAACCCTAGCACTTTGATTGAGGACGATAACGTATCGTCTTGAAAATTAATAACAGATACCTGCTCGGTTGACATACGCGTGAGTAATTCAGAACGATTACTTGCCCACTTCCGGAGGTCAAATGCTCCACTTTTAAGAAGTGAGGTTAACTCATCTTGTAAGGTGCAAGCTTCGTCTATCGTGGGACACGACCATAATACATCATCGACAAAACATCCTTGTAACAACACATTGGAAGCCAAGGACTGCGGATTATCATAAGCCAATTGATGTAACGTGCGAATAGCTATGAACGGGGCACTTCTAAGACCGTATGTGTTTGTTTTAAGTTCATAAATGCGTACGGGGTCTGATGTTGTGTCACGCCAGAGAATATGTTGGTACTTTCTTTCTGACGGAATAATATTGATCGCTCGAAACATTTTAGAAACATCTGCGGTAAAACAAACATCGTATAACCGAAACTGACTTAGAATTTGAAAGATATCTGAATGTAGTTTTTGTCCGGTTAAAAGAATGTCATTAAGTGATAATCCGTTAGTAGTAGGAGCTGAGCCATTGTAAACAACACGCAAAGGTGTAGTTGTACTCGTGGGTTTCAATACACAATGGTGCGGAATAAAATATTTAGATGGTTCCGTACCCTTATAAAGTTCCATGTGTCCTAACGATTCATACTCGTTCATAAAATCACAGTAGGCCTTTTTTAAATCGGGTAATTTATCAAGTCTGCGCTCTAATTGAGTCATCCGCTTGAAAGCTGAATTGTAAGAATCACCCAAAGGCTCGTGGTTTGGATTTAATAAAATAGGAGAAACGTATCGGCCCGTTTCGTCCCTGTAATGATTTTCAGAAAATATGTTTTCAGCAAGAACGTCTTGCGGACTTAAGTGTGGAACTTCGCACGGCAAAGCTTCAACCTCCCAAAACCGTTTGAGGGAGTCATTGAGGAGATTCTCCTCGACAGTAAACGTTACTGCATGCAGAGAAGTAGTAGGAGCAGTTACGTTAGAATGGTTGTTCTGCGACATACAAAACCTTCCCGTAATCACATAACCAAAAATGCTACTCAACGCAATAGGTATATCTGAACCAAAGATCAATTTCTTTCCGTCGTAAATATACGGAAAAACATCACCCGCCAAAATAATATCTATCTCGGAACGCCTATAAAAGGTAGGGTCAGCTAGAATTAAATTTCTATATTCATCAATTACGCTTTGAGGTAACTGTACGGTCGGCAAACCACCAGTAATTTTTGTAAGCACTACAGCGTCAATATTAAAAGATGGTTCGTTACTATGACGCGGTTTCATAGCGAACGAAGTCATACCATGATTTTTTACACTTTCTCCTGCGAGACCAAAAATATCAAAATTACATTTGCGAGGTGTCAACCCTAAACGTTGTAAACAATCAACAGAAATAAAGTTTGTTTGAGCGCCAGAATCAATCAAAACACGACACGGCTGATAACAATCGGTTTTATCTAACACATGCACCACAGCGGTACCTAGTATAACTGTACCAGCAGCTGTGTGTAAAGAAGCGGAATGGCAACTGTTACTTTCACTCGAACCGGTAGTAGATGTCATCTGTGATGGCAATGATTTTGCATGAGAAGTACTCGAGTCGCTGCCGCTTTGTCGCGAACTCAAAACCGGTTTGTTATCGTCGAGGTGCAATAACACGTGATGCGATTTCTGACAAACTAAACATTTAAACTGGCTTTTGCACTCATTAGCATTATGGTTTTGTTTAAGGCAATTATGACATAATTTAAGTGCATTAACACGGTTAATGCGCTTCTCAGTGGACAATTCACGGAATTTATCACACCTAAAAATCATATGTTTGCCGTCACAATGTAAACAAGACGAGTTGAATTGCGAGGAAGTTGCATGAGTAAATGACCTAGTTTTTTCCGTCTTATTAATTGGTTGACGTTTATTTTGTTGCAAGTTCACTGAACTCGTATTATTAGTGTAAGAAATAGAGTGATCAAGTACTTTGATATGATTGTGTACAAAGCTGATTAAATCATGGAAAGTCGGAACAGATTTCTGATCCCAATTTTGTTCGAATAATTTTCTAGTTTGTGAATCTAAGGCACGTAATGCAATATGACACATCACATAACTATTTAAATTTTCTATATTTAACGCTTGAATAGCTTGATACGAGTGCTCAAATGTTTCAATAAAGGTATTTAATTGAGCTGAAGACTCCTTAATTATCGGTGAGAAACCTAACATTTTATCGAGGTATCTACCCACCAACATACGATTATCCTGGTATTTGTCAAGAAGACTTTTCCAGACTAAATCATAATTACTTGCAGTAATCGGTAAACTTTTAACAATATTTAATGCACTGCCCTTCGTACATGACAGGAGGTAATGGAATTTATCGATATTTGGTATATGTGGTTGGTTATGTACCAGTGAACAAAAGGTTTCGTAAAACGTAGTAAAGTTTTCAATATTACCGTCAAATGCAAATAGTTCTAATTTAGGTAAACGCGGAGTTGATTGAATTACGTTTTGATTTTCAAATTTAACACTACCCGCAGCTTTATTATTTAATCTATTTGTAACTAATTTTACGTTATAGTAAATATCATCGAAACTTTTTATTTCCTGGGTTCGCACTTTAGCGTCCGGGTTTGATTCCAACTCCGATTCACATATTTTAAAAATTACTTTTTGAAACCGATCACGCACTTCGTCAATGTCCGAAACACGTAATAAAAGTAAATCCTGCTTATCAGGCGTTGAAATGTCTTTTGACATTTCATAGGCATATTGTAATTGCTCAAAGAGTACTTCCTTTTCTTGGATTAGGTATGCAATTGATTGCGATGATGCATCTTTTTTGGGAGGCATGATTACCTTCAACGTTATAAGTTGACAATATTGTTTTAATGTAGGTAGATTCTAGGTAGTACAAATAAGCTAAGTAGATAACTAATGCAAGTTGGTATTTGGGATTAATGATGCAATTAATAGATTCAGGTATGTATGCAATGATCTGCACACCGGATAATTTTTACGTACGACGTAAAATATTATAGTATGGAAACTATTAAACAGGTACTGAAATCAGGCTCGAAGACCAAAAAATGTGGCACGTGGGCCTTTAACTTTTGAGTAGTGGACTGTATGAGAGATATCGAGGGTCTATAGAGATACCTAATAATAATAATTATGGTGAAAACTGGCCGAGATTCAGATCCTTGACTAGAATAGGCAATTTGACTCCACTAACCTTAAGCTTCACCCTTGTCCTGGCTTGGATCAAGCTTGCTGAAGCAGCTCGCTGCCGCGTGGTTTGATGTGACGTCACAATGGGCTTCTAGAAGGTCTTTCGGGATCCGAATTTTAGGCACACACAAATTAATGTCTGGGGATTGTTCTGATACGATCAGAAGGCACTATATCAAAATAGGAGACGAAAAGTCAGGTTTTACAAGGTGGCAATCGGCACACCGGCGTGCACGGCAACGCGGTCCTGCTTCACTTTCCGTAGTCGAACGTCGACTCAAACGCAGCACCAAGATGGCTGCTCATCGCCGTCACCTCACCAGAAGTGAGGGTAGAAGGCATAAAACTAATGGAGCTTAAAACTACCTTAAACTAGACAAGGATCGAACAACAAGTATCTGAAGATGAATCAGTTCATACAGAATTGGTTCATTTACAGCCAACACCGAGCCTATGCCTGAATCAGATTGAACTGAATATTACAGAAAGAGAAGTAATGAATCTGCAACCTCCAATGCATCAATCTGACCTCGTCGATTCTCAAGGTAAAATCTCTTCATTAAAATCTATAAAGGTCGCTCCCAATAATGATGATTTTTCGCCTAATTTCCGAGAAGAACAGCGATTGATGCCTTCAGCGATAGCTCCATGCGTTTCTAAAGATGCTCAGCAGTTATTATCACCATCTGATCAAACACCGAAGCAATACGTAGATTTGGGTTGCGTGCAGTTCAATGCGAATTCACCATTTTCGAGGAATTTGGCAGGATGTTCAGAGCCACCTTCAGTCTTGCCAGAGTATTACGATTTGGATACGCAAGGACCAAGATCTGCATGCTTGCCATTGAGAAACTCACCGGGATTAGACTTTGCCAACCCATCTATTACATCCGATGATTTTCATTTTTACCACCCACGACCACCAAGTTCGATTTTAGAAGAACCTTCCAGCACTGACGATCGCACCTATGTATCATCTGAAACATCATGGGTACCAGACTCTGACGAAGACTGTACCCCTAGAAAGATTTCACGCAAAGGGTCTTGTAGGATTCTGGATTCAGATTCCACAATAGTTAGTTTTACAGGTATAAATGAATCGATAAACGCTTCCGAAGCATCTAGCCCACCTCTCATAAGAAATGACGAGATTTCGGACATAGCCCACTCAACAGAAAATATTGTCACAAGCACAACACAAAATTTAGATGTTCCCCAGCCTTCTGCAATAATAAAAAACCCAGCCAGCCGTTGGAAAAAGTCTGATCCATCAACATGGAAGAAAAACATTAACAAGAATAATAAACACAGCTGTAATGCCTATCAAAATGCATCAGGAAAGACCATGCCTGCCAAAAAACCAAAACCAGTGGCTTGTATGGATAGAGGTTGCCGATTTAAATGTAATGAGTTAACGGAAGAAGACAGATCAACCATTTGCAAATCTTATTGGTCGCTAACAGGTTTTAAAGAACAGAAACAGTTTATATTGCGACATGTGAAACAGCAAACCCCTAAAAGACACCTAAATGCTGTAAAAACCAAAAACCGCACCAGCTCCAGAGAATACTACTTTTTTAAACATGATATGGAAATGAGAGTGTGTAGTACGTTTTTTATGGCAACGCTGAGTATATCAAATGGTCCTATTAATAGAGCTCTAAAAAATGTGAACGAGTTTGGCGAATTTGTTGGGACAGATGATCGCGGGAAAAAGGAGCCTGTCAATAAAAGTAAACCCGAAGATCTAAAGTTTTTGCGCGATCATATCGAAAGCTTTCCGACAATGGAATCGCACTATTGCAGAAAGTCATCAAAACGTTTGTACTTGGACCAAAAACTTTCCATCGCCAAAATGTATCAGTTGTACAAGAAAGCATGCAGCGCCCAAAACAAAACTCCACTGTCACATAGTAAATATAGAAATGTATTTGGAACTGAATACAACTATTCCTTTTTTTCTCCAAAAAAAGACCAGTGTTCGCTATGCCACAAGTACAAAAAGGATCCAATTAAATATGACGCTCTGTATAAAGAACATCAAGAAAGAAAAACATCAGCTGACGAAGCTAAACGGCGTGACAAAGAAAGATCGCAAAACGATGCCACATTTTTATCAGTTACTGCAGACCTTCAAAGTGTATTGCAAATACCCAGTGGAGATGTAGGAGAGTTGTATTATACACGAAAGTTGTGCGTGTACAATTTTACAATCTACGAATCCAAACCACCCAATAAAGGGTTCTGCTTTATGTGGAACGAAATCAATGGGAAACGGGGGAGTTCCGAGATTGCCACTTGTTTATCTAAGTGGTTAGACATGATTCCAAAAAATATAAAAGAAGTTTCTGTTTTTTCTGACACTTGTTCAGGGCAAAACAGGAACCAATTTATTGCGGCTTTCTTTCTGCATTTAATTCAGACGTCGCACCTGGATGTTATTGAACAAAAATATCTAGAGTCTGGACACACAATGATGGAGGTTGACTCAATGCATTCCGCAATAGAATCAGAAAGAAAGAGAACTTCTATCTTCTCTATGAACGACTGGAAGAATGTGGCAAAGCGGGCCCGATCTAGTAGACATAGAAAGGATGCACCACCTTATGAAGTTTTTGAGTTAAAATATAATGACATCATCGACACTAAAAAGTTAGCTGAAACATTGATTTCGAACAAAACTATGGCTCAAGATGGCAAGAAGGTACAGTGGCTCAAAGTAAAATGTCTGAGATACGAAAAAGCGAATCCTGGCGTAATTAAATTTCGATATGGCTATGATGGTGAGTACTCAATACTGGATACGACAAAAAAGACTAGACGTAAGAAAGGTCTTGGTGATCTGGGTGCATGTGGTGAAATAATTGTGGCTAAAGCGTATACGGCAATCTTGCCAATTACACAATCAAAAAAAAAAGATCTGGTAAACCTATGCCGAACGGACATAATACCGGTTGAATTTCATTCATGGTTTCAATCTTTGCCAGTTAACAACCAACCAGATAGGCTGCCAGAACCAGACACCTTCGAAGATACTGATGGGGAAGATACTTAAAGATTGGGTAATGAATCAAAGCATGATTGTGTCGTTTGATAAAGCTAAGATTGATAAGATATTGTTTATACAAAGATTGTGTTGCGTTTTTTGATTATATAGCTTCTTTATTTTATAATAATTTTTGGTGTATTTATTACTAAATCGTCTTACTTGATTTTGCATGAGTGTATTTTGAAATTATTTAAGAACTTTTATGTTAAAATATATTATCATTAGTCATAGTTAATAATTATAATTGAAACGGGTCTAAATCACGTTCTGATTATAAATTTTAATAAATATCGTGGTCACAGGTTGACTGACACGGTCGGTGTAATTCGACAGAAACGTTGAACAATTCAAGGAATTTATTAAACCTTATAAATAGTTCGCGATTTTGACCAGTTACAATTACTTATCATTAGGAACTATTAAATATAGTTTGTCTTGTATACTGAGTTTTTTATTTTAATTTTAATGTGCTGTGTTTTCTTGTATTAAATAACAGATTTTTACTTTGATATTATGATTTTTCTTTCTTATCTACCTATGAGCAATAGTCACTAATTGCTTACTATCTG
Organism: Cerastis rubricosa; assembly: GCA_949152445.1. Lineage (NCBI taxonomy): Eukaryota > Metazoa > Arthropoda > Insecta > Lepidoptera > Noctuidae > Cerastis > Cerastis rubricosa. The sequence continues at coordinate 10,519,834 of OX424525.1, read as the reverse complement.
AAAAAAGCTGCACCAAGAATTAATTAAGTAACACAAAAAGTTAATCAACTTACCCAAATTAATTATTTTGAGTATGCTAGAATCACCTAACTTTCTTTTTATTATATTTCTCAGTAACGGTAAAAATATTTAAATAATTTACTGAATATTAGAGTGCAGGGTTAAAATATCAATATTTTGTTCATAAAAAGCATTTTTGTACCTATACACGTTTAAGTGTTAGAACGATTAAAAGAACCAAAAATCTTTAAAACGCGATTATCTCGAAACTAGTTTTTTGCACTTAATGATTTCTCGCACTACAACGACGAAATGGAAGTCTAATGTTGCATGGATTTTTTTTTCGGGAATCGGGATTGGGCTTGCTACTCTATATTTGTCTTTATAATGTATATTGTTACAACGTTTCCACCATAAACTATCAATAAGAGGCATTACATCTTACTTCATCATCATCATCATCATTTCAGCCGAAAGACGTCCACTGCTGGATATAGGCCTCCCCCAAAGGGCGGTTTTGCCATAATCGCCACGCTTGGCAGGCGGGTTGGCGATACATCTTACTTAACAAACCCATAAATCAATTCACTAACAACCACACACAATACATAATTCCACATCAGCTACCCAACTTAATAGTTCGGAACAAGGTGAAATCAATCTCAAAGTGGCAAACAACGGTCCGAAGCGAAAGGTACGTTCAGGTGTACCCTTGACGTGTAATAAATTCAGCTGACAGTTCAATTTCACTACACCCCGTTCCTCAAAGACTTATTTGGCAATATAGAGTAACTGCAAAATGTATTGGCACCAGGGACTTAAAAACACCTTCATAAAGGTTACAGAATTATAAGTGTTACATGTTGAATCGGTAACAGAATCAAATATGTAACAGATATGTATCTGTAACAGATATGTATCTGTAACAGATATGTATCTGTAACAGATATGTATCTGTAACAGATATAAAAGTGTTAACAGTGTTAATAAGTGTAACAGGTACAGGCTCCTTTATTCATTTTCACATCTTATTAAGTACATTTTTAAATATTTCATAAAAACATACAGAAGCAAAAAAAAACATTTCAAAATATAAAAAACAGGTTTCCGCCGGTATCGGGAGCAGGGTCCAAGCTACCGGTGGTTAGGGCTGCAGAGACAGGAACCTCCTCACAATGAGGGCCGTATCAAGGAGTACTGCCTTCTGAATCTGGCTCTTGATCCAACTGCCAAGTGAGAGCTTCGACAGATGTTCGTCGAACATACATATTATTATTAACAGTTATTAAAACATATAAAAGTTTACAGTTTGTTTCGGTAACAGTATTGTATATGTTACATTTAAAAGTGTTTTTCTGTTTAAACTGTTTTAAAAACAGTGTTAAAAACACCTTAATACGGTTACAGTTTGAGTCCCTGTTTGGCACTTTGAGTTGGTAATGGCGCATTTACATTATGCATTTAGTCTCGTCACGACCTATTAACTCCTAGAGGAAGCAACTGCTAATATATACGCACCATTTACGTCGCTATTCAATATAATCGTGTACGAATACTAATAGAAAGTCTAGTAAATGTTTTGTTGTTTTATCTTACACCTCTTGGGAGAAATTGGTGGCAATTCTGTGAGATACAGACTAGATTAAATTAAAAATGTATGAGTATCTCTGTGTAGGTAAAGTAAATGAAGAGAATGTCACTTCTACACTAGACGAGACTTTATCTACGTGGAGAAACATTCGATTAAGGATAATGCTGAAGTTTCACGCGCTGATATCTATGTAAAAAAAGAAAAAAAATACTGTATTCTCTTTGATTGACACCACTGTCGTTTTTCTAAACCAATTATCTGGAGTTATATCTATATAAATATTATAAAGAGGTAAACTTTGTTTGTAAGTTCGTATTTTTGTAAGTTTGTATTTATGGGGTAATCTTCGGAACTACTGATCAGATTCCGAAAATCTGGTTGGCTGGTGGTTTAATTTCCGTACATAACTGGAACGAAGCCACGAACTGAGAAGCTTGTGGCTAAATAATAACAGCCGCACAGATCGATCTTCAAGGTTAAACCTTGCTTGCCGAGTTGGTCCGTGGATGGGTGACCATCTTGACATACCTAGTTTCCACCGTGCCTCGGAAAGCACTATAAGCCGTTGGTCCCGGCTGTCATTTGTAGATCTTTGACAGTTGTTACGAGTAGTCAGAAGCCAAAAGTCTGACATCCAGTCTTACCAAGGGGTATCGTATTACCCAGTTACTGGATTATGGAGGCCAGATAAGCAGTCGCTTCATGTACAATTCTGATACTCAGCTGCATCTGGTTAGACTGGAAACCGACCCCAACAAAGTTTGGAAAAAGGTTAGGCAGATGATGATGAACTGGAACGAAGCCGCGAGTCAATGCTAGCTATTCTTATAAAATAACGATATGGGTGTGACGTTCAGCGAACCTTTTCAATAGTTTTATTATCCATCAAAGTGAAACATTCGCATTCAAGAGTTAAAGTATACGGCATCAATAAGTAACTATAAACATCCATTCATCCAGTTTGTTTAGAAAGGACTGCAAACACCTCATCGAGTCCATAAATAGACCCTCTGATTTTAGTTATAGTATAAACTTATTCTTATAAATTTCCAGGCAGGAAGCTTATCATAAAATTGGAAAAATAAATTTCCATACCACAAGGAAATATTTTCTCCATTGGAAAATGAAAAGGAGAAGGTGGTGGTAATTATATCTATGTTGTTATTATGGACCAGGAAGGCCCAAGATGTCCATTTTCTCAGTATAGTCCTGTGCTTGTCATCATCATTTATCATTCCGAAAGCGACAGTCAACTGTTAAACCCTTTTCATTCATTTGTAAGCCTCATCCAACAGTTGCTACACTTACATAGGCAAATATGTATCTACTTGTATTTGTAAGTTGGTCCGTAGCTGTCAATCACATTTCTGGATATGGTCAGCTGCGCCAAAACATTGGGCATTAGGTATTATTTATTTCATATATTATGCATGAGTGGCATCTTGCGTACACACTTTGTTTTCAAAGTTGTATTGTTTTGGAATGGATAGTTAAAAAAATACTGATTTAATAAAGCAGAAGACTTCGTTCGTTTGATTGTTTGAACGAGCGTATGTCTAGACTGTGTCTCTTTTGTTTTCAATTGCCCTTAGAAGCCGAGCAGCGGGCGATACCGTGGGGCACAGCTCGTTCATTTATACATTTAACTTTGAAAAATAAAACACAAAAATAATCTGATTTAGATCCCAAATGAACAGAGATGGATTTGCTGTAGTTAATTTCCGTTTTTAAGGAAAATGTGGGTGAGGTAAGAATATAAAATCCCATAAGCATATTCGCCATGTTTGGCTTACGAAAACAAATAAGTACGGTCGCGGTCAGAAGTCCAGTAGCAATTGATTTTGCCATTACTCACTGTATCAACTATAATGAACAGATAAGAAGAAAAGGAGTAACGTAATAGGTATTGTTAAATTTGCCTAATGTTGAACACATGCATCTGGTCTGTCTCGTTGAGACTAGGGATGATTTAGTCCAACGCATTGGTGCGACTTTCGTAACTATCAAAACCGAAATACGTTTTCGCATAACTACAGTAGGGACAAGACGAAAATGCCGCGCGTGCATTCACAACAGTGGCGGATAATTCGAACAAGATTTGTGATTTCTTGACAAATGTCTTTTTTTTTAATTTCAAATTCTTGAAAAGATGTTACCCTGTTTAAGAAAAAGATAGGACACTACGTAATAGTGAGATAATAGTATCTATCTACTTACTTGAGGCATATTATTTATGCTAAAACTATTGTTCTTAATTCTTCTGTAATATCGAATATCAACCTACCGTGTCTCGATTACACATTTAATTAAAAATGAAAATGTATTAAACGTTTTTTTTTGCATATTACATACCGTTGAAAAGGGGACAGACTAGACTAAACTTTTTAAAAGAATTCCAAAACCCCGATCGCTTTTAGTTTTTTTGTATAGCAATTTAAAGTTGAGTTTTAAGTTTATTTTTCTTTTACAGAAACTTTACGAGCTATTCAAAAAGAAAGTAATTGTTACTAGCAAGTAATTTTGAATTTGATAGAATCATACAACAGTGCACATCAAAATTAAATCGAAATTTAAAATCTACACAATTTTTTTTATTTGACCTCAATTGCTGAATTTTGGAATTTTTCAAAATTTTAATTAAAGAGTTGATATAAAAAAGCTGGTGTGGTAAAGAATGAGTTATAGGCCGTAAAGCGATAGCAAATGACCTCTCCTTTCGGTCTATTCGATTTGGCAAACGATGCTCAAAACTGCCTATATATACTTGTAGGATCCGGTCATTAGTACGGACAGAAAATGAATCGGCAAGCGAGCCAAAGGTAGCACGCGACCTACTTACCAGTCTACCCTCACCTAAGCGCGCGCTTCTACAGAGTCGTGATGTTTCGAGCTCGCTGGGAGGCGGACAGTCTGTGTCTGACCGCGGCGGAGTCAAGACGTCCCGAAACTGTTCCCCGATTCATGGTGCCTAGTGTTATCGTGTTGGATTGTAATTTCAAGTAATTTGTGAGTTCGACAAAAGCAGTGTACCTCGTGTAGTGTGTGTTTTCATAGCACGGAACCCATGTTCTGCCCACATGATAACCGTGTCTGACGGAATAAATCAAGACAACTGCGACATACTCGTATATTGTAGGACGTGTTATTGTTTTCATTAAAACATCACACAAACAGATGCATGCGCAGAACCGTGCGCGAACATTAAGATGCTACTGGACTTTTGTCCTTTGACTGTACACAATACAATATTATCCGTGAGTCCAAGGCTAGGGAGGTGCCATTATTTTTATAAATATGTTCAATTAATCGCGAACCCGCCGCCGCGCGCCGGGAGTCGGGACAGCGCAGCGAGCTGTTAAGCCCTGATACGTAAAGATCCACAATTCACAGAACGCACAAAGAACACTTATTTTTTTCGCGTCATTAGCGACGACATTTTTCTTTTCCTCCCTTTGTAATTTTGTACCAACGTTAATAGAAAGTTTTTGCAGTAATAATAATTGATTGCAGTTCGAATTTTATTTTAGTTACGTATTTTGTTTTGTACATGTTACCGGAAATGTGTGAAACCTAGGAATTGTATACAATTCCTAGGAAATGTATACTATTCCGAGTCTATGTAGGAAATGTGTTAAATAGTATCATAATTATTTTTTACTCCACACATTTCACTCTATACAACTCTATACAACTTGGAACTCTATACAATTCCTATATGACAGAAGGAAATGTATAAAATTAAAAACTATACTATAAGTTAATCTGAAGAATATATTAGATGTTGTGAGACTTTGGGTGAAAATGGTGGTCGTGAACTTGTAGTGCCCCATACATAATTCTAATCAAACCAATTTGCTATAGTTTCTGTAACAATTAAATAATATTGTTGGTTAAAAATTGAATATGCTTTGCAACAAAAGTTAGTGACAGAACCGAATTGCTGCAAAACCGACTCCACGTAGTCTTGTTTGTCCTACCCCTAGAGTGTAATTTAAAATCGCGTAGGCGCGGAGGGGTGAGGCGGCCCGCGGGCTGAGGAGCAGGCGGCTGCGAGCGAGCCGCCGCGGCTGAGGCTGGCCGGCGAAGCCGGCCAACAAGCCGAAGTTGCGGTGGTGAGCGAAAGCCGTCTGCGAAGATTAGCACGCGTGGGGCCACCGGAGGCCCGCAGCGCCGGAGCCGTGACAGAAACCCTGCCTGCTGCATGTTGCATGCTCACTTGAATGGAGCGATCGGCGCAGCGATGACTACTGATATACATTTCCTATCACGGTTTAGGAAATGTATAGATTTCCTAGGAAAAGTGTTAATTAAAAAATATTTCATACATATCCTATGGATTTTAGGAATTGTACACATTTCCTAGGAATTTTATACAATGACGGATTTCATACATTTCCGTTAACATATACTTAAATAAATAAATAAAAATGTCCTAGAAAACCAGATTCATGACTAAAGTGACTTAAAAGTAATTCTCAAATATCAGAAAATCGTATATTTAAAAACCCGTCTTCGGACAAACTTGCCCAGCTTCATCGTTTCGGATGCATGTGCATGATTTCGGGTGCATGTGTGTGATAATTTTCCGAAATGACTGAACAGATTTTTATGAAACTTCCTACTCATATGCAGTATACAAAGGTCTAAAAAGTTACTAAAAAACATTTTCGAAAAATAATGTTACAGCTAAATTAGACCGATTTTTAATTATCTATAGAAACAGAAGTTCCAATTATCTTCATTTTTAAAAGACATTTCGTAAATGTTTTTAGTAACTTTTTAGACCTATGTATACTGCTTATGCGTAGGAAGTTTCATTAAAATCTGTTCAGTCATTTCGGAAAATAACGACTTGAAAGTTTGTATGAAATGCCGTAGGGTATAAACGCTCTTCAGCGCATGCCTATAGATGCTTACTACACTCATACACTGCTATACGTGAAAATATAGTTTAGAATCTTGTCTTTTCTCGACCTATCTCTTTTGGTTGAATATGTGGCTAAAGTTTTTGTAACTTTGTAAGAAAAATCAAAGTATCAATAAAAAAAATATCTGTTAGATAAGCTTTTCTGGTAAGGTTCCTAGTTCAAATTGTAGGGATAATTAAATATTCTTAAGTACTTGATACCTTAACAATAACCTAGTTATATCTTCGACAAAAAATATGACTAATTTGTCGTTTTAAGGTTATGTAACAAGGGCCAGCTGCGCCCATTCGGCTCACCCGACCCGATAAGAGCGTCGCATTCGACAACTCTGAGAAGGCCGAATGCCTAGCCGACAGCCTGGAGTCCCAGTGCTCCCCCAGCTCTCAACCAGTAGACAAGCGACATCTCGATGAGGTGAACGCATTCGTCGAACGTAGAACCGCCCTGCCCCCCGAAGAAGACCCTGATGATCCTCTGCCTCCGATCACAGCTGACGAAGTGCAAGACATCATTAACAAACTTCAACCGCGGAAAGCACCCGGCTCCGACGGAATCACCAATAGAGTGTTCAAACTCCTCCCCGCTCAGCTCGTCGTGTTAATGGCGGCCATCTTCAATGGCGCCCTGAGCAACAACGCGTTTCCCCAAATATGGAAAGAGGCCACGGTCATCGGTTTCGCAAAGCCAGGCAAACCCAAGTCTGAGCCTTCGAGCTACAGACCTATCAGTCTCCTGAATGCACTCGGAAAAATCTACGAGAGACTTATGTATAAGCGACTCAAAGACTTCGCCGAGGCTAAGAGTCTCATCCCCAACGAACAGTTCGGCTTCAGGACCGGACACTCTTGCATTCAACAGGCCCACCGCATCGTAGAACACTTGAGCGCTGGCTTCCAGCGTGGAGCGATGACGGGTGTATTGTTTTTCGACATAGCAAAGGCATTCGACCAAGTCTGGCACAACGGCTTATTATATAAGCTGTACAAACTGGGAGTGCCAGACCGTCTCGTGCTCATCTTACGAGACTTTTTGTCGGATCGCACCTTCCGCTATCGCATTGGAAAGGCACTGTCTTCCCCCCACCCCATTAGAGCCGGAGTCCCTCAGGGCTCCAAGCTCTCTCCCCTTATCTTTACTCTGTTCACCAGTGACATCCCCAAGAGCAAGAAGGCACAGTTAGCCCTGTTCGCGGACGACACGGCCATCTATTACACTGGCCGTAGTCACGACGCTATTTACAGCACCCTCCAAACCTCAGCCAACGTCTTAGGCGCTTGGTTCCGGAAATGGAGAATCGAGGTGAACCCCGACAAGAGCCAGGCAGTTCTTTTCTCTAAACCGCGTAAGAATAAGCCACCCGCGCTCAGCCCGATCACTATGTACGGTAAGCCTATCCCTTGGGAGAAGCAAGCCAAGTACTTAGGAGTCTTACTTGACAACCACCTGTCTTTCGCGGCGCACATCAAAGCAGCTCGCGACCGAGCTGCCTTTGATATGGGTAGGCTTCATTTCATGATTTCGACAAAAAGCAAGTTGTCACTCAAGTGCAAGTTGCGCCTTTACACCGCGGTGATCCGCCCCATTATGACGTACGCTTGCGTCGTGTACGCTCACACCAAGCCTAAGTACATCCATAGGATGCAAACCTTGCAGAACCGGTTCTTACGTAGAGTCACGGGAGCCCCTTTTTATGTCCGTAATGACCGTCTACACGTAGACCTTAGAATGCCCACCGTCCTTCAGTTTATGAAACGTCTTTCGAAGCGTTTCTTCGATAACGCCATTAAACACCGTAATCCCCTGATCGCAGCGGCCGCCCGTTACGAACCCTCGCGCATTAGTACAGTACGCCGTCCTCGGCATACCCTCGTCACTCCCGATGATGCTATCACCCTCCTCCAGGAGAGTAGCAAAGAGACTAGCACTCTTAAAAAGTTTAGACACAAACCGCCGTCTTTCCGACCTCGCCGTCGAGGTCCGTCGCGACGTCCCGGTCCATGCCCTCCCCGACCCTCGCTCGAGCCAGCCCGCGATGCTGTGCCAGTAGTTTTAAATCAGCCCCTAAATAATGATATCATTCAGATCCAGGCTGTCCCCATGCAGTCCTCCCCCAGCGACGCCCTAAGCCGAGGCTCGTACCCCACAGGGGGTGCCCTTAGCGTGTAGTCGCTTAGTTTGTAAGTTTTATGCCCTGGCTGGAGGCCTTACTCTTAAGGTACCCACAGGATAGCCCGGTTAAGCAGACGACAACCTCCTAGGTTGAACTGCGAGATGCCATTCCCAAAAAAAAAAAAAAAAGCGCCCATTCGGTCTAGCGAGCAATGTTCCGCGAAAGCAATTCATTGCTTTGGAGACTTAATCGCCTCTGATTGCGCGAACCTAACAATCGACTTTATGCATAGGTAGGGGTTTCTGAATAGGAACTTATTTCTCAATGACGTGACGACTAGATTTCAGGCCCGATGTCATAATGTGTAGTCGGCCGCCGACTACTGTGAATGCGTTTGGTGTGGATTATGCCTTAAGGTGGAAGTTTAATCGCGCTTTCCCATACATTGTTTTTTTTCCAAATTCTCGATACTTATATGCTTTTTGTAGAAGTAATGAAACAACATGATGTTATTACGAATTAATGTTGTCGCAAAACTCTTCAAACATAAAGAAATAACAAGGTTTATAGGATTTCCAGGGCCGAAAAAAAACGAAAAATCTTTGCTAGTGTGCGTGCTTGGAGTCACACCATCTACCGGATATCTAAAGAACTTCTAAAGAACAATCGAGCCCCTTGCATAACAAAACTCGAAATAATTATCTGTTGATACTAGATGGCGTGGCGTTGTCATTGTAAGTTGGTGCCAGTAACTGCGTGGACTCGCGAATATTTCACATTTCATTCGTCAAACAAGTAGGTAGGTAGGTACTGGTTGCGGCGTTTTTGTTTGGGTGAATTAGATTTATCATTTTTTAAGAATGAAGTTAAACATTCTTAAATTATGTCATGATGTTCATTCAAACCAAAGTTTGAAAGTTACCTATTAGGGATGAAATGTGTAATTCGGAGTTGGTAGAACCTTACTGTGTGATAATTAAAACTTATTAGTTATTAACAAGTAGATATTAATGTTAATTTTTGGTTCTCTTGTTCAATGGGAGTACGATTGCGAAAATTTTCTAGAAAACAGGGTGGTAAGGGCAATAATTAGGGAGTCACGTCAGCACGGGGATGGTCGTGGTTAAATATGAATTTAAAAGTACTAGTAACGGCGGCCCGCGGGCTGAGGAGCAGGCGGCTGCGAGCGAGCCGCCGCGGCTGAGGCTGGCCGGCGAAGCCGGCCAACAAGCCGAAGTTGCGGTGGTGAGCGAAAGCCGTCTGCGAAGATTAGCACGCGTGGGGCCGCCGGAGGCCCGCAGCGCCGGAGCCGTGACAGAAACCCTGCCTGCTGCATGTTGCATGCTCGCTTGAATGGTGCATGCTGCATGCTTGCTTGCATGCTGCATGCTTGCTTGCATGCTGCATGCTTGCTTGCATGCTGCATGCTTTTTTGTTTGCTGCATACTTGCAGCATGATATACATTTCCTATCACGGTTTAGGAAATGTATAGATTTCCTAGGAAAAGTGTTAATTAAAAAATATTTCATACATATCCTATGGATTTTAGGAATTGTACACATTTCCTAGGAATTTTATACAATGACGGATTTCATACATTTCCGTTAACATACATAGTTCTTTTGAAATTTTTAACAATTTCATACAAACTCAAGGCGAACATATTATAAATCTTAACTAGTGTTCCCGCGGCTTCGTTCACGCGTATTTGGCATTATCAGGAAACATTACATAGGAACGTGAAGACATCAAATATTTCTAACATCATCTATAAAATAGTGAACTGACTTACTGTTAATTTAAACTAAAACCTGTTATTACATCTTTGTTTTAAGTATTAAAGGCAAGTCATTCATTCATTGTCGGCGACCCCGAAAACCACGAAAACGACACCTAAGCAAAACCCGAAAATTTTCCTCAGCGCCATCTTGGATTTTCATTTTGACCTCATTTCCGTTATCAACGACCCCAAAAACCCCGAAAACGACACCCATGAAGCCATTGCGTTGTCCAAGTATATTATAACGTGCAAACACTTCAAAACACTATCAAAAAAAACGCAGCCTTTATGTCGTCTGAAGGGTGGTATTTCCAAGAACTTTGAAATACGTGTTTATCGATTCAATCAAGAAACACAAGTAGTAAATTTAAAGCTGATCAAACCATTTTTGTTATACTAATATTTCCACCCCGTTTCTCCCATTTGGGGTTGAATATCCAAAAACGACGAAATACGGGTTCATTTATTTTTGTTCAGAAACTTCAATTTTTACTATTATTATTCTTACTTCATAAATGACGGATCCCGCATATAAATTTTTAACCCCTATCGAACTCTTAGGAGTAGATTCTCAAAAACGCTAAAATACGTATTTATTTATTTCTAAACAGTAGCTTGTATATGAAATTTAAGGCGTATCACTTTTAAAATAGCCGGTTTCCATACAATCGTTCATTTCTTATTTTACCCCTTTAGGGGTGGTATTTCGAAACACCCTTTCTTAGTAGATACCTACTCTTCACAAAGAAGACACCCTCCAAATTCCATATCTCTAGGACCAGCAGTTTAGGCTGTGCGTTGATATCTCAATCAGTCAACCAGGACTTTGAATTTTTATATATTTAGATAGATATAATTATGATAGCGCTGGCAAATAAAAACAGTACCACATACAAAAAAAACAAACGTCATATCAGCGGATGACGTAAAAAAAACATGGATTGACGTGGTCATTAAATAAATAAGTGATTTCGCATTACATTATAAAATTTTATTTAATTTTAAGTCGCAGGAGGCGCAGTATTAAATTGTATTTTGAACTAGGTGTATCTTGTTGTAAAACTAAGTTTTGTGAATCGTTATTTATTGTGAGTGATAAAAAGTGTTAATAAGATGTCTGATCGTTATCATTTGAGACCCCCATAGATATCCAACGGAACAAGATCATGTCATATAGATAATTGAGGAAATATTGATCTAGAATCCATTACGTATGCTAATACATACATTGTAACAACAAAGCATATTATCTTAATACACAACAAACCTAATTAATAGCTTAGTTATTGAAGTTTGAAACAGTAGATTATATAGGTCTATGGAAGCATTCCGAATAGAGTAAACATTTACAAAGTTGAGCAAACTTCCACAATTTAATTTATTTGGAAAGGATTTAGTCATGTTTTGTGATTAAATCCCTTAGTGAATCCGTGGATGAGGTTACGCTGCTTTTGGCAAGGCCAAGGAAATGACTGGATGGATAACATGGGTAACCCACCCATCCCTGTCACCTGCTTACAACTCCACTAAATCAAAACCAAAATTAATTGGTAACTCAATTCAATTTTAGAACCAGGTAAGACTTTTCATTCCACTCGAACTTTGTTTATAACAAAATTAATATCCTAATTTAAACTTTACCAACCAATTAGGGTTAACAATTTAATTTTTTAATTAAATAATTTAGTAAAATTACTCTTACCTCCTACTGCCTTGTTGCCTTTACCTCATTATTGTGTCGTTGGTCTAGCTAGAGAGTTTGCAAGCGGTACTGCGTAGCATGAAGACCTGGGTACGATTACCAGGTCAGGCAAAACGTTACTGGGTTTGCCATCTGGCTTTTCTTAGTAGTAGATACGGAAGATAGATTTATGCCCGGTTTGTAGCAATAGGCCTGCTGCTCCTAATAAATAGGACTGAGCGTTTACACCTTTTTTTTTATGATGGGAAATCATCAAATGACTTCTTCCGCTCTGGGCGGAGCGGAAGGGAGTGTCAGACTTGACTGACTAAAACCCATCCATGTTCCTTCTTAGCCCTTTGCGTTCCAGGGGCACGGTATCTCTTTCGAACAACCCGCAGCCCTGGCAGGCATCGGCCCTCTCGGACCCCTTCCGATTTGCTGACATCTCCTTGAGGCGCGCGTGGAACACGACCGCGCCGTCGGCACGGTCTGTCGTCATAAGACGGACGGACGGTGAGCTAGCCCATTACTCACCGTCCACAGGCCCGCGCCTACGGTGGCCGGGGGCCACTGGTTGTCCCCCGACGCCCGGGGCGTCTCCCGCGCTTACACCTTACGGCATTTCATAAAAACTTTCAAGTCCTTATTTTCCGAAATGACTGAACTGATTTCAATGATACTTAATACGCAATATTAATAAATCTATACCCTAATAGACCTATATACATAAGCGTTTGAAGCTTCATTAATCGGTTTAGTTATTTCGGAAAACAAGGACTTGAAAGTTTGTATGAAAGGTCGTAAGACGTAAACGCCCTTATGTTTCGGGAAATACAACCATAATGTTATGATAAGAATAAGTCTTACTTGTTGTAGAGTATGATGTCAGGTCTCCAGACCCTCTCATACGGTATTCTGATGACGCTGATGCCGTCAAAGTCGCTGGTGTTCCACCTCAGATGGTAGTCTGTCCAGATCTGTGTGATCCAGCAGTTCGTTGTTAGGAGCTGGTCTTTTTCTTCCTGTAACAAGAATTTTAATATTTTTCAGAATGGAATGTTCATGGATGCATTCCCGTTACTATGTAAAAAGTAAGCTGGATGCTAGAAGAAGTATGTATACTAAAGACAAGACAGGGCTGCTAATATGTGGAATATGTTTAAAAATTTGAAATGACAGGGACTTTTAAAGAAAGACCGTGTTATTTTTTGTTCATTTAATTTATTCAGCCTGATGGATTTAATCAATCAATTTTATTTGTATTCCGTATTTTTACTCAGCTTTTAATTACACATCTTCTATTTGCCCAATTTACACAATTTGCCTCTCCCTGGAATCGAAATTACAGGGTGAGGCAAAATAATAGTACCGATTCCTACTGCAAGTAAGTAGAATCAGAAGATATTTAGTAATAGCTGATTAGGCTACCTAAAGACCTTAGCAAATGAATATCAATCGATAACTAATGTGGTGTAGTGTAATTGTGTGTATGATCTAAGTATATATTGATTGATATGATATATTGATTGATATGATATATTGATTGATATGATATATTGCTAGAAGATACAATAGGGTTGTCGTATCCGTGTGGATAAAACCCCCTAAATTATAAATAGAAAAAAAAAAGTGTATCTCAATAATGATACCGACATAAACTCTATGCAATCGGTTGCTGACCACAATAATTGTTAGGTATAATTGCATTTGGTTGAAATTTTCCGTAATTTATTAACCTTTTTTTATTTCTGGGCTTTCCTTCTCATGAACTTTAGCTATACCAACTTTTACACTACTACACAGTTTGTCGTTCACCTACATAGGGTGACTGGTAATTAATAACCGATACTTATACACGTGATTATGCTCACGATAACAAACAACTTTCCCAAAGAAACATTTTGTATACTCATTCACTTCATCACAATAATATAACAGCCGTATGAAATTCACGCGCGCGCGCCTGTGGCCTTATCAGCTTGTGATAAAAATTAACGATAAAAGTGAGTGATATTGTTATCATGAGTATAATCACAGTGTGTGAGTATCGGAGTGTTTAAGTATCAGTCATTAATTACCACTCACCATACATACCTTATCTTGCATACAGTTATATTATGTTTTCATGCTTAACGCTATCGGCACAACATATTCTCTTTACGTCCCTATTAGGTAGTTTCTTGAAATACAAGCATCAAATCAATCAGAACTTGAGATACCTTATCAAGAGGAATATGAGCTACATCCTTATATAAATTCAAACTCAGTAATTCGATATTCGCATGAAATTGTTTCTGATTCCCAATACAAAGAACATGGCTGAACATAATACTATACAAAAACAATTGCCGGAAACTTGGAAGTACTTATTTGTTTCCCGAGACTTTTAAAAAGCAATCCAAGTTTAACCAGAATTACTGTTGTAGAATGTTGCGAAAGATTAGGGTAAATCGTGTGAATTATTTAACGTTTTTTTGGTGATAAATGAGTTATGTTCTAAATAAATTATCTTTCCTGACAATGTAGCTATTTTCGGTGAAAGGTAGACAATGTTTAAATATTTTTTTTTTTTTTGCTTATGGAGGCCTTTTTTTTCTTTTTGCTTAAATACCTTCATAAAATAAAAACTTCATAAACCACAATTACAGACTGATCCTGTGTTTATAAATGTGGTAAGACTGTTCCTTTTGTAACCCGCTTAGATACAGAAAGGTCGGGAACCTTCCTGAAAAATGCTGACGCATGACCCCGTGACGATGAAATGTATCATTGTGTCAATACAATGTACCGGATGACGGGAAGGACAAGATCCCTATTATTGAAGGGAACTAAATCGATGAATATATAGAGATTAATATCGCTCGCAAACATGCTTTTGATGGTCGAGTAAGTATCGTGTTTTGTTTTAGGTAATCTATACTATGTTTACTATTATTATAAAGCTGAAGAATTTACTGTTGGATAGCCCATTTATCGAGGAGGCTATAGGCTATATAACTTCACGCTACGACACATAGGAACGGAACATCAATGGTTTTTTGCAAAACCATGGACAATGTGACGCAGACGAAGTTGGGCGGGTCAGCTAGTAGTAGTAGGTAATAATGATCACCACGCTCTTAATTGCGAAAGAGGTAGTCACGGGTGTAGGTTCATTTCGCCCGTTTTGTTTCAAGTAAATACCAAGCAAGCCAAACAAGCTTTACCATGAATTTATTCATGGTTCATCATTCATTCATTTGAAATATAATCCACTACACTTACATTACACATAAGTGAAAATTGGGGATGAAGAAGATCAGAGACGATACCTAATCCCTACATCCAAACATTCAAACTGAACCTCTTAATAATATTATAGTATAGAAAACGCAATACATACAAAGAAATGACCTCATTCTGTTCCAAGCAAAATTGATCTTTCCAACCGCGCTTTTCGAAAGTTCTGTTTAAGCAAAGTGGTTTCAAATTCAGAATGCATATGAAGGTAGATCGTTATACAATTATGGGCCCCGCATGATTTCAGATTAGATGGTAACAAGATGGCGCGCACTAAGTAACGCCGGAGGCTAATAATACTGTAGCCGAAGGCCTTAGCTCCAAATATTCTCAATGTACTTACTGTACGCCCTTTACGTTTCAAAACGTGTTCTGAATTTTAAAATTTTCTATCATCTTCTATTGTAGACAGCCTTTGCTCTGAATATTTACATCCTGAATGATGGACGAAGGAAAAAATGTATGTTAATAAAATTGTTATTGTTTTTTTTTGCGTAACTTAGTTACAAGTTTTTAAACTGACATGGTCACTAACACTATCGATAACACTTGTAACGGGATATTTAACATGTTTATTATTTGTTTTGAGTTCCCGATATTTTGGCGGTGTTGCAAACGCCATGATCACGAATAAACTAAGCGTAAGGTAGTAGTTATTCTTGTTTTCGTGTAGTTAGTGCCTAACATGGTTAAACCGGGTCGATCTTCAAGGTGAAGCCGCGCTTGCTAAGTTCGGTCTGTAGATGGGTGACCATCATTACATACCGAGTTCCTCTGTGCCTCAGAAAGCACGTTAAGCCGTTCGTCCCGGCTGTCATTTGTGGATATTTGACAATCGTTACAGGTAGTACAGTGGCTACGAAAGTCTGACAACCAGTCTTACCAAGGCGTATCGTATTCGATATCTATAGATAATTGATTAGCTGCATCATCCGGTAAGACTGGAAGCCGAGCCCAATAAAGTTGGGAAAAGGCTAGGCAGATGATGAGTGACTAACCTGGTGTAAGAGTTTTTATTCCGCCCAGGGCCTCTGACTTAAATTGGCTTAACATGCCGTCGAGAAATATCTCTCAAGCATCTTTGATTTCCTCACGATTTTTTCCTTCACCGAAGCTAGTGATAATTATTATACAATACGCACATGAATCCGAAAAATCGAGGGTACGTGCCTTGGGTAGTAGTTGACCTACATGATAAGGTCCGAAATGATAACAGTGTACAAATGACGATGGCCCTTTAGTCATTGTTTGAAATCAAAATGCTAAATAATTAAATTATCAAAGAATATAGGCAAAGAAACATTATGCTCATAGAACAAAGAAAAATAGAAAAGTAAAAACCAGTTGATACAGACAACAATGGCCAGTAATAATTACATGTTCAAATAGTTTGTCTGAGTACTCCGAATATTGTTGTTTTACCTCTAATTCTGCAGCACTTTTATTCTCATTGACATAAGGTTTATTTAAAACTTAAAATAACTGTGACCAGACTGTAGTACAGCTGGTCAGGCACCCATGTCAAAATGTTCTGACAGCAATAATGTTGTAATATTCGTCATAACTAAAGCTTGTGCCCATGTGTGCGTTTACCCCCGTAAAATAATGTCGAAAATATTCATGTAAATGTTATAGATAATAGTTGTGTATAAGCCTGTGATTTTCATCGTAAGAAGCCAGAGAATTCATTTTGGTTAGTAAAAAGTATATTACAGAGTTTTTATTTGGGAACTATATTTCTTGTCACCAAAATTTATATTTGTCATCAAAGTTGTATCACCTAGTAAATAGATCTATCGCCACGAAATATTTTCGTTCTCAGATAAACAAAAAGTGTTCCCAGGTATGAATTATCAAATAAATGTTGATACATGTGTAAAATAAGAGATGGATTACCAATAAAATTGTAGTGCATTAGATGAATATAAACTTCGTTCTTATAATAATAGTTTTATTACTTAAATAATAGCTTTGTGCTCGGAATGGTAGATCTGTCACCAAATAAATAGATCAGTTCCTTATTTCTATGAAGAAATGCTTTATACGAGACATTGGGCACACCGACTCGGACAGGTTAGGTTCGAAGAGGATGGCGGGGTCTAGTGAGCGAGCGGAGCGAGCGAACTAAGACCCCGACATCCCCTTCGTGTTAGGTTACTGTAAACCCTGCAGACAGAAATAGGAGCCCCGCGTAGCGGGGCTACGTCGACAACGCCTTAGTTTTTCTAGTAACATAATATGATTTATTGGTGATCTCTTTAAATTAGTTTGCTTAAATACTTATTAGGACACACCTATTATAATACATACAAAAACATTTATTTGGTACTAGACCTTATATCTCAGGATTTTAGGTGATTTATTGTGGAACTGATTTTGCATTGTTTGGTGACTACATTTTGGTGACAGATCTACTATTTTGAGGACAAACCCTATTATTTAAGAAACACAAAACTAATTATATTGGTGATAGCTTAAATGATACCCTTTTTATTTTAGTATGTAAGTGACCGAAATTTCATGCTTCTAGTTTTAAAAATTACCGATTTCCATACAGTGGTGCTTCCCTTGTTTTACCCCTTTAGGTGTGTAATTTCGAAAAACAATTTCTTAGTGGATTCCTATTCTTCACATAGAACACACTGTCCAAATTTCAGGTATCTAGAACCAGCGGTTTAGGCTGTGCGTTGATTGACTGACTGACAACATTGTCAGTCAGTCAATCAGGACTTTTAATTTTAAATATATAGTTGTCTGCCTTTTAAATATATTGTGATCTTTGTAGAAGACATAGTTTATACTATATCCGTCTTTCTCATTTCTATTCCGTTCAAATAAGAGCGAAAGGGAGCAAGCACGTTTTTTTTGTATGTTTCTGAGTATTGTTGTACGAGTAGGTAATCAACTTTGGAAGGAATCCCAAGTCCGACACGTCCCAAATCAGATCCATTTCATAATGAAACGAAACGACCGCACTTTCTATCAACGATAAATATACCTTAAATCAGATTTACTTATTAAATGAGGTCGAATCTAACAAAAGACCTGTTTCGTTGAAATTCTCTTGTATCGCGCGGTCCATCGACTAATAGTCAGTCAAAAAATAAAACGTTATGCTTCAGTAAAAATGCCCCAAGCTTATAAAGCTTTGATATAAACGAAATCAAGCTAGATTTAAATTGAAAAATTACGAGAATTTTCATAATTGAGTTATGAAAATTTATTTGCATAATTAGAACGCTGTCGTCAAACGTTTGCCTGAGTTAAAAATGAAAAAGAGTGTCGTTTTCTTTTGGTAAAATTTTCTACCTAAGTGTGTACTCATTTTATTCAGTTTTATGTCTGTCAGGTGCCAACTTTAAACAAAAAGCTTTAGGAATATTATTGTAGACATTTAATGAATAATAAAAAAGCTTATTTTAAACAAAACCCTTTACTTTTACTAAATTACTAGCTGTCCGGCGCACCTTCGTTTGCGTAAATTTTCCCCGTTTTCGCCACATTTTTCATTGCTGCTCCACTCCTATGGGTCGTAGCGTGATGATACATAGCCTATAGCCTCCCTCGATAAATGGGCTATCTAACTTTTTTTTCAATTTTTCAAATCAGACCAGTATATATAATGCAAACAAACAAACATACAAACAAACAATCAAATCTTTTCTCTGTATAATATTCGTTTAGAAATACTTCAAAGACATTTTAGTTCACATCAAAGGACATTTAACACGCGATGTTAGTTCTTTTATAATAATAATCATGTTCAAATCATGTGGAATGGAAGAAAATTTTAGTTATAAACTACCATAAATAACCTAGAATAGTAACCATGGCAAAGTGGCAATGCCTCAAGGAAAAAAATCGAAAGTCTTTGGCGAGATAGTGCGAAAGCAAAAAGAGGAACAAAAGAAGCATGTCAGAATCGACTCTTGACGCTCTATCCAGCCTTGCAATACATACGTATATGGAACGGTATATAATGGTACGAAAGAATTTCTACTCGAGCAGTGCAAATAAAAAAAATAGAACGACATTTCCACCGCACACAATAAAATAAAATCGAGGCATAAGTACGTGATGGATTTTTTCTCACAAATTCGGAACTACATAATTTGAGATTTACGCATAAACGAGCAGCCGCAGCGACAAAAACGAATAGGTACGTAATATTTTTATAAGAAAAAAATCTACATCGTTTTATATTAAAGAGTTTACTGACTTATATAAAAGAGTTTAGTTCTCGTCTTTTACTGCTTCAAGCGACGTTAAACTTTAAAACGGACTAACATGTTCCTCAAGAGGGTGTAGCCTCAGAAATTCAGAAATACTTGAGACACTGAAATGTATTTTGTTGGCATTTACACATACTGCGAATGCAATAAAAATATGCATGTGGTTTCCGCAATTCTTTAGAATTAAAACCAAGCATCATAAAGTGGAATTTACGCAAAGGATTAAAAATAAAAGCTGTATTATGCAGACACGTAGGTAGGTACTATCGCAAAAGTGCCAATAGGTACACTTTTCAAACAAAATCCCGTGCACACGAAGACCACATCTGTTTAACACCCTAACTGCTATTGGTCCGCAACTCCGCACAAATAGTTTGCGGACCAATAAACGCGACCCTCTTTTTAAATACGTTTTGTTTAAATAAAAATCTTAGTCTCTGTTAATGATCCCAGATGTTTGACCACCGTTTTTTTAGACCAATAGGAATAAAACAAAAAAAGAGACAAAGGAATAGAAAGTTTTTAACTGTTTTAACGCTGGAAGCAAGGATAGTCCTTACGGGGGTCCGATACCCAATTAGTCAACTGTACATATGATATATATACCTAGGCTAGATTACTATATTTGAATACGGAGAAGCTAAATTGAGCTACTTGTTTTACGTCTTGGGCATTCGTAACATTGTCAGGAATAGTTAAGAAAAAATAAATTTAACTTGCAAAAATAATTTAGAACGGAATCATAATAGTTGTCGCGGGATACTCAACCATAAATTCTCAATACACATTCGAAAAAATGCACCGAGAATTTAATAAAGGTACTCCGCATTTCCAGGATTTTCAGTTCAAAAATATGTTGTGCATTGAAAAAGAGAAAGCTACGTCAGTGAGACGTATCGACAGATTGCGGCTATATTTTATATTAATAATTCACCATGGCATATAAATCATGGAAAACGTCCGCAGCTTAGCATTGGGACTGGTCTACTCCAAGTTGACGTAGCACGATGAAATACGACTGTGTGCTAGAAGAGTATTATAGTAACAATAAATATTTTCTTTATTCATTTTATTATAATAATTCTAGAAATCAATCATTTGTTTCCGACGTTTTGGCCGCAGACAAGAATGATTTGTATGACATTCTAGTTGCCCCACATAAAAAAAAAAGTTTTATAGTCCCATGCATCACTGTGCCCATAAACTCAAACAAAAGTTTTTTTTTCCTTGAGTAATGGTAGCATAACCTCTTTATTTTACGAACCTTCATATATTCTGAAAAGGGTCACGGGGAACCGTTGCTTGCAGTTGCGAAGTCATCTCTCAAGGGAATCTCGGAAAAGGCCCGTGAGTGTTCAACAATGAACGTTTACCGGGTCGTCCGGATAGCATGATAATGATGATAAATGGTGTTTGTGACGGACGGGATGTGCGTATTATCCTTTCTAAGAGTTTTTGTACTCACGGCGACACATCACCCTATACATTTCAAGTATGAAATGCCCACGCTTTGTATAGATTAATAGTACAATGAGAGATCCGCATAAACTGGTTTTGCATAGCTTAATTGGTCGCCTTGTGTACTAACCTATCTATGTCATAATAACCCTTTTAAAGAGGCAGTCATTACTGAGACTGTTATATCCCGAATAATGTAAGGATCTCCGATTTCTTTTACTTGTACGTAGGTACTTCTATTTAATTAAAACATAATAAAGTATGTACTATAAAATAGTAACACTACTGTACATATTACTACTTCATAAAACGCTCCATTGCATCCTCTTACAACAGACTTATCTAGATAAAATTTACAACCTAATGTTGTACTTAAAAACCCTGTTTACAGCTACTTTGTTGTACAAAATACACGCAGGATTCGCAAAGTAACATTTTCGCGAAACCTGACGGAAATGATAACTTCCTATGGAGTAAAACCTACAGATCAATCTTGTTACAGTTGACTTGACATGTTGTAGACTCGTGTTATATATGTACTATACAAACTTGGCGATATTAAAATGGATATGAAAAAGATTTGCTTTAACTGTCAACTACAAAATAAAATGCAGACGAAGATACACGTAAATGCATATGAAACGGTAACTTGAATGAAATTAACTATTGCACGCATTGGGAGAATATTGTATGAGTCAATAACTAGGCTAGATTTTCTATAAATACTATGTCGTAAAAAGCATAATAGAATTCCATAACTTTCTTGTGATTTTTTTTTAGCAAACAATGTTTTATTGAAACAAAGTAGGTTTCCAAAAAAAAACTAAAAACCCATTTTTTTTTTCACTTCTTATACAATGTTTAGTTTCGAATTACTTTTAAACATATAAGATAAGTATGTTTTTGTAATCTGGCCCTTTAAAACCCTTCATATTGATACCCCATTTAACGGGTTTGAAGAACAACAAAAAAAAAAATAACTACACAATATGGCGCCCAAAATCCACCATTTTTCTTTGTTTATGATGTAGCCAGTGACACACACGCCACCAAGACGAATCTAAAGACATAATTTATCCAAATACATAGGTTAATCCGTTTAGGAGATCTAAGTTCACAATGGAACGGACATACATATGTATGTCTGTGCCATTGTGACCTCTGATCATAAACATACGCGCGAAAAATAAAAACAAAACATTACCCTCCTTTTTTTTAAGGATGGGAAATCATCAAATGACTTCTTCCGCTCTGGGCGGAGCGGAAGGGAGTGTCAGACTTGACTGACTAAAACCCATCCATGTTCCTTCTTACCCCTTTGTGTTCCAGGGCCACGGTATATCTTTCGAACAACCCGCAGCCCTGGCAGGCATCGGCCCTCTCGGACCCCTTCCGATTTGCTGACATCTCCTTGAGAAACATTACCCTCCTTGAGTGGTAAAGTTGGTGAGTCGGGTAAAAAAAAATGTTACAGAATATTTTTCTAAAGAAACATCATTAGGTACTTTCTTCTTGGTAGCAATAAACCTTTTACTCAGAAAAGTACCCGATTGATATCGATTTCACTTTGTCACAATTTCAAGAACTTGAGAATCTTTTGAAACGCGTGCTTCGCTGTTGGTAGATTCTGGGTACCAAAGAGAAATTGTGCCGCCACAAAGTTAGTAAACCAAGTACTTAATTAACAGAAAATGTTTAACATGAGCTCCTATTAATTTCTCGCAAACATGAAATAAACACGCTCCTACATAATCAATACAATGTTATTTATTGGGACAAAAGCTTTTATAAGTAATTATACAAGCCCTCAAGCCACATTCTGAAAACTTTAAGAGCTCTAACTGCTTTACGCTTTAATGAATAAATTAATTGAATGAGTCTGTGAATATGTGGCGAAAGAAATGGAAACAATAAAATGTATGGTTGGATGAATGCATGCATTGTTTCAGCCACCGCCTCTATTGTATTTGTTTTTGTATTCACGGATTGTGAATTCATAATGAGTTCATGATATACCTACTAGTCTATGAGATCATAGTCATATTATGTATATGTTGTTCTTTTTTTCTCGCCTACAATTTAAAAATACAATAACCTACGTTAGGTTATGGTTAGAAAATCGTTTCTCATACACAAGTATTCTTACTCACGAACTGAACTAAATCGGACTTTAACCACGCCTGCATTTCGCACCAGTTTGTTTATAAATTGAAATTTAAACGCATTTTCATTTGTCAAATTTGAAGTACCGGAAACCTAATAATTAAATACATCTTCAACATTGATTAAAGTGACATTTATGACATCTTTAGCTTTGATTGAAGCAGAATGCAACTATGGGTTTGACAAAGATAGCTAGTGTAGAGGAGGTACCTTATTAGAAGATCCGCCAAGTGCGGCCAAGAAGTTCTAAGGATACCATTTGGTGTGTGTTTTCAACTGTTGTCATGGAAACAACGGTCGACTTAATTCAAAGATGGATTTGGAAAGGCTTTTAGAATAATTAATGATAAATACAAAACAAGTCATTTTTGGGCATAAGGACCAAAAAGGTTTTGACCTTAAAGGATGTGTACATAGTCTTAAACAGAACTGACGTACTTTCCAAGAGCCTAAGCCAATGTTGTTTTAAGACGAAACTCAATTCACGAAATAACGGAAAATTAACTTAAAAATAAAGAGTAAAAGATGAAAACCGAATGACAAATACCTTCTATCTAATTTTTTAAGCTTTGCATCGTAAACGTCACTCGAAAGCCTAACAAATGTCATTGCGGTTCACTTTGTTTACCTGTCATTTTAAAGACTGTTCTTTTGTGCCCAGTCCTAAATTCAGAATAAACAACGAAATAAATGAACGGACGATACGAACCCAGTGGGTTAATTAAAAAACAATAACTGTCTATAGATTTGTTGTTTTACCGCCAGTCACGATATTGGTAACCTAAAATGTTGGCCAATTTATCATATTTTCAATTGGAAACATGATAAATTGGCAAAATTTAGACTTCATGCTAAGTCCATTTAGTTCATTTTGAGTTTACAGACTTAGGTGGATAATAAAGTCAAGTCAATTACCTAAGTGTATTGTTTCTCTATCGTCGAAATATACTTTAAAAACGTGAAACACCATCTTCAGAATTAAAATGTTCGATCATCAATTGTTTTTTTTTATGCCGTCACTACCCGGGAAGCGACCGGAGTATTGCCACCCGCCCCTGAGTTGCCAGGTGAGTTCCTCATTCAAGTATTTTTTTTTACTTGTTGTCTAAAAAAACATATTTAGAATCTAATCTCGATACCTAATAATACCATCACGGATCAGACAGGGTTTTTTTTAACATACCTATTGTATGTATATGCCAATTTTATAAAAGTCTTGAAACCAACGCACAAGTACATTATGTATTGACAAGTATATAAATAAAGCAACTCTGTCGCACCAGTTGCGTCTAAAAACCCTGCACTCGAACAATGTAAACAAAACCCTTTAGAAACCCTTTAGTTTTGAGAAGCCTTCCATTGCAATCCAATCTATAAGCACTTAACGACAGATTCATGCTGAAACGAATACATTATTCATACGTGAAATTTTTTTTCATATTTTATATTATGTTATGGTAAAAGCAGGGTTATAAAATACATCTATTCGTATCTTTTATGTTAAGCATTTTTTATGTTAAGCATGTGTCTGTATGGTGTCCGACGTAAAGAATAGCACCATCCCATATCTTCCTGTGGGTGTCGTAGGAGACGACTAAGGGACTTGCCAGAGAATAGGCAGCAGCGTTCTCTGTGCTTTTGTAACAACCGGACTGCGATCGCCAACCCGCCTGCCAAGCGTGGCGATTATGGCAAAACCCCCCATGTTATGTCAATGTGGCTACACTTGGGGGAGGCCTATGTTCAGCAGTGGACGTCTTTCGGCTGAAATGATGATGATGATGATGTTAAGCATTTACTTTAAAATAGTTGATTCTGAGAATACACACTTAAAAGACATACTTACCTACTTATTTTACTAATTACTTTAGTACAAAAAAATATATCTTGAATCTCAGGTGAAATTAAATTCTTCTTACTTATAATACGAATAGAAGTCGATTGTCCCAGTTTTGATAGCTTGTGTATGAAAAGTACGTCAAACCGCCATTCATAGGTATTTATTCTTCAGATAAAAGGCATCATTCTGCCAATTGACAGATACAGGAGAAATTCCTAGGGGCCACGTTTAAAAAATATACACACACACACAAAACAACAAAATAAATTTAAATCTCCGATGACTTAAATATATTTTGTTGTTGTTTTATGCATTTTATAATATTTACAGGGTAAATACCAAGGTTTATTATATTATTGAATAAAATAATTATGTTCAAATTATTCATCCAACACTCTTCAAAAGTTAGTTTCAATACCTAACGCAGAGTTAGGTGTGCGAGGCATTCATTATTTTGACTGAAAAAAGGCAGGACCGAAACTCGACGAATTTTATAACAAACTTCATGT
This sequence comes from Cerastis rubricosa, assembly GCA_949152445.1. Taxonomy (NCBI): domain Eukaryota; kingdom Metazoa; phylum Arthropoda; class Insecta; order Lepidoptera; family Noctuidae; genus Cerastis; species Cerastis rubricosa. The sequence goes on along the minus strand of OX424525.1, from coordinate 10,494,259 downwards.
AACAACGCGAGCAGTATGAATCCTTTATTCTCGTTGGAAAACTCGCTAACGATTGACCAAACAGATTTTTATATAATGTTTTCGGAAAAAAGTGAAAAGAAATAATTTAATGAAGTTATGGAACGAAAACAGCCTTTTGTTACGAAGTGTTCGTTGATACTGAGGTTCAAAAAAAATTAGTTTTTTTTTTTAAATATATTTGATCAGTAACATATTATGAATCTGGCTTGTACCTAATGCTTAAATAATCTAAATTAGATGAGAGACATTACTATGTACCTAATTTGTAACTTAGGATAAACAGTAAATTAGGATGCGTTTGAAGAACCATTCGCATGACGATTAACCCCTAAGTTGCCGAGTACTCCCTAGGGGTAGTCCGTTCCTCTGCCCTCATTGCTGACGCTGATATTACCGCAACAGGAACTAAGATATCAGTTTCTTTTATTACTAGGGTTTACTAACGAAATAGAATTTGGAAGCGCTATTTAACCGCTCGTTAAAAATAGTACTAAGTATGGAAAAAAATACGTGTTGATTAAAATAAAGCCTTTACCCTGCAGTATTAGAGCTAATTCTGATTAAGATGATGATAAACACAAAGTTGTATTCACTACGGGCTGTTCTACTAAGGGCTGGTTTGATATAAAACTCAGAGCCATCTTCGAAGTCCCTCTTCATTCTTCTGCCTTCATACCAATTTATTTGGGGACGTCCCAGCCTGTCTTCTTCTTCTATACTTCTCTATAAGTTGTCATCTTTGGCTCTGTATGGTGTCGGACGTAAAAAATAGCACCATCCCATACCTTCCCGTTGGTGTCGTAAGAGGCGACTAAGGGATTTGCCAGAGAATGGGCAGCAGCGTTCTCAGTGCTTTTGTAACAACCGTACTGCGATCGCCAACCCGCCTGCCAAGCGTGGCGATTATGGCTAAACCCCCCGGTCAATGTGGCGACACTTGGGGGAGGCCTATGTCCAGCAGTGGACGTCTTTTGGGCTGAAATGATGATGATGATGATGAAGTTGTCATCTTATGAGTCACCCCCTTTCTATACATATCATCTTTCACACGGTCCATCCATTGTTGCTTTGATTTTCTCCTATCGTATAGCAAAACACATCCATTTCTCAGAATTTTCTTTTCGACATATTCATACATTGTTTGTTGGTCCTGGCTGACATTTGTTGATCTTTGACAGACGTTACAGGTTAGTCAGTGGCCTGAAAGTCTGACAACCAGTCTTACTAACCGGGTACCGCATTCCGTATTACCCACTAACTGGGTTGTGAACTTGTGAACGTCGGATAGGTAGTCGTACCATGCACCATAAAATAATAGTATTCAACTACATCCGGCTAGACACCAACATGGTTGGAAAAAGGCTAAGCAGATAAAAGAAAGAAAGAAATAAATAAAACATATTTATTTGGCACATGCCATAAAAGTACACAAAAAAAAATTTAAACGAAAAACTAAACAGAAAAAGATAATATTGTGTGTCTCACGAGTGCGCCAAATAGGCCCAGTTCAGCAAACTGCCGAGCAGCTAGTGCCCGATGCTGGTTTTCAGATCATGATGCCCTAGACCTACAGCAGAATGTTTGAAGTAAACCTTCCCGGTATACTTTTTCATCTTATAATTCACTAGGTAACAAAGATTAACCGGTTCAATGGTTCGAAAACAAAAACACAAAGAGTTTCCATCGAGAAAATGCACGGCAGCCTTTAACACAAATTTTATCCAAACTTGATGGAAATTAAATTGAAACCGAAGAATATACCGCACAGCAAGGCAAAGCGGAATCAGGGAAGTTAAAAATATGAATTTATATTTTAACCTGACCCAGATGGTCAGAGGAAATACTGACTTTGTAAGTAGGTATGTAGATCATAAATCTAGCTGAATAATAAATGCTTTGGTGAAAAGTTTAAAATGTCAAAGACTTCCTTTTACCTTAGGTATACTCGTAGCTGTAGTGTGTGACTAGTGAAGACCGCAATATGGGTCTCCACAACTCATTTAATTCCTCATGTCGAGAATATTTTGTTAAAGTATCCAATTATTTCATAGTATAATTGAATTGTCGCAATTTAAATAATTGTTTTATCGAAATGTAATTTGATACTTGCGATAATCTAAGGGTTCAGGACTTATGACAGTCACGAGCTGCCATTAATAAGTTCTTCAATGAGTTGGAATTAATATTTCACACGTCTTTTACTTATTTAACATTACGAACCTTTACTATGGACAACTTGACTTTCTCATAGGTAAAATCACTATAATGTCAATACACGTCAACTTAAGGGTAAATAAACAAATATCAGCAACAAAGTTGGGGATATCTAATTGCTTGCTTCCCCAATATTTGACGCCCAAGTAAGTTCGACCACACCACTGATGTATGAATTGGCCACGATGCCAAGTCGCCATGTAATTTTATATATACTGTGCGATAAAGCCAAATGTCTCTATAATATACACCTACAAAAACATTGCACATTTTCCCCTATTAAACCGTAATATGAAATTTATTCGTAAGGAAATAAATAATTGCGATCATTAATCGTGACTTTCACGGACCATTTCCAAGATTTACCTTTTTTTTTTACGCACCTTACGTGGAGAATGTTCTTCGAGAGCACTTACACGTTCGAGAGAAAGTTTTGGAACCCTTTATTGACAGTTTCAGAATACTATCAGTAAGAAATGAAAGTTTCAAGTGAACACTAACTTTCGAGCTCTTTTCACTATCATAATTATCAAGTTTTACTTAGGAAAATTACGTCAAAATAAGACGTTAACTACTCACTCTTTAAGTTATCAAACTTGTGCGGATAGCGAAGTTTGTGGAATAGATTTCGTAGTAACGAAGTTATGAACGTTAAATATATTGTGTGGATACTACAAAGTCATAGATATAAATTGAATTCGGGAGTACATTGCACGGTAACTATAACAACGGTATTTAATACTTTAAACTCGGTAAGAAACATAAAACATAACATCAATCCTGTTATCCCCGAAGGCATAGGCAGAGGTCTACTTAAACAGTCCACGCATATTTCGGCAGTTAAGTTTAAGTCCCATGTAACATGGGGCGAGCGTATTGTCATCAACCGGTTACAAATCCAGACTCTGTGGCTACTGAGACATTCCTGATGGAAAAACCCAAAAACACTTGGCCCGACCCGGGAATCGAACCCACGAACACATGCTCAGCGGTCGCGACCACTAGACTAACGAGATAGTCAGTGCGACAGATATCTCCAATTTAAAGGTTCGGTTATCCCGTCAGTATGAAAGATATCTGACATAGAAACAGAGAGACATATGAAAATTTACTTTATGTAAAGTTTGTCTCTTGAATGTGAGTGAAATTGCCTGAAGGGAAGGACGACGTACCCTCAAATTAACAAAATTTTCGTAACGAAGGTCTGAAATACATGCATTAGGAAAATTAAATTCGATTGTAGCTACTGTCCAATATACTTATTTTTATATACCTAGCTACGTATACAAAAATATGAACATCAAAAGTTTCCATATAATAAAACATGCAAATATGAAAAGCGTTTTCACTTTCAATTACCATTCAAATCTAGATAGCTTTGCATGTTGTATTCATACATTTTCACAGAAAATTAATCCGAATAAGCTTTTCCGACGTAAGTTTTCAATTTGTTTACAAGCAGTACAATTTTCACTTTTTGTTTTTATATTTAAAAACCAGATTTAAGCACTGTTATGCTTAAAATGCGAAGAAAGAAATTCTCCGTGGGAAATTAAAATAACGGAACGAACCTTTTTTGTTTTTTGCCCTCACCTTACTGGGGCTCGGAATGTCGTACGGAACCGGGGACAAAGTATTAACCTACGCAGTACATACAAGAAATATTAAATGTACCGTAGGTACATACATTCACATCAAATTAAAATGTACCAATATTTGGTCCAGAATAGGTGATTTATTAATTTAGAATAGGTGATTTATTAATTTATGATTAAATTGTATATTGGATATATCGTTATAATTTTTTTCCCATCAGGATTTTCAGTAACCATGAAGTCTAGATTTGCGCCCGGTTGATGGCAATATAGGCTCGGCAATAAACCAATTATTTAATAATCATCACAGTTTACTATATTACCTATGTACATTATTTACAAATTACAAATAAAATAAAAATAAAATATGTACAAGTAAACCAATTAATCCCAAATACAACAAACAAAAAAAAAAACAGTGTTTTTCATTTAATCATTAACTAGGTACCGTAATTTATAAAATGGGTTATTCCATCAGGAATTTCTCAGTAGCAGCCACGGAGTCTGGATTTAATGTCGGGCCCGGTTGATGGCAATAGGCTCGCCCCCTATTACATAGGACTTAAACATTACTGACGAAATGTGGATACACCTGCGTGTAACCCTTCGGGAATTACAGGCGTGATGTTATGTTATGATGTTGTTATGTGGGAGAACTGACGGTCTGATCAAAATGTGATTATGTGGGTGATGCGTACAAAAGGCATCCATTCCATCCATTTTGGGCTGTGTAATTCTGGGCGGCAGAGATCCGACACAAAATTATAAGGCGTTGAAACAACACCATGTCTTAAAAACTAACACATTTTTTTTAAGTGAACATGCGGACGCGTTTTTTGGCACTTAATTATTTATTTATTCCAATACCGTTTTGTATACAACAAAAAATAAATTATTAATATTCGTCGGTACGTGCAAGTTTTGGCTCCTTGAAACACAATAACAACCAACATATAATTGACCGTCTGAGAAGCATGGAGAGCCCAAATGAATGCCTGCCAGTTTTAAGGTTTGGCCCTGAGATTCGTTGATCGTCATTGCAAAAGCTTATTTTCTTTCGCATTTATATAGCAGCAAGTAAGAAGCAAGATAAGGAGGAGATCGTGGCTAAATAATAACAGCCGCCCAGGTCGATCTTTAAGGTTAAGCCATGCTTGCCGAGGTTGGTCTGTGGATGGGTGACCATAATTACATATCGAGTTTCCTCTGTGCCTCGGAAAGCACGTTAAGCCGTTGGTCCCGGCTGTCATTTGTAGATCTTTGACAGTCGTTACGAGTAGTCAGAAGCTAAAAGTCTGACATCCAATCTTACCAAGGGGTATCGTATTACCCAGTTACTGGGTTGTGGAGGTCAGATAGGCAGTCGCTTCATGTAAAATACTGGTACTCAGCTGCATCCGGTTAGACTGGAAGGCGACCCCAAGATAGTTTGGGAAAAAGGCTAGGCAGATGATGATAAGAAGCAAGATAAGATTTGATATTTCTGAAACCGCACTTTATTTCTTTAGCGGTGTTAAGCAGCTTTATTTACCCTTAAACAACATTGAACTTGCTAACATACACAAATTAACCAAGTACAAATCGATGGTTTGCAAAATCAACCAAGTTATACAACCCAGTCTGAGTTTCGTATACATAATCCAAGTCCCGAGACCCTTAAGAGGGCTTTTACCACATCAACACAACTTGCGGTTACTTTGCGTAAGGGAAAAACTGTCGTATAACCATTAATACCGTTTCCTTTCAAGTATGAAAAAGGATATTAGTTAATTTAATGATTTATTTATTTTATTTGGTATAACAACGAGTACACAATACAAATTAGAAAAAACATTATCAACTTAAATCTAAGTGCCCCATCACTTAAAGAAGAGCACTATATGCACTATATTATGCGCCTACAGTTAACAGCTACTTAGATAACAACAACAAAAATACGTGTGGCACTCGGGGACTGCCACGGTAAAGCTAATTGCATAGCATTTTTTACCAACTTACCCATGCAATTATAATATTTATGCATTTTTTTTTCTTTGATGTTTATTCAAGTTACACTTTTTGAGCGTGGTGACCGATAAGAAAACAATTTTTTTGCAATGAATTTTTTTTTTACATTTTTTTCAAATTCAGGGTGTTAGGTTTATTTCGTTACAGAATTTCTTGCTTCAGTCGCCGCGCTCAAAGCCCGCGAAAAAAACTATGCAATAGCTTAAAAACAAAGAATGAAAAAAAAGAATGAATGAATGATGAAATGATTTAGATTTAGGTGAGTTTTGAAGAGCATAAGACAAAGTAGTTGAGTTAAATCTTAATGACCGCCTCGATTCGAGCCGTTCGAAATTCTTACTAAGAAACTCCATACTTGTTTGTTTTTTGTGTGATTAGCGCCTAACCTGATGACAAAGTTTTTATGCCGTATACCCAAGTGATAATGCGCACAAAAATCCAAAAAATTCAGACTTGGCAGTCATATTTCGTTCTTCAAGCACACTTATAAGCATCATAACGGCATTGCCTTATTCATCAGTTGGTAGGGTAATGAAAACCCTTCCAACAGAAATTTAAATAATTTTTATGACTTCAACGAAGTCATAGAACTAAAATAGTATTACGGAAGCACGTTTTTTTTTTTAAAGTAATAATGTTCAACTTAACCTAGCAGTACTCTATTTCTATTTTCCGGAATCGGCTTATAACAAAACCTCTTTTGCGGTGTAAATGAGTCAACAAGTAGGCCACAATCATAGCTCGTACTGACTCCAACCTCGTATTTTGTGACAGATAAATGGAGGGATGAAAATGACACCCTTATTTTATATGAGGGCATGTAGAGAGATATAATGAAGCATTTACTCAGTACGCAGAGCCCACATAACGAGAGAATGATTACTATTACTTAATAATTTGGTGTAGAATTTACATGTTTCTACAAATCACGGTGAACTTGAACTTGGCTGACAAAGTGACTTTGTGTGTATGTGTAGAAATGTCTTCTAAGTATGTACATAAAGTCTACATATGTATGTACATGTGTAGACATTAAAAAAACTTCCAAATCCATAATATTCGTCTATTCCTTTTTAACCTCCGACCAAATAGAGGGGTGTTATAAGTTTGGAGTGTGTCCGTCATTCCGAAAAGGCTTTAGCACCGTAGACCACATACATACGCTGCGACAGGTTATACAGAAGACCGAAGAGTACAACCTGCCTCTCTGTTTAGCGTTTGTGGACTACGAGAAAGCCTTCGACTCGATCGAGACTTGGGCTGTACTGCAGTCTCTCCAACGGTGCCAAATTGATTATCGGTACATCGAGGTGTTGAAGTGTTTGTACAGAAACGCCACCATGTCAGTCCGACTTCAGGACCAGACCTCGGAACCTATCCTTTTGCAGCGAGGTGTGAGACAGGGAGACGTCATATCTCCGAAACTGTTCACCGCTGCACTGGAAGATGTCTTCAAGGTTCTGGAGTGGAGAGGGCTAGGCATCAACGTCAACGGCAAGTACATCTTTCATCTTCTATTTGCCGACGATATAGTGGTCATGGCTGAGACCATGGATTACCTCAGTACAATGCTCGATGACCTCAGTAGAGCTTCCGAAAGAGTGGGTCTTAAAATGAACATGGACAAAACCAAAGTCATGTTGAATGCCCATGTAACACCCACTCCTATCAAGATCGGAGACTCTATCTGATGATGATGTGTCAGTCTGTGGCATCATAGCTCCTGAACGGATGAACCAATTTTGATAATGTTTGTTACGTTTGAAAGGTGAGAATGTTCTTAATTGAGAATGTTCTGAGCAATATTTCAAGAAAATCTGCTCTGACGTTTGAAGATCATAACCTCTATTTCTGGAATACGACGTGGTGGGTTAAAATAATAATAAAAATATGTCCAAGTATCAAAATGGGGAAAAAAATTACAGGGCGGCAAAAAATTCGTCCACATCGTTGTCAATAGTTTAGGAGTGCCCAGAAGGCTGGCGGTATTGCCACGTTGAATATCGTCGCAATACTCATTCTTTGGTCAATAAAAGTCCTGTCCTTTGGTCACGTGAAGGGTTGACCAACAGATTGGCGATATCTCGAGAAAATAGTTGGCACTCGGACACCGTGGCCCTAACGGCTCAAACACATAACTACCAATTTAGTTATTGTATTTGCGCCGTTTGAGGTTTTCAGCACCTGCAGCAGCCGATCGCATATTAAATATCACATTATTTCAAGTTTCTTGCCCATTCTTCTCATTGATTCAATTAATTGTATTTCTTCGTAATGTTTGACGTTTAAAACTGCTTTACAATTGCCAATTTATAATAAATGATTTTATTTTGACTTTGAATATAAAATTCACTAACAACAATTTCTTAGTAATCGTTCTTTAATTTTATTCTAACCTACTTAAAGACTACTTCTACATTTCAAATTTTTATAACTGGAAACCCAGGTATGAATTTTATTCACCTTAAGTATTGAATTGTATTAGGGCTATTGTAGACCCCCCCTTCTTGGGGGAGGCCTATATCCAGCAGTGGACGTCTTTCGGTTGAAATGATGAGGGCTATTGTAGACCTGAACGTTCTAGAACACTTAGCAATACCTCATTTGGTCAACAATGCATTATAATGGAGACTATAGAGCTTCGCCATATTAGGAGGTATTGTTGTATTTTTTCAATTTCAGAAAGCCCTTTATTTATGTAGTAGCCGCACGTGAGAATAAAGTAATGTATTAGTTTATTTCAGCAGATATCATCAAACACTTCGCTTGTTCATTTTACCTTTCATTCGATATGTTTCACTAAAACGTATGGACAAAAAATTAACCAAAGGTGAAAAATAATTCACAAATAAACCGACCTAACGACGTTGGATGACCGAATGATTGGAATGATTGACTGCACTTTAATTCTATATACTTTTGTCGGTGTGTGTGTAGAATGAAACAAAAAAATTACATTCACTCGATTGAACCATTCATTCCATTAAAGCATCTGACATCAGCTTTAGTTACTAGTTAATAGTCGAGGCATGTTGTTACCATAAGCCACAACTTTGAAATACACACATCAAAAGTGTCTAGGGATCAACATATATTTTTGCAATAACTTTTCTCCTGATTGATATTAATTAAAATTTTCTTTAAGGATTCATCAAATAAAGTGTTTTCGTTTGTCACAGTAACGATAAACCAAGTCACCTTTGCATTAATAAAGAAATTTGGCATTTTCTAATAAAGGGATTTTTGACATTTGAACCACTAACATTAAAGTTCGAAAAAAAGACTGAAATAACAGTTTTCTTTAAAATTTTATTGGGTAACTTAAACAATTAATAATCCGTGTTTCTACCGCGAACACTAACAACACAAGAACATCGGTTTGGCATACTCAAAATGAGTTCATCCAAATCACGCTGTGGAATGGCCGCCCATGTTCGTTGCAACAACAAAAAAAGGTCTTCTTGCGACTGGATACCCTCCATATTCGGCAGAGCTCTTCTCTGTAGCATATCCCATGCATGCTCAATCGGGTTCAAGTCTGGCGACTGAGCAGGCCAGGGCAGGACATTGATGTTAGCTGCGGCGAGAGTCTGTCTTACAACTCTTGCGGTGTGCGGTCGTGCATTATCATGCATTAACTGAAATAAGGGACCGATTTGCACTTGTAGAGGAACGATGACGTCTGATACAATCGTCTCAGCATAAATTTGAGCGTTGAGGTTGCCTCTGATCCAAATCAACTCAGTTCTTCCGCCGATCCAAATACCCGCCCATACCATGATGGTTCCACCACTATAAGGATGGACTTCCTGGCAGGATTTTAATCGCTGTTGGCGTCCAGGGGTTCTCCAGTGTCGTATACGTCTTGTATCCGGTCTCATACCAAAACGAGACTCATCAGAAAAGCACACGAAACGTTCTTCTGCCCAATTTCTGTGTTCAAGAGCCCATTGATATCGAATCCTACGATTGTGCATTGCTATAGGTGGTACCCGTAGCGGTCTTCGGGAATGAAGGTTCACTTCATGCAAGCGGTTTCTGACTGTTTGGTCGCTAATTAAGTTCCCTGAAGAGTGATGAAGCCTCACGGCTAACATCATGGCGGTTATTGTTGGAGCTCTTCGAGTTAAGATTTGAATGTATCGGTCTTGTCTCCGTGTGGTGCAGCGATACCGTCCTCCATGGCGCTCAGCCACGGTACCAGTGCTTCGGTAACGTGTCCAAAGTCGACTGATAACACTCTGACTTGTATTCAGAGCTAAAGCCACAGTACGTTGCCGGTAACCAGCTTCTATCATTCCCACGGCTCTGAGCATTTCTTCCCTGCTTAAATGACGTCGCCGCTCCATAATAACGTTGGTTTTAATCAGTAGTAGGGAAACAGTAGCACTAATAATGTCTTCAATGCGTTGTATGTTTTATAGGGAAAATATTGACAGCTGATTTTCATCTTTTACTCGAATTTGATTCACAGTTCCTGATTCAAATTATGAAATGCACCAAAAAGGATCCATATAAATTTATAAAATCATAAATTTATTACAAAGCCACATCTCAATCTCAAGAAATCCGCATAAAAATGCTTGATCCCTAGACACTTTTGATGTGTGTAGTTTACAAGAGACACCACAATTCTCAATTAACATTACAAAGTGAAGTGTTCAGTGTTTCTTAATTGTGTTTCCATTAAGAGACAACAATGTATAGTCAATTTTAAGTTCTAATTATCAACATGATTCAATAAATATTATCAAATACAGGGTGAAATACATCGAAGCACAAACGATTAGCATGTAATCAGTCCATTATTCAGACATTTTTCATCGGAAATCTAAACTAATATTATAAAGAGGAAAGATTTGATTGTTTGTTTGTTTGTTTGCATTGAATAGGCTCCCAAACTACTGGTCCGATTTGAAAAATTATTTCAGTGTTAGATAGCCCATTTATCAAGGAAGGCTATAGGCTATATATCATCACGCTATGACCAATAGGAGTGGAGCAGCAAAATGTGACGCAAACGAAGTTGCACCGGACAGCTAGTTCTAAAATAAACGCACAAAATGTATAGAGATCTCTTACACCCCTGTATAATATAATACCAAATATGTATGTCCTTCGCCCTTTTAATATGGTTTGTAAGTTTTTCCGAAAGTTACCAAATTCACAATAATCGCCAATTAATAGGTTCACATGTGCCGCTTATGTGACATCTGTTTAAATATAAACACACCTCTACCCATCCTTTCGGAGGAAGCAAGCGTGATGTGATCTCCTCTCCGGTAGGGTATTAAGGCAAGCACGGCAGAGGAATGACTTCGTTCCGAATTCACCTGCCTATGAAATTTAATAAAACGTTCGGAAATTCCTGAGTTCCCCCAAAATCCCTAAACGTAGTTACTATTGCCATGTTTGAGACTATTTGCTTATAATTCCCTGCCAGTGTTTTTACTCACGATTGAACGGAGGTGAGGCTTTTCTACGTTTCTATGTTTACTTTAGTATTATGTGGATTGTGGTCTAGAATGTATGTACGTACGTATGTGGACAATGGAATGTTATTACCTAAGTATATAATGAAATTCCCGTGGTAGTTTAAAACAATGCAACTTATAATGACAGTTGTGTTTAATTATCAAAGTAGTTAGCATAGTCTAAACTGATTAAGAAAAGGTCAATCGACACCATGCTCTTATTTAATGTAAAATACATGTAAATATTCTAATCCAATAAAGTACTTACTTATAAGAAATTCTTCATAAATATTTTAATGATTCGGTAATATTTACATAACCAACGATGTGTTTCGAAATGCTATTACAAATGGAAAGGGTTAAAAACAAGAACAAAGACAGCTTGACAAGGAAAACGGACCCAAAACATCATGTCCAATGAAAGAAAAACTTTGTCTATTCACTGTCAAGTTTCGACAAAATCAAAGGAATAAAAAGGGAAATTTAAGCAACATTATATTAAATAGCTGACCTGATGAAACATCTCTTCTCATGTTTTTATTTTTATGATATTTAAGGGGCTATACACATGGCGTTTTCTTACACGCAGTTGAACAAACGTCACTGGTGTTGTTTTCCAAGTTAGATTAAAAAAAGCCAGAGAGAAAAAAAAATTTTAATGATTATAACTACTTAACGTAATAAACTAAAGCAAAATCGGGAAAAAAGGACGAAGAAATATCCCTTCGTTTAACCAGTGTCAAGACATAATTTTCAAATGAAGAAATAACGGTTCCCTATCCATTTGCATAAAATTTTAAGACCTAATATAACTTAGCATAATTTTGTTTGGCATAATTATATTTTCGCATAATATAATTACGCATAACAGCTTACGCATATTTTTTTTAAGCATAATTTCTCTAACCATAATAATGATTAAGCATAATATTCTAAAGCATAAAGTTCTAAAGCATAACTTTTTTAAGCATAATATCCTAAATCAAATAATAAATTTATTTACGCTTGCGTTTATGCTTGCTTGCGTGCTGCATGCAAGCAAGCATGCAGAATGCAAAAAGCATGCAGCATGCAAACAAGCATGCAGCATGCAAGCAAGCATGCGGCATGCAAGCACGCAAGCAGCATGCAGCATTCAAGTTCAATTTCAAGTTCAGTTTCAAGCATTCGGTTTTGCAGCAATTCGGTTCTGTCACTAACTTTTGTTGCACAGCATATTAAATTTTTAACCAACAATATTATTTAATTGTTACAGAAACTATTGCAAATTGGTTTGATTGGAATTATGTATGGGACACAACAAGTTCACGACCACCATTTCCACAAGTCTTACAACATCTAATATATTCTTTAGTTAAAAGTTATCTCGCGATTGAAAAATCGTTTAAGTTACATAATGTTATGTATAATAAATCATTTGCATGAAAATTGTTTTTTTTATTTATTTTATATTAATTTTATGCCTAAATATTATTATGCTAATAGTCATTAGGCCTACTAACGTTATGCGAATCATATTTATGCTAAAACAAATTAGTCTTTAAGATGATTATGCCAACATAAAATGTATGCCTAAAAAAATTATGCCGAAGTATTATTATGCCAAAACAAATTGTGCCAAAATCGTTATGCCGAAGTATATTAGGACAAAGAATATTATGCGAAAAGAAGGGATCCCAGAAATAACATTAGCCAAAACAAGTTTTTAATAAAAATGAAACATAAAAAGGTGAAAATGGACCACAAATCTTATAATTATTATTTATTATAAACATTAGCAACAATTAAATAAGCTATCAAAATAATTACCTATCTTTTTGCTAGCCTAACCTACAAACGTAGAAAGAAATCTTCGCTAATAGAGTCCTAAGGCCTAATGAAATTAAATAAAAATGGAATAGGTCCAAGAAAAACTAAGTTGGGACAAAAAGTGTGTCTAGGCAATTGAAAGCAAATGTACCATCCGAAGTGTTTGACCAAGATTGATTGATTACCTAAAGATAATGGAGACGACATACTTAGGTACTACAAGCTTCTAACAAATAGTACACTCTTTTCTATTTGGTGTCAAGATTCCACATTGATTTTGACTAGCTTCTAATGTATTTAAAGTTGATCAAATAAATTGATTATGAATTGAAACACCTTCCACTTCTTTTATTAATATGTTTTATTTTACAACCTGCTAATCCAACGGGTATCTACTGGTAAATTTTGTTTTATAGCAAAAGCTTAAGCGTATGACACGTTCATAAAAAACTAAAATATTATAACAAATATAAATACAGAGTTCTTTTTTGTTCTGGATTCCAGTAATTTGACAAATGTATAACTTTATATACATTTTCACAATCAAAAACGATGAAATAAACTAGAATAACTAAACAGACAACAAACTATAAAAGGGCATTCTTCACTCACTTCACTCTTCTTCAACTCTGTCACTAGCGTTAACTAGGCGTTTAGAAATTTACCCAAACTCCGATTGAGTTTCTCCGCAGCTGCAGCGGAAGCGCCAGCACAGAACGATGAGGTTGGAAGATGTGATGGCGCAAGAGTATCGACACATGTTGCCTCGCACACTAAAAGCCTACCCATCTTTTAAGGAAACAAAGACATACCGTCCGGTCTATTGCCATCATCACGTGCCACGCCATTAGTTTCTAATGCAGCTTTAACGCCGACAGTGACACGAGCTCGTCGGATAATGTCGTATATGTATTTTTTTGTAATAGCCGCCTTTGTATTTTTTGTTTTAACATATATAAGCTTACTTTTTTAGGCTAACAACGTTTCAAGCCAAATTATCATATTTCAAAATCAAAATATTTTTATTTTACATAGGCCTTACAAAACGTCGACAAAAAGGTGCTCGGTTCGGGTTGGTCGTGTCCTATCGAGAAAAACCGGCAAGAACCTCCAAGGTTACTTACTCTTTTAAAATCAGTTGGTTTTTCAATATTTCTGTTACAGCGTTAGTTCTTAAGTATGGGAGGACATCGTAGGCCCGACAATATAAGTATTTGCTTACTACAAAACGTAGAACGAGATTAGAAGTTACCAAGGATATAGGAATCTATAAGGCCTACAATGTCTGTGGACATATACAAACAATCGGGAAATAAGAAAAAGAGTCTAAACAATCGGTAAATAAGAAAAAAAACGGGCCAAGTTCGAGTCGGACTCGCGCACGAAGGGTTCCGTACAATTATTTATGAAAACGAGCAAAAAAATCACTTTTTTGTATGGAAGCGGGGCCTTAAATATTTATTTTGTTCTGTTTTTAGTATTTGTTGTTATAGCGTCAACAGAAATACATAATCTGTACAAATTTCAACTGGCTAACTATTTATCACGGTTCATGAGATACAGCCTGGCGACAGACGGACGGACGGACGGACGGACAGCGAAGTCTCAGTAATAGGGTCCCGTTTGACTCTTTGGGTACGGACCCCTGAAAATTGAGCAATTGATTCCAAAAAGATGGTTCTGACGACCACCAGAGTGAATTGCGATTGATATTTCACATCTGGGTCTAGTACGCATCCGATGTTCACCCATTTCCTTCATTTTGTAAAAAATTGTTTGTGTAATCTTAATAAAAAAGGTTTTTTTTGGTTATGAATTCAGCAGTACTTTGATAAGATAAATTCCTGCAATCCAAGATAATTCTGAAATAAAGACGTTCAAAAGCGTTCGAAATTCTTAAGTTTATTTTCGGAGAAATTATAAATGTACACGGGAGAGCTTTTGAGGTATGAGATATACAAACAGCCACAATATCGGGCGGTACCGAGATTTTACTGAGTTCTCCTTCGAATGTAAACTTACTTTTCCTCGAAGTAAAAGGAATATTACTGTGTTTAAACTAGGTATTGAGTAAATGGGTTTGGCTCACCTAAACCCAGTTTTAGTACCTAAATTTGAACGTCTGTTTCAGTCTGACTTATTTTTTTTTTCACAGCACGAATTATTCTCTGACCTTTTCCTGGCACGCGACAATGTGACGTCACCACTGCAATGGGTCATTATTTGCTTAGCCATTTCTCAACTATGTTAGGATAAGCTTGCAGTCTAACCGGGTGCAGCTTTACATGGAACGACTGCCTATCTGGCGTCCACAACCCTGCTAGTACTGGGTAATACGATACCCCTTGGTAAGACTAGTTGTCAGAATTTTTGGCCACTGACTACCTGTTTCGACTGTCATAGATCTAAAGAAATGACAGCTAGGACCAAGGGCTTAACGTGCTTTCAGAGGCAAGGAGGAAACTTGGCATGTAATGAGCGATCACCCATCCACGGACCAACCTAGGCAAGCGCTCTAGATCTGAAGGTCGACCCGACCGGCTGTTATCAATTAGCCACGAGTTCCTCCGATATTAATATAATAACCATTATTACAACAAAGTAAGTAATCCTAATTTCCCAAAAGCCACATTTGTGATTACCAAGTATTCCTTCAAAAATATATTCTGAAAGACAATTACGAACTTTTTCCAGACCTACATGAAAAGTCAACGTCACAATTCATGGCTCTATATTTTTCTTGATTTAATTAGTTGAAAAGTTCCTAAGACAGTTTTAATTTTGCCAAAGACTGGCGAAGTTTCATCGTTGCGGTAGGTATGTGATGTGAGCTCAGCATACAGGATAACTTTTTGAAGAATATTTTATAGAAGATTTTCGTAACTTTAGTTTTCTAATCTTAGTCAAGATAAAACCTACCAACTTACTTAGACTAGAAACGTGTAGGCAGGCAAGAAACCTATTATATATTCCACTATAATACAGCTTTAGAGTTTGTTTGTTTTAATCTCTGGAACACCTAGTCCGATTTGGATAAAAACCTTTTTCCATTTGATAGCCCGAACAAAAAGAAATAAGTCCGAAACGGCAGGTGAAACCGCGGTTTACAGCTAGCTTTAAAAAAAATCACAATCTTCTCATTATGTTACCCCAAGAAATCGTTTCAAGAACAGTGATAAATTCGGCAACACATTCACTCTGTTTACAATAAATATATAAACACCTATTAACGTGCATTATGTCTGAGTACAATAAAGGTTTTCATCCCATTAATTCTTTACACACAAAGGAATTGGTATTAAAATAACGCGTCAAATTTCGTTCAATAAAATGGACTTTATTCTGATCATTATCATTTTTTGTTGGGTATTATCACTGATGAGAGCTTAATAATCACAAATGCCGAGATCCTTTTACCCTTCTAAAGAATAAATTTAGTCTAAATGATGTTTTTTTTACCTTTCTTGTTTGAATTTTTCTAGTTATTTTAGTTTAACTTTTTATCCTGTGTGAGTCCAAGAAATGGGTTTTGTTTTCTTTTAAGACAAATATGCACAACATGAAAATAATGACGTGTTAGATTAGCACATGCTATCTAACTATGTGACCTCACTAAAACTGAGTTTAAAAATTCTCCCTATATCACCAAGAGCCTTTGTTTTCACCGACTGCGGCGGAGTTCTACAAGAGTATAGGTAATATTTTGCATAACATGACATAGCATAGTTACAAAGGGGATCCCTTCTTTTCGCATAATATGCTTTGTCCTAATATACTTCGGCATAACGATTTTGGCACAATTTGTTTTGGCATAATAATACTTCGGCATAATTTTTATAGGCATACATTTTATGTTGGCATAATCATCTTAAAGACTAATTTGTTTTAGCATAAATTTGATTCGCATAACGTTAGTAGGCCTAATAACTATTAGCATAATAATATTTAGGCATAAAATTAATATAAATAACAAAATCAATTTTCATGAAAATGATTTATTATACATAACATTATGTAAGTTAAACGATTTTTCAATCGTGAGATAACTTTTATCTGAAGAATATATTAGATGTTGTGAGACTTTGGGTGGAAATGGTGGTCGTGAACTTGTAGTGCCCCATACATAATTCTAATCAAACCAATTTGCCATAGTTTCTGTAACAATTAAATAATATTGTTGGTTAAAAATTTTATATGCTGTGCAACAAAAGTTAGTGACAGAACCGAATCGCTGCAAAACCGACTCCACGTAGTCTTGTTTGTCCTACCCCTATTGCAGTTTTATCCGCCTTCGGCAAGGTCTTTGACTCTATACTTAATCGGTACACCACAAGACAGGTCAAGACCCAACTAACCGAGTGCCAGCATGGTTTTAGAGCCGGTAAATCTACAGTTACAAATCATATCAACTTTGTAGATTTTGCCGTCACTGAGATGGATAGAAATAAGCAAGTTGATGCGGCTTACTTCGACTTTAAAAAGGCTTTCGACCGTGTCCAAAATGACGTCCTTTTAAAAAAGCTATCAGCTATTGGAGTCACCCCAAAGTTGCTTCAACTATTCGCGAGCTATTTTTCTGACCGCCTACAGTACGTCCAAATTTCTGGGTACAAGTCTGCTCCATACACAACTACTTCTGGTGTAAGTCAGGGAACCAACCTGGGGCCTACACAATTTATTATAATGGCCAACGACCTGCCTAAGGTCGTTAGAACGGCGCGCTGTCTCATGTTCGCAGATGACCTGAAGCTATTTTTAGGTGTTGATAGTGAACAGGACTGTGAAGCGCTTCAGAGGGACATCGATAGGGTGGTAGAATGGAGTGAAGCCAACCACTTAGAATTTAACACTTCTAAGTGCAAAACTATCTCTTTTACCCGTTCGCGTACGCCCATAACAACATAACTACCACGTTTCAGGTGTCCCCCTCGAGCGTGTTAATGAAATCAGAGACCTGGGACTGACCTTAGATGCGAATATGACATTTAATCAGCACATCTACAATATCTGCGGCAAGGCTTTCCAATCACTTGGTTTTGTTATGAGGGAGGCAAATAGGTTCAAAGACAGGAATGCTATAATAACTCTGTATTACTCTTTTGTACGTAGCAAACTAGAGTACAATGCTCTGTACATGTATGGGATCCGCATGAGCAAAAATATAAACTCATGCTAGAACGGGTCCAACGAAAATTTGCTCGCTACCTATATAAAAAATTTATGGTTATTACCCCTATTTATATCCGTCTCTGTTTGTCTCGGGAATGGTAGGCATCAACACGTTAGAACTGAGACGTAAGTGTGCGCTGTTGATGCACTACTATCAACTACTAAATAATAAAATTGACGACGCGACTACTCTGGCTCGCTGTTCATTGTTTGCTCCGGACCGGCTGCGGCGGTCGCGAGCCTGTGCCCCGCGAGGCCTGTTCGCGCCTCTCTCTGTGCGTACCCAGACTGCTCGACATGCGCCCACAGCCCAGGCGATAAATCTATTAAATGCCCTGATTGCTCAGGAACCGGATCTCGATGTGTTTACGAGCAGCAATAAAGCTGTATTTAATTATTGCGTAAGTTTTTTTAGTTAATTTTAGGTTGTTGGCTTGCTGCACGCTTTGGTGCAAACTGTAAGTGCAGCAAGTATTTGTATAAATAAATAAATAAATACCCCTAGAGTGTAATTTAAAATCGCGTAGGCGCGGAGGGGTGAGGCGGCCCGCGGGCTGAGGAGCAGGCGGATGCGAGCGAGCCGCCTCACCCCTCCGCGCCTACGCGATTTTAAATTACACTCTAGGGGTATTTATTTATTTATTTATATATAGTGGTGAGCGAAAGCCGTCTGTGACGATTAGCACGTGTGGGGCCGCCGGAGGCCCGCAGCGCCGGAGCCGTGACAGAAAACCTGCCTGCTGCATGTTGCATGCTCGCTTGAATGCTGCATGCTGCATGCTTGCTTGCATGCTGCATTCTTGTTTGCATGCTGCATGCTTTTTGTATTCTGCATGCTTGCTTGCATGCAGCATGCAAGCAAGCATAAAAACAAGCGTAAATAAATTTATGATTTAGGATATTATGCTTAAAAAAGTTATGCTTTAGAACTTTATGCTTAATAAATTTATGCTTTAGAATATTATGCTTAATAATTATTATGGTTAGAGAAATTATGCTTAAAAAAATTATGCGTAAGCTGTTATGCGTAATTATATTATGCGAAAATATAATTGTGCCAAACAAAATTATGCTAAGTTATATTAGGTCTTAAAATTTTATGCAAATGGATAGGGAACCAGTTACAAAGATGTGGTCAAACTGAATAACTTCTTCACACTTCCTTCCATAAGACCATTATCATCATCGCAAAAATATACTCAGCTGTCCCATACAAAATACAATACCTAGGTAGACACAAACTGATTTCTTTCCCACGAATGTTTGAATTGTAACAAAGTAAATAAAAATATACGAACCACATCGATTATGTGATGCAGGGACACCCCGAAGGTGACCATGAGTGGTTGTGAGGAGTTTTCTACGGGCCTCACAGAGGCATCGTATCTCGTCATCAGATGACGAATCAGCCGGTATTCCTCGTCGCAGCAAACTGCACCTGCAAACAAAGAACCACCATCAGCATCATCATCTTCTACCTTTATCACGATTTATTTGGGGTCGGCGCCGGCGTAGCATGTACTCTTCATTCATAGTTCTCTATTACTCGTCATCAACAGTTACCTTATTTCTAGCCATAACATTCCATACATTCCAGTCATAAATCAAAAATATTTAAAGCCGTCCAGAACTCTTGACTTTATGGTCAATAATTTGCTTTTTTATTGCATTTGCAAAAAATCGGTTGATAATACGTAACTCCAGCAAATCAAAAGAAATCCTTGACCTAAACGAAATTGAGCCAAAAACTTATTCAAATTAAGTTACACATTTGTTGGTTCTAACAATACTAAAATACTATTTATATCTTAATAATTATGTAAACGTATGTTGGGTAAAATCCCTAAGTAAAACGTAGAACATGAAAAAAACAATAATTAAAAAACGGGTTTAAAAATTCACATAGTCACAATGACACTCTGAAAATCCCTTGTGGATAAAGCTGGCTTACAACTGCTGCCAAAGCACCACTTGAAACCACATTTGCCCTAAATATAGCCGCCCGCGATATAGACCAACAAAAAATAGGAAAAAACATCGTGACAAGATGCTATCTATAGTCCAGTATAGAAATGTAGCATAGTACAGTTTTTTGTAAGTACAGATGTACCATATTAGTTCGAGTTGTTTTTTAATACTAAATATGTTTGCGTTGGGCCGCAACTAACCTGGTGGCCTACCATGACGTCTCAAAACATTATCGTTTTACTACTTTTCCAGTGTGGGAAAGAGATGGCGCTAGACATCCTGAATAGCTCCGTCTCTTTCCCACACTGGAATAAGAGTAAAACAATACTGCTTTAAGACGACATGGTAGGCCAACTGATGTGAAGCGATGATGCGGCCTAGGATCTTGCCTAGAAGAAACTGATTCACTGGAACTTTAAAGAGTTCCAGATTATAATGATCAGGGAACATAGAAGCCGGCTGTGAATTCCAGGACTGACGGTCGGCACAATAAATTTGTAAGAAAAGCGCTTTGTTCGGGTCCGTGAAACTTCAATAATATAACGGTAACGCTAGAATGGGAATGTGAAGCTTTTCCTTCTTTCTTACTTGGAAAACCATAGCAATGTAAAATCAATAAAATAACATTCCGATGATCAATCAAAATGTCTGCTACTTAAGCGGTTTGGTAAACATGAATATGATAGACAGGCAAGATAAACGAGGTCATTGCCTCTTATGTGGTCCAATGTTTTGCCATGTAAGGATATATGAAACCCAAAAAGTAATCATAATGCGCACACCAAAAATATCGCACCCGCAAAGACCAAAATAATATAATTAGTTACTTGTAGTCATTTTTAAGCACCGTCTTTAATTTAAAAAAAAAATATAGATAAAAAACCGAGGTGGTAAAAAAGACCTGGTGACCTTAAGCTCTCCTTAAGGTACTAAAATTAGACTAAAACTTCATGGCATGACAGCCCGATCGTGTGCGTTCAGTTAATACGTCTGGCAGCTTTGGTGTATAGACTCCATAAGAATCACAAGGTTGTACGTTGTTTCATCGCTAATTGTTTAATTGAATTTCGTTTCACATATTTTTTTTCCCATATTATCATTTCATAGAATAATCAATACGCAGAATACTTACTTCGATGAAATTTAAATCATCGATTTTGGTTTCAAATAAAATAGAATAAGAAATCAAATATTCTTTATCTACATATTGTTTGTTTCACATAAAACTTATTACCAAGAATAACATTTAATCGAATGACAGTTTGTAACCGTTTCAATTCAAACCTTTGATAAAATTAATACCCTTCTACATATAATAAAACACCTTATACATAAAATTACAACACCGAGTCATCATATTTTTTTTTTATCATCACCATTTCAGCCGAAAGACGTCCACTGCTGGACATAGGCCTCCCCCAAGTTTTGCCACATTGACATAACATGGGGGGTTTTACCATAATCGCCACGCTTGGCAGGCGGGTTGGCGATCGCAGTATGGTTGTCACAAAAGCACAGAGAATGCTGCTGCCCATACTCTGGCAACTGCTCTACTGTTTGATAAGTTTGCTACATAAAAAATGTTATTAAAAAATTCATTGAATTTTGTTTCTGTAAAATATGTTTCATTCAAGTAAATAGAGTTGAAACAAAAATATTCGAAATAAAAATACGAGGACCAAATAGTTTCGTAGAGAATTTCGTTTCGCAGAAAATGTTTGTGAAACATTTTCTGCGAAACGAAATTCTGAGAAACTTCAGTCTGCGAAACAAGGTGACACCGAATAGCAACTACCTGTCTCCAAGGATCTTAAAACGTTTCATTCATGACATTAGGAGTGCACAAGAAAAGGTGAATTGTAATGTAGCGAAATAATGTGAGCGTTCCGCATAAGGTGAATTAGTAACCACTGGAGCTTATCACATAATCGTCAAAGGGTATATGAAAACACACAAAAGAATTTTCGACAAAAAATAACCCGAAAATACTTCATCATTCTCTTTCTTACTCAAAATCAAATCTCAAACGTTGTTACGTCATCATCTGCCTAGCCTTTTTCGAAACTATCTTGGATCGGCTTCCAGTCTAACCGGATGCAGCTGATTAACAGTATTTTACATGAAGCGACGGCCTATCTGACCGCCACAACCCAGTAACTGCGTAATATGATACCCCTCAATAAGACTGGATGTCATTGTTTTGACTTTTGACTACGAATACTCGTAAGGACTGTCAAAAATTTACAAATGATATTTGGGACCAACGGCTTAACGTTATTTCTGAGTCACGGAGGAAACTTGGTATGTTATTATGGTCACCCATCCACGGACCAATCTCGGCAAGCACGGCTTCACCTTAAAGATCGACCCGTGCGTCTGTTAGTATTTAGCCACGAGCTCCTCCTACTTATATGTTACGTAGTATATTCATAACTAGCTGTGCCCGCGACTTCGTCCGCGTGGAATTTAACAAAAAAAAAGTACTAATTTTAGAATTTGTCTAAATTAGAAGTAGCCTAAGTTACTCCTTATTACATCAGCTATACCTGCTAGTGAAAGTCCTGCCAAAATCAGTCCAGCCGTTCCAGAGATTAGCCGGAACAAACAGACAGACAGACAGACAAAAATTGTAAAAAATGTTATTTTGGTATATTTACCGTATATACATTCATATGCGTGTAGTAAAAAGCGGTTATTTTAATATTACAAACAGACAATTTTATTTATTTGTATTGTATAGATACACCAAAAAATGTAGGAATTATTCCTGTTTTTTTTTGTCAATGTTATTTAACAAGTAATGCGTGAAATGAAAAAAAAAGTACGGCACCCAGTGGTAATAATATCTGCTTTAATATATAAAAAGAAATAGTATTAGACTGTGAACTATTTTTAACGCTATCTTTAAATGTTTTAGGTAAAATCGCGTAGATCGTTTAAAAACCATCATGGCACGGAACGTTGTAATCCGCCATTTTAGTGTTAGACAGACAACTTAATTTGACATAATTTACTCTTTGACACGTATGAGTGACTTTTCTTTTTTCTACTTATTATTGTTATTAAAAAGTGTAGGAACTATTTTAAGTTATTATCTCAATATTTCCGTTAGACAAGGCTTAGCTATTATAACCATTGTAATCGTGCAATTATAAGGAAGAAATCAATATACGTTTCGTTATTATATGCTACAATTTATGTAGTGGGACTTCTCCAAACAAAAAAAAAAACTAACTTCGTATTTAATAGTCAATTCTTTATTGCATTCTACAATGTAGGCTTAGGTGGTACACAATTGACAAAAGAAACAATCATTTAAGTATCTTATAATCTGTTGGCTAGCCTTCGCACCCGACATAGACTGAGTACAGTTTAAAAAAGTTTAAACATATTCTATGGCACTCGGCAATAATTTCTCTTTCTTTATAAAATAATTTTTGAAATCGGATGAGTAGTTTCGGAAGATATATCCTACATTCCAACTGACAAACTTTCTTTTCATTCGCAAAACTGTTTAAATTAATATAGTTGAAACCTTTGATGCCCTAATAGCAATGCCTGTATCTTGGAAGCCGATAGATGATTCCTCCTGGAAACTGGATATGGAAACTAAAATCTTTACGCACGTTCAATATTGGCCTATCACTTCAGGTTTAATTGACACGTCCCCTGAGCATAGGGCAGCGACGCGAGAGGAATTTGCCCGATACCAAACTCTATTCCCAAAATATACGACATGCACGTAAGTCCCTAGGCAGTAACATTCATTTTAATTGGCATCTGTCTGAACTACATCCCTCTTTACAATAAAATTGACGTAGAAATAAGGACCATTTTCCTACTTTTCGAACTGATTAAAATCGAGCTTATTCTGACTGAAATGTATAGCGAGTGTGTCGTACAGCATAATTGATTAAAGGCCCTGTTAGGTTTGAAAATTACATTTATATTTTTTATACATGTGATTCGAAATGAAAACCTTCTTTTTTGTCGGTTTAAAAAAATGCTTCTCGATGTTTCTCTCTCTATCTCTACTCTAAATATCTCTCTGGATCATAGGTACCCAAGCTGCCCCAGATAAATCAAACGCTTCCATGGCAACCTATTTTTCTTCGCTAACGAGTCCGAGCGCCATAGGAAAACAATCTGTAACATACATAGTCTATACATGACGTGTATGTATTGATTGGTATATCAGCTGACCATTTTCCCATGGAAGGGTAAGATTCTTTCTATTTTATCAACTACAAGCTTTTGTTCCCGGCCATGGGAACGTTTAAATGGACGCTCGGGGATAATGTAACTTGCCATTAGTAAAAGAATTTCGGAATCAGATCAGTAGTTCCGTAGATTCTCCCCTACATACCAACGTACAAAATTAATCTCTTTATTTTACAGGTATTAGTACAGATTGTTTACAATCATCTCATTTTTGTTTACTATTTTTGTCTCACCCCAATGAGCCAAAAAAAGTGCTTGTACGCCATTCATTTACAAAATAAAAATGCGGCATAAAATTATCTTTTAACGAGGAACAGGCATTTGCATGTCGTTCACAAAGAAATAAGGGTATAAAAAGAAAAAGTTCAAAATTTTAGAGAAAGCTTTTCAAAGGGGAATTTAAGACATAATGAATGAAAACGGTTTTACACGTATGCATATTTATATTTTCGAGGGTTTAAAATATAATGCACTAATTATCTTCTCTTTAAGCGTTACAATTTAAATCTGTTTTCCTAAGTACGCAATCTTGACACGTCATCTTACGTACGTCATCTTTATAAAGCTCTTACTTAAGTTTTCAATTATAAAGTTTCTACTTCTCTGACATTGAACGTCAAACTCCTAAATGTTTGACCACCGGCTTGCTTCGCGCTAAGTCGGATAACTCATTTTCAAGAGACAAGATCTTGATATTATGTAATTATGAACAGTATCTGACCCTTCAGTCTTCATCATGCAGATTACGGCTTACGTTTAGTACCTGTTTAAGTGTTTTATATCTTTATGTTAGCTCTTAAAACTCCGCATATCTTAGTCTATTTTTAAGACATAGTTAATCTAGGTTACTTTGGTAGATATCGGTTAACAATGAAACCATTACATCCCTGATCATTTGCGACATAAATCATAGCAACAGTTACAACTCAAAAAAAAAATTGTAAACGAAACCAGTGAATTAATGTCAAACAACAGTCCTAACCATATTTTATCACCCGTAAACTCCAAAATATAACATTACTCTTACATTTTATGAAGCAAAGTTACATAACACGTGTTTACAGCGAAATAAAAATGTGCCCTATCTACACTGGTGTATTTCGTTCCAGCCCATAAAGCGCACGCAGCGCTTTATTTTCACTTGTGACGTCAAGCGCAGATGCTAATTGTCTCGGTCCTCGGGTCGGGGCGAATTACTAAACCAAATGAAGATTGTGATGCGCTAAAATGTCGAGGGATTAACTTTTACGCTCCATTAAAATATTAAAACATTCTTGCATTCCTTTTACAAAACAAATATTTAGAAAGTTTTCATCAACCTAGTCACTCGGCAGTTTTGGTTCAGATTTTTTAAATTCTCTCGGCGCACGCTTTTCGGGCTTAGCTCAATCGACACTCCATTGTTGGAGCGTGAGCCAACACGGATGTCACTGGCAATATTTACAGAGATTTTAATCCGCCGTGAGGGTGTTTGGTTCGACTTGAAACCCACTTGTTAGGTCTCACATGTGTGTGCAAACCACATTTCTGACGTTGAGATACGACACTCCACACAATAACATTCTGAGCTCCATATTTGTATGTGTATGAAATGAAAGTTAGATAACAATTTGTAGCATCTGTTGATATAGCGTCTACGTAAGGTTTCGAACTAATCATTGATTTATGTTACATTAAGAAGAAAATAGGTGTGTTGTCAACTGTAAATCTTCGCGTTACTAAAGACTAAGTTTGTAATTCGACTAGACGATGAAGTAGTGGCAAACAGGTTGTTATCGTAAGAGTTTCAGCGGTATCGACATGCCTTTTATCGCAAATAGGCGGAACTTTGTTTTTCCTGTAGGCAGAGGAGCGTAAACATAGCATTAGCCGACGATAAACCTCTACTTATTACAGGTGACCTCCATCGCAGATTTAGGTGGTAGTACCACAACAAAAGATTCTAAGAAGATAATCTCATACTCGCTTTGCTTGGGAAACAGATGACGATCGCTATATGATTGTGTCATTATTCAGGTATTCGCTACGGATGTCGTAAAACATTCCATTTACGAGGCATAACAGAATATTGGAAATATAAGTACCAACCTGAGGGAGTGAAAGTGCCACGAAATACAAATTACGAAGTAGGTATACCTCAGGGAGACACTCTGCTTTTTTTATCGCAAGGTGATTTTTGACCAATGTTTTATCGAAAGTTAACTAGTTCTCGAACTAAAACTTAAATTGGGTAGCAGTCAAACCTACTTTCGTGAAGAATTACCTACTACAGCCTTTAGTTATTCTAGTACACATTCAGCCTTTGAGTCGGAACTTGGTTACAGCGAACTAAGTTTTCTTAACTTGACCCAACCTCTAAGGCCCAAAATTGCCAAAATGCTCAATCTATCACTTATATCATCTTTCCAACTAACCGAGCAACTACGAACTATTCTACAGCCGTAATTGTAAACCTACTCGGAATAGTTTCAGTTTGATTAAGGTTATCTACATCTATTAATGTTGTGGCTATTACGGAAGGTCCCATTTCCACTTCTAAAGTGTTTGCCAAGTGATTTATTAGACGTTTTAAGTTTTACACGACGGCACTTGCACGATGCTCAACCATTTGAATTAATTCTATTTTGTACAGACAGCTTCAGTATGTGCTAACCCCTCTACGGTCCGACCGAGTGCGCCAGGGGGGTTACTACTTAATGACGATGTCTGTACAAACCTAGGTACAGTAGGGTGGACGGCAATGTTAACAAAACCCCCAACAGAAAAAACCTCCAACCTCCTCCTTAAAAAACCGGCCAAGTGCGAGTCTTACTCGCACACAGGGTTCCATAGCTCCAAACAATATAATAACAATATTTTGAACTGTCATTCATTAGTTGGTAGTATTAGTTAGTAAACTTCCACACAACCGCAAAACTAAATTTGTTTTTCATAGTATGTTTATGAAAAACAAAGTTACTGCTGCAGTTTGATGAAAAAGTCCCATATCTCAAAAACTAAACATTATATCTTATTGAAACCAATTTTCGTTGATAGTTTTTTTTACGTTCTACAATCCTAAATATTTTCAGAATTTTCCTCCTCTTACTTTAGAAATTAGAGGGGAGGGGACACACATTTTACCACTTTGGAAGTGGCTCTAGCGCAAACTATTCAGTTTAGAAAAAAATGATATTAGAAACATCAATATCATTTTTGAAGACCTATCCATAGATACCCCACACGTATGGGTTTGATGAATTTTTTTTTTTTGGTTTTCAGTTCTAAGTATGGGGACCCTTTAATTTATTGTTTTTTTTCTATTTTTGTGTGAAAATCCTAATGCGGTTTACAGAATACATCTTACTTAATTTTTTACTCTTTAACTTACCAAGTTTCAACAGTATAGTTCTTATAGTTTCGGAAATAAGTGGTTGTGACATACAGACGGACAGACAGACAGACAGACATGACGAATCTATAAGGGTTCCGTTTTTTGCCATTCGGCTACGGAACCCTAAAAAAGCAAAAATAAATTAATCTAAGCGTCGTAGCGTCGGGGACCGCTAAGTAGACCGCTTAACAAAAGAACAAAACAAAGCGGACCCCTAACGCTACGAAGCTTGGTTTTTTAAATTTTAAATTTAATTTTTATTTCATGCTTTTGTAACTTATTTATTTTTTTCTTAGCTTGACTGTCCCTATAGGTTTCCTCGCATTCCTTCAATTTTTGCGATGTTGCGCCTCTTCTCGCTAATTAACGAAAACAAGGAATGTTATTCATTTTGAAAAATCCGAGATTTTAGGGGGAGGGGGGAGGTGCCCCCCCCCCTGGTGATGTCCATGGTGACAAGTGACCAGATTTCAAATTTCGAATCGACCACACGCGTAAAAGTGTGATGACCTTCAAACATCTGAGCAGATTTTCTCGAAACATAGCTAAGAACACTCTCAATTAAAACACCTTTCAAATTAAACCAATTTTATGAAAATTGGTTCAGCCGTTTCGGAGCTACGATGCCACAGACAGGCACACAGATACACACGTCAAACTTATAACACCTCTCTTTTTTGGTCGGGGGTTAAAAAACTAGTATAAGCTGGCCTTTTAAGGTACTAAAGCTTCGCAGTTTAAGGTGAGAGTGTTACCAATGACGGGCGTTCGATTGTACCTCATCATCATCATCCTATAATGTTCCCACTGCTGGGACACAGGCCTCCTCTCAATAAGAGGGAGTGGGCTGTAATCCACCACGCGGGCCCAGTGCGGGTTGGTACCTACATGACTTTTATTACTCTATTTAATTACAAAGCCTAACAACGACCTATATGGTTCACAATTTAGTTCACGGTTAGACAGTATGACTATTCCAATATGTAGGCGTTTTGGCGCCCATTTAAATAATCAAGAAGGAAATGTTAAACATTCGCATTTCTATTACTTATGCACGAAGCTTCGAAAGGTACACACAAGGTGGAAGAGATACCGACGCACAAATTGTTAACCACGTATTCAGTACATTATTTTGAATCACATGGAAATTTGTTCATTAAAAAAATATCTGTCCCATACATTTTGATCGTATAGGTATTGCACTTTTGTAGAAAATCAGCTGTTTTTTACCTTTTAAGGGGGTTCTGTGTTTTTTTTTTTTTTTTTTTTATTTATTTAATCGATAATGATACAGAGTTTAATTCTTACATAACACCTGCCAAACTGCAAAGCAATTTGTCGGCAGTAGGTTCTCGTGGATTTTGCACGAGTCTTAGTTAAAAATAAACATTAAAATTAAAATTAACTCTAAGTTAAAACTACGACCATGGTTCTATAGGTGAAGACTCCGTATGTAATTACGGAGTAGTCACCCACACAACCACAGATTCCACAACCTCAGCTAATACACTAAGCGGCATCAGCCCCCGAATGTCATGAGACCATCCCATCGTACCTATCGGTATGAGGTAACCGGACATAGGACCCACGACATTAGTTGGCCGCGGCCGCCGATCGACCACAGCAACTATGGACACATCGACAGGTAATGCTTCCTTAAGACACTTTTCAATTGATTTTTACTTTTGATATGATCGATTATTCCTTCAGGTAATTCATTAATTAATGTAGGTGTAATCCATTGTCTCGTACGCTTACCATAATAATTATTTACATTTGGCACATGTAGTTTCTTTTTCTTCGCGAGTCGGGTTGGATAGTTATGTACTTTTTCTTTTTTGTGTTTGTTATTATTATGTTGTTCAAGAATCATTGTCATTTTTACTTTCATGTCAACTGGTAATATATTACACGTCTTAAATAACTTTTCGTATTCCTTGTTCAAGGTTTGTTTAGTTCTTTTGTTGACTAACATTTTTAGAAGACGTATTTGTAGTATTTTAATTTTATCAAGATGCGTTTTAAAAGTAAGTCCATATCCACACAACCCATAACTGATAATCGAGTCGGCAAGTGCATAATACAGTGCATACAGTAGTCCCCTCTTGACTACAGGCTTCAGGGTATACAATTTACCCAGAACTGACCGAACTTTATTACAAACCGTGTCTATGTGTATGTTCCATGCAAATTTAGTATCAATCGTCAGTCCTAAGTACCTGTATGTTTTTACCTGCTCTAACTTAATACATTGACAGTTTGACTTTCCGTTATGTAGACAATTATAACTGTGACCTATTATATTCAAGTCAATGTTTTTGTTACGTGAATATGGAGAATGTATTGGCATACACTTAGTTTTGCTTACATTTATAATTATGCCATTGTCGTGTGCCCATTTAGTTATATTGTCCAAATCGTCTTGTATCGCCTCTTGTATGGAGGTTTGGTCCTTAGCACTGAATAAGAGACATGTATCGTCGGCGTACATATAAGCTTTGCATTTTTTGATTACGTTACACATACTATTAACGTGTACAATATAACCAACAGGCCCATATACAGATCCTGTAGGAACACCATATTTGACAGCGCCCTCAGTACTTTCAACATTGGCAACCCGAACTTTGATAGTTCTTTGATTTAAGTATTGCCCAAACCATCTGTTGATTGGTCCACTTATCCCACACTCATCCATAGCCTGCAACAAGCCGTCGTGATCCAGGGTATCAAAAGCTTTTTTAAAGTCTATAAAAACTGCTACAACTAAGTTTTTATCGTTTAGGTAATTATTTACGTCATCTGTAAATCTTGCTAGCGCCGTTGCCGTGCTTCTATTTGGTCTAAAACCATGTTGAATGTCGGTAATAATTTCATTTTTGTCTAAGTAAGTTGTGATTTGATTAACTATGATCTTTTCCACTATCTTATTAATCGTGTTTAAAATAGCTATTGGTCGGTAATTTGTATATTCCAGATGTGATCCTTGTTTGTAAATTGGCCTAATAATTGACTCTTTTAACCTTTTTGGGTATTTACCTTCTTTTACACATAAATTTATAAAGTGTGCTAAAACAGGACTAATAAAGTTCTTGATTTCCTTTAAATCTTTTACCCTAATGCCATCTGATCCCGGCGACTTGTTGCAGTCCAGTGAGTCTATTGTCCTGGCGACATGTGTGGGCGATGCTTTATTGAACCTAAAACTAACATTACACGGTTTAACATAATCATGTCTATTTAAAAACATTTTGTTACATTTATGCTTAATATTGTCAATTTCCGTTGTGAATGTGTTACAAAAATTATTACAGATGGTAACCAAGGATTCTTTTCTATGTAAATATTTGTATATAATGCTATCCACTGTTACTTTACTTCTACCTAGCCAGTTGTTAATATTACTCCATATCTTACGCATGTCTCCTTTACATTTTTTTATTTCGTCATGCCTGTGTCGATCTTTAGCCACATTTATAAGTTTATGCGTTTTATTTCTATATTTAGTGTATTGTAATCTAAGATTGTTATTGTTTGGATCCATTTTCCAGCGCCTAAATAAGTCATCTTTGCGAATAATCATGTTTTGTAATGTATTATTAACCCAGGCTTGGCTATCACGTTTTCGAACTGTTGACGGCTGCTTGGAAGAATCATAAATGTCGCTAAAAATCGTGTACATATTATCATATAACTCAATAGGATCATGTGTGTTTAATAATTGTTGCCAGTCGACATTGCGGAGTTTATTACTTACAAGTTTGTTTTGAATTGTCGTTCTCGTCGATTGAATACATTCTTTTATGTTCACATCAGCTGATAATCCCGTTAGGTAGTGATCCGCGATCTTAGTCGTTACCGTGTACGCTTCGAGAGCGCAAGCCTTTTCAGTCCGCACAAACACATGATCGAGGCAGGACGTCACATTGCGATCACTTATCACTACATCCCGAGTTACGTCTCGTATGCCGCACTGCAATCCCCTCTCCGATAATGCGTTCAGATACCTGTCAGCCGTTGAGTCCATGTTAATGTGCATTATGTTAATGTTATAGTCGCCGACCATAATAATGTTGTTTCGTTTTGGTATACTTTGGATATATCTTCTGAGATCTGCTACAAAGTTTACTTTATTTGTGCTCGGCGGTCTATAGATAACTATAATGTCAGTAGTGTATTCGTTCATGGTTAGCCGTCCGTGCACAAACTCATACGTCGCGGTGATACCTGATTTCACTGGATTAAACTGCACGTTGTCATTTACGTAAACTAGTATTCCTCCACCTCTTCTGTTTTCCCTTGTTAAAACATGCATACTGAATCCACTAATCTTGTATATGTTTGTATCTTCTTCTTTAATATTTATTTCTGATAGGCAAATTAAATC
Organism: Cerastis rubricosa; assembly: GCA_949152445.1. Classification (NCBI taxonomy): domain Eukaryota; kingdom Metazoa; phylum Arthropoda; class Insecta; order Lepidoptera; family Noctuidae; genus Cerastis; species Cerastis rubricosa. The sequence goes on along the minus strand of OX424525.1, from coordinate 10,462,021 downwards.
CAATCTGTGCAAGCATTCCTTTATTAAAACAATTAACTCATTGAAATGTTTTCTCAGTGAGCATATATTTATATGTATAACTTGAAGTGACGCCGGTCGTTTGTTTACATGCTCGTGCCAGTCATTTAACTGAGTGTATTTTGTATATTCTATATCTTGTATCTCTGGTTCCAGGTCCATTAAATCAACTATTGTTTAACTATGTACTATTTTATTATTTTTATATGAATCTATTTTTATAGGGTTATGTTGTTTATTTTACAGGACTACTCTTTGTTTTCTGCAAGGTAATTCTCAATATCGCTTTCAAAGCGAATATGGTGTACTTTTTTATTATTGTCATCTTTTTTTATCATGATTTTTGAGTTTTGAATCCAGATGTATTTGTACGATTCCTTTAGGTTAGTCTTAACAGCCCAGAACAGGTTGCGCATCTGACGTGACAAATGTTCATTAACATATATTTTTGAATCATCACTGTTTTGGAATATTGAGTGATTAGTTATTTTTGCCTCTTTGCGAGTTTTCAACCAGTCTGACCGGGCTGCCTCTGTGCGCAGTGTGACGATTATTGGTCGTGGGTTTTTTCCGTCGACTCCTCGGGATGGAACCCTCCATGCTTTTTCAATGTCTTCGGTCCGTAGTTGTAGTTTATTTGCAATTCTTGCCACTATTTCCGTAACATTTTCGCCTTCCTGTTTTTGTACATGTACTAGTTCAATGTTCCTGCTCAATTCTTTTTGCTCCTAAATCATGATACGCTCCTCTAGTGCCTTGTTGCATTTTTCTAAATATATTTTATTTTGAACTATATCTTTTATTTTATTATCTTGTTTTTTGATACATTCTGAGAATTCCTTCTGCGATTTATCTAAATCTTCATAATTCAATTTCAGGTTATTAACAGTTTCTTCGGTATCTTTATCATTTTTCTTAATTTCCGCCATTTCGGTTTTTATTTCAGATATGTCCGTCTGGATACGCACGAATCGTGAATTTTGCTCTTCTTTCATCGTGGTAAGGAGACAGTGCATAGCTTTCATTTCCTCTCTAAAAGCATTTATTGTTTCGTTCAGGGTATTGGTTGAGCAGCAGGCAGCTTTAGGTCTTCTAACCCCCTGTGCTCCAGACGAATCACTATCCGAATCCACTGCAATACGTTTATTGTGATGTCTTGGGTTGACCCAAGTACGTGACGTTTTTTGCTTATCGGTCATAGTCGCGACATTTGGATCAGACGCATAACGATCCGGACTTTTAGGTATATTGTCCATGATGGTTAGGTTTGTTTACATCAGTCGTTAGCAACGTGAACAGCGGTGCGTGTGATGAATTAGATAATCGTTTGTAAGTCGGTGTTCCTTCCACCCTGTATAGATCGAAACTATAAATGTTGTGACAATTTATTTGCTTTATTTGTCCACACCATTCAGATCCAGCCTGTCCCTATGCAGTCCTCCCCCAGCGACGCCCTAAGCCGAGGCTCGTACCCCACAGGGGGTGCCCCTTAGCGTGTAGTCGCTTAGTTTGTAAGTTTTTACACCCTGGCTGGAGGCCTTACTTTTAAGGCACCCACAGGATAGTCCAGTTAAGCAGACGACAACTTGAACTGCGAGATGCCATACATAAAAATAAAAAATAAAATGCTGTCCATGGTACTCAACCATAGTGTAGCTACCATCAGTGACAGATTTTTTTAAATCGGCTGTCTAGTTCCAGAGATTAACTCCTCCATCCAAACCAACAAAGAAACGTCAACTCCGTATGATATTATGTACCTATTGATATCGTCTCATACCTAAATACAAGTGCATACCTTCCCGAGATATTACATTACGTCAGATAAAATAGATTGCATTCTGAAATGTTATATGCTGCAGCACAAATATTATAGTTGGTCTATATTATGAGAAGTCGGTGGTTCTTATGTTATAGGAGTCTTAAGGCTCACAGTCGGCCCATAATGAAAACTTAAGCTGGCAAGGAAGTTGACACTGCCTGCATACTTCTAATGAATTGCAGCCTACGCTATGAAATGTAATTCTTGTATGTGAACTTAACATTGTACCATTATTTATAAACACGAACAAAAAAATCACTTTTTTGTATGGGAGCCCCCCTTAAATATTTATTTTATTCTGTTTTTAGTATTTGTTGTTATATGATCATCTTCTGCATCAACAGAAATACATCATCTGTGAAAATTTCAACTGGCTAACTATCACAGTTCATGAGATACAGCCTGGTGACAGACGGACGGACGGACGGACAGCGAAGTCTCAGTAATAGGGTCCCGTTTGACCCTTTGGGTACGGAACCCTAAAAACAATTTTATTTAAGTCTTGTTAACTCTGTAACGTTAATATAAAGACTTAACAACACAGACGAAATAAAATTGTGTAAGAAAATTAAATGTTTTATTACTTCTTTCTGATTCTTATGTGTAGCTGTAAACCTACTTTTCTAGTTAGTTTAGTTTAAACGAAATGAAGCACGAAATAATCCTTAATCCTCTTTAACGATCACGGGTCAAGCAGCATATTATAAACTTCTAAAGAATCGCAAACTCCACCATTATAATTTGAAATATTAGTTAGATAAAAAAAAAAATTGTATCTGCTAATCAAAAACCGTGCTTCTGAATGAAAATTTAAATTAAATACTTGCACAGACGGTTCCGACGAAAAGAATGAAATAAACTCGCAGACCAGTAGCTGAAACAGTACCTAAAGTCCTTTCACGGTAATTATTACCGCTAGTTATGAAGTTGTTATGCATAAGACTGTGTAGGTATGGCTAACGTGAATATGATCTTCAATCATTCAAACCACAAATGGCAGTTTAGGGGTATGAAAAACAGGGTGTAAAGTTCCTCAATACTCCATAGACAAGGGAGGATCCGACTACCAGATGGGAGTCGGAGTTTTCTATATTTTCTTAAGTCGCGGAAAACTAATGGCGCGATTCAGAATGTTGATGTTATTTTTTCCATCGTTTTATAGATGGCGCTGTAGCACTTTTTGAAATATATCGCTATTGCAGCACTAATCTGAGGGTTAGTCAACTTATGTTTTTGTAGGAAATGAATATTTTCTTTTTTGAAGTGAAACTTCGAGTTCCAACAAGGTTGCGTTAAACGTTTAACGCTACCATGGAGGGATGAAAGCACTTATTTCCACATTACGAAGTTTCACTTCTTCCGCGCAGAGGGACTCCACGCACTATTTTTTTAATATTAATTTCAAACAAAGAACACAATTTCAAATCTTTTTAATTTGGGCGATCAAATTAGAATAAAAGGCATAGAGGTATGAAAGTTGGAAAAGGCCGACTCATAAATCCTGAAGTTCGACCGAAAATCCCGATTGAAGGCTCATTTCATATTCCCTTGGTTTTTATCGTTTATCATAATCAATCTCATTTTTATAGAAAAACCCTTAAAGCAAATAGTTCGATAAAAGAGTATATTTCGAACCAGAATGTAAAGTAGGGTCCGCTCTCAAAAGCTTTTTTTTAATCTCAACAAGCCAAAGTGATTATTTGAGTTAAGTAATTATTTAAGACACGATTTTTATGATGTAGATTAGTAATTGCTTGAAATACGAACTGTTAAAAGTTATCGTTCTTTGCTTTCTAAAAGGTCTTCTATCGCATTAAAAAAGGTTGCACAAGTGATTACATATACTCTACTTGATTACTACTTTAACTTTACAATAGATACCAAGGTAAGACTACTTAGTCAGAAAATCTAGATATTAGCTCAGTAGTAGTTCGGAGTTTTGATTTGTACCCGTTTGGCGGTAATAGGCTCGCCCCCTATGACCTGGGACTTCAACATCTGGCAAAATGTGAGTGTACTATGAACTATGCAACTGTGCTTAACCCTTCGGGTAAATACAGGCGTGACGTTATGCTAATTATTATTCTCAGAAGACAGCATCACTATTCTACTTAAGTACTACTTAGAATCTAAGTACTACTTAGAATCTAAGTAGTACCTAAGTCTTATATAAAACGTGATCAAATATTAATGATAGCCTAAATCTTCAAGAAATCATTGAAATTCATTTTTATTATTTTCTTTACGTAATGTTATTGAAACCTAATACAGGTAAGAGAATCTGTTTTAATATCACATTTCTATAATAAGGACGTTTTATGCGTAGTCACGTGAAACAGTAAGTACCTAATATTGAATTCCAAAAGGAGGATCCATTCCAGGAGGAGATCGAGTATCGTCAAGTAGATGATTGAGTAATCTTACACGGTAGATTTACGATTTAAACGAAGAAATATACTTATAAAGTACCTGGGTAGTAACTATTTACGGAGTATTAAAAATATACGCGCGAACCTCCTACTTTTTTCATCATCGGCTCAAAACAGCATATTTTCTTTAAAATACATTTCATAAAAGAAAACAGCACGACTATTTTGTAAAGCATACGTTTAGTATTTTTGATGCATGCACGATATATTGTTTCTGAGTATATACGCGGCATACACTGAGAAACAATATATAGTGGTGCTAAATTAGACCCTAGCTGTGAGCCGTAGTCGGACAAAGCTTTAGAACACATGACAGAGTGCACTTGGCTGCCAGGCGCGGCGTTTGTTCTCGCGGTGTATAGAATTGCGCCATTTTTTAGTACAGTGTGGTTTAGTACTTTGTGACATACATACAACATCTCGTCTGTTGATCCCGAAGGGTTAGGTAGAGGTGGGCGTAATAGTACACCAATATTTTGCCAGTCTTGTAATAGGGGGCGAGCCTTTTACCATCACATGCACGTAAACTGTACAGACTCTAAAAACAATAGAATGGTCATTAAAAAGTAATATTTTAAAAGGAAAATGTAACAATACGCAACAGCCTTCATCATCATCATCATCATTTCAGCCACTGCTGGACATAGACCTCCGCCAAGAAGGACGGGTTTTGCAATTATCGCCACGCTTGGCAGGTGGGTTGGCGATCGCAGTACAGTAGTTACAAGAGCATAGAGAACGCATTCTCTGGTAAGTCCCTTAGACACTTACGATAACCACGAGAAAATATGATGATGCTATTCTTTACGTCAACACCATACAGAGACAGCCTTGTCCCAAGCAAAGTAAAACACGAAATTTCAAGTTTGAGTTTAAAAATGTGGTTAGCGAAATTGGTCTGTAATTTTTAGGGTCCGTTTTTGAACTCCTTTTATAAACTGTCACAACCTTTGCAAGCTTTAATTGTTCCGGAAAAATACCCTGCTTATAGCAGTTGTTAAAGAATGTAGACAGTGGCCCAGCCAATATTTGTATGTGCTTTTTAAGGATACAAGCAAGGATTTCGATATCCACTGGAGTGTTTGTTTGTCACAGTTTTAATTAATTGGGTGTAGATAGGCTTGAGCGATATATTATTTATAACCCTTTCACAACTTTGTTGAAGAAGCAATATAGCTTCCTCCGTCTTAGTTTCAGCTGAATCACAATTTTGGTTGAACTGTTTTGCTAATATGTTAGCTACGGCAGTTGGCGAGTTTATGATTTTATCATCAAGTTTTAGTAAAAGTGGATCCTGATGCACTGTTTTGAATCCGTTTGAGCGGTTGTTAAATACTTAACTTACATTTTCTGAGTTATCAATTTTCTCTGCGACAGCAATTTTTTTGGCTTTGGTCATGACTTTTCTATATACAGGGTGTAACGGAAAGGGTATATACATACTTAAAATTATAAGGGTGGTATAAGGTCTTATAAGGGTGTGCTGCAGACCATCAAACTGAACATCTTTCTCCATCGGACCAACATCGTCATAGCGAAAAAAATATCAGCTGCCCCATGAATTTGGTTGATTAGGTATTGAAATTTTCTATGGGGCAGCAGATAATTTTTTCGTTATTACGATGTTTGTTCAAACATGTTCAGTTTGATAGTCTGTAGCACACCCTTAAGTATGTATATACCCTTTCCGTTACACTCTGTATACGAATATATTTATTTTTATAATTGAGTACACCGTCATGAACATGATTACCATTTTTTGGCATAAAACTCTTTTCATTATACTAGACGTTTGTAACATGCCAGCAGACTCAATAACTCGATTTTTCACGTGTTTTTGTTTTCCAGAAGCAGGTTTACATTATAATCTCCGCAAATAATGCATTTCTTATTGAATATTAATTGAAACTTACCTCAAAAACCGCACTCCATATACACAAATTAATAGAGTTAATACAAAAATAAGATGGAGGAGACATACTTATCAAAGGGACGTAAAATGCAATTTGGTGTCCCACAAGGAGGTGTATTGAGCTCACTACTCTTCATAATCTACATTAATGACCTTCCAAACGCGAACTCAAACCCAATGACACTCTTTGCTGACGACAGCACCGTCGCAATTAAGTGTAACGACAGAATATCATATGAGCATGATATAATTAGTACCCTAAATGCAATCATTCAATGGCTAGACAGTAATAATCTGAAGGCAAACATTGGCAAAACTAAAATAATCCATTTCAGTCAGCGTATGAATTTTTAATTTTTTAATTTAACGCTACCATGGAGGGATGAAAGCACTTATTTCCACATTACGAAGTTTCACTTCTTCCGCGCAGAGGGACTCCACGCACTATTTTTTTAATATTAATTTCAAACAAAGAACACAATTTCAAATCTTTTTAATTTGGGCGATCAAATTAGAATAAAAGGCATAGAGGTATGAAAGTTGGAAAAGGCCGACTCATAAATCCTGAAGTTCGACCGAAAATCCCGATTGAAGGCTCATTTCATATTCCCTTGGTTTTTATCGTTTATCATAATCAATCTCATTTTTATAGAAAAACCCTTAAAGCAAATAGTTCGATAAAAGAGTATATTTCGAACCAGAATGTAAAGTAGGGTCCGCTCTCAAAAGCTTTTTTTTAATCTCAACAAGCCAAAGTGATTATTTGAGTTAAGTAATTATTTAAGACACGATTTTTATGATGTAGATTAGTAATTGCTTGAAATACGAACTGTTAAAAGTTATCGTTCTTTGCTTTCTAAAAGGTCTTCTATCGCATTAAAAAAGGTTGCACAAGTGATTACATATACTCTACTTGATTACTACTTTAACTTTACAATAGATACCAAGGTAAGACTACTTAGTCAGAAAATCTAGATATTAGCTCAGTAGTAGTTCGGAGTTTTGATTTGTACCCGTTTGGCGGTAATAGGCTCGCCCCCTATGACCTGGGACTTCAACATCTGGCAAAATGTGAGTGTACTATGAACTATGCAACTGTGCTTAACCCTTCGGGTAAATACAGGCGTGACGTTATGCTAATTATTATTCTCAGAAGACAGCATCACTATTCTACTTAAGTACTACTTAGAATCTAAGTACTACTTAGAATCTAAGTAGTACCTAAGTCTTATATAAAACGTGATCAAATATTAATGATAGCCTAAATCTTCAAGAAATCATTGAAATTCATTTTTATTATTTTCTTTACGTAATGTTATTGAAACCTAATACAGGTAAGAGAATCTGTTTTAATATCACATTTCTATAATAAGGACGTTTTATGCGTAGTCACGTGAAACAGTAAGTACCTAATATTGAATTCCAAAAGGAGGATCCATTCCAGGAGGAGATCGAGTATCGTCAAGTAGATGATTGAGTAATCTTACACGGTAGATTTACGATTTAAACGAAGAAATATACTTATAAAGTACCTGGGTAGTAACTATTTACGGAGTATTAAAAATATACGCGCGAACCTCCTACTTTTTTCATCATCGGCTCAAAACAGCATATTTTCTTTAAAATACATTTCATAAAAGAAAACAGCACGACTATTTTGTAAAGCATACGTTTAGTATTTTTGATGCATGCACGATATATTGTTTCTGAGTATATACGCGGCATACACTGAGAAACAATATATAGTGGTGCTAAATTAGACCCTAGCTGTGAGCCGTAGTCGGACAAAGCTTTAGAACACATGACAGAGTGCACTTGGCTGCCAGGCGCGGCGTTTGTTCTCGCGGTGTATAGAATTGCGCCATTTTTTAGTACAGTGTGGTTTAGTACTTTGTGACATACATACAACATCTCGTCTGTTGATCCCGAAGGGTTAGGTAGAGGTGGGCGTAATAGTACACCAATATTTTGCCAGTCTTGTAATAGGGGGCGAGCCTTTTACCATCACATGCACGTAAACTGTACAGACTCTAAAAACAATAGAATGGTCATTAAAAAGTAATATTTTAAAAGGAAAATGTAACAATACGCAACAGCCTTCATCATCATCATCATCATTTCAGCCACTGCTGGACATAGACCTCCGCCAAGAAGGACGGGTTTTGCAATTATCGCCACGCTTGGCAGGTGGGTTGGCGATCGCAGTACAGTAGTTACAAGAGCATAGAGAACGCATTCTCTGGTAAGTCCCTTAGACACTTACGATAACCACGAGAAAATATGATGATGCTATTCTTTACGTCAACACCATACAGAGACAGCCTTGTCCCAAGCAAAGTAAAACACGAAATTTCAAGTTTGAGTTTAAAAATGTGGTTAGCGAAATTGGTCTGTAATTTTTAGGGTCCGTTTTTGAACTCCTTTTATAAACTGTCACAACCTTTGCAAGCTTTAATTGTTCCGGAAAAATACCCTGCTTATAGCAGTTGTTAAAGAATGTAGACAGTGGCCCAGCCAATATTTGTATGTGCTTTTTAAGGATACAAGCAAGGATTTCGATATCCACTGGAGTGTTTGTTTGTCACAGTTTTAATTAATTGGGTGTAGATAGGCTTGAGCGATATATTATTTATAACCCTTTCACAACTTTGTTGAAGAAGCAATATAGCTTCCTCCGTCTTAGTTTCAGCTGAATCACAATTTTGGTTGAACTGTTTTGCTAATATGTTAGCTACGGCAGTTGGCGAGTTTATGATTTTATCATCAAGTTTTAGTAAAAGTGGATCCTGATGCACTGTTTTGAATCCGTTTGAGCGGTTGTTAAATACTTAACTTACATTTTCTGAGTTATCAATTTTCTCTGCGACAGCAATTTTTTTGGCTTTGGTCATGACTTTTCTATATACAGGGTGTAACGGAAAGGGTATATACATACTTAAAATTATAAGGGTGGTATAAGGTCTTATAAGGGTGTGCTGCAGACCATCAAACTGAACATCTTTCTCCATCGGACCAACATCGTCATAGCGAAAAAAATATCAGCTGCCCCATGAATTTGGTTGATTAGGTATTGAAATTTTCTATGGGGCAGCAGATAATTTTTTCGTTATTACGATGTTTGTTCAAACATGTTCAGTTTGATAGTCTGTAGCACACCCTTAAGTATGTATATACCCTTTCCGTTACACTCTGTATACGAATATATTTATTTTTATAATTGAGTACACCGTCATGAACATGATTACCATTTTTTGGCATAAAACTCTTTTCATTATACTAGACGTTTGTAACATGCCAGCAGACTCAATAACTCGATTTTTCACGTGTTTTTGTTTTCCAGAAGCAGGTTTACATTATAATCTCCGCAAATAATGCATTTCTTATTGAATATTAATTGAAACTTACCTCAAAAACCGCACTCCATATACACAAATTAATAGAGTTAATACAAAAATAAGATGGAGGAGACATACTTATCAAAGGGACGTAAAATGCAATTTGGTGTCCCACAAGGAGGTGTATTGAGCTCACTACTCTTCATAATCTACATTAATGACCTTCCAAACGCGAACTCAAACCCAATGACACTCTTTGCTGACGACAGCACCGTCGCAATTAAGTGTAACGACAGAATATCATATGAGCATGATATAATTAGTACCCTAAATGCAATCATTCAATGGCTAGACAGTAATAATCTGAAGGCAAACATTGGCAAAACTAAAATAATCCATTTCAGTCAGCGTATGAATGCAATTATGCCTCAGATTAAATATAAGGGTGAACCTGTATCTGAAGTGCAAGAAACAAAATTTCTTGGTCTTCTGTAGATAATAAATTAAAATGCAAATCCCATATTGAAACACTGTGCAAAAGAATTAATAAATCAGTATATGCGCTACATGAATTAAAGAAGTTTTCAAATATGAATACCTCGTTAACAGCATATCAAGGTTTGGTTGCTTCAGTCCTGAGATTTGGTGTAATTTTTTGGGGAAATTCGACTGATAGTGACATTATTTTGACATTAAGCATAAAAACGGTGCATAAGGGCTATGTTTGGGCTTCCAATGATCGAAACCTATAAACCGTTTTTCCAGGAGTACAAAATGTTAACTCTCCCAAGCCTATATATCTATGAGGTCTCAGTATTTGTAAAGGTCAATAAAAAAATATTCAAATTAGCCTCAGAAGTGAATAATAGGCAACAACGTGACGCATTCCGCCTGTATGTCCGCCGAACAAATACCACACTAATGCACAAAAGTGTCTTTCACATGGCTCCTGTAATTTACAATAAATTACCAAAAGAAATAAGGGCAATGAATACTGCCTTATTTAAGAAAACTCTAAAGAGCCTTTTAATTAATAAATGTTACTATAACTTAAACGACTTCTTAAACGATAATTTTTCCAAACTTGAGACCTCACAGTGACATATAGTAATAACAATTTTGCATGTATCAAATATTGTAATAATTCTAGGAATGACATTGAAATAAATTAAATATTATTATTAAATAAATAATTAATCTGTATTATAACTGGACATTGCATTAATTTAATATTTTGACCTAAGTTTATAATTTTACTTCAATGTTAATCCTGATTTTAATAAACCATGATTCAATAGATTTTGCATGCCTTTTTTTTTTTTTTTTTTTCGGATGGGAAATCATCAAATGACTTCTTCCGCTCTGGGCGGAGCGGAAGGGAGTGTCAGACTTGACTGACTAAAACCCATCCATGTTCCTTCTTAGCCCTTTGCGTTCCAGGGGCACGGTATCTCTTTCGAACAACCCGCAGCCCTGGCAGGCATCGGCCCTCTCGGACCCCTTCCGATTTGCTGACATCTCCTTGAGGCGCGCGTGGAACACGAACGCGCCGTCGGCACGGTCTGTCGTCATAAGACGGACGGACGGTGAGCTAGCCCATTACTCACTGTCCACAGGCCCGCGCCTACGGTGGCCGGGGGCCACTGGTTGCCCCCCGACGCCCGGGGCGTCTCCCGCGGCGGCTGGGACGTGAGGTTCTCTCCCTCTCACGTTCCGCCACCTCCTTCGCTAGCATGACTGCTTCGCAGAAGGAGGCGACGGCTTCCCATTCCCTCTCGCTCCGGACCATGGATTGAACCAGGGCCGGACGCGAGAGGTCGCCGCCGCCAACCGCCGCTACGAGGACACGGCGGTGCTCAGCCCAAGCGGGGCATAGCTCCACAGTGTGCTCCACCGTGTCCTCCGGCCGATCCTCGCAGTGGTGACACCCGGGCGTTTCCTCCCGCCCGATTCGGTGCAGGAACCTCCCGAAACAACCGTGTCCGGTGAGGACCTGCGTCAGGCGGAAGGTGAGGGCGCCGTGGCGCCTCTCTAGCCACTCCTCAAAGAGGGGACTTATCGCCACTATTGTGGCGTGCCCTGCACGGGGTTGCGACAGTCGCTCTCTCCATGTCGCCATGAGATCGCGCCGGAGGTCTGTCCGCTGAGCGACAATTTGCCGCGGCAGCGGAGTTTCCTCCCGGCGTAGTGCCTCCGCGCGCCATTCGTGCAGGCACGCGAGGACTATCGCCTCCAGATCCCATGGCGGCAATCCGGCCAAGAGGCTCGCCGCCTCGCCGGAGATCGTGCGGTACCCCCGGATCAGCCTTACGGCTACCACCTTCTGGGGCGCGTTCAGGTTGTGGGCGGCTCGCCGCCTCAAAGAACGCGCCCACACCGGGGCCCCGTAAAGGGCCATGGACCGCACGACCCCCGCGTAGAGCCTCCGGCAGGAGGCGTTTGGACCCCCCAAGTTGGGCAAGAGCCGCTTGAACGCAGCCCCTGCCCGTTCCAGTTTGGGGGCCAAACGTCGGAAGTGCTCCACGAAGTTCCACCGGCTGTCGAGGACAAGCCCTAGGTACTTCAGCGTCGACTCGACGCCGATGGGAACCCCTCCTACCGTCAGTATGGATCCCGACGGTGGCGCATTCCGAGGCCCATGAAAGCACATGGCCTCGGACTTGTGCAATGCCACCTCGAGATCCAGTTGCCGGATTCTCTCCACGACTATCGCAACCCCGCGTGTCATAAGTTCGGCCGCCGCCTCGTGCGACCTCCCTTGTGCCAGCACCAGCGTGTCGTCAGCGTAGCAAACTATGCTGACACCGCTAGGGAGGTCGGCGCGCAGCACCCAGTCGTAGCCGATGTTCCACAAAGGCGGCCCCAGAACCGATCCCTGTGGAACACCGCACGACACCTCTCGCCGGTTCCATTCTCCGGTGCGACCGGGGTAGATGACGGCCCTATCCGTCAGGTAGTCCCCGACCACACGACGAAGGTAGGTCGGCACCCGGTGATACCGGAGTGCCTCCCTAATGCAGCTCCAGGGCATGGTGTTGAAGGCGTTGGCGATGTCAAGAGACACCGCCAAGACAACCCCACCCCTGGACACCGCATCCCCCGTCGTGAGAGCCCTCACGCGCATGATGGCGTCCACCGTCGAGCGCCCTCTGCGGAAACCAAAGTCCGCAGGGCGCCCCGGCTTTCGGATGAGGACCAGCTTCCCCGTCTTCCAACGAAGCGGGAACTGGCCTCTCTCCAAGCATGCGCTTAAGAGCCCTTCCAGTCGGGGCCCGAGAGCCTCCGAGGCCAGGACCCAGGCTTTGCCAGGCAAGCCATCGGGTCCCGGGGCGGTATTTTTGGCTTTAAGCCTGCCTACCGCCGCTCTCAGGTCTACCCCGGTCACTTCCGGAATGTCGTCATCGTCCTCGATGTGGTCCGCTTCCGGCACCGCAAGCGGCGGAGCCATAGGCGGGGGAGGATGTTCCCCTCGCAGAGGGAACAGAGCGCTCACCACGTCCTCCACGAGCTGAGGGCGGAGACTCTGCGTCAACGGGGGGGCCCAGGTGCGGAGTTTGTCCCACACCATCTTGTAAGGGCGCCCCCACGGATCTCTGTCGAGAGTCTCCAGCATCTCCTCGCGGCCCAGGTCTCTGGCCCGCTGGACAGCCTCCTGGAGTGCGGTCTTCGCTGCTCTGTATCCCTCGTACAGCTCCGCCTCAATGGCTGCCGCATCCGGAGGGCGGATGCGGAGCCTGCGATGCCTGGCATACGGGTGCCGCGCGGCTACGCACGCCTCGCGCAGAGACGTCAGCTCTCGCGACCACCAGTACACCTGACGCCGGGCGCTTCCTGGCCGAACTCGGGGCATTGCCACGTCGCAAATGTCGGACATGGCCTCCTGGAACCACCCTGCCTCATTGTTGATGTCGGCAGGCCTGTTCGGTGATGTCACCCAGGCCTGCACTTTCGAGGCTTCCAGGCGGAGCTCCCGGTCCAGCTGCTTCAGCGCCCAACGCGGACCACTCGGGGCCTGTAGGACCGGCGCGCTTGAGTCCTGGGCGGAGACATCAAACCGGATGTACCGTTGGTCGGAATACGTCTCCACCCCCTCCATGACGCGCCAGTCAACGACACGCGGTGACAGAGCGGGGCTAGCGAACGAGATGTCCCCCACCGACTCGCCCCGCATCCGCACACACGTGGGGACTGAACCCCGATTTAGGACGACCAGGCCCGCCTCCAGAGCCCAGTCCTCCACCATCCTACCCCGCACATCTGTGCAACGAGAACCCCAGGCCAAGTTTTTGGCATTGAAGTCCCCGAGCACAAGCACGGGGAGGGAATAGCTTTGGATGACGACACTCAACTCCATGAGGGAGTTGTGGAACTCGGCGAGAGTTCGGCTCGGGGAGAAGTAGACTCCGGCCACGACGATCTCCCCGAACCGTGCTGCTACGCAGCCCTGACCCTTCCTGACACTCTCAAGGGTCGGGGTACCGGCGGCGGCCGACGAAATTATGACCACTGAGCCGCTCAGGTCCTCCACCCAGTCTTCCCTGGGCGGGACAAAGTACGGCTCAGCGACCACGGCGACGTTAATCAACCACTCCGCCATACTCTGGAGCAAATTTTGCATGCCTTACGGTAGAATCACTTGAAACATGTAAACTTTATAACACCTTTATAACAGTGTTTTCTGCAAAAATAAATGATTTGATTTGAATAAAAACTCAAGTAAGGTTTTTATTTTTTAATTTGGGTTACGATACACACAACATACCTACATACACTCCAGTTGTGGTATCCTTTAAGCAGCATACCTCAAAACTCTCTACGGTTTACAATCTATCAATTGCTATTACATTCTCTACTTTACTATCTGCTTGAGCTAAAATTAAGCTCCCTCCTCTCTTTTTCTTATTTCGTGTATTATAAAACGCTAATTTGTATCCATCTAAGTTAAAATAAGTTACTAACACACTACCTATGAAATGCTCAGTCAAGCACAGCTAGTCTACCTTTTTCCCAAGAGTTTGTTTATAGGCATCTAATTCATTTATCTTATTTGAAACACCACATATGTATATAAAGATTATTAAATTTGTACAATTCATTTGGATATTATTTACCTTGTTACTAAATTCTTGAGATACATCATTGCGGAAACAATCTGATTGTGGAGTTAAGTCGTTTGTTTTATCATCGTATCAAAATCATAAGTTTGTACCCCATCATTTTTGATTGTTTTTTTTTTTTTGTTTGTGTGCTTACATTCTGTGTAGATTGTTGACTACTCCGACTAACGGTATGGGACAGCTTGTTTTTTTTTTAATTACCCATTAAAACTTTCAGTGTGATGTGGGGTAGCAACCGTTTTCGCATCGATAACATACCCTGCATAAAAAATTGTCTACTAACTTATTCATTTGGTATTCGTTTTGACGTCGTCTGTCAATAATTAAGTCATCTTTAGAGCTTTAAAACACTCTTTGGTTTGAAGGAAATGGTTTGACACAGTTTTAAAGGTGATTGGCAAGCAGCTTGTTATTAGTTGCTATGATTTACAGTGTATCAATTTTCAGGCTTAATTTTTGCTCGCACAGATAGCAGTGGTAGCTTAGAGGTAACGGCCCCGACATTAGAGATCTAGGTCGTGGCTTCGAACCCAGCCAGTCGCTTCTTTGTGCAGTTAATTTAATCACCACTTTTTTAAAAGCGCTGATGGAAAAAATCGTGAGAAAACCGGTATTATAAATGGAATACCGGTCATAAGCATCTGACATCTACCATCCCGCTCGGTGGATTACAGCCCATTCCTTCTCGTAGAGAAGAGGCCTGTGTCCCAGCAGTGGGAACATTTTAAGCTGATTATGCTATGCTTATGCTATTTACGTGAAATGGTTGTAAACTAACCAAGAATGGATAGGTAAGGTGACTTAATGGGATAGTAATACCTAAATTAAGTTTCCAAGTATCCAGACTAACTGGAAACCAATTACTAGCCACGTAATAGGGCGTGTTTTGATTTTATTTATGTACAAGGAGGTTCTCAATAGAAGTTATCTACAGGCTGGCATCTGGCGAATTGCGTACCTACTCCATCATCATTATCATAATGTATGTTAGTCAGTAAGTTAAATATGTATGGGCCAAAGATGACAAAAAAAATATGTTATTAACAACAATACAATTTAGACCGATGGGGGTATTCCGATGAAATAAAATGTGACTGCGGAGCCACATCGGAAGCGATGACCCACCTTCGTCCTGCTCCTTGTGCAACTCCACTTGCAACTTGAAGGAACTGTCCGAGATCACTACTATCGAGGTGGTAGAGAATGATGATGATGGCCTATTCAGTCTTACTGCTGGGCAAAGGCCTCCCTCATTCCTTTCCAACTCTATCGTAGTTTTACCTTTTCTGACCATCAGTCAGGATCGAGCCCAAACCTTCACTCCAGCTTTTCTTAGGCCTACCTCGGTGACGACGACCGTCTTCAAACACCCACTGTGTAACGATTCTGACCCATCAGTCCTGAACCGCCCAGTTCCGCAGTATTGCCAACATCGGCGGTGCCTGTCTTTGAGGCTTATTGTGTGTTGCGTCTTCGATCGATGACTTTTTGTGTTGTTGTTTAAAAAACTACACTCCATCGCTCTTTAGCGTAGCGTAGAGCGTAGTGTTGTTTGGATTCTTGAGCCTCCGTCAAAGACCAAGACTGGGCGCCATCGAAGATTATTAGACTAGGTATAATCGACACGACGAAGAAGCAGAAGAACAATAAAGTCATAATGCACACACATCACAGAGTTTAATAACCATGTTTCTAATAACGGACATCCGTCTGTTAAAGTGTTGGAAGTTTGTAACTAGTTAACTATTCTATTAGGTAGTTGCAACACATCCAAACATACACAGCAGGAGTTACTCTATCAATTAACTGCTATTACAAACTATGGGCTTCAAGTAAGCGAGTTATACATATATCCTTCCCCTTTCACTTTACTAAATCCTAAAGAGGTAAAGTTTCTAAGTTTGGATGTAGGAGGCAATTGTTTTTTTTTCACTAAAGACTCTACATTGTCTCCAATTGTCAGAGGCTACATACAGGCATTTGCTCGTGGCTTCGTTCGCGTTATAGTCGGAAATTATTCCACGGGCACCTCTAATCCCGTGGAATCATTTCCGACTATAACGCGAACAAAGCCACGAGCAAATGCTAGTGTTTATTATTACAAGTAAAATGCTTGAAGTTTATCATAACTTAAGCGCTCAAAATGTTCGGGGACGTGACTCAATCCAACCCCATCGGCTTAATGAAAATGTGACCAGAGTCGACCCAAAACGAAACAATAACTTTTTACGTTAAAGATGTTTATTATTGTTTAAGATTCGAAGGATGAGCGAAAGATCATTATAAAAGAGTTATAAGAAACACTATGCTTCATATCGTGATGCAGGATTGATTTATCAAACGAAAATGTCCAGGGGATCGTCTTATCACGAATAGTTTTTATTAGATAAATATAATAAAAAATAACATCAAGCCTGTATTTCCCCGAAGCGTTAGAAGAGGTACAACTCATTTGCCCAGCCATGGTTTTAAATCCCATGTTATAGGCGACCCTATTGCCATCAAACAGGCAACAATTCCTGATGGAAAAACTCATTAATACTTTGCCCATTCTGGGAACTGAACCTAGAGCTTTCGATAATACTGCATGAAAAAGCGTCACGACGCCAAACACTAAATGAGCAACGTTTAGCTCTGAACTCATTCAATTATCACTAAAATTCACATAGAAAAAGCACTCGTAAAAAACCTATGCAATTATGAACATCACTAGCAGAGCAGCATTTAACGGTAACATCAAACGAATTGCAGAAAACGAACATTTAATTTAAAAGCAACGCTAATTAACCGCTCATTGAGGTATTACAACGATGCCTGAACGGAACTGTTTCCTTTCGCGAAGTAGATGCAAGTTTATTTTTGAATTCAATTAGGGACGGGAATATCTTAAGGGGCGGGCTGGAAAGTTTTAAAATGCTTTTCAGTTTTGATTAATGTTGTGTTTCGTTCCGTTCGAAGGTAACCAGAAATAATGAATATTTTAAAGGGGAATTTCAAACGATATGATCGTTTTAAGATCGACAATAAGTGTGGTGTACAAGATAATGAGATTATTTAAACCAGGGAACTAGGGGATCTTTTAGATTTATTTTTAGTAATATTAGTAAAATAAAGGGCTAGAATTTAATGAATAAGCTAAAACTAGGTCTTACTGGGTTTACAATGAAAATTCTCGAAAATTAAAATGGATATAATATATGAACATTCAAAATGTTAAGAAAATAAATTTAACAATGATTTAAACCAACTAAACATTGACTTCTGTTCATAATTATACCTAAAATGAAAGTTAACTCGGTTATAATCTGTTGACCTCAATTATCTATCCTGTACCCGAATTTATGTACACACACTAGACAACACAGTGTGACAGACAACACATTTAATGGCAGTAACCTATCGACATAATGAACCAATGAGGTTTTATAGCTAATAAAGTAACAGCAGGATTAATGCAGTGTTACCAAAGCTTTTAATATCGTCAAAACAGCAATTTATGATCGATACAACGTGCACTTTCATTATAAATTCATTAATATCACATCATCGTACCACTGCTTGATAAAAGCTTTGCAATTTAATGCTACAATCAACGGTGATGCTTGAAAAAACAACTAAAATCATTTTTTTTTTTTGTGGTCGCTTCACTTCGTTTTAGTTATTTTTTACTGTGAACTAAGATTTCTGTGCGCTCATAAACATGTTAGTTTAGTATCTCAGTAAGTGAATTATTGTTAATTCTTGATTAGATATACCTAATAAAGTTCTCAAACCATAAAGCTTTAATCACTAACCCTTCTAAAAATGCTTCAGTAACCTTAGAACTCGACTTAATGCCTACAATCAATTTAACTGTCAAAGTTCCGATAGCACTGTCTAATTGAAGTCTTTGTTGAGAAAAAGATTTATATCCAAAGAAAAGAACGAGTAAAATTCCACTCGTACCGAACACTACTTACACTCCGATAAAAGTCTCAATACCAGCGATGAAAAAGTGGGATCTACACGACTGCTTTCATCGCGCCTCGTGCGGGATACGTAGAATGTACTGGAAATATATCTTTCACATTCAAACCGGTATACAAATAAGAAAAACCGGAGATTTTCACCGCCGACAGCGCGTCGTAATGTAGTATATTGATGTTATATAAAGCCTTATACATTTTACAAGGGATAAACCTCAACGTGAGGTAACAGTAATACACTAGTTAACATATTGCAGTATGTAAAAAGATGGAAACATGACTGGGAACAGTAAGACGGGTTGGATTATGACAAGCTCTGTGAAGATTTGAAGACATGACGAGGGTACAGTTTGGTAGTCTGATTTATTCAAACAAAATATGAAACTGCTTATTATTTTTGAGGCGTACCAACAGAATAAACAGAGAGAGAGAGAGAGGTCAGACAGACAGTCGCTTCATATAAAATACTGTATTCAGCTGCATCCGGTTAGACTGGAAACCGACCCCAACATAGTTGGGAAAAGGCTAGGCAGATGATGATAAAGGTTATTAGGTTAAGATGATAAGGTGTAGGTTAATAACAGCCGCGCGGGTCGATCTTTTAGGTTAAGCAGTGCTTGCCGAGGTTGGTAAGTGGACGGGTGACCATAATTACATACCGAGTTTCCTCCGAGCCTCGGTAAGCACGTTAAGACGTTGGTCCCGGCTGTCATTTGTAGATCTTTGATAGTCGTTAGGAGTAGTCAGAAGCCGAAAGTCTGACATCCAGTCTTACCAAGGGGCATCGTATTACCCAGTTACTCGTGTTGGATACGCAGGGTATGAAAATGAGACTCGTGGTGAGGTTGAGTATGGAATGCCCTATTTCAAAAAGACGGTCCCTTTTATACAAAAATCGGTAACAAAAATCAATGCATAGTGGGTACATATAAAAAGTTAGTTTGAACACAATATTGTCGATATACCCTACGTGCTGTATTATTTCTGTGGGGATGATATTCCGCAACACTGGGTAATGGAGGTCAGATAGGCACTAATAGGCCGTGGCTTCGTATAAAATACTGGTTGAGTACCAGCATCCGTTTGCATCTGGTACGACTGGAAGCCGACCCCAACATAGTTGGGAAAAGGCTAGGCAGATGATGAGATGATGATGACCAACAAAATAAATAGCCTCCAATGGTACAGAAAAGAACAATGTAACATACCAACATCAATCATTGTATCTCCCTGAAAACCAATACATTGCGAAAAAATATTGTCAAAACATTTAGATCATACTTTTGCTACCAGATTATACAAATGCCTGCCATCTGTTTGTCGCTTTAATATTTTGTACACACGGCGACACATCGAGCATTTCCAGTATAACATGTGCTCGCTTTGTATAAATTTTCAGTACAATGAGAGATCCGCATAAACTGGTTCTGATAGCATGATTTGTCGCCGTGCGTATTCAATAATACCGGCGGAAATCGAAAAATAATACGATTCTCCTTCGAGCATTCGACAGCACGATTTTGCTGAATCGAGAAGCTGTTATGCAAGTTAGAAAATAATAGCTGTCAATGCAGCTTACAGAAATATTTATTACATTTGCACAGCGAATTTTTAATTCGAGCTTTCGATATACTTGAATCTGTTGCAATCAAGTTGTCAATGACAGATTTTAAATCTCTGAACTATTTTTAATATCTGGGAATAACTGACGTTTCAATTATCTGAAGGACTGCTTACGCTAAGCGACCACGTTGCTCTATGCAAAAATAAAACAAACCTGTTTTCAATTGATTTTTACAAATACATCTTTATTATGTTATTGGATTTTTTCCATCACTCAGTAGTAATTTTTGTCCTTTAGTTTAGGACTTGAACATAGGAAATGAGGGTGTACCACAAGGTACAAAGGTTACCTAATAGATTATACAAGCTGTTGTTTTGCATCCTCGTCAAATTCCAATTTCAATCAGGAGGAGTTCAATTCAAGGAGGTACCAAGGAGGTAACTATGCTAATGATTCCCGACCCGAATCAATAATAAAATGGTAAGGTTGTTTTTTTTTTAATTTTTATTTATTTACGTAAATCGGTAAGTGTGAACCACCCGTGTTTTAAACGCGGCCCATCTGATCCTCGCCCTATAGTCACGCTTTCACACATATAAACAATCGCAAACAGTTATTCGATCATTTCTTATTCCCTAAACCACGTTAAGGAGGTTTTTTTTTAAATACTGACAAACTTAAACAACAAAAAAAAGCAGCGTTTGTTAATAATTTAGGTACCGTAATTTAAATTGATTATTTATGTCTTTTGTAACAACCTCCTGAATTTTGACGAGGATGCAAAACAACACCTTGTAGACGTTATATTTTTTATTATTAAACAAAATCTGCTGAAACAATTTCAACGTAGCCTTTTAATCATAAGTACCCAACCCGTCCTAAATCAATATCCTAATCTTTAGATAGGATGTGCTTGTACTAATAGTGTGAAATTCAATTTCTAAAGCTCTTTTAATATGCATGGAGTTAAATGTTACACGTCGTGATAGGAACGAATTCCATGTAAATGAGGCTCCAAACTTTGCTTCGATACCACGGTAGGCTTCCTAAGGATACATTCACACACAGTTCTGTATGTACTTAAGGGCTTAGAATACAAATTTATCAAATTCTAATGTTTTGTTGACAAGTGTGTTGCGTGTTAAAAGACGAATAATTACAAACATAATCCCCGATGGCACATTTTGCCAGTTATGTTTAAGTCCCTTGTAATACGGACGAGCCTATTGCCAACAACCGGACCCAAATCCATACTCCGGGCCTACTGAGAAATTCCTGAAGGAAAAACTAAAAAACTCTTTACTCGACCTGGGAATCAAACGTGGTTATTTCTTTGTTTGTTTGGTTATCGACGATTTTTGAAGTTAAAACTTCTTTAGAGGCTTTGTGCACTTTTGTCAGGACACGTGGCCGTCAGATTTTATTGACATTAGGGTTACGAAGGAATTTGAACTTGACATCTGTCATTGAGTTTGGGTTTCCAAAACTGGATAATTATCTTGTACACAAACAAAACCTTCGGTTTCTCCAAAGAGGCAAAATTCGTAAGACGGATTGTAATACTTCTGAAGTGTTAAATTTTTTATGTAATATAAATTGTCATGTTTGTGTACGATAGCGCAATAAATGAATATTGTATTTTACCACATAAATTATAGTACCTTTATACTGATAATTAAAGCAATTCGTGCAAAATATTATTCCCTTACCATTCCAAAATATCAAAAATGCCCAACGTTAATTTTCAAGTTTTCACTTCTGCCGGCACTCCCGAAGTGCAACCCGTTTTTTTGTGTATGTACAATCCAAAAACTCAAAACAACATAACAATAAAAAGCAACATTCCCATTCTAACAGACGGAGTATTCCCGTTTGAGCACCTATTTTTAGAGCACCTATACCTTGAGCACCAAAGGTATTCCCATTTGAGCACCAACCATTTTAATAGCTTGGTGCTCAATGGGGAACAATAAAAAATATTCAATTTTATTCCCTTTTGAGCACCTACGGTGCGGTAGCTAATAGTGATGGGGTGGTTAATAAAACATATCGATAAAAATGGCAGTACTTTTATTATCATATTACTTTTAGAAAACCAAGTAATTCTTATTTATATCACAATCAGCCTTATGTTATTTTCTAGGTACCTCACCTACATAAGACAAATAATAGATTCAATAATAGATTCATAAATTTAAGTTTCTACACGAAGCAAAGCTGGTGAGCGTTTCCAACCTCATAGAATGCTCGGCTATAGAATTGTTAGAGCATAAGTTAATAATTGTATGTATATATAGACCTCCAAAGACTAAAAAGGAGTGCATAGAAATATTTTTTGACCGTTTAACGGCTATGCTTGCAAAATTATGTGCCAAATGTAAGAAACTTGTTATTTGTGGTGATTATAATATTGATCGGCTAAAAGATACTCCTGTTTCGAGAGAGTTTGAAGACTTATTACGGAGCTATAACTTAAAACTTGCAATTAAAGAACCAACTCGTTTGCAAAGCAATACGTGCATTGATAACATTGCCCATAATATAAGAGGCTGTAAACAACGTGTCTTAGAGCTAGCACTGTCTGATCATACAGCACAAATACTATCATGTCCTGTGAGGAAAACGTACTCAATAACCTACTGGTATAAATTTAGAAGAGACTATAGCAACGAAAATGTTGAAAAATTTATTAACTGTTTAAAAGCCTTGACTTTTAGTGATTGCTATGGGAAAAGTGACCCAAATGATGCTTTTGAAGAATTCCATAAACTATTTAAACTTTTCTATGACCTCTGCTTTCCAAACATAAAAATTAAGGTTCCAATCATAAGAAATACTAAATGGCTTAGTAAAGGACTCAAAATATGTTCCCTCCGTAAAAGAATGCTACTGAAAACTTATCGTCTATCAGGTAATAATAAGGATAAGAGTGATTTTAAGAAGTATGCAAAAAAGTTTAAAAGTATCATTAAACTCACTCAAAGGTCGCAAAACAACTATCGTATCCAGACAGCCGCAAATAAATCTAAAGCAGTGTGGCAAATAATCAATAAATACAAAAACAATAACCCTCCTGAAAAAATTAATAAAATAAAATATAATAACCAATTTATAACTGCTCCTGATAAAATAGCACAAACATTCAACAACTTTTTTATTGATGACATTTCAAAACCAACTAAAAATACAATAAACTACGCTAATATTCTAACCTACAACAAACCAAACTCCTGTTTCTTAACACCAGTTACACCTTACGATGTTGTCAAAATAATCATGGCTTTAAAAAACACCGACAGTACGGGTTGGGATGGAATTTCCACAAAAATAATAAAGCGTGTAGTGTACGAAATTGCTCCAATCATCACCTACATAATAAATAAATGTATTGAAGAAGGTATTTTCCCGACGTATTTGAAAATTACTATAGTGACTCCAATATTCAAAAAAGACAACACGGAAGATGTACGATGCTACAGACCTATCGCTCTCATTCCAATAATGGCAAAAATATTTGAAAGAGTACTATATAATAATCTAATTGATTATTTAGAAAAAAATAAAATTATTATAGATAATCAAGTTGGGTTCAGAAAAGGGAAATCGGTTAATACAGCAATCCATCAGTTTTTACAAAAAATTATAACGGAACTAGATAAAAAAAATCAAGTCACAGCCTTATACATGGACATGACAAAGGCTTTCGATTATGTCGACCATGGAATACTGCTACATAAACTAGAAATATACGGAGTTCGAGGTAAAGCCCTAGAAATATTTAGATCCTATCTCAGTTACAGAAGACAGTTCACTGAAATAACCCAATTATGTCCTTTCACAAACACAGAAATCAAATATACATCGAGCCCAAGGTGTATAAAATATGGTGTACCTCAAGGGTCGATACTAGGACCACCACTATTTCTCATTTATATAAATGATTTACCTAACGCTATTCAACACCCTATGGTTTTATTTGCAGACGACAGTACGGCGATTTTCACAAATAACAAAAATAAAAATATTGAACTAGAAATAAATGATTCCCTATCTAAATTAATACATTGGCTAACGTTAAATAATCTAAAAATAAATCTTACAAAAACCTGTTACATGAATTTTAAGAATAAAAACGCTAAATCAATTCCATTATCTATTGAATACAATAATGCAACTGTATCCGAGGTTAAAAGTACAAAATTTCTAGGTATATATATAGATTCTAATATGTCATGGAAAACACATGTAAATAGTGTATGTAGCAAATTACATCAATTCTCTTATGCCCTCTACATGCTCAAAAAAGTATCTAACCAAGCCACACTACTTAGTGCTTATCATGCCTATGTGGGATCCACTATATCTTATGGGATACTATATTGGGGATACTCCACTCATAAAGAAATTGCATTCAAGGCACAAAAAAAGTGTATTAGAGCAATATGTGGGATACACCAAACGGATTCATGTAAACCTCATTTCATAAACCTCAGGATACTAACCCTCCCTTCTCTATATATCTACGAGGCCTCAATATTAGTTAAATTAGACATCAGTAGCTATGACACATTAAAAACCAGTAGACTTAAAGATACATTAAGAAGTAAAACATCCCACACTGCAGTACATAGTAATAGTATTTTTTGTATGGGCATAAAAATTTATAATAATTTACCCAAAGAAATTAAAAGCATTAATTTAATTGGTATTTTTAAAAGGAAGCTAAAAGACTTCCTGATAAGAAAGGCATATTACTCAGTTAAGGAATTTCTTGAAGAAAAATAATTATGTGATATTGGATTCATTGTGATACTTAATAAAATGACATATAAATTATAAGAATATGAAATGTATGAAATAATGTAAAATGTATGAATACTAATAATTTTATATAAGATAATGTAAACTGGAACAACTGTAATATTGAGTGTGTGTATATCTTAATTTTATTTTTTATATTTAAATACCATTTAAATTGCAATGCCCTAACAGGCAACTAAGTTTTAAGAACCTACCTATTGTCAACATCTTCAAGACTACACTTAGTTCGCAATAAAGAATTTGAATTTGAATTTGAATAGAAATCACATTCCTCGTAACAACAGTATAGTCTTTATACCTTGTGACACACTCGTATAATATATACAAGTAAAGTTTTTAGTCGTTCTGGAAAAATACGAACTCTGTATATTTTTTATTAATATCACTATTAGCCTTATGTTATTACATAGGTACTCAACTACACAACAAAGACATAAAAGAAATTACATTCCTCCTTATAACAGCATCGAGCCTTTATGCTTTATGTTTTAATTAAATAATATTTCCTTACAATACTCACAAATATTATACGTCTTTTTTTTGTTTCATCAACGAAAAATGTTAACTCTTTATCAGTTATCTCTATAACAAACTTTTGGTAATATAGTTTCTAGAACGAAGAATAACTGAACTTGTATGTTTTTTTTTTACAAATTATAAGTATGACAATCACCTTATTTGTTTTTTTTTTACAAAAAATACCACCATTATCAACACACTAATTTACTTTTTTTTAAATCACAGCTTTTCTAAGTAGTAAGAAATATTATTTATATAAAACATAAAGCATAAAGGCTCGATGCTGTTGTAAGGAGGAATGTAATTTCTTTTATTTGTCTTATGTAGGTGAGGTACCTAGAAAATAACATAAGGCTGATTGTGATATAAATAAGAATTACTTGGTTTTCTAAAATTAATATGATAATAAAAGTACTGCCATTTTTATCGATATGTTTTATTAACCACCACATCACTATTAGCTACCGCACCGTAGGTGCTCAAAAGGGAATAAAGTTGAATATTTTTTATTGTTCCCCATTGAGCACCAAGCTATTAAAATGGTTGGTGCTCAAATGGGAATACCTTTGGTGCTCAAAGTACAGGTGCCCTAAAAATAGGTGCTCAAACGGGAATACTCCTAACAGACATGGGACAGACGGCTCCGAAAAACAAATGCCAAATACTCTTACTGCATATTTCAAAACATAAAATGAAAATGGCACACCTCACGGGTTGGGTCAGAGCCCATTCGTCCCCTAAAATTCGTCCCCCAGCATAAAAGTTGTAGATTCGGCCCCTATATAGGTGCCCATTGGTCTCCTGGTAGGGGACCAATTAATATTTTAATAAAAAATATTATTTTTAAGGTACCCATTCGTCCCCTCTAATATATATACAATATAAGTTAAAGATTCGGCACCTATTCAGGTGCCTATTGGTCCCCTGAGATAAAATTAGCCATATTTTACATAAGAAACGGTTAACATAGTACACTTGTGAACAGTTTATTATCGGAATTAATTTAATAAATCATAACAGATCATTGAAAAAAGAGCTATGATGAATGATAATCCGTCATGATAATAATATATACAAAAAAAAATATATGTTGATTTATTTAGTCTTCAATAATTACTGTGATTTTAGTATTTTTTTTGTACTGTTATAATTTTTTAGATTTATGTTATTATGATTTTGCATGTATGTAGTTGGTAAATATACAAAAAAATAAGAAGTGATTATTTACTGTTGATGTGTGTTCTATTTTTTTTGCATATTTTATATTTAATGTTGATTAAAATGATGGTCAATCAAGGCTGATTTTTGTAAAAGAGCTGTATTTTGTTAGTTTCTAGGACATTTTGATTTTGTATGTGTTAATCTTATTTGAAATGAACATGATATCTACCGAATTACTATATTTTTTATTTTAGCCTTTTCTGCGCGACCGTACCAGGACTACCAAGCTGCAGTATACACATATACATGTACTTATATTAGAAGAGTGAATAAAAATAAATATTCTTCAGGGGACGAGTGGGCCCCTCAAAAGTTCCAGGGGACGAGTGGGCACAGGGTGCGAATCTTAGGGGACGAATGGGCTCTGACCCCACGGGTTTCTCTAAAAATAAACACGACCCAAAAAATGGATCGATTTACTTGAACAATGGGGATATTATACCATCACCCGACTTCTGATAATATTACCATTCTTGATTAGCCCGCTTAGCGAAGTCGTTATTGCAATACTTCCCTGAACAATTTGTTAGACGGTCTCAAGAGATGCTTATACTTAGCACTGAAGAATTAACGTCGCCGATAAGAAACTTGAGACACTTTCCTGTCTAAACTTTTATAACGATTTAATAACTCAATTAGCTAACCTAACCTCAGTAATAACGCCTACGAGATTAGAATGTCCTCATTTTCTTCTTGTCTAACCTTTTAAACATGTGTAGGATGAACTAAATTAAAACAGCTCCGTAGATACTATATAATAACCTAATAACTAAACATTTTCATTCAGGTAAAAACGTTTACCTTTTATTGTGTAGTTTACGCTAAACAGGTTTATTATTTAACTTACGAATACCACATTTAAAGCAGCCAAAGTGATTTTGACAGTTTCTCGACACTAAAAGGAGAAGACCATCTTTAGCCGAACTTTTAATGTACCGAATTTATTAAAACCTAATTTATAAAAAACTACTCGTAATATTTACAAATGTACAATGTTATGAATGATTTTCAGTAGACCTTTCTGGACCTTGTAAGAATATATAGAAAACTAGCTGTCCCGCGCAACTTCGTCTGCGTCACATTTTCCCCGTTTTTGCAACATTTTTTATTGCAGCCTCGCTCCTGTTGGTCGTAGCGTGATGATAGCCTATGCCTATAGCCTATGTCCTTCCCCAGGTTGAAATCTATCTTCTTGCCAAATTTCATTAAGATCCGATCAGCCGTTTAATCGTGAAAAGGTAACAAACAAACAAACATAGTGACTTTCGCATTTATAATATTAGTATGGAATAGTATGGATATAACTGAAATGGTTATCTTACAGTTAAGACTTTATAATTGACACTTGTTGTTGTAACAAGCACTTAAGTCGCCGGACAACAGAAATAGACACACTTAAATATCCTCCGCTACACAGCCTTAACAATCCTTAGTTGATTTCTAGGACTTATCCGGCTTAACTTGGATTAATTACTATGTGTAAGCACATCTTCATCAAAGAAGATCTTGTTGAAAACATTGTCATACTGTAAGCAGTATGACGATGTTTTCAACAAGATCTTCTTTTAAAATTACTGTTATAGACAAGTACAAAATATAGCAGCATTTTCAATTGACCGTACCCCTGGTCTCCCGCGATTTGGTTGTGATTCCCGATGTCCACCAGTTGGACAAGAAACCAATTTTTTTTAAATATTCTCGCTGCCTACTACATGGTGGACACCCCGGGGCGTGTGGTGTTACGCGAATGGATAAAGTAAGAAATGTGAACATTAAAAGGATATCAGATGATTTTAAAAAAATGTTTCCGCTAGTGGACGTCGGGAATTATCGCGATTTTGGTACTTGTCGTAATAGAATGAATTGGAGCACTCATTGAAGTATGGTTTGAGATATATTTCAATTTTGTTGGACTTAAGCTCATTTTGGCTATGAATCGTTGTACCAATGGATACGAGGCTTTACCAACAACGCTGCGGAAAAGTATATATTATTCACATAGAAGTCGTTTTATTTTTCAACTTATACCCGTTACCAGTATTTTTTGGTAGTGGCCTCTCGCAGGTCTACATATGAGGCTGGCTTCTGCTTAACCCGTCTTTTCTGAGGGTGCCCTGAGTGTACGGCCTTCAGCCAGGGGCAAAGATTTTTCCAGTAAGTATAAATTGAATTATGGTTACAGTTTTAACGAGTTGTAGTTTTATGAAGCACAAATAAACATACTTTGAGCCACAAAAAAAACTCACTAGAACCACATTGTTGAGTTTGCAAAAATAGACCCCAGTGACGTAACCGCGTAGGCGAACAAACCAATACGACAATCTTTTGTTGAAACTGTCCGATACACAATTTTAAAGCTCACTGTACAACTCAATGTTCAAATGTTAAAATATAATCCCATTGTCATTTCTCTTTGAAGTACGAATCGGAATTTTCCATAATTAGTTGAATGAGTCGTTAGTAATTTTAGTAGTCTTTTTATTCGTCCTCGAATTTACTTGGCCTATTTTCAATTAGCACTTGGCCCAGGCTTACTGTACAGCCATTAGCTCCTTTAAAAAAAAATAAACGACTTCAAGTGCCAAGTACTCTTACTGCATATTTCAAAACATACAATGAAAATGGCACACCTCACGGGTTTATTTAAAATAAACACGACCAAAAAAATGGATTGATAAATTTAGTTGAAATCATGTTATCCGTTTTGAAAGTCGTGTCTTTTGTTCGAAAATCTTACCTGCATAGACAATATACAGAACATCACTGGTGCAAGATAGCAGTTGCTATTGATTTGCTGTCACCAAAATAAATGGACCTAACATCACGCCTGTAATTCTCGAAAGGTAAGCAAGAGGTGTATCTAAGAGTACACCACCACACACATAAATGGAAATTACTGGGTACATTTTCTAAGTTGTTTATCAAATCGTAGCTAGTATGCACATTTAAAAATCCATTAAATCGTTTCACAAACGATTTTTCTCCTTTGCTGAAGCTTTATTAATTGCGCTAACGTGGCTTTGGATACCCAATGACCAGTTATCAACTAGCTATGATTCACAATGAACTAAAGAATGAAATTCTAATCCACCACAAAAAGGTACTTCATTTATTTCCTTCAATCTACTCTTGAACGTTCAAAAAGAACATGGCGTCGCCCAAGCAACAACGCGTAATTGAACCAACCATTATTCAATCTCTTCACCACTCCATTAAAATATATCTTACTAAGTCACCTGTGAGAACATCATATTAAACCATACGTCCATAAGTAAACGTTGAATTAAAAAAACATTTATGTCCGTTTAATTGAATCATTTATAAAGAATTTTGCTAAATCAACCAAAAGGCGCCACAAATAGAAGATAGAATAGATAGCAATCAATTGTTACACCGTAGCTCGAAAACTCGTGAAGGCAATACCTTTCATTGTTCGTCATTAAAGACGTCTAAAACATCGTCACAATTTGTCATCTCAGTGACAATCAATGTCAAAAAGTGCCAAAAATATGACAGAATTACTCAGAAATTATTCAATGCGTATTGTAATCCTCTGATTTTCAACAAAAGGTTGGAAATATTCTGAAGCCGAGGTTTTTCTTAATTATGTTTTATTATATGTGACAAACTACCAATGAACCACTACTACTAGTTTTACTCTGTCTGGGATTTGAGCTAATAAAAACCAGAATATCTCATCTGCCTAAACCAACATATATCGTAAAAAAATCCTCAAAGAGTGGTAGTAAAGCACACTAACTTTACTACCAAATAACCGTAAGAGGAGGGTAATTTTTCTACATTCCCGCATAATATGTATTTATGTACGGTAGGTTTATCCATAGGATATAGAGGATCAAAGGTATGACTTTATTTATTTACTCGTATGGTATTCATTGCAGGATATGTATTTCATTGAAAAAGGCGTAATTAAACTTTATGTTACTAAACCTAAAAAAGCGTCCAGTTAAAAATAGTTTCTAGAATATTTGTGCTATGTATACCTATACTAAATCTAAAGTTGGAAAGGCTTATGTCGTGTAAGAAAATCTTCTGTCCATACTAAACTACATGATTATAGGTTTAATTAAGTATATCAAACTCACCTTTTATTAAAAACGTTGCAACAACGCATTTCAAGTAGCGAACAAACAACGGAGGCATCGTGTTGCTTACAGAGCTTAAACTTTTATAATATAAAACTCAACTTGATACACTTATTTCATTTCTATAATCTCAACAAAGACTCATCATACTCTTTCAATAATTCTGCAATAATTAGAACTTTAAACAAACTGCTAAACATATTCTTTAGTTGACAATAAAAAAGTTGGAGTCTAAAGTTGTTTTTCTTTTTTCGAAAAAAGATAACTTGATTTAGGTGATAAATTATTTACAACGTTCATAAAAATATGTGATTAATGACGTGAGTTAAAGTTGCGTTTGTATGAGGTTTGCGACGGCATCGCGTAGCGGCAACGGGCGCGGCGAGCGTAGCACTGAAACTTGCTACGGCGCTACGCGGCGGCCGCGCTACGACGCTACGGGCGCTACGGCTACGGTGGGGGTTTACCACCGATGGGTTTTATCGATAAATAAACGGTTTTGTAAAACAAACATTCTTAAAGTCTGTTTAATAAGCAGCATTGTTTAAAAATTGTTGTTGGATTTTAGATAATGGAGTGTTGTGTTGGTAAATTCCGTTGGAAAGGTCGAATAACATTGATGGTGCTACGTGTAGGAAAAAGGAAAGTACGTATATTATTTTGGGGTGTTTGTTTACCTCAGCCTATTTTAATTATTTTATAAATTGAAGGCCTACTAGCCGGAAGAAAGTTATTACCAACAAGGACCGAAAAGCTGAGTAGACAAAATAGTTTACGTAGAAAACCATGGAATCACAAAGAGGACAATTCCCTCAGTCACTATTTATGACAGGCTCCGGTTAGTATGATATATATTCTTGGCTTCTTTAACAGTGTACACAGAGTGTTAAAGGACCCATCAAAAAGAGAATTAAGGGTGTAAAATCACGGTTTATTGTAGCGCTTAAACCTTAGTACTGATAGATGTATTGATTAATACAGGGGTCATAAAGGTATTTAAAATAACTTTACAGCATTTAAAAAACATGTAAAAAGTAAAAACTTTGATATTCAATATCTCCACAGCGAAAAGCTATGGTCCAGAATAAAAAAAAAACAAATCTTACGTTGTGAAGAACAAGTGCATCTCAGCTTCGATAAGAATGTTTTACAATCGTTATAATCAGCCTATATTTTTCCCACTGCTGGGACACAGGTATCCTCTCTACGGGAAGGAATGGGCTTTAATCCACCACACAAGCCCAGTGCGGTTTGGCACATTGTTGGTTTAATAAACATGCCGTTTTTCTCTCGATGTTTTCCTTCCCCGCTATGATGAAATAAATTACACAAAGTTATTAAAGAAACAGATAAATTGAATTTAATTATGTTATGCCTTACTAAGTTTAAAGAATCTTTCACATAAATAAAACGTTAAGGTCTCAGTTTTCTCGAGTCACTATCGGATTATTTACTTTTTCAATTTACTGTTCTTCTTGTACTCGCAGCAATAAATCCAAGTTTGTAGAAATTACTTCGTACTTGTACTCGTTCAATGATCATATCTCGTTTCCCAGTTTTCAATGCACTTTTTACATGCAGTACTTTTTTTCCAGTATAAACTGGTAACTGCTTTACGTGCAATTGTTGTGTTATTTTTGTGAACGTTGTTAACAGATACATTACACTAATGTAATTGTTGTGAATATTATCAGTAGGGTTGTCTTTGATTTTGTTTTATTTTAGCGCTAAACGGGTTTGCAAACGATGCTGGATCCAAACATCAACATTACACTGTTTATACAGATGAAAACGAATACTATATCAAGTTGCCATGTGAACCCTACATTAGAGTAAAATATCGTACAGTTCGACGTCGTTTGAACGTAGGTTGAATACCTACAGTCCGCATGTACAGCTAGACGGGGTCGCGGCAGACCGAGAAGAAGATAGCGGGACGCCTTGGATGGCTTTCTCGTTAATTGGCGAGAAGAGGCAAAAAATAGAGAAAAGTGGAAAGAATGGGGGGAGGCCTTTGCCTAGGAGTGGGAAATTGTGCCGATCAGGCAAACTATAAGAAAAAATATGCACATTCGGTTCATTGATATTTTACCAAACATGCATTGGTTCATTGGTTTCAGCGATAATTACTGTCTTAACTAAAAAATTGTTATTATACATAATTATGTAAAAATATTGTGAACGGTCATTATTACATGTTAAAGGTGAGGTTTGATATACATATTTGTTAACATGACAATGCTAAGTTTCGCGTCGTGATATGGTCACTAGTGACCTTAGCCCACGTTATTCTGATTCAACCAGGATCTTTTGTGCCCACAGGTACAGACAGCGTCGGTATCTGCTAACCCCTCAACACTCAGGCCGTGCAGGCCGGGGGGGTAAGTACTTAATGATGCTGTGTGTACTAAAAATCTACAAAGTATGGAAAACTAACTACCGCCCGTGGCTTCACCCACGTGGTTACAATTAACATATGTTTTTACTTTAGTACAGATAATCAAATAAGTGTCTTATTGAATTGGTTTGTTGACAAACTAGTTGACGGCACCTTTGCAAAAAGGCTTCGTGAATAATATCACGTTGCTAACTAAACTGTGACTACAGACGAGAGAGAAGCAGTCTACAATTCTCTCTGGCGGAACGTCAAGTCGTTGCGGGCAGCCATGTTGACTTGTGTGGTTGTTAAGGAAGGTGCCGCGTAAAAAGGCGTTGACAGACGTCTGTTTTCTTAATATAATTAAATCCTGTGCCATATATCATAATATCTCAATTCCGATGGGGCGAGTAAGACCAAACAGAAAACAACAACAACACCAGTGCGTTTAATTTTTGAATCTGATTAAAAGGCAATATCCGATATTACGATGCTTTTTTTCATGTTTGATAGATGATGCTCGTGGATTAATTTTTGACTGGTTTTCTTTTATTACTTTTCCACACGATATTTGCAAAATGAAATCCACGTTACACAAAAGGCATTTTTACGACGAAATCTAGTTTATTTTTAGCCAAAAAATTTACCACAAGCTAAATAAAAATAAACTACTGTTATCCAACTTCAATATTTTTCGAAAAATCCCAAAGAAAATGAAACCGCTAAACTTCAGTGTAGTGAGCGTGTAATAGCGAGATCTAGAACTCCAGAAAGCTAGAAACCAATTAACGGGGTTCGCGTTGTCGAAGCGGCAAACCCGTCCACTTACCGATTTGCCGCTTGCCGCACTCGTATACCACTCGTAATCGTTGAGCTGATACGGGTAATTATCGCGTGTGGATCTCGGAAGCTGGTTAGAAGTTTTCATTTTTGTTAGCCTGACTGGGATAAGTCATACCTTCATAAGGCACACCTTCTACTATACATATCACCACTTCATATTTTTTTATTTTTTTAATGAAGAATAATGATGAATGTTTTAAGTGATTTTTTTATGAATTTAATGTTTTTATGTGATTTCTTGTTTTATTAACTATTTTTCGATATTTTTTGTTACTCATTGTTGTATACAGGTATTTTTCCTAAATTAAACACAATTTATTTTATTTTGAATTTAAAAGGTCTGCAAAGGGCAAAGACCTTCCACTGCCTGTTTACTGGACTGGACGCTGAAAGAGACAATGAGTGAGCTATCGTCATCATAGCCGAAACAAAACACGATCAATGTGGATATATCCACCACAACATCGTAAGAACGACCAGCCCTGCGTTGCTACCGGCAAGCCCTTATGACCTTCATCGGTTCACCTTGTGGAGACCCATACATACACTACGGCTTCCGGTTCGCGGCCACCACTTCAGAACTTTTGGGATCACTCGGCCCAGCGGTTTTATACTGAATTATTATGAACTTTGCGAACCAAGCCAAAGGATCAGAACTGCAACACTCAAACTTTAACAGAGTTGTGGCACGCCACGTGACTTCCGTGGAGCTCGGATGCCACATTTTATTGCGTGTGGTCACATTGTATCGCACGTGGACACACTATATCACAACCCTTTGAACAAGTGTAGGGAAACATGCGAGAAAACAAATATAAACATGGAAAAACAAAAGAAAAAAAATTGTGATTATAGAAAACAGAAACACCTTAAAATTAAACAAAATAAATAATCAAACTAATATTTCCAAAAGGGCCTCAGCTCAGCATAATGCCAGATGGAAACACAAGGTATACCATCTGACGCTGATTTTCAGCTGCACCCCATGAATGCCATACGCTCGCTAAGACTTTTTCCCAGTTTTTACCGTCTAACTAAGCAAGAATCCTTATCAAAAACAAAGTCAGTTTTAAGAAATAATTGACCTGTGTACTTCGATCAATGATAGCGAAGCCTGTGTATGTGCTGTGGTGTGATTTTTGGTACATTTTACATGAGATCTTAATAAGAAATAATTAATCTAAACATTTATTGCTATATTAAGTTATTCAAATTAAAGGACTAATTTCTAAATCTAAATTAATTACTAAACATAAAACTAGATAATTAAAACTAAAATAACAACAAATAATAAAAGGGCGTCAAAAAACTCCTCCTCAACGCTGTCAGCTGGTAACGTGCCCAAGAGACTGGCGGCGTTGCCACGTTGAATGGCAATACTTAGCCTCTGGCCAAGGTAAAACCTAGCCCTTGGGTCACGGGAAGCGTCAACTAGGCGTTTCGAAATTTCCTTAAAAAGGCTGTGAGCACTCGGACCCCACGGCCCCAGAGTTCAACCCCAAACGGCTCGAAGATATAGTTACCACAAAGGTTACTATATTTACGCCGCTTGAGGTTCTCCGCAGAAATAATTAGTTCCTCAAAAATCTACCTTAAAGATGTACACTCTTTCACATAATTAGTAATTATTATAAAAAAGAATAATCAACATATTGAAATAAAATAATTACAAAAAACACAACATAACTTAAGATAAAACATATTAGCAAATCATTAACAATTGAGAACTAGTACGAACTACCCGATCACTTTACCAAAATGTGGCATATTTTTTAGAGAGGTGGAATGGTCCTACATGAGTTTCTTTACAAATTCTTATTACGTAAAGACAACTAGGTATTTGCGAGATTCTTTAACTTTGAAGATTCTTGGTATTATTGTTAACCATTATTAATGTAGCTGTCGTTCCTTCATCTAAGATAAATATGGTTCTAAGGTTTGCCAAATAGTTCTAGACGTGAAATTGGAGGCCCGAAATAGTTAAACACACGACCTTTCGTAGGCCTCGAGAACTAATTTCAGAATTGTAAATATTATACATTTGTTAACATTTAATAGCTATTAAAAACATATTTCAAATTCACATCACATGTTTTGTTTTCATACTACGGAACAACGAAATACGTTTATTAGAATTTGGCGTGATTACATTTAAAATAATAATTCAGAAAGAGATTTAAAACTAGTATCACGTCGTTTATTATTTTTTATGAGACAAATATGATTACCAAAATAACAAACAGAATGTAAAAAGATTTAAAAGAAAATATGTACCACAAATATTTTATGTTTACATAGAATTATTAAGACTAATTAATAATATAAAATTGGACAAAAGGACCTTCTTTATGTGTACTTAATTGAATGACCTACCTATACAAATGTATGTACCTAAATAGGTACTGTATGACCTAGCAATTCCATTAACGGTTACCGAGCCCTTTTTCTATTTATTTTACGAAGTAATATAAAATTGGACGTAAAATTCAATTTCGTTTGAAGCCTTTTTGGGCATTTTTTTACCAATGATCTTTTTGATATTTATTTAATAGAGTTAAATTAGCTTTATTTTCACGACAATGGAGTCTTATTTATATATAATTTATTTATTCTTTTATATATTTTTTAGAGTCTTATTTATATTTTCAGCCGCGTAAATAATTAATATATATGCCTTTGAACAGTTTGAATTGTGCATAAAGTTTTAATAAATAAATATAATTTTGTATTTACACCCCTTTTGTAAAAGTCTGCAGTCCAAAATTAAACATATTTTGGCTCAGGACATATTTTATTAGCTAAATCAATTCGGAGTCAGTTTTCATGGTAAACATCATCCTTGTTATCTTGAAGGTCAAATTCCTGTAATTAATGGCACATATCGCCTTTCTCCGACCATTAGCTACACGTGATAACATTTTCCTTGTATCTAACCGAAATAATAACGTTATTTTTGCTTGGAATTCTATCAATTGATGATTAATTACCGCAGGCGTCCTACGTTACCAAAGCTAAACATATTTATGATAAATCGCGATACATTTTACGCTTCGTCGGACACATTAAATGTCTCAGAGTTTTTTTTTTCTAGGAATTTGTTAAAAAAATATGAAAATGATGCCAATAGAAAAATAGTGTAGTAAGGCTGTATGTAGCTTTAGGTACTTCAGTCTTACGCGGGAAGACTGGTAGCCGAAACAGCTAGGCAGATGACTTACAAACATTTAAAAAAGATAGAATAGGTTCATCGCTGGCTTTAGGCATTCTCTCCCACCCAAGCAATGGTGGTGCAGAAATAACATGGTCGGTACGTTGTATGATAGGAAATTAATGAGTTCTCAATATCGCCTCCATAGAGTTTCTTGCCTCAACGTGGTTCTAAGCATGTACCCGTGAAATCGGTGAAAGCCGTAGGAGGAACTACCAATCGCTGAAATTCGTGAAAACCGTAGGTGGAACTACCAATAGCTAGTTAGTATTTTTATACAAATAGGGGAAAGAAACTAATAATTATTATTAAATACTATCGGTTTAATTAATTTTGAGCTTAAAGTTATACTTACGTTGTTATTTTGTTGGGTTTTTTAAAAAACAATTAGCAATAAATACCCGTATTTACAGCAAGTTTTTTTTAGCAAGAGTTATCAGTTACCTATTATCAATCAGTCAATAAAATGTATTGCTGCAATGTAATGTTTTGCTGAAGGCTAAACCAACAAACAAATATAAGTTCTAATTCGATAATTCAATAAATATATCAACACTTCTTAATAATATCAGAAAAAATAACAATTCATAGTTGAAATTGGTTTCAATAATTCACGCAAGAGCAACGTGACAAAAATCCCTGTATTAAATCAGTTTCCCAATACACAGCACATTCACGTAGCGAATAAATATGTGCGTAACACCAATAAAGTAAAATAAATCCGTCTACCAGTCCATTAAATATACCTAAGGTGGAAAAAAGAAATCCTACACAACAGCCGTTCCCGTACTAAAATATAATGGATTTACGAACCCGACGTGTAGCGAAATTGTGAGTTTACCAATAACATTGGAAAAGTCAAGCATTTGGATTTTAGCTCGTAAATGTACCTACCTTAAGATATACCTGCGTAATATAAGACCATAATAATATGTAAATATGGGTCCTAGCTTATGCCTGCGGCTTTGCCCGCGTGGAGTTCGCTAAAGGTCCCACGGGATCGTACTACTGTGATAAAAAGTGTCAGTTGTTTTGATTAAGGTTATTAACTATGTATAAAATTTCATATAAGTCTGTTCAGTATTTTTTGTATGAAATAGTAACAAATAGCAATCCATAATCACAAAAAATTTAAGTATATTGATTATAAAACATCTTACTACACTTATATTACGATCATTCGTTCGGAGGATGTTTCAATATTTCTAAATGTCATATCAAATAACTAGCTGTCCCGCGCAACTTCGTCTGCTTTACATTTTCACCATTTTCGCAACATTTTTCATTTCTGCTTCGCTCGTTTTGGTCGTAGCGTAATGAAATATAACATATAGCCTTCCTCGATAAATGGGCTATCTAACACTGAAATAATTAATCAGTATTTCCTGAGATTAGCGCTTTCGAGCAAACAAACAAACAAACTCTTCAGCTTTATATGTAATATTGGTATAGATTATTATGTAGTACCTACCAGAGTAATACGCTGTGATAAATGGGTTACATTTTATAAAAAGCTATGACAGATAGTGTCCTCTAGAAGCTCGCTCATATCCGTCCCCCGGGTGTCTTTAGAAGCTCTGAGTGTTTTTATAAAAAAGATGGGCACCTGCAGATTGCTTGCATTTGTTTATTTACTATTAAAACACTGTCATTAACATCGGTGAAAAGCTTTTAACTGACGGTTTCTCAAAGGCTTTTTTAATCATCATCATCAGCCTATAATGTTCCCACACACAGGCCTCTCTATGAGAGGGAGTGGGCTGTAATCCACCACGTGGGCCCAGAGCGGGTTGGTAGATGTCACATGTCATCTAGGACATGCCGGTTTCCTCACGATGTTTTCCTTCGCCGTTTTTGAGGGCAGCGGTGATGAAATAATATACACAAGGTAATGCGCCTGCCTGGGTTCGAACCCACGGCTTACTGCTCTTAGGTCGGGACTGCCACCACTGGGCCACCGCTGCTCTCTTTTTTAATAATCATCTCATAACGGTTTATAAAAATAGTTACAAACTTACGACACTGTATTTTAGTTATTTTGGTCGACAAATTTACAAGAGATTTGATCGCAGATTTGCTCACTCAGCCTTTCAAGAGTCAAGTTTCTCATCGAGCCGGTAAGATACTAATCACTGAGTTCAAGTTAAACATCATCTATGCACAGAGTACAATAGCATAATCCCATACTTTACTTCCAAATCTATAACTGACGAACGAACGGTCGTCACTCCAAAACGATTATAATAAAAATAGAGCTTTGCGTACACGTGCTAACGAGCTTCCAAACGTGTTGCTCCGAATCGTAGCCAGCGTGAATATTAATACTGAAAAAGATACAAATCATGTAGATTAAAAGAAGACCTTGTTTTTGCCAGCAATTTGTCACAACAGTCCCAACTTTGTTCAAGTGTTTATTGAATACTTTGGCACAGATACAAAATAAATAATACATTACAGAAGAGGAAAAAGAATAATATTTATAATAAACAATTTTATTCTCATTTTCGTAGTGATTATCGCTAATTTATGAGTGTCGAAATCTAAACACAATTTCGAAACAGAATTCATACTACGTTTTGTTTGTTCATTGTCGTGAAAAGAGCCGCTAATGCAACGAGAGGCCGTGTACCATGCCGGCCATTCTAGTGGAAAACCGATCAATTGACCAAGGCTTGACCACGAACGTCGATACAGTTTTGCTAAATTTATAGTACTCAATTAGGGAAAAGGTTGGTTGGATTGTGGTCCACGCGGGAAGAAAGTTAATGAACACACGCATAAGCACTACATTCTGACTTCAGTTTGGTGTGACAATGGTTGTATAACTGTCCCAAAATTGATAACCCTACCTGCACTAAGCCTGCGTGGTGGTCTACGGTCTTCTCCCTCTCAAAGAGAGAAGGCCTTTGTCCCAGCAGTGGGACTGTCATAGTCTAATATGTAAACTTTTCAGTGGCCAGTCAGCCTAGCTTTTTCACACACTCATAAACATCACTTTTTTTTCATTTCATATTTTCATAAA
The DNA here is from genome assembly GCA_949152445.1 of Cerastis rubricosa. Classification (NCBI taxonomy): domain Eukaryota; kingdom Metazoa; phylum Arthropoda; class Insecta; order Lepidoptera; family Noctuidae; genus Cerastis; species Cerastis rubricosa. The sequence continues at coordinate 10,421,742 of OX424525.1, read as the reverse complement.
CTTTACAATTCGTCATAGTACAGAGAACTAAGAAATTATTACAAAAAAATTAATTAAAAGCGTTTACGCCTTACGGCATTTCATACAATATTTTAATGAATGAAATTTCGTAATACATTTTAATGAAACTTCATACGCATAAGCAGAACACATAGGTCTAAAAAGTTACTAAAAACCGGCCAAGTGCGAGTCTTACTCGCACACAGGGTTCCATAGCTCCAAACAATATAATAACAATATTTTGAACTGTCATTCATTAGTTAGTAGTATTAGTTAGTAAACTTCCACACAACCGCAAAACTAAATTTGTTTTTCATAGTATGTTTATGAAAAACAAAGTTACTGCTGCAGTTTGATGAAAAAGTCCCATATCTCAAAACTAAACATCATATCTTATTGAAACCAATTTTCGTTGATAGTTTTTTTTACGTTGTACAATCTTAAATATTTTCAGAATTTTCCTCCTCTTACTTTAGAAATTAGAGGGGGGGGGGACACACATTTTATCAAATCAAATCAAATCAAATCGTTTATTGCATCCATAATGTACATTTAACAGGTGGTCAAATAAAAAATAATAGACACAATTATGGACCCTGTCGGGCACAGCAAGTTTTAAATAAGTAGAGAGAGGAAGACTGCTTCTCTAATTTTCCTTGTCAAAAGAAGAGTAATTTTCCAATTATTACTATTATTATAATTTCGAAATATTTTATATCCTATTTATTATTTTATATTTCCATTTACTTATTATATTAATATTATGTATTCAAATCTATCTATTCATTCATTATTTATTTAAATATATTAAAAATTAAGTATTATAATTTACTATATTTTTGTTATTTTACATATTAAATGTCTGTTATGTAAATGTCTGATAATCATATTTATGTATTTTTACTAAATTTATCCGTAAAATATTCGTTTAATGAGTAATAGCTTTTTTTAATTAAGTATTGCTTTAATTTATTTAAAAATATACTGGTTTTATTTTGTTGTTTTATTTCTTCTGGCAATTTATTATATATTTTTATTGACATTGCATAAGGACTAGATGAGTGTAATTTAAGGCGGGAGGGGGCCAAATTTAGTCTGTTTTTATGGCGAAAGGAATAATTTTTTTGCATGTCTCCCCGTGTGCTATAAGAATCTGGATATTTGCGGACTAGTTTACATAATTCTAAAATATAAATACCAATTAAGGTGAGAATCTTATGTTTCTGGAAGTAAGGCTTGCAGCTATCTGTTGGTTCAATATTGGTAATTATTCTAATAAGCTTTTTTTGGAGGGTAAATAAGGAGGGAGCGTCTGTGCTATTTCCCCATAAGACGATGCCATAGTTAAACCAAGCGTGGGCATATGCGTAGTATGTGACTAGTGCCGTTTGTAGGTTTGTAGTCTTTTTGAGTTCACGGAGAGCATATGAAAACTTTGAAATTTTGGATTTTACTGTCTGTATATGTGTTTTCCAGTTTATATTTGTGTCTATTGTTAAACCTAAGAGACTGAAATTGTTTACTGTTTCTATTTTATGTTGGTTAAACGTAAAATCTATTTTTATTTGTTTTTTCTGCCAGGGGTGAAACGCTATTAATTTGGTTTTTGTAAAATTTATTTCGAGATTATGGTCGCTCATCCAGTTTAAAATTGTTTCAAGAATTGTCGTGAGTTTGTCATTTAAATTGGCGTTTGTTTGGCATGAGGTCAGGATCGAGATATCATCCGCAAAAAGTACACAAGGACCGTCTATGGTTTTTGGGAGGTCGTTTATATATATGAGGAAAAGGAGACAGCCTATAACACTTCCCTGGGGAATTGAAGCATGTATAGGTTTAACATCTGATCTTATAAGCTTTACTTCTTTTGTTTGTTGATCATAGTATTCAATCTCAACCAATTGCTCTCTATCTTTCAAATATGACGCGAACCAGTCATGGGCTTTTCCGCGTATTCCTATTCCGTATAGTTTATTTAATAGTATTTTAAATTGCACTTTGTCGTAGGCCTTTGTCATGTCGAGCAATATCCCTATTGCATATTGCTTATTATTTATAATATTTAATGCTTCTTGGATGTATTTATAAACAGCTAGCGTTGTAGATCTGTTTTTGCGAAAACCATTTTGGCAGTCATCGAAAATCTTATATTTTTCACAAAAGGAATATACGCGATCACACATTGCTCTTTCAAAGACTTTGGATGCTGTAGGAAGAAGGGAAATTGGTCTATAGTTGGTTGGATCTGTTTTGGTGTTCTTTTTATAGATAGGTTTTATTAAAGCTTTTTTCAGTTGGTTTGGGAAAGTGCCCTCTTCGAAGGATTGATTAATTAATTTATAGAAAGGCAGGGTAAGTTCGTCAGCGCACTGTCTGAACAGAGTCGGTGGGAGTTCGTCTATGCCGTGACTATTTTTATTTTTAAGGTTCTTTAAAATCTGGTTTACTTCGTATCCATCGACTGGGGTAAGAAACATTGTGTTTTCAGTGGGGTTCATCACTGATGTGTCGTTGTGCGCACTGCCGGATGTTTGAGCGGTATTTTCCCCAATGGATGCGAAAAAGTTGTTGAATACGTTAGCTACTTGTTTAGGTTCGTTTACTACGTTTGGTGTTTGTAAGGTTATATTCTGTTTTTCTTTTTTTGTTTTTTTGTTTGTCCTTTCTTTTACAATGTTCCACATAGTTTTAACTTTATTTGATGATTTATTCATTTTATTTATGTAATTTAATTTTTTTGCCGCTGTTACAGATTTTTTTAGAATTTTTTCATATTTTTTATAGTATTTTGTAAATATTGAATTATTAATTTTTGATGAAAGGGTTTTTAGTAGTCTTTTATTCTTACAAGATGTTTTAATACCAACAGTTAGCCAGGAATTATTACGGTTTGTTTTTAGCTTAAATCTACTTTTAGGAATACATTCATCTAAGATATCTATCAGAGTGTTATGGAACGACTTATAGTTATCATCGACATTTTTATTGGGCTGTATAATATCGTTCCAGTTTAATGTCTTTAGTCGGGATTTGAATTTTTGAATGTTAGTACTATTAAAAAGTCTTTTATTGACAAACCAAATTGATTGTTTACTTTGTTGGTCTAGGAGCATATGTATTATTGTTCCGCAGTGGTCCGAAAATCCTAATTCTTCTACGGTCGTGTACATTTTGTTATCATTAAAGTTTGTAAAAATTAAATCTAAGCATGTTGACGTGGTTTGTGAGATACGCGTGGGTTCCTTTATATGTTGTACAAATTTAAACTCTAGCATGAGATCTATCAATTGGTTTGTTTTTGCGCTATTTTCTAAGATATTAATGTTAAGATCTCCTCCTATAATGACGTTAAGTTTTTGGTATTTATTGTTTATGTGTTGCATTATTTGTTTTAGCTGACTAATAAAAATTACTTCCTCTCTTCTATTCCAGTACAAGTTGACTAATAATAGATTTTGCTTTGGTAGCTTACATGCACATACTTCTATACAATATTCAATAGTCATATCTCTAATATCACAACACTCTATACATTCTACACTATCCTCTAAAATAATACAGACTCCGCCACCACTTCGAAAACGGCGACAATACGATGCTGCAGTTTTATAGCCACTAAATTGCACAGTTTCTAATTTATCTTTGGTGAGCCAGGTCTCACACATGCATATTGCTTTGTAGGTGGGTTGATCGTTGATGAAAGCCTCTAGAAGGTCTTGCTTGTTAGAAATGCTTTGAATATTTTGAAACAAAATTTTAAATTGTTGGTCTGGGGTTTCGAAATGTACGAAATGTGCGATTGTCGCTTTCTTTATTTATATTATGTTGGTGTGGGTTCTGTTCATTAATTATTTGTAGGCTATTATTGCATAATATGTCGGATTGCTCCTTCTGTATTTGTGTTCTTTTACCTTCTATAAATAGCTGATTGTTTCTTATTATTGCATATAATCCTTTTTTCCTTGCTTTGAGCATTTCTTCACGCATTTCCTTTCTTTCCAATCTTTCCTTTTCTTCCAAAAATTCAGATAAGTACAATCTTGTTCCTTGAAGACAATGTCTATTTTCTACAATGTATTTAGCCATTCTTTTACTAATTAGTTCAATTACTAGGGGTCGGTTTTTATTATAGTTTCTGCCTAGTCTATAAGTTTCTTCTATATACCCTGTAAGGTCAATATTTAGTTTATCATAACAAAGATCTATTAATCTACATTGTTGGTCATAATCTGGCTCTTTATAATATTCAGGAAAACCGTAGAGTACTATTTTCTTGCAGTTGTTCTCAGTACATTTTAAGTGAGTAGGCGTTTTTAGTTTTATTAAGCCTATTATCTCTTTCTTTAATTTCTCGTTTTCTATGTTTAGTTTTTCAATTTTCTTGTTTATTATTTCTATATCTCCTAGTCTTTGCTCATTTTCCTTAAAAAGTAAGTCGGTTTTTTTTTCAATATCTTCTCTCACTTTGGTAATTGCCTTGTTAATTTCAGTTTGAATAGTGTTTTGAAGCTCCACTATTATAGACTGATTGTTTTCTCGTAAACGAAGAATTATCATTTCGCTCAGATTCTTTAATGTTAGTTCTCCTTGGATAATTGTACTCAAAGGTGCTTCTTTTTCTTGCGAAGATTGTGTATCGCCTAATAAACTCAGGTCTTGTGAGAAAGATATGTCAGAGTTGGAGTTAGTTGCCCTTTTCCTAAGAGTGACATTATTTTCTTCGGAAGGTGTATTAATTGGTTGTGATACGGTTGGCGCACGTATAGGGGTGTTTATATTCCCGGTTTTTGGGATTTTACAATTGCATGCTTGGCATTTCCATGACTTTTTTTGCGCCAGTGTCATTGTTTTGTTAAAATATGTGACAGTAATATTTGCACATTGTAAGTCGTATGCTTTATTACACAATTTACAAGTAAGCTTTTCTTTATTAAGTAGTTCTTGAAGACATCCTGCGCACAGCGACTCCATTTAGTAGCTTTTTATGTAATTTTTGTTGAAAGCGCCCTCTATTGGCATACGTCGTAATTAACTCGTGAACTGAATGAAGTTCAGTTTATTGATTTTGCAAGTGCTTCAGCGTATTGCACACAGATGGCGTTGGATTAAGTTTAAACCAAATGATTGTGCATTTTTTGATGAAAATTATTTGCATTGGAATGTAAAAATCACTGAATGATAAATGTATTCTCCTACCTTTAGTTTCTTAGAGCATCTTATTATTGTCCTTCACATCAAAAGTTAGTCTATTGTGTTTGGTCCGGTTTGTTTTGTTTTGCTCAAATTCAAATATTAGTTCGTTACACTGCACTATTTTGGTTTTTCTTACGAAATCTTGATGGAAACTTATGAACTGTATCTTAAATCACGAAATGCCTTCACACACTATAGTTATGTTTAGTTTTCTTCACTGAATATTAACTTTTTCTATTTTTAAAGAATAAAATATACGCAGCTAATGTTTACTTGCGCACAGTAGCGCCCTCTTTACCACTTTGGAAGTGGCTCTAGCGCAAACTATTCAGTTTAGAAAAAAATGATATTAGAAACATCAATATCATTTTTGAAGACCTATCCATAGATACCCCACACGTATGGGTTTGATGAAAATTTTTTTTTTGGTTTTCAGTTCTAAGTATGGGGACCCCCTTAATTTATTGTTTTTTTTTCTATTTTTGTGTGAAAATCCTAATGCGGATTACAGAATACATCTACTTACCAAGTTTCAACAGTATAGTTCTTATAGTTTCGGAAATAAGTGGCTGTGACATACAGACGGACGGACAGACAGACAGACAGACAGACAGACAGACATGACGAATCTATAAGGGTTCCGTTTTTTGCCATTCGGCTACGGAACCCTAAAAACAGTTTCAAACGGTTCAGTCATTTCAAAAAATAAGGACTTGAAAGTTTTTATGAAATGCCGTAAGGTGGAAACGCTCTTAAACAAAATTGCTGCTAGTTTAAAAGCCGCGCAATTACACAGGTGAAAGAATTTCCAGAAAATGTGTCCATTCATAATACTCTTCGCACAATTTATTTAGATGAAAACTTTATCATAAATTAATAAAAACGCTTTGAAAATGCATTTTCTGCTTCATCGGGCGGAAACAGTTTAATTAATCCCTTTGAAGGAGAATGTGAAATGTTGTGGGAACAATTGACGACTAATTCAAGGTTTCTTCGTAAACGCTGATTAACCCATCAATTTGCAATTAAGCTTCTATGTCGTATTTTTAGTAGCGTGCTGTTGTTATCATGTGGTTTTTTTTTCGGGAAAGATATTTGTTATTGTTTTCAATGTGAAGTAGCCAAATTGATAGGTACTGGTATTAATAAATCATAATGGTTTACAAATTGTGCACGTGCTACGACGTAGCAACAAATTTAATGTTCGCATGCTACGATAACGTAGCGCTTACTGATTTGTGTGCAAGCTACTATGAAGCAGTTTGGGATATCTACTGGTGTCATCTAGCTACGATGTAGCAGCCTACGATCCCCACTGAATGTCTGTAAGCTACGACGTAGCAGCTTATCGCTCCCCGGCAAAAAAAAGTGTCCTAACATGATGTTATGACAGTTTTTTTGCCGGGGAGCGTTATGGTTCCTACTGAAATCAAGCTACGACGTACGTAACAGACAATAATTATCATCTTATTTGTCCGTAGCAATTTATAATCTACTGTTTCCGTCAATCTAAAACATAAAAAAGTAACGTAAGAAGCTAAAAAACCCACTACCCTACGTAATAAATAATTGTGCCGTCATCAAGAAACCCATTAAATTAAGTAACGGCGGTAACTATATTTGAGAAACGTAATCTTCAATTAGAGCTATGGTGACGGAGCATCAAGTTTAAGCCCAGCAATTTAAAAATACGTTTACTTCGTCGGGTCAATTGTTATCTTCCTCGTTAAGTTGAGGATTTGCATTCGAAATTTATCTTAGTTTAAAAAAGAATTTTCCAATCGATGTTTGAGAGTTAAGAACAAACGAGCGAAACATTGCATGAAATGTGATTTTAATTCGTTTCTGTGCGAAGTGAAATGGTAGTTTTTGTAAAAGGTTTTTTTAAGTACTCTTTTCATTTAGGTATACAAAATAATTGTTGTCCCTGCGTCACATTTTCCGCATTTTTGCAGAATTTTTCATTGATGCTCCGCTCCTATTGGTTGTAGCGTGATGTTATATACCCCATCTCCATCTCTACCCTTCTTTAATAAATGAGCTATCCAACACTATTTTCTTTTTTAATTCGAACTAGCGAGTTCAATCAAACAAACAATCTCTTCAGCTTTATAATATTATATAGTATAGATGTAGATTTTATGTGGGCCCAATGGAAGCCTCCATAAAGTCCACATTGGGCCCACATAAAGTCTCACCTAATTATGATAATAACCAAAGGTTTGTTGAGCTTACAGATATTTCCTACTTCTGTATCTCTATATAAATTTGATCATTAAATTCTCTAAGCTTAATAAATGTAAGAAATCTGAAACTCTTATAACAATCAAAGGATTGGCGATTTGAGACGATTAGAGTTGAGTATCATAATTTCAGCAACGCTGTTTATTAATTACTTATGAAATTTGTGAAAATACTCGTTAAGATAAATGCTCCAATTGTATGAAATACCTATAGGAACAAAACTAATAAGTACCCAAAAAACCTAATAGCAAATACAATAACCTTCGTTGCTCATAAACTGTTACCGTTCAATAAGAAATATTGTGTGGCAGTTACTTAAAAGACTAGATTTTATAAATTATCCAAGACTTACGCGCCGTCACGACCTTAACAATACCTAGACCTTAATAATACGACTTGCAACAAGACTTGCGTCAAGCAACACGCGGATATGTAAAGCTGGCCATAGACGATAGGTTAAGCAATATGCATGACAGTTTTTAATGTGCGTGCAAAACCAACTTCCATAGAGGACACACGTAACGGGAAGCCTGTCGGTTGGCACAATTGCAAGCATGGCATCACCGGCAACACACGACATGGCTGCAATAGTGGGTTTATTACTTGTTATAAAATATACAAAACAACTGAGAGATGTGAGCGATCTGCCACACAAGCTCGGTCGCGAGTCTCTTTGAATAGCGTGTCACGGTGACTCGAGAACCTGTTTCTTTTATTTTTCTCTCTGCAATCGCTATCGAAACACGCGTGACGTTGGGCCGTGTATCTCGTGGCCAAGGGGTTATACTTATTAGAACTGATTAGATAAGTTTCCCCTGATAATTGTGTTTTTGTTCAAGATAAATAACATCACATTCCATAACATCGCAATGTTTAGTAGAATATTGAGACTAAAACTAACAAAATTAATTCAGCGATATTACTCTGACGTTCACCTTTAGCTACCAATTTACACCACCTGGGCCTACGCCCAATATAATACTTAATCTCGACGATGCTATAAAGTTATGAAATCATTTACCTGATGTTAGAAGGTGTATATCGACTGAAATAAGTTTTACAAGTGTTTGCGAAACATTTTATTACTTATTGACTATAATTTTTCTTTAGCCGTCTCAATTTAAACCACGTTAGTAATTATTTCAAGTCCTTTCAATTACGAATATTAAATTAAATACATACCCACCTATTATTATCATTACTTAATCAAGAATCTTACAAGAAACGTTAGATCCGTACGACTTACGTGTTATGAGTTGTAATTATTTTATACTAGCTGTCCCGCGCAACTTCGTCTGCGTCACATTTTCCATTGCTATTCCGCTCGTATTTGTCGTAGCGTATATATATCCTATAGCCTTCCTCGATAAAAGTGCTATCTAAAACTGAAAGAATTTTTCAAATCGGATCAGGACTTCCTGAGATTAGCGCGTTCAAGCAAACAAACAAACAAACTTTTCAGCTTTATAATATTATTAGTATTTCAGCTTTATAATATTATATTAGTATAGTGTATTAGCTGTTGCCCGCGACTTCGATCACGTGGAAAATTTTATGTTTATGTGTGACAAACATAATAGCCTATGTGTTATTCCAGACCATAATCTCTTTACGTTCTAGCGTGAGTGAGTAAATAACATCCACCCATCTTAACTTTCGCATCTAAATAATAAAGTAAGATTACTCGTTGACAACATCTAAAAAAATTTAGTTATAAGTATTTTTTTTTTTAGTATACTAAGTAAAAATTACCGCCAAAGAAATGTAAATTGTTATTTCTCTTGGATGATGTTAATTTATTTTCTGTAAATATTTTCTTTTCGTGAATTTTTAATTATATTTTGAATGTCTGGGATAACATCATTAGGTAGATTATAGACACAAAAAACAATTATCTCTTTGACCTATCTCAAGTTAGGTGAGGTTTTTAACAAAAACCGAACCAGGTTTTTGTTAAAAGCCGTATACCGTAGCCCGATGGCACAGGTCTACCAATGAGTGCCAATTTAACAGCTAAGACACCGTCTGTCTACGAAAGTAATAAATTCCAAAGTAACATTCTATTTTAAACTGATCGCTACGAAATTGTTAATACAAAATTAGGCCAAGGCTTTGTTCAGCCACAGCCATAGAAGCGAGAACTTTGCGGTACGGGTATCAGACAAATCTATTAGAAAACGCAAGGGTTAACCGGTTAAGGTCTTCGGAGGTTTCAACTTCAAATAGAAGGTTAATAGAATTTAATTGAACCTATTATGGATTTATTCAAATACTTAGATTTGTTGAAAACTCCAATTAACCTTTGAAGTCCAACTCTGACTTTCGAAAATTTAATGCCACTTGTAGGATTGTGAAGATCTTTGTAACGCATTTATTTTCTACATTTGCTTTAAAGGTACTTAGGAAAACCTGAAACTCGGTCTATGATACTCATGAGTCCCCAAAAACAAAATTTAAATTATACAAAGAATTCCAACTGACGTCACGTGCCTGGCTACAATATACTAAAATATATGTAATAAATTAAGCCCGGGTGATACCTGCTTTTTATACGATAACACTGTATTAAATTACTTTCGCTTCTTGTCATCAATCACTCTCGATATCTTGGCGGGAACCCCAAGAAATATTTTTAATAAAAAGCCTAAAGATGGCGTAGGTAAACGTATTGAATTTTAAGCTTTTTCAGACACGTATTTTGGCGTGTTGTTAAATTACAATGTAAACAAATCAAAGTTATTTGTCTTTAGGAACACACTTTCGCCATTGTTAAAAAAATAACTTTCTTACAGTTATACCGGCGGCGCGCCACTAAGCGATAGGCAGGTAATACTAAGTCTAACACCTGAATATGCATAATATACCGTTGGACCTGCATAAGTACCTTTTTTGTTTTTCGGGTAAACCTTCAAAGAGCGGCCAGTCTTTGGGGATACGGCCGGGAATTGTGATATGTTCACCTCACTAAAGCCAGCCCGGTAGTCACAATCTGCACATGGAAAGAGTCACCTTTTCCTCTTAACTAATGTTACTAATGAAACTAATCCACGGCAATCAACTAGCTAAGCACTGTGATTTCAGCAAGGATTGAAATAACGACCGTTCCCTCAGTTATTCGGATTTGTGGCATTCTTTTAGAACCCATCTACGTTCAGAAATTATCAAACACGAACTGGCATCGTGAAAATTCACGTCACGTGTTTTTCTTTAGGGATTAGCCGGCTTTCATACGGTTTTAACCTCTTCAAAGTTGGCAACTCTGGTTGTGTGTTGGGTTTAAAAGTTGCCATAGATTACAAGTTGGGTGTAGGTAAAGGCTTACTTACACATTTGTCTAAATAAAACACAATTTGATGTAAGGTCAGTAAATGAATACAACAGAGAGCATCTCATCATCATCTGCCTAACCTTTTCCCTACAATTTTTGTGGTCGGCTTCCAGTCACCTCGGATGCAGCTGAATATCAGTATTTTACATGGAGCGACTGCCTGTCAAAACTCCACAACCCAATTCAGCATCATCATCATCATCAGCCTATAATGTTTCCACTGCTGGGACATAAGCCTTCTCTCCATTACAGCCCACTCCCTCTGAGTGGGCTGTAATCCACCACGCGGGCCCAGTGCGGGTGGTAGATGTCACATGTCTTCGAATTTTTAGTTCTAGGGCATGTTTCCTCACGATGTTTTCCTTTACCGTTTTTGAGGGCAGCGGTGATTATATAAATTACGCAAAGTAATGCACCTGCTTGGGTTCGAACCCACGGCTTACAACACAATTAGTACTGGGTAATACGATACCCCTTGGTCAGACGGTTTTCAGACTTTCGGGCCACTGACTACCTGTAACGACTGCCAAAGATCAACACATAACAGCAGAGACTTTCGAGGCTCGAAGAAAACTCGGCATATAATGGGTGGTCACCCATCCACGGACCAACCTAGGCAAGCATCAGAGCATCTCTAATGCGTTTAAAAAGGCACTGATGGATTTTTAAAACTCTCTTTTAGCGTTGAAAACCCATCAGGGCACGATACAGAACATCGCGTCGTCTAAAAAAACTTTGGCCTTACAATGGCATGTAGGAACCTAAGTAATAATAATCAGTGTTGCCCTTTTATTTTCCTACAAAGTTAATAATAATAAATTTAATAATAAATTTATTTATTTTCTCATCACAAACATTATAGTGAACAGGAAATAATTAACCTAAGATACAGGCAAACATTTGTGAGAGACTGGTGCCCGAAATAGGCATACAATACCTGTGTTACGGGTCACCAGGCCCCCCAAGATTTACAGGTTTAAAACTAGATTAGATTAATAGTTAAACAACTAATCAAGTGATGAATTAACTTAAAAACAAGGTACAGAATGTTCTAAACAACAAGAAATTACAAATTAAATAAAATATTATCTAAGTAGAAATAATTACACTGGACGACATATGTAATGTGATTTGTGTATGAGATAGTGTGTGTTTGTGCATGTGTAGTATAGATGTTTAGCGAATTGGAATCAAAAGACTCTCAGTTGCCTGATAGTCTAAAGTTTTTAACCATTTACAGACAGTTAATTTACATACTGGTCTCCGCAGTGGGTAAATTGCAAGTTTAGTGTTGATTTTGTTATACAAATATCCCCCAAGAAAACAGAAAAATCTTTGGGAGAGAACAGTACGGAAAAAACTTGTAGGACAGACATTACCCTTCCTACGTTTATCTTTCTTAAGATTGGGGTCATATTCTATTTGCTTATGTTGCTTGAAAACTATAGAAAGTATGAAGCTCTGTCTGACTGATAGAACATCCCAACGTTTGTAAAGCTCAACAGTAGGGTAACGAAAAGGAAGTCCAGCTCCCACCTTGAGAACTGCTCTTTGAGCTCTTTCAACCTCTAGAAGGTGAACTTTGCCTGCTCCTCCCCAGGAGGTTATGCAATAATTTACTATTGACTGGCAGAGTGCCGAGTAGACCATTTTGGTACTTTTGAGATCAGCGACATGTCTCAAAGTCTTAAAAATGTAAATCAGCTTACGAATTCTGGTAACGAGTATGTCGATGTGTGGCTTAAAGGTTAGTGTTTGATCTATATACACTCCAAGATATCTAATGACATCCGTATTTTGAAGGGGTGAACAAAGGCACGAAGAACTGGATAAGGAACAGGTGTGAGCCGTTATACTAAGAGTTGTTGGTGGAAGAAGATTTCTCCTGGGAGCAAAGGCAACATATTTGGTTTTGGATAGGTTAAGTGTCAAAACATTATATTTAAGCCATTGACAAACCTCATTGAAACCATGTTGAGCACTTTGAAAAACTTCTTCCCAAGTTTTACCACTAAAAAGTAGTGCAGTATCATCGGCAAAAGATATTAGTTTTCCGTGTTTAAGTTGGAGTTGAAGCAAGTCATTAATGTAGACAAGGTAAAGACTAGGACCCAGGACACTGCCTTGTGGAACGCCGTAGTGAACAGAAAGTTCATCACTTATCCAGTTGTCTATCTTCACTCTTTGCTTCCTATTACTTAAATAATCCTTGAGCAGTTGCAACGGCAGACCTCTGACTCCAATTCTTTCAAGTTTTTGCAGAAGCAATGGAATAGGAACCGTGTCAAAGGCCTTTGCCAAATCGAGGAAGACTGTGACACACTTTCTATTATTGTCAAGATCAGTAACAATGTGGTTAGTGAGTTCATGCACAGCGTCATCAGTCGACCTACCCGATCGAAACCCAAATTGGTTTGGCGACAGGAGTGCATTTGTCTCCAGAAAGCTCATGAGGCGTTTGTTAATGAGTCGTTCTAAGACTTTGGACATTGTAGGCAGGATGGAAATGGGCCTATAATTAGAAATGCAGTCTTTATCTCCTCCTTTATGGATAGGTTTAACAAGGGCTATCTTTAATGCCCGCGGAAAGGTACCCGTAGTAAACGCTAGATTGCAGATGTGAGTAAGTGGAAGTGTAAGCTGTTTGACGTAGCGTTTTAAGACTTTGTCCGATATCTGATCTACTCCAACTGCCGCACCCACTCTCAAGTCCATTATGAGAAATTCCACCTCATTTTCATCAGTAGGAAGTAAGACAAGCGAGTTTGGCGTAATAGGACTTACAGGAGGCGAGGTTAGGTAGCTGTTCGATAGATGAGCTTTACCGATAATATCTTCCGCCAGCCTCTGTCCGACGCCTGTAAAATATTTATTAACCTCATCAACACTGCTTTTAGGATTATCATTGTTGATCAGGGCTGATGAATGGTCCAACTTTTTACCAGAATTACATATGCTCTTGATAACATCCCACAGCTTTTTACTATTATTTTTGGACTTGTCAATTTCCTGTTTCTCATAAATTCTCTTCTGTTTCTTTATTAGAGCGTTGCAAAAGTTTCGATATCTTTTGTACGTTAAATTAAGTGCTTCGTCATAGGGATTTCGTTTGAGCTTTTTATGCAAATTGTCTCTATTTCGCATGCATCGCAATAAACCAGGAGTAATCCATGGTTTATTTATTCTTTTCCTATTGGCCAATTTCACCATATGTGAGTTGTCTTGAATGGCTTTGTCTAGTATGGAAATGAGTTGCTCGGTAGCAGCGTTGGCATCATTACAGTCAAGTATAGGTTTAAAATTGATTTCTTTAATAGTTTTATCTAATTCAGAAAAATTTATACGTCGCAGCATCAAAGTAGGAGAGTATAATTTCGAATGAACTTTGATAGCAATGCCAACACTTTTGTGATCAGTGACTGAAGATTCGGCAACAAAGCAGGCGGCTTCCAATTTAGTTTTGGCCATAATATGATCCAGACAAGTGAGGCCATGAGTAGGTATGGTATGAGCGGGAAGAATACAGTGACTAGCCAAGACGTTAAGGTAATCAAAGGAGCGTTTATCATTAGTGTTAGGAGTAATGTCAATATTAATGTCTCCACAAATTATTATATTTTTGTAGTTGGATAAGTTTCTAAGCACTGCATCCAATGAATTACAAAAAGCAGTTGTGTTACGCTGGCCAGGAGGGCGGTAGATGCCGATTACGCATATATCAGAGCTTAATTTCAATATAAGACAATTAGCATCAACCATGTCTGGTTCCTCCACTAAAGCTTTAAAACTGCTTTTATGATAAATGACAACACCTTCATTTTGGGTTTTGTTAGCAGTCGTTGAGGTACAAGTATAGCTCTCCAGATCAGGGACGAATTGGGTAGATTTAAGCCAGCACTCCGTTAAAACGAGTATATCCCACTCAATGCCCGTACGAGTCAAAAATGTATTAAAACTAGACATATTACATTTAATGCTCCTTATATTTTGAGTAAGAATTTTCAGAGAGTTGTTTGGTTCTGGTATAATAGACTTAATATCCTCTGCATCACATGTCGTCGAATTGGCCACTACTAAGGAATCGAGACTCTTGTGAATAGATTCAATACCAGTGTTATCGAATTTTGAAACAGATTGTCTTTATAGAAGACTTTTGGGATATAGGATGTACAAAAAATACATCTTTCTGTGAACAACAGTTTAGTGTGATTAGATTCCAGTGATTGTAAATGGTTTTAAATGTACGTACAGATATAGTCGTAATTGAGAAGTATTCGTGTTTGATTAGAGTATGTCCAGAAGTAACTAAATTAATTAAGAGAAAAAGCATGCAAAAAAGTAATTTAATGGAGGCTAATATTTCAGTGAGTGTGGTTTTGTATTTTTTGGTTACCTTAAATAAGTCATAATTATACAATATGCGAGCGAGCGCAACTACATCTATTTTAAATGGAGGTTGTTTAAATTTACTGCGTGAGACATTACCAATACAATGTACTACAATTATTGAGACGATGACTTGATAGAACATCGTTAGGACATACCCAATAGGAAACATGCACATAAAAAATAGAAACAGTAAAGATACCAAAAACAAAAGATGGTTTAAAGTTAGTCACATAACCATCTTGAGGATTTCACCCTCTTCTTGTATACGAATAGGGGCCTGACCTTCCTCCTTCTTTACGTAAATCTTGCCGTAGGAAGTCCATGTAGCTGCAAGTTTTTTGGTTTTTACATATCCCCTTGTCATGTAGTACAAACGTTGAGCTTTAGTGGTGAGGCACTCAGAGATGAATATTGGTTTGGCCGGACCAGGTACTTTTATTAGGGCTGTATTAAGATGAGGCTCCTTTGCTTCACGCTGCGATTTATTGTACTTTTTCGATTTAAATACCATTGCTTCCTTCCTAGTTACGGAAGTGAAATCAACAATAATTGCATCCGACTTAGATCGGTAAATATCTCTGATTTCAAGGTCCTGGATACTAGTTTCCAATCCAACAACAGAGCCGATATCTTTGATGATGTTGGTCAAATCCTCTTTGTGTTCATTACTTTGCTTTGGGATATTTCTTATCTCCACGGCAGTAGAACGGATATTATTTTCAAAGTGTTCTAGTTTATTTTCCAAGGTCTTAATGCGGGTTTTGTAATCAATGTTTTCTTGAACTAGACAATTGATTTTAGACAGTAACTCGTCATATTTGCCTGACATAAATTGTACTGATTTATGCATTTCATCATTCTGTTGTGCTAAAGTATTCACAGAAGCAGTCAATGATTCAAATTTTAGCTCAATTTGCTCTTTGAGCTCAGAAAACATCGATTTTATGACATCATCTGATGACCGAACACCATACTCATTGAAGTTACGCTTGTATCTTTTTGTAATGTTTTGTAGATTATCCTTGGCATTATCGTCATCTTTAGCCATTATATTAATTGCAGAGTCTGATCCATAATGCATCGTAGACGGAGACTTGGAACTTTTCGGGGAACGTTGTACTGCCATAGCGATAAGAAATATAAAATTTTAAGATCCTAAAAGTAATGCAGCTGCGCCGTTTCGAACTCAAGACTCATTACGCTGCGGTCGCAGTCGTTCGTACACGCGCTACTGCGGTTCAAAGTTAGTTGTCGAAATTATCGTATAGTATGTAGAGCACACAGTAATTTGTCGATAGAAGATTGAAGACAATTTTTATTAGAAGGTAGACCAGTCACTCACAAATAAATTATCATTTTTGTGTATTTGTTAAGATTTTAAATATGCATATAATGCTCACTTGCACTGATTATTTCTTCGTGACTTTGCTTGAGGCCAAACAAGTTTCGGCTTTCTTCACTTTGAAAGCATAATAGTGAGAATAACTTTGATAAAAACACTTTTTTCCAATTATTTTTGTGGAGCTAACAGAAACACGACCGTTCGCTACTAAGTCAGCGGGGGGGGCCAAAAAAGTTGGGGAACCTAACAACTCGTTTAGTTTAGAAAAGATAGATAATGAGTTATAATTATAAAATCAAGGCATAGCTGCTAGGTCTAACAACTAACAAGCACCAAATCTAAATCAGTCCCTCAATGTTTAAATAATATTTGCTTTCATTTCGAAATCCTATCAAAGAGTTTGTTGGTAGTACCCACCTATTGCCTAATTAAAATATTTAGAAGATTTAAGTGGATTTTAAAACTTAACTTGATTAAAGTATGAAACTTATCAGTGTTCGGAAGTAACAACTTCGTTCTAAAGTATAACTTTCAGTTTAGGACCTTATGCAAGAAAACTTAATTTGAAAATTAATTTATCCTACCAAAGTCATAACCTACTTTCGGCGGAGTGGGTAAAAACCTATTTGCTACCCTGAAACCATTCCTCCATACTCCATGAAATCATTCGTGACTTGATTAGAAAATTAATTAGGTGAGCACGTTAATTAATATGCACTAAACAAACTGAGGACATAAGAAAACATAGGCTATAAAGGAAACAAGGTTCAAACCTCATCAGCCCCGCTGAAGCACAAATATACATACCTACCCTATGTTTATGTAGGTACTTACCTAGCTATTAATATTGATAATTTCCTCCAACTTTCACTGAAGCTCCGAAGTGGGTAGTTTCGCTAGTTATCTACCTATCGGCTGAACTTGCAGACTCGTACGATATTGTAGAGTTGTAGCCACCCTTTCATTTTGCTAGGCTGATCTCAATAAACTTCGTCTGACTACTTAGTCGTAGTTCGCCTCTTAATCATTCTCTGATTACATGAGTTGATTTCAGATCTACCTTATCTTAACGTTGATAGATCTATTTTCGTAAGTATATAAAATCAAAGCCCGGCTTTCAATGTATCCGTCTTTTCTAATGTATTAGATGTGGCTGTAATGGCCATTTTGTGTCGAATAGGTTCGGAAGCAAGATTGGTGTACAATAAATAGGGGTTCAAGAGGTTAGGTAGGTACCGATAGTTTTTTAAAAAGACATGTCATTCTGGTCAAACCGAGTCGATATTTTTATATCACACACACAGTTCATAAGTAGGAACTGTTTTAATTTGCTATTTTTGTCTACGACCTCTAAATATGAACGGAATTAATGTCCTATTCAACCAGCTATATTAATATTAAGGCCCGTCGAAGTGAATGCCTCCGTCTCGTATGAATCCTCCGTTCAATTGATTGTTACAACTTTAGCGGAATAACAAGCAGCTGGCACGCCATTCAAAACCAGCACACAGTACGGAGATAGTTAATAAAAGATGTAGGTATCAGAATTTCTTTTAGAAAGATAGACTGTTTGTAAACGTAAACGCGAATATTGACCTCTGTAAGAGGGTGGTTGATGAAATATTGTAATACGGTCACGCGATCACACAAAAAGTCCGGCCGGCACGGATTCTATTAATTCCTAAACGTTATAATCGTATATTGCCGAGTCCTTTCCTCACAACAATACTTACCTATTGAGTCGTGAATAAACCCATTTCGTTTTACCTACTCCATAAACCATATTAAAAATCTAGGTAGGTACCTACATATTTTATTTACTCGTATTAACTTTCCTCGCTTTGAGTGAGTCGACTAGGGACTAAATTTATACAGAATTAGGTAGGTAATTTACATACCTACTTGAATAACCTAATGTACTTAGGTTAGGACTAGGAATTATTTGTAAAGGCTAAGTGCCTTCCACGTACGAATGGTAGACCCGTATTATTTTCGTTTTTTAAATACTTATTTTTATTCGTTTCTGCAGATGTTGAACTGAGAAATGTTGTACGTGATCCCATGTGGTGGTAAATCGTAACAGTGCTATAAAGTAGGTAGGTACCTATAGAGTGAAGCTTTCATTCTTTTACGTAGGTTTTTTTTTATAGGTATTATCCTTTTCCATTTGCAATCGCCAGACCATAAGCGCATTTGTTCCAGTTTACATGGTGTTGTGGCAGGTCAGCCAGTGTTGCGCCTCCCACTTACCTATACAATAAGGTGGTTCATCTGCAGCCCATAAATATGTATACCACCCACCGCTGTCGGGTGTAACAGTTTAGTAACTATTCCTTGCCTAGTTTGGGGTTCTAAGGTCTCAAATAAGTAAATATTTAAAATTACAACAATTTTGTACACAAGTTTTTCATCACGGATTTACTATGAGGTACGTATAACCCTGTTAACTCTGTTCTCTCGGTCTGTATGGTGTCGGACGTAAAGAATAGCACCATCCCATGTCTTCCCGTGGGTGTCGTAAGAGGCTTCTAAGAGACTTAGCAGAGAATGGGCAGCAGCGTTCTCTGTGCTTTTGTAATAACCGTACTGCGATCGCCAACCCGCCTGCCAAGCGTGGCGATTATGGCAAAACCCCCCCTTCTTGGGAAGGGTTATGTCCAGCAGTGGACGTCTTTTGGCTGAAATGATGATGATGATGACCTATAACTCTAGTTTTAGCTCTTGTGTGTAACTTGAAGTTAGTGGATCAATAAACATTTATTTATTTAACTAGTGGAGTTGTGTGCATGGTTCGTTTAAGCGTGCCTTTTTTTTTCGGATGGGCAATCAGCATATAACCGCTCCCGCTCTGGGCGGAACGGAAGGGAGTGTCAGACTTGTACTGACTAAAACCCATCCATGTTCCTTTTTAGCCCTTTGTGTTCCAGAGCCACGGTATTTCTTTCGAACAGCCCTGGCAGGCATCGGCACTCTCGGACCCCTTCCAATTTGCTGACATCACCTTGAGGCGCGCGTGGAACACGAACGCGCCGTCGGCCTGTCGTCATAAGACGGACGGACGGTGAGCTAGCCCATTACTTACCGTCCACAGGCCCGCGCCTACGGTGGCCGGGGGCCACTGGTCGGCCCCCGTCTCCCGCGGCGGCTAGGACGTGAGGTTCTCTCCCTCTCACGTTCCGCCACCTCCTTCGTTAGCATGACTGCTTCGCAGAAGGAGGCGACGGCTTCCCATTCCCTCTCGCTCCGGAACATGGATTGAACCAGGGCCGGACGCGAGAGGTCGCCGCCGCCAATCGCCGGTACGAGGTCACGGCGGTGCTCCACCGTGTCCGACGGCCGATCCTCGCAGTGGTAACACCCGGGCGTTTTCTCCCGCCCGATTCGGTGCAGGAACCTCCCGAAACAACCGTGTCCTGTGAGGACCTGCATCAGGCGCCTCTCCAGCCACTCCTCAAAGAGGGGACATATTGCCACGATTGTGGCGTGCCCTGCATGGGGTTGCGACAGTCGCTCTGTCCATGTCGCCATGAGATCGCGCCGGAGGTCTGTCTGCTGAGCGACGATTTGCCGCGGCAGCGGAGTTTCCCCCCGGCGTAGTGCCTCCACGCGCCATTCGTGCAGGCACGCGAGGTCTATCGCCTCCACATCCCATGGTGGCAATCCGGCCAAGAGGCTCGCCGCCTCGACGGAGGTCGTGCGGTACCCCCGGACTAGCCTAACGGCTAACACTTTCTGGGGCGCGTTCAGGTAGTGGGCGGCTCGCCGCCTCAAAGAACGCGCCCACAAAGGGGGCCCCGTAAAGGGCCATGGACCAGCACGACCCCCGCGTTGTTCCTCCGGCAGGAGCCGTTTGGCCCCCCACAGGTTGGGCAAGAGCCGCTTGATTGCAGCCCCGGCCCGATCCAGTTTGGGGACCAAACGTCGGAAATGCTCCACGAAGTTCCACCGGCTGTCGAGGACGAGCCCTAGGTACTTCAGCGTCGACTCGACGCCGATGGGAACCCCTCCTATATACCGTCAGTTGGGATCCCGATGGTGGCGCATTCCGAGGTCCATGAAAGCACATGGCCTCGGACTTGTGCAATGCAACCTCGAGCCCCAGTTGCCGGATTCTTTTAACGACTATCGCAACCCCGCGTGTCGTGAGTTTGGCCGCGATGTCAAGAGACACCGCCAAGATGACCCCACCCTGGGACACCGCATCTCCCGTCGTGAGAGCCCTCACGCGCATGATGGCGTCCACCGTCGAGCGCCCTTTGCGGAAACCAAATTGGTGTTCCGCAAGGTCCGGCCCCATCCCCACAAGGTGCCCGGCGAGGCGGTTGGCAATGACTCTTTCAAAGAGCTTGCCCACCTCGTCGAGCAACACAATGAGCCGGTATGCGGACGGAGAGTCTGCCGGGCGCCCCGGCTTCCGGGTGAGGACCAGCTTCCCCGCCTATCCGTCCATCGAAGTGGGAACTGGCCTCTCTCCAAGCAGGCTTTGCCAGGCAAGCCATCGGGTCCCGGGGCGGTATTTTTGGCTTTAAGCCTGCCTACCGCCCAGTCACCTCCGGAATGTCCTCATCGTCCTCGATGTGGTCCGCTTCCGGAACCGCAAGCAGCGGAGCCCTGGGCGGGGGAGGATGTTAACAGAGCGCTCACCACGTCCTCCACGAGCTGAGGTCGTAGACTCTGCGTCAGCAGGGGGGCCCAGGTGCGGAGTTTGTCCCGCACCATCTTGTAAGGGCGCCCCCACGGATCTCTGTCGAGTCTCCAGCATCTCCTCGCGGGCCAGGTTTCCTGGCCCGCTGGACAGCCTCTTGGAGGGCGGTCTTCGCTGCTCTGTACCCCTCGTACAGCTCCGCCTCGCGCAGAGACGTCAGCTCTCGCGACCACCAGTAGGTACACCTGACGCCGGGCGCTTCTTGGGCGAACTCGGAGCATAGCCACGTTGCATATGTCGGATATGGCCTCCTGGAACCACCCCGCCTCGTTGTTAATGTCGGCAGGCCTGTGATGATCAGGCCGGTGATGTCACCCAGGGCTGCACGATCGAGGCTTCCAGGAGGAGCTCCCGGTCCAGCTACTTCAGCGCCCATGGCGGACCACTCGGGGCCTGCAGGACCGGTGCGCTTGAGGCCTGGGCGGAGACTTCTAACCGGATGTACCGGTGGTCGGAATCGGTCTCCACCGCCTCCATGTAGCGCCAGGCGCGTCAGGCGCGTTAGGCGTGCCTTGTGTTGTCATTTATACCGCTCGATTTCAAAGTATACGGACAGCATTTGTAGGTGGTCGTGGAGATAATAAATGCATCCTAGTAAACCAGGATGCATTTATTATCTACACCATTTTGAACCCTTTGCAGGCAGAGAATGTTCGTCGACGACGACGTCGCCTAGGCCAGGCCTATCACAAAATATGAATGTTAACCGTGCACCTCAGAATTATTGGTTAACACAAAAATACCGGCCAAGTGCAAGTCAGACTCGCGCACGAAGAGTTCCGTACCATTATTTATAAAAACGAGCAAAAAAATCATTATTTGACTTTTTTGTATGGGAGCCCCCAAAATAAATGAAATTAAATATTTATTTTATTTTGTTTTTAGTATTTGTTGTTATAGCAGCAACAGAAATACATAATCTGTAGAAATTTCAACTGGCTAACTATCACGGTTCATGAGATACAGCCTGGTGACAGACGGACGGACGGACGGACATCGAAATTTCAGTAATAGGGTCCCGTTTGACCCTATGGGTACGGAACCCTAAAAAGTCTGTTCTACCAAAAAAAATGCTACAATTGTCTTGTTTGTTATATTTAGTGGCTATAGTATGGTATGGTGTTGCTCTGTATGGTGTCGGACGTAAAGAATAGCACCATCCCATACCTTCTTGTGGGTGTCGTAAGAGGCGACTACGGGATTTGCCAGAGAATGGGCAGCAGCGTTCTCTGTGCTTTTGTAACAACCGTACTGCGATCGCCAACCCGCCTGCCAAGCGTGGCGATTATGGCAAAACCCCCCAAAATTTCTATGTGACGACACTTGGGGGAGGCTAATGTCCAGCAGTGGACGTCTTTTGGGCTGAAATGATGAGTGGCTATAGTTAATTATTTGATGATTATTTTAGGTACATTTTATGATCAAGAAATTATAGGACGAGTTATGAATTAGTCATACATAACTAGGTTTTAAACATACTAAGTTATAAAATTAGAAGTCGATAGAATTACTTTATGGACGTCATGTATAGTTATTATAGAAGCTTACTGCAAACTCAAACTCAAAGCGTTTATTTCAATTAGACCATTACAGGCACTTTTGAAAGTCAAAAAACAAAAAAAAAACGCACAGCTACAGTCCCAGTCACAAGGCATAATAACTTATGAAAGTACTTTAGTTGCTCATTCCAAAGCCTAGATCTCTATGGAGAAGAATGGGCAAGAAACTCCATGGACACTCTTTTAAATCAAAATATGTTACAAAATCTTGGTTACATCATTCATGTTAAGAATTACAAATATGTGAGAACGATGTAGAAATACGGGCAAGTTAAAAGCGTCCAGAGTAAAAAGATTAAATCAGTAAATCAAAAATAATTAAAATAAACCGTGGCAGCTAAGAGATGACCAGTCACCACTGACAGCGCCCGTTCACGAATATGACGCATGTATCAACTCAACCATATTGAAGGGAACTAAATGACCCGACACACCATCAGCGTGACATTTAAGTGAGCATGACATTCAGTCAACCACCAGGGTATATTCGCGTCAATGAAAGATGTAGGTACTCAGTAAATGGCGGCTTTTCAGTACTGCTACTGCTTAAATACATATCACAAATATAGATGCTATAAAATAAAAACCATGCTGAGATGTATTTAGGTACAGTAAGTAGCTGACTTCAATGATGTATGGTGGCTAAGATAGTATTTTTTTGATAGTGGCTGAGTTAGTAATTTAGAGGAAGAGTTATTTTTATGGACGACAAAAACGCTATTTAATAGAAGACGGTTTAATTACTACCGAAATAATTATAGGTAGACATGGGTACTCATAATATTCAGTACTTTCATTTCGATCCAGATCCAATAAAACCAACAAAGTACCCTACCAATAACATTAAAAGATTCTATTATAAAAAATAAAAAAATTTTGTTCATGGATTTATTCGAAAAGGTAAACTGAGAAGAAATCCAATTTATATCGCGCTGGCCGCTATTGATAGGTAAAAAAGTAAAACAATTAGTCATGGATCTGTCAATGAGTCCTAAATTATCAGTTTGTTCCTAAAATTGTATTTTGTCATGAACAAATAATCATACACAATCATTTACAATATTATATTTATTTTGTACATTTATATTATGTATTTCATAGTTTTTACAAGAAAATCATCATTATGAATGACTTTGCGAATTTGGAAAAAGGTATTGTCCGTGAACTGGCGTGTCGTTTGTGTTTGTGCACCGATGTGGTGAAACTAAAGCCGCTGAGTACCGAGGTGAAGCGCAAGATCAAGAGACTTTTTGATATTATGGTAAAGGTTACTTAAACTTAATCAAAATAGCTAATAAACCCTTACCAGACAAAATATGCCCGTGTACCTCTGTCATACCATTGATATTATCTACAAAAATACTTGTCTGCTATTTGATACTTCTTACTTATATGAATACTTAGGTACGTAGAAGGGAAGATATGACTGACTTGTCTTTTTCCAGGTCCGCACAGATGATACATTGCCCAAAGCTATTTGTCACGACTGTTTACAGCAAGTGTCGGCACTACATCTATACGCTGTCAAAGTAGACAAAACACAAAAGTTTTTGGAATTTCATAAATTGAAAACGCAAGAGGAGAAACGGGAAACTCCAGTTGTTGATAAAATATTGCATCCGATTATATCTGCACTGTCTCATGAAAACATTACTGAACAAAAGAAGGTACACGGTACACAAAATTCTAAATTACCAACAGCAGAACAAGGTGATACAAAAGTAGCGAAAACTAGTAACAAAGCGTCTAAAAAAAAGACGCCGTCCGACATGAAATACATGGAAGCGATGACGTTGGAAGAGTTTGCGAACGTTGAGAAGCTAGATAAAAATCTTCTAGGCACTGCAAGCGCTAAGGTCAGTCCGTCAACTAAGAAAGATGCACATAATGACCATTTTAAAAAAGCCGACCCAGACTTGACGAATTATGACTGCCTTGATCCCATGGTGTTGCAGGACGGCAAACCAGCAAAACAAGGTGTCGCTTTAGACCGACAAATAACGCTATTTTACAAAATGGAATGCTGCATTTGCCACGAAGCTGGATTCCACTTCAGGTCGCTCATGAAACATTACAAAGAAAGGCACGGAGTGCCAGGCTATGTCACTTGTTGCGACAAAAAGTTTCACTACTTCTATCCCAAGAAAATTATCGAACACATGGCATTTCACCTACAGCCCAACATATTCATGTAAGAGAATATTATTAACCTTAAGTTTATGAAAACTTGACCCAAGTGTATTGTATTCTGTTGTAGAATCCATTTGAAAATAACTAGATTATTTTAATTCAACATCTATTAAAGAAAAAGGAAGAAAATAGGTTTATTTGGCACACGCCACAAGTACACACACCATTAAACAAGAAAAAAAAAGTATTTTTGCTATACCTACGCTACGTAAATTTTTTTCAGTTATCATCATCACTCACAACACTTTTTTCCACCATGTTTATGGAGAATTAACTTCAAAAGGCCACATACGTTAGCTGTGCCAAAAACAATCGAAAACTTTTTCCGCAGGTGTCAAAGTTGCCACCAAAACTTCCAAACTTCACAAGAGTTGTTCGAACATCAAAACAACGGCGGGCGATCAGAAGGTAAAATCCTGTGTCCACGGTGTTCAGACCGCTACCCGACTTACCACGAGTTGGGCCAGCACATCGTAACTCATCGCGGCGATAAACTCCAGTGTGACTACTGTGGGAAACAGTAAGTTTGTTTTGTATCCACAAATCCAAAATGTATTATTATACCCCCGTTAATTATACTTTCTCTTCACTGTCTTCTACGAAGATTTATCTACTTATTTATACTTACCCATGGAAATCGTGCAGGGAAAAGACAGCGAGAGGGGAACGCAATTTGCGTCGCTTCAAATTAACTTTCGTTTTCATTCTGAAAGAGCTGAGATTAGTCATGAAGTCACGAATGTGTAGACTCGTTTTACGTCGTGTGAGATTATAAACTCAATGTGAGCGGCATACATTGCGCCGCGCGATTATATCTCCACCGCAAAAAAACGGTTCGAACATCTCTTGTGTTAGCCACTTCTCATACGCGCGCAACTACGCAACACTTGTCACTGAAACTGAAAATTTTCATATTTGTCTTCAGATTAAAACACCACCATCGTAAAAAGACCGTGAACCACATGGAAGACGTAATCCTTTGTTCACAATGTATCAGAACCTTGAAATCAATAGAAAAATCAGAAAAAGAAATTGTGAGTAGAACACGACCTGCAAATAATGTGATATCTCGTAATGCAAAGATTTTGCGTTTATTGTATGGAATGTGAGTTTAGTCACGTAGTTTAGGAAGTTCACAAATTCAAGGATATTTACGTGCGTTTATTCCAGAAAGAGAAAGTAAAGGCTAGGATCAACGACACAGTCATGAATCAAAAGCATCAGGAGAAATTCAAACAAGCCATGGGACTCTCGGGCGACGAGGACGCATCGACAGATTGACAGTATCTAAATTTATAAAAAAATAGTAATCTTGGTAAAAAAAACTAAAATATTAGAGAAAATACGTGTCCAGTTAATTTAAAATAAAGCTTTTTTTTCATATCTGATGCCGTTTATTGGTAATCTTAATTAGCTTATTATAATTATAATATTAGGATTTTGTCGTCATCATTTGGGCGTCATTCGAGCCTTCGTTTCTTGACCAATGACCCCAGGAGGTCAGAAATAGCCGGCAGATTGTTGGTTTGGTCGTTAGCACCCGTGTTTAAGTTTGACAAAGGGATGTTCAACTGATTCGAAGAGCTCTTTTGTTGACCCTTCATGTTTCTGTGCTGAGGGAAGCTTGGCATTAGCTTCGGGTCGCAAGCTGTAAAAAAGTAAATTAACTAATTTTAGAGTCCGTCAACTAGTGAATTATAGTTTACCAGTGAATTATAGTTTTCATATATCAAAGTGTTTCAGGTGTAGGTACTTAGTTTTAAAATTTTAGTCTCAGTGGAAAAATTATGAGGAGTGACTATCACTTAAAGCCATCATTATGCCAATGGGAAGCAAGGTAGTTCCCGAACTCTTTTAATATGAAAAGCTAGATGCAGAATTCTAAAATAATGAACTACTTACGAAGCGGCTGTTCCTTGAAGTAAGAGCTTTGCAAGCACTCTTCGGCCGTAGCGCGCTTGTTAGGATCGTACATGAACAAGAAGTTCAGCAATCGCAGCCCCGCGGCCGACAGCCACGGGAACCGTTGCTTCAGATTGTTGTACGGCTGCTGCTTCAATGTAAAGTTTTGGAGAGCTGGCAACGCACTGAACTCTGGCCAGATAGCATCTGATGGTGTACCTGGGAATAAAATTGTCTTGTTAATCTTTTACTTTTGCACTATTGGATAAACTCGAGATACTATGCTCGAAGCTCTGAAGGATGAAGATATCCAAAAAAGTAATACCACAGCCTCAGCATTTGCATAAATTCAATGTTTCACTCTATTGATTAAAAATGATTAGTATTTTTCTGAAGGAAAACTACTCTCAATCTCAAAACTTTTTTCTGGCTGACTTACCAAGAAGATCCACAATAAGTTCCAGCTGTTCAATCTCGGTTCTCCCTGGCAGTAAAGGTTTGTTTGCCAATAGCTCTCCGAGTATACAACCCGCAGCCCACATGTCTAGCGCAGGAGTTTGGCGAGGCGACTGCAGAAGGAGTTCAGGGGCGCGATACCACAGGGTGACGACGCGAGGAGTGGCGCTGCGAGCAGGGGCGCCCAGCCAGCGTGCGAGACCGAAGTCGGCTGTAATAATAATAAATAATAAGATGTAACGGTCCCGCATTACGAGTACCTCGTGAAAGTAGAGAAAGATAAGCAATTCAAATATATAGATCTGGCTCGCGAGGTGGTCGACATGTGGGATGTGAGTACAGCAGTCATTGTGCCGATAGTCGTGTCGGCCAATTGGATTCACAAAGCAGTACTTCTGGACACGGCGAGTACTATTAGGAGGTTCCTCCCTCAAGAGCCCTGACCACCGGTAGCTCGGACCCTGTTCCCAATGCCGGTGGGCTACTATTTTTTTTTTTATGTTTTATATCATATCATTTTGTAAATATATTTAAAATGTAATTAGTATGTAAGTAAATAAATAAATAAACGAAATAATTAATAATAATTAATATTAGGTATTTTTAGGTAGTGAGTGAGAATGAAGCTACAAATAAATTGCATTATTTAATGTTTTAATTTGTGGTATGACAGGTAATTAAATCACACCACATAACTACATAGTATTAGTGCTTGTTCACATACAATGAGGGCGCGGGCGCGGGCCCGCTAGTATGACCGCGCCTGCGTTTTGTACGTGAACACTTGCATATTATGCTGTTTGATATTTCGTGACGTTTTGTATGTGAATGTTGGAACAGTTGTGTATTAATTATATTATGTTGGTGTGTAATAGTACATTGTGTATTAAGGGCGGTAAGTAAAGAATTACGATCGAGGCTCTAGTAGAAGCCCGAAGTCGAAGACTGAGGGCTTTCTGAGTCGAGGTTCGTAATTCCCGTACCGCCCGTGAAACATACAATGTCTTTCATCACAGTTGCGAGTAAATAATTACCAATTATAGCTTTACTACACAAGTCAGCACAACTATTATTACGAAATACGTGAACTTTTTTTTAACCGGATGGCGGGCTCTTTCCCACACCACAGATTATACAAATGTTTCGTTCAGAAACGGTAAGGACAAATACTTACGTAGGTATACAGCCATGACGGAGTGTAAAAAATATTAAAATAATTTCGACGTTTTGAAGTAACATGTAGCGAGATTGCAATGAAATAACATTTTAAGACCATTTTACAATTGCGTGTAAACTCCTTGCTTGAACTTGCTTGACCTATGTGCTGAGACATGAATTTAAAAAAAATATACTTACCGCCCTAGGGTTTCATGGTAAAAAGAAAGCCCGAGGGTTTTATATGGGGCATTACGGCCAAGTTAACCTGTATGTTTAGATACTGTTTACATGCAAGTGTGATGAAAATAATGTAAATATGTGTTTTATTTATGGCCAATAAAATTGAAATACAACTTTCGCTGCCAAAATCAAATAATCCGTTTTTACTAGTGTGCAAGTCATTTATGGCTACGTATGGCGACTACTTGGGACCGGGAGACAGGTTGTGGGCACACTAACAAATTTTTGTTCGACCAATAAGCTGGGTGTTTAGCACCGGAAGTGTTAATGTACTCCTGACAGCTGTCCTTTTAATAAAGTCAAATCATAATTCAAATGTAGGTCTATTATTATTTAAACTAACGAACTGAAGACTGGTATAGTGGTCGGAAGCATGAGGTCCTGGGTTCAGTTCCTAGGTGGGGCAGTGTTATTTATTTTTTACATCAGGAATTTCTCACTAGTAGCCTTGGAGTCTGGAATTGTGTCTGGTTGGTGGTGATAGGTTCGCCCCTACTACACCCCATAAGGGGTATTACATTAAATATCATGAACTGTGGGTTTACTATATTAGGTTGACCACTGACTAACCTTTCAGGGATTACAAGCATGATGGATGACATATTATGTATGACATGCTTACCTATTTTCACACAACCCTTATCAGTCAGCAGCAGATTGGAGACCTTCAAATCTCTGTGCACTATGAAGTTCGAGTGGAGATACTTGAGGCCTTTCAGCACTTGTAGCATCAAGCACTTCACTTGCGACTCTGTGAATGGTGAGGTCATGTTGTCCAGCAGTGAAGCCAAGTCCTGCTCACAGTACTCCATTGAAAGGAAGATGCTGTTGGGGAAATAATTTTTTTATAAGCAAACTGGTTAAATAAATATATTTACCTACATAAAAATTCAAAAGCTATATTTATTTTTGAGGAACTGCATTACATCCATATAAAGTAAACTCAAGCCTTTTCACATGGGGTAGGCAGTAGTTTGAGAAGAACATTATTTTTGGTATTCCCATTTAGTTTATACATAATGTAACTGTTAGCAATTCTCCAAGACAGAAAACAAAATGCATAATGACATGCCATCCATCACCTTCAATAAAATTAAAGTCTTGAGAAAATGGGACACCATAAGGCTCAATTCTGGGACCTTTTCTGTTCTTCAAGTAAAATGAGAATGGAAATAAACCAAAATGTATGCATATCTGTGAAATATACCTCTCAAGAGATCGCCCAACCAGTACTTCTTTAAGTTGCACAATATTCTCGTGCCTGCATGCCATTAGAACTTGAATCTCACGGAGTCCACTTAACGGCAAGCCATCTTTTTCAACATCCATCCTCACCTTTTTCAAAGCCACAATGTTCCCATTTAACTTATCCTTTGCCCTGTCTGTAAACAACATTGTATTTAGTGGATGGGATAAGGGCATTGTATTGTCATAAAATATCTTCTAGCAAAGTTTCCTTCAATGTGTTTCCCTTATTAGAAAACTCTTAGGTAGAAACTATAGGTTAGTTTTATTTATTTTAATTAAATTAAATAACAAGCAATGCCCATAACTTACATACTATACCGTAAGTGCCTTCGCCAATTCTGTTTATCTTTTCAAATTCACCAACAAATCTACATCTGCCAAGCTGGAATCAATCAATCAATGTCTTATAAATTTTAATATTATATATTTTTAGCAGTAGGCTTAGCGTCTTTTATCTAGTTTCTAGCCGATGGCAGAACGAAGAAGTTCAATCTTTGAGAGCTAAAACCATTAAAAAAAAATTGAAATTATATTCGCAAGACTGTGCCAATTGTTTTGGTTAGATCACATATTGTAAAAACCGATGTTTATATAATATGTGATCTTTCCAAAACAATTAGATTCAATGTACCGCCAAAAATTATTCAATTATCACACGTAACACCAAAACATTGATAAATTGTTGCTTTTAAGGTTATGTTTACATACAATATCTTTCTCAGGTATTTCCATAGTTTTGCCCGTTCTAAAAGATATGAGGATCCCTTTTCTTGCAGCAGGACCTGTTGGATCCACAACATCTTGGCTAGGAGGTGGTTTTTCCGAGTCTGCAATAAAATCAATAGGTTTCAAATGGACATAATGTAACAAAGATTATTAAGAATTAATTGTTTTTATACAAACTTATTTACTTACTCTGCGACATCGTTTTATTGTGAAAACCTATTCTGTGTAGAACACTTTAATATTGCAGAATTGAAGTGTTCCCAACTTTCCGACAATTCCGAGTTTTTGTTTAACAAACAATCCAAAAACAATTTTTTTTAAATCTTTATTCGTAACGTAACCATAGATAGATACAAAGTCTTTCAGTCGGCCAAAAACAATCGCCATTGCAAGGTTGACCTTAGACCATGTAGACCTTAGAGTCTAAGGTCTAAGGCTTAGACCATGTTCGTAAATCTTGCAAAAATAAGTTTATTGAATTTGCATTTTTTCCTCATTCTGTTTTTATAAAAACAAATGGAAAGATTCAAAACTATATTTTAATCACTAGGTTTTTTAATTACCCAAAAAGTGAAAAAGCTCCCCGTCCACAAACCCTGTGCTAGCGGTAAATATGCAGACAGGACTGAGTAACTGGGGCGTATCTAGCTCCCGCCGTATCTGCCGTATCAATTATAGGGGGCCCCGGACCACGGGGGCCCCCGACGTGCGTAACCAAAAATGAATAAAAACTTTAAAAAAATAAGTTATATATATATATATATATTATTGTTATTATGTTAAAGCTATAAATGATTAGATCAGTTTGCCAAAAAAAAGGCAAGGAGAGTGTAATATTTAAATTGAATTGTTTGTAAACATTTTGAAATAATAAACCGGCCAAGTGCGAGTCGGACTCGCGTACGAAGGGTTCCGTACTATTATTTATAATTATTTGTAAAAATAAAAAAAAAAAACTTTTTTGTCTTGGAGCCCCCCTTAAATATTTATTTTTTTCTGTTTTTATTATTTGTTGTTATAGCGTCAAAAGAAATACATAATCTGTGGAAATTTCAACTGGCTAACTATCACGGTTCATGAGATACAGCCTTGTGACAGACGGACGGACGGACGGACGGACGGACGGACGGACGGCGAAGTCTCAGTAATAGGGTCCCGTTTGACCCTTTGGGTACGGAACCCTAAAAGTGACAGATAAATAATTATGATGTATTTATATTGCTTTTTATTTTATTTATAGCATATTTTTTTTTCTTTTGTGAGAAATCTTTACCCTTTATAAGGGCCGCCAAAGATTTTTTTATACGGGCCCCACCAAGGCACGCTAAGCCACTCATCAGTCAGAGTCCTTTTATGTAGGACTCAAACCTATAGTACTCTGTGACTCAAACACTCGAGTTCTTTGCAACACTAACTACAGCTGTCAGAAAGCCGGGCAATTTTAAATCTTCAATTGACAGATTACCTAACCTTTTATTAATTTCAGGATGAAAATAGTGCAACCAGTAAGCTTATTACTCATATGTATTGACTTTGATGAATAAAATTATCAGCCCAATTGTCTAGATTGATATTATAACTAGTTAATTATAAATATAATGCAGTCCATTGGCAAATTTTGGAGAGCGAATGTGTAAGATAGATGTGTTATTGAAAGTGTTTTTGTTGATTTCTATCTATTTTTACCATTTAGTCATTCATCTTATCATGCTAAACCATTATCCCCTTGCACTAATTTGTATTAAATGATTGATTTATTTTTATTTAAGTTGCACTCCAGTTTAACGCCTAACCTCCTCGTAGAGATCTGAAATATAAATAAATAAATAAACAGTACAGAAATCCCTCAGCCATGAGAGTACCTAAAGCCTGCAACCCAAGGATTCAGAAGCGGATATTGTAAGTTGGTCTCAATATGTCAATCTTTTCTTTTTTTGGTCTTTGTCAATTTAACTTCGAGGATACTAAAACAATTTATGTTGTCTTTGTTTGTAATTAATTTCATATGCATGCGCACTCACATATTTTTCCTGTGCTTGTTTGGCTATTTATGTGTGTGTTGTATTAGGCAGTGGCATGATGTCAATTCCTGAAACAGACAAAACTCCACAGGTAAGTTGCTAGGTACTGCTAAGTGGCAAAAGTTACATAGCTGTTAAACATGTTTTAGAAAACGCTTTGGTGTATACAGTAAAGTGTACCCAGGAAAAACAACACCTAGTAGAATAGTACCGGAACACATTGAGAGGCCAAATTACTTATCATTGGTGGTGCCAAGTAAAGCTGAAATCAAAAATGTAGACCAGATAAGAGGCATGCAGATAAGCTGTAAACTAGCTGCAAATATATTACAGAAACTAGGGCAATTTATACAGGTATAGTTAACATTTCTATTTTAAAACATTTCTGAATATAAACATTTCAAATTTATACATGTTCATCACACTTTTTTAAACCATAAACTCATTGGAAATATATTAATTTCTTATTAATTCATGGTAATTTCAACATTTGTACACTGTTGACTGCAAGATATAGCATTCATTTTATTAATATTGTGTACTTTTTGCTTTAGATAAGCAAAAAGTACACAATAATACCACTCACACAATATATATTTATGTTTGACACATAAATATATTTGAATTTGAGCACTATAAGTAAGGCACTGCACACTGCAAAGTGCAAGCCTAAATAGAATTCATTACACTTTTTCTTCATTCCATAATTTTTGTACCATATTGTGCAATATTTATGATGTTATTTTTATCATCAGCCAGGAGTCACAACAGATGCTATAGATGATGTGGCCCACAATTTGTCTATAGAAGCAGGGGCCTATCCATCATCATTACATTACAATGGCTTCCCAAAAAGTGTGTGTACATCTGTTAACAATGTAGTTGTCCATGGTATACCTGACTTACGGCCATTAGAAGACGGAGATATTGTTAATGTGGATGTAACGGTTAGTATCTAACTTTTATCTAGATTATTCATATCAACATATCAGCTGAAAGATCCCCTGTTACAAATAGTCCTCCCTCAAGGGCTCAAGCATTGCCAGATTAACCAACCCAGTGTCTTGCATACAATAATTCTCCGCAATCTGCAGCCTGTCATTGATACACCTCATTGGACTGGTTCTGATAGACTGTCTTCATTAAAGACCCTTTCAGCCCACATGGCCATTAATTCACAATCAACCTGTGTTGTGCTGTTAAGTGGCACTTAAAGTTTGGATGTTGGTCACATTGATTATGATTATGGAGAATGCTTGAGAATTGTACTCTTTTGTTGAATGAAACAAAGCAAGATCAACCATAGTTTTTGCATTATTAAATTATATAGAGCAATTTTTTCAGGTATTTTTCAAAGGTTTCCATGGTGATTGTTCACAAACATTCCTTGTGGGCGATTCAGTGGATGATAGAGGCTTACAACTTGTACGAGTAACTGAGGAGTGTTTGGATGTTGTAAGTGCTGTACAGGTTTACTGGGTTTATATTCCGAACCCCAACAGCTTCGCCCGGTGGCGAATTTTGATACAAACCTTCATTCCTTATTCCACCTGCTTAAGGGTTCAATTTTGCAAAATCCATAACAGCTATCTGTGATTTTTGTATCTGTGGTTTGAGCTTTGCTTAGTTTTGATATAGTCAGTCAGAACTAACAATTTTATGAGTACCTATAGATTTGTGTTTGGCTGGAGAGGTTTGATGCCTTACTCAGAATCCATCTTTAGTAGCTGCTTCCATGTAATAAGTTTTGCTGACATACATTTTTCTTACAACCTTCAGGCCATCAAAGGGTGTGGACCAGGTGTGCCATTTTCAGAAATAGGCAAAAAAATATATAAACATGCAAAAAGGCATGGCCTAACAGTCATTCCTTCTGTGTTGGGCCATGGCATTGGGGAGTATTTCCATGGACCTCCTGAAGTTCATCATTCAAGTAAGTCCACTGCATTCAATTAGGTATCAGAAAAGTATGTCGATGTTACTAGATGACCTTAATACATATAAATATGAATAGTGAAACGAATAAGGGTTAGCACAGGACACAGAACACCCACATTTCGTCAGGTATGTTTAAGTCTCCATGTAATACGAAGACAGGACTGGATGAACCTCAAAACACTCACCCTGGACTGAAAATCAAACCCAGAAACCTCAGCGTGATTTTCAGTCCTGATCAGATTGATCATCCAGTCCTGTCTTCGTATTACATGGAGACTTAAACATCATTTCTATATCAATGAAAAATTTTAAGTAAGTCATCATCTGCCTAGCCTTTTCCAAACTATCTTGAGGTCGGCTTCCAGTCTAACCGGACGCAGCTGAGTACCAGTATTTTACATGAAGCGACTGCCTATCTGACCTCCACAACCCACTAACTGAGTAATACGATACCCCTTGGTAAGACTGGATGTCAGACTTTTGGCTTCTGACTACTCGTTACGACTGTCAAAGATCTACAAATGACTGCCGGGATCAACGGCTTAACGTTAATTCCAAAGTACGGAGGAAACTCGGTATGTAATTATGGCCACCCACCTACCTCGGCAAGCACAGCTTAACCTTAAAGATCGACCCGTGAGGCTGTTATTATTTAGCTACGAGCTCCTCCAAACCAAATCTTTAATTTTCTAGGAAACAGGTTCGCTGGGAAAATGCAGCCTGGCATGACGTTTACGATAGAACCAGCCATAACTCATGGTAGTGAGTTCACCGTGTTACAAGAGGACGGTTGGACGTTGCTGACACAAGACGGCTCGAGGTGCGCCCAGGCAGAACATACAGTGTTGATCACTGAAGGTGGAGCCGAAATACTAACTAAAGATTAATATTAATCATATTATGTTGTGATAGTGTGGGTAGACAAGTATTAGATAAATTATATCCGAGTCTTATTTTAACTGTGATACATCTCTCTGTTGTGTGTCTAGTAAATCACCACGTCAAACAAAAATTAAATTATTAGTACCTATTATATTCTCGTTTATTCATTTTTCTAACTTACTTTTTACATTTTTAAATATTCCTCTATAAACAATCAATAAAAAAACATGTAAAGAAATATAAAATAGTAGCCCACCGGTATCGGGAACAGGATCCAAGCTATCTGTCGGGGCTCCAGAGAAAGGAACCTCCTACCAATATGAGCCGTGTCCAAGAGTCCTGTTTTTTGAATCTAGCCCTTGATCCAGCTGCCCAACGAGAGCCTCATCAGCTAGGTATTGGTCGAGACTCTTGGCAATTAAGCCATTGGCTGATACGACGATCGGCACAATGATTGCAGAGTTCACATCCCACATGTCGACAACCTTGTGAGCCAGGTCCAGATACTTGATTTGCTTATCTTTTTCAGCTTTCACGAGGTTCTCGTCATGCGGAACCTTTATGTCAACAAACATTGCGCGCCGCTCTGATCGATCCACCACCACTAAATATCAGGCTTATTGGCTACAATAGTCCTATCAGTGATGATGGATTGATCCCAATACTGTGTGATATTGCCCTTTTCGAGAACCGGGTCGGGCACATACCTATAGTATGGCACTTCCGATTCCACAAGGCTGTATTTCAGAGCAAGTTGCTGATGGATAATCCTGGCTACAAGGTTGTGTCTATGCAAGTATTCTCCGTTAGCTAGACGAGAACACCCGGAGATAATGTGACGGATTGATTCGCCCGGACTTCACAATAAATCTCCGGTAGTTATTCGTCATCATAACTTCATCCATATTTACAAAACCTTTGGTTTCTCCAAAGAGGTCTACGGAACTAGCTACGTTCCGTAGACCTACGGACGCTGATTGGTCTACATCAAGTCCACGCAGGGCCCTGAAGAGGCGTCTGTGAAGCTCCTTACTCTGCCATACTTCCCTGCGGTCATTAGTGTCAAGCACTGCAGGTTTGCGCCAGTTCTCTTTAGCCAAGGAGAGCGGGGTGAGGGCCTTGTCCATCGCGACCACATCTCGATGTATCCACGTCGCGCGTCGTCGGTTTCTAGGAAATATTCCCTGAGACTACATATCTAAAAAAAAAAGCATTAAAAAGCAAGCATTTAAAAGTTGCTTTTAAATGCTTAGTTACAAATCATTTTCAGTCAGTAATTTCATGCAGTCAAAATTTGTAACCATTCTAGTTTTATTTTTGCCATTTAATGTTAAAAACACAAATTATATCTTTCACTTTTTTTAATATTTATATTATACATGTTTAAGTAGATAACTTTTCTTTTGTTATTTAAAATTTTTGTGTAGTACACCACTGACTACCCCCTTTTTATTTTAATTCCATAATGTCCATCCAAAGGTTGTCTGGAAGATATCGCTATCAGCGATAAGACCGCCGTTGTAACCATAAAATTATTAGTTATGTAAGCCCGTTATGTTTAATTTTTGGTGTACAATAAAGTTTTATTCTATTCTATCTCGCGATTGTGTAGAGTCTTGGCGTTTAAAAAGCCTCGACTTCCACAACTCCGCGGGATATAGCCTCGTAATAACTTAAGAACGTAGAGTTCAGTGTGAGTCCATTGCCCCATACTCGACATCAGGAAGGTGCGCAGAGCTGCATCAACTTTATACAACTGTAACACCCTCATGAGCCATGTATGTGGCACCGAGTCATAGGCCTTATAATGTATCCAACATGCCGACAGATCCCTTCGAGAACGGCGAACCTGTTGGTTAATGGCCATATCAATGAGGAGCAGCTCCTATATTATTACTGTTGACATATGGGTTAATTGTAACTGGTTTTAGATATGATCAATGGAATAAAAATACCAAATAGCGTGTAATGTTTCTTTTATTTTGCTTGATAAATTTTTAAATTAAAAACATGTCACTTGGTACATTAAAAGCACAAGCACAATAATTTATCACTCATATGTCAGTCAATAGATAAAACTTTAAAGGCGTAGAAGGAAGGTATCGATAGAGTCGGTAAAATTTGGATGACAATAATATGTAATAGGACAAAGGCGTAACGAATGGGACGTAAACACACTCCCAGGGATTATAATATTCGCTCCACGCTCCGGGTTCCACCGCATCCAGTCGAAAGAGTTTGGTCCCATAGAATATCCAGCTACGCCTCGAATAAATACTAATATGACAAGTGATTAACTGTTAGGAAGAAGAATAAGTTATAATAATGACTAGGTCTTAAATTCACTATAATAAAAAGTTTTTTTTTCTTGACATTATTCTAGGTAGAAGCAGCTTCAAAAAAGATTTGAGGGACTTGGAAGAATGTCGTAAAACCTTAAAAAATAATTAACATTGGACTAGTAAACTGTAAAGTTACAAACACAGATCACGAACCCTGCAGAAAGTATGTAGGTAGTTAAAAGGTAATAAATGCAAACCTAGTGTTTTAAACTCTTTTTCTCTGTGCTATTGTAGTATCCCTAATCTTATTCAATAAGTATATAATTATATTATATATGTAAGTAGTTATATTATTACTCATCATCAATTTAGAGAAAATGTAAAATATTTAGGTACAATAGTGTAAATATATTAGGTAAAATAAACCTTTCAAGATTTAGAACAATGGTTAATATTCCTTAACTTTGCATAATTAAATTAATACATACATAGGTGGAAGTGGAAGGACGTAAATGAACTGGCACCTCCTCAGAAATGAATCATACAATTCATACATTGGATTACCCTTACCATAAGCAAATATTCTTAAATATATTTTTGGTATTTTTATAAATTTTCTAAGGGTGCTAGGGAAGAATAAAAAGAGTGTATAAAAGTTGTTACAAAATTATTAAATAGTTTAACAACATACAAAAGCTACTTGCGACCATATAAACTACTATAAAGTTACTTAAATGTTATTTATCACTCAAGGTAACACACAATCCGTAAACAAGGATTACCTCAGTCAAAATGAGAATAAACACGATCTACATAATAATATTATACTCTTCCACAATAACGACAAATAGAAATTAAATGCAGAACATCCAAAACACTACTCACTCATTAGTCATATAAAAATTGAAACTTTAAGCACTAGCCTCTCGATTAAATTCACTATGCTTAATATTTTACTATCTAATTAAGTACATCAAAATCAGCTAATCTTTACGGGGAATAGAAGTGCCCTGAATTATTATATAATTTGCCATATTCAATATGTAGGTATTATTTTATTCAAAATTATTTTTAGAGTAAAGTTTATATAATTTTCTTAGATATTCTTATGTAGGTTTCTGATTATAGCTGTTAACGGCATAATTTCAATATTTAAATGTAATAACTACTAATAATGTATATATCAATATTTATTCAGTTAAACCTACATAAAAATATAATTATTGTAGTTTAATACATATGGGTTTATTCCATTTAAGGTAACAATTTGTGCATAATCATTTCTTTGTGTTTGTGGGAAGAATTTTTAATTTATTGTGCTTTAAATATTTAAAGGTCACTCAAATATAATATTAGAACTTGGGAACAACAAACTAAATAATAACAATTATTTTCAAATTGTACCACAAATTAATGCATACACAAGGTAAGCTATAACATATTTATTTAATATTACATTTTGTAGCAGCAGGTACAGATGGTGCCATGACTGTTTCACTGCATTGGGACAATTATAGGATTTGTAGGTAAAGTACAAACAAGGATTATTAAAACATAATCAACAGAAAACACAATCCATTAGGATCATGAAATTAATTCTAAAACAACATTTGACTATCTATCAGTACATTTTTTGTACTACTTGTTTATTTTGTAGAACCGCTGTACAAAGTCTGTTAGGTTAAATACCTGACCAGGGCCAACTCCAAAGTCCATGTTGATGTATTCATCTAAGTTATGAGTGGAAGCTGGAAATAAGTGGTAAATAATACTTTTAAAATGTAAAACAAACTGTGTGATAGAAACAGAAGTTTATTTTTGTGATGTTGAAATAACAGCAATGCTACATTTTGTCATGCTACTACACAACCTAGAAACAAGTATTGAAAAGAGTTAAGTAATTAAACCTAGCTAAAACCTTCATGAGCAACATATTTGTCTGAATGTTATTTCCATTATTCAATAATATTTTTTTTTTAGATATACTGAAAAATAAAATACAATGAAAACCAAAGTCATCCTGAATTCAAATATTCAGTACTGTAGACAGTCTACTAGTCTATGACACAAGCGCCCCAGTGACCTATATCCTAACTTCCAACAAAACACTTTTGTCTAGCAAGAACAAAGAAAAAGAACAAAAGTACATTTGTACAAAATGCTCTAGGAATACTACATTTGTAAATAAATGTTCCACATTTACTTGAGTGGGTTAAACTATTGGCTCTTTGCCAGGGCTAATGGGGGAGCCAAAAAATATTCAAAAAGCCAAAATAAAGGGATGCTAATAAGATAATTTGTAAAACCTGTTTTTTTTTCTTGGAACGAGTCTCCATATTTTTATTAATTATGTACTTTATTTACTAACACAGTGAAGTGAAATGAAATTTTAATTATAAATAAAAATTTAACATAATTATTGTATTATAAGCTAAAAAGTATAAGGTAAAAAAATTCATCCACAA
Organism: Cerastis rubricosa; assembly: GCA_949152445.1. Classification (NCBI taxonomy): domain Eukaryota; kingdom Metazoa; phylum Arthropoda; class Insecta; order Lepidoptera; family Noctuidae; genus Cerastis; species Cerastis rubricosa. The sequence goes on along the minus strand of OX424525.1, from coordinate 10,381,474 downwards.
CATCGTCAATTTGGAAAGTACCCAGAAGGCTGGTGGTATTGCCAAAGGATGGCATTTTTGACCGAAAATTAGGCTACATTACTTTAATAAGTTTGTGCTTACTTGAAGTGCATATTGCTGGGTATGGTGGTGGTGGTTTAATCCATGAGCCATCCGGTCTCTTCATGTGACGTCGGTCTGAGGCAAAGAACTGCAAAAACTGCTTTGCAGGCACTACGCGGAAGAATCTGAAATTTTTTGTAATTTTTATAGCTTGGCTCTTAATAATAAATAATCAATGCTTATTTTTTACTATGTACTCATACAAAATTAAAAGACACACACAAATTGCAATAATAGCGCTTAGATACAACGGCAATCTTTACCCAGAATTCATGCTTCAATCAACACGCTTGCATCATTGTATTTACCTGTGAAAATCTGACTTGAGCACTTGATCTGTACGAAATGTCTCGGTAACATATTTGTGGAAAAACGTTGGGAAAGGCAACTCAGAATCCAGATCGTAAACAAGGCAAGTTTTATTGTCCCATGAATATAGAAATATCACATGATAATCCTGAAATAAAATTAAAACTTAGTGTTATTCATAACAATTAGATATTTTTATTTATTAAAATAATGTTCTAGTATGCTGGCATGATCCAGTTTTATATCAAGGATTGAATGGTGCTTGTAAATAAAATATGAGGTTCTGTTAAGGGTTCTCTTTTATCAGTAAAAGAGATAAAATTGAAAAGAAGGTAAACAAATCTCATAGATTGTGTGTGTGAAATACAATAATAAGAGCAATGAATTAAAATGGGGAAGTAGCTAGATGGGCACAAATTATTTGACAATAAAGTAGAAATTACGATCTCCCAACAATAAATCTTAATAAGTACGTATTAGCGTGACATAATTTCGGTACACACCCATATGACGAGACGATCCTCCTCGCGCCCAGCCCTTTGTTTCCACAGAGGCACCGTACGGCAAGGGTTGGATATAAATACGATGTAGCATCTATCCAATTCCTCAGGAATTCTCAAAGATACATCTTGACATAGTTTCCAAACGTTTTCCTCGCTGCAGAAAAGAACACAACAAAAGCACGTTAATTGAATATTTTTTATTGTTCTAACGAATTCGGAATCCAAAAAAAAAAGACTTGCCAATAACAAGACACATGTGAGCACTCATCTCGTTTAGGAAACAACTGTTTCAGTGTTTTATCACTCTTTTTATTATTTTCGTTGCTAGTCAACTGAACTTGTGCATTGACCGACATTTTGACAGTTTGACAGTTGCTTTGCTACTTATTTTGTTCATACAGAATAAAATAATGCAGATTCAGATTGCAGATGTTGTAGAAAATGTGACCTGTGTTGCCAACGGAATATTGCTTTACCCCCCTAGGCTAAAAATATATTAGAACTTAGAACTTGTGCATACTGACGAGAAATATTGTATTTATATTTTATATCGGGATGGTGTCCGTACCAAAGGTCCGTACGTACACCTTCAAAACTCGTATTGTGCGTACGGACAGCGATGATTAATTATATTCCAAATCCACAATCTGAAAAAAACATTCAAATATTATTTCTTGTACTATCTATATCTTATTATTTTTCAACGATGTACTCTTCGCTATCCTGAAAATGAACAATCAGTGTTACCGTAAAATGGGGTGAATAGGGACAAATCTTTGAAAGGGATTTCCTCGTAGAATACAAATAATTTGTTACTAAAAAAGCTATTGGGATCATTTCTGTTTTAATTTGATAAATAGCTAACAATTTTAAGCTATTTTATTATATTTGAATAACGTGAAAATGCCTTTCAAAGTTTTGTCCCTATTGTCATAGAGAAGTGTTCTTAGTTTAAGTTTTATTGTTTATCTTGGTTACTGTCTTGTTGATGTCAAAAATAAAAGGTTGAGACGATATTATAAAATATGTATTTAATTATATAAACCACGCTCTGCTACACTATATAATAGGTTATGGGCCCAGGAGAAGCCCAGGAGACGCCCAGTAGACGTCCAGTACACATTGAGCCGTTGAAGAGAGAAAATTATGACACATGGCGAATCCATGCAAAAGCTCTTTTACTAAAACTAGGCCTATGGAAATACGTCTCTAACGAAATAAAGAAGCCTTCTAAGGATGGTGATGATCTAAATAAATATTTAGAAAAAGATGGTTTGGCGCTAGCGGAATTATTCCTAATAATTTCACCAAGTGAATTAAAACAAGTGAAGAATTGCGTAACTAGCAGAGATGTCTGGAACACACTCGAAAGTATTTACAACAGCAAAGGTCCTGCAAGAAAAGCGAGTCTTTTGAAAGAATTGATACTGAGAAAAATGAAAGATTGTGATAATGTAGTGGATCATTTGAATAAATTTATGGACATTGTCGATAAATTATCAGATATAGATATAAAAATTAACAAGGATCTACTTAGCATTATGATGCTCTACAGCTTGCCTCAATCTTTTGAAAACTTTAGGATTGCAATAGAATCTAGAGATGATCTACCAGATCCAGACAACTTGAAAACTAAAATTATTGAAGAAGCTGAAGCCAGAAGAAACATAGCTAGCACAAGTGAACAAAACCCTGAACAAGAGGCTCTTTATAGTAAACAGCGTAGAACAACATATAAGAAAAATATTGTTGAATGTTTTAAATGCAAGAAAAAGGGGCATAAGGCTAATGAATGCTGGTCAAAAGTGAATAGAAGTAATAAAAGTAACGCAAATTTATGCTCAGAAGAAACCTGTTTAAATACAAATGATGTTAAAGAAAAAATAAACAAGTGGTGTCTTGACAGTGGCTGCACGTCACATATGACTCATGAATTGGAAAGATTTCATAATTTAGAAAAAGAAGACAGAAAATATTTAAAGTTAGCTTCAGAGAACTGTACAGCACAGATTGAAGGCCATGGTCTGGCGAAACTTAACATCAAGGAAAGACCCGACCTACAACTGAACGAAGCTTTGTATGTACCATCATTAACTACAAACCTTATGTCAGTAGGAAAAATTACAGACCAAGGTGCAACAGTTTTATTTAAACAGAAAAGTGCAACAGTGAAGCGAAATGGTGTAATATTGTTAAAAGCCGAAAGAAATGAAGATGGGTTATATTATGTGAAAGAAGACATAAAAGTGAAAGTCAATTTTTGTGAAGAGAACAAAATGCAGCAATGGCATAGAAAACTAGCTCATCTCAATGAGGGGCAAATGCGTATAGCTCTTGATAAGGAGAATATGAGAGGTTTGGAATTCAACAAAAATGAGACAGTCAAAGACTGTGAAGTTTGTGCTAAAGGCAAAGCAACAAAACTGCCATTTAACACACTCAAAAATGAGCAACGTACGAATGAAAAACTAGAAATCGTACATACTGATGTATGCGGTCCCATGAAACAATCATCAAAGGGTGGTGCTAGATACTTTATCACATTCACCGATGATTATTCAAGATATACTAGAGTATATATGATGAAAAGAAAAGATGAAGCTCTATCCAAATTCAAAGAGTTCAAAAATGAGACCGAAAAGTTTACTAAACAAACGATAATTTGTTTACAAAGTGACAATGGGACTGAATATATAAATAATGAGTTTGATAGATACCTAAAAGAAGCTGGAATCAAACGAAGACTTTCTGCACCTTATACGCCAGAGCAGAATGGCTTGGCAGAAAGAAAAAATAGGACATTGCTTGACAAAGCTAGATGTATGTTGATCGACGCTAACATGAAAGAAGTTTTTTGGGCCGAAGCTATTAATACAGCTAACTATTTGGCAAACCGTAGCCCTTGCAGCAGCATTAATAATGCGACTCCATTTGAAATATGGGTAAATAGAGTTCCATCTGTAAGGCATTTCCATATATTTGGAACTAAAGCATTTATTCTAAAAAAGGGAAAGAGAAACGGAAAATTTGATGCCAGAGCGATCGCTGGAATATTTATTGGATATTCAGAAAATCACAAAGCGTATCGCGTTTACAATCCAAAAACGGAAAAAGTGTTGGTTAGTAGAGATGTTAAAGTTCTAAATAGTATGTTTTACGAAAGTGAAATAAAAGAAGAGCAAAAACCAGATGAAGTTGATAAAAATGAAATAGAAATAGTACTTTTTCCAAAAGATCATCGTATTCAAGACAATGAAGACTTGAATTTACAAAATAGTAATGAATCAGAACCAGAACCAAGTATGGATGAAGTATTTGAAGATGCAACTACAGAAACAGACGAAGTGGATGAAATGTCAATCAATAATGAAATTGAAGAGACTACTTTCAGTAATGGAAAACGGCAGAGAAAACCACCAGCATGGCACAAAGATTATGATATGGATGCTGAACAATCATGTCTCTGTGAAATAGATGAAAATAGTGATGAATGGGATGATGCAATCTTAAGCGAGATTAAATCTCATTTGAAAAACAATACCTGGAAGATTGTACATCGAAACGAAAGTAAAAATTTGATTGACAGTAAAATGATTTTAAAGTATAAATACAACGCAGACGGAGAAATAGATAGACGGAAGGCGCGACTCGTAGCTCGCGGTTTTAATCAAAAAGAAGGCGTTGATTATACAGAAACTTTTGCACCAGTAGCAAAAATGAGTACAATTAGACTAGTAATTGCGCATGCAATAGAAAATGATATGAAATTATGTCAACTAGATGTATGTACTGCATTTTTAAACGGTGATTTAGACGAACAAATTTATATGAAAAAGCCGAAAAATCTGGATAAGTACTTGAAAATTATTATAACGAATGAAAATGACAAAGAATTAGTGCAAAAAGCAAAAGAAATGGTAATGGATATAAATAAGTTTAAAAATAATGGGATATGTCAACTAAAGAAAGCTATATATGGATTGAAACAGGCAGGACGACAATGGTTTTTAAAGTTACATAATAAAATGTTGGAAATTGGTTTTAAAAATGCTACAGCAGATCCTTGCTTGTACATTTTAGAGAAAAGCGGAGAAAAGATCTTTGCCAACATATATGTGGACGATTTGATATTGACATACAAATCCGAGAAACTGCTGAAGGAAGTTAAATCCAAATTAGAAAAAGCTTTTGATTTGAGAGATATGGGTACTCTACATCACTGCTTGGGCATACAATTCACCCATGTAGGGGGAGAGATGACCTTATCACAAGGGACTTATGTCGAAAATTTAATAAAAAAATTCAACATGGGAGACTGTAAGCCCGTGTCAACACCAATGGAACCTGCACTGAAGTTGGAGAAAAATTTGAATGAAAACGAGAAGGATTATCCATATCAGAAGCTTATTGGATCGTTAATGTATCTAGCTATAGCGACAAGACCAGACATTATGTTCGCTGTAAGCTATCTTAGCCAGTACAATACCTGTTATGGTCAAAGCCATTGGCAAGCAGCCAAAAGAATAATTCGTTACCTGAAAGGGACGAAGAATATGTCAATTAAATATAAGAAAACGGGAATGACACTTGTAGGTATGGCTGATGCTGACTGGGCAGCTTGTACTGTTGACCGTCGTTCATATACTGGATATATTTTTAAGTATGGTGGTGGCTTAATTAGTTATGAAACAAAAAAGCAAAGAGTTGTGGCTTTATCAACAGCAGAGGCGGAGTATATGGCTATGACAGAAGCTACCAAAGAAGCTCTGCATTTGAAAAATTTATTGGAGGACATTGGAGTGGTACAGCAGTCTGTTGAAATCTTTAATGACAATTTAGCTGCACAGAAGCTGGCCAACAATTTAATAACTGGAAAAAGATCGAAACACATAAGTATTAAGGAGCACTTCATTAGAGAATGTGTTCAAAAGAAAATAGTATCGATTAATTATAAGGCCACTGAAAATATGGAGGCAGATCTTTTAACAAAGGCATTGCCACAGCCGAGGTTGATGAAACTGTGTAAACTGATCGGAGTCACTCAAACCTGAGTTCAGTTTCCTCCTAAGGTCTTCGTGAGGGGGAGTGTCATAGAGAAGTGTTCTTAGTTTAAGTTTTATCGTTTATCTTGGTTACTGTCTTGTTGATGTCAAAAATAAAAGGTTGAGACGATATTATAAAATATGTATTTAATTATATAAACCACGCTCTGCTACACTATATAATACCTATTCACCCCTCGATCCCTATTCACCCCATTTTACCGGTATGTCACTGGATTCACCCAATAAATAAAACAGATTCCAAACATTTAATACATAAAACATTTAATTTCCACAAAACTTTTAATTATTTTACATTACTAAATCAAGCGAATTAATTATGCAAGTTTGCAACCGAATTGACTCATTTATGTGCACAAATCAAAAAAAGATTGCGGCGCCAGTTTGTCTGTGGTTTAACAAATGTCAGGTCCCAGCTTTATCTTAAAAGACACAGTATCCAAGTTGTAAAAAGTAATATTAAAAAAACAAATAGCGTCATTAACAACTTGTTTGTGGTTGTGGCCAGCTGGCTAAGGCATTTTGTTAGGAGCCAGCGTTATCTTTTAGTTGTTTTCAAAGTTTTTTTCGTATTGGTAAGGAGGGCGGTGCGTGGTCCTAGGTTTCGGCCGGGCTAGCGTATCGTCCGGTCTTCCATACCGCTTAAACAACAAAAAATTTGGTGCGTGCGACTTTCGACCAACCTTGGTGGCGTTGAGTAGTTAATTATTCGAGATGACCCGTGAGTACAGTGACACACATCTAGATAATCATGTTTACAACTTTTACAATTACAAAATACAGCTGAGTGCATCTATTAAACCAGTGAATCTTAATAATTCAGTATGGTCCTAGAAGGACAAATTCCATCGAACATTCTAGATTACACTACGGTCAATGCTATATCCATGACACGAGTCATATTTGGGTGACGCTTTGCTTTGTATCATGAAAATTGGTTCTATCCGCTCTAATGAACCATAATTAACACTTTGCGTGTTATTGATAGAATTAAAGCATGCTATTGTTTTGAATTGACATAACATGCTATTTCACTGCATACCTATTGTAGTAATGTTAAACAGATAGAGGTAAGAGTGTTGTTTTTTTGCAGGTGGAAACCAGCGGGATTTGGCCCGCGCCAAAAATCAAAAGAAACAGCAAGAACAGCAAAAGAAAAAGAATGCCAATGAAAAGACTGGTATGTCTTTACAAGAAAGGAAACATAGGTACTTTTTATAACCTCTGAACCTACATTTTATTTAAATCACATCATCAAGATTTGGTATTTATTCAGAATTATAGCCAAACAGTGTTGTTCTATGATTAGTTTCTCATAGTGTTCAAATTTACATTGGCTTTTTCAAATAATCACATTTTTATAAAGTATCCCATGTGACCAAATTTATAAAAGTGAAAAGTATTCTAACCCTCATCTTGCTGACATTATAAGCCACTTTCACATGCTAAGATCACATGCCAGATCCTTGTTGCTTCACTTCTATATTATGTTTTATGTTAAACTCTGTTGTTGACTGATAAAGGTTTTTTATCTTACTTGTGAGTTCTGTGTGGTGTCGGACGTAAAGAATAGCACCATCCCATATCTTCCCGTGGGTGTCGTAAGAGGCGACTAAGGGACTTGCCAGAGAATGGGCAGCAGCGTTCTCTGTGCTTTTGTAACAACCGTACTGCGATCGCCAACCCGCCTGCCAAGCGTGGCGATTATGGCAAAACCCCCCCTTCTTGGGCGAGGCCTATGTCCAGCAGTGGACGTCTTTCGGGCTGTAATGATGATGATGATCTTACTTTTGGCCGCAATGATTTGGATTGATTGAAATAAGAAATAAACACCATTGTAAAATTATTTATACATCTTTGTTGCAGGGATGCTGAACTAATGAGAGAAAAGCAACGAAAAAAAGAGGAACAACAAGCAGCAAATATGAATAACCAAAAACAAACTGCTTAATGAAATTAATATTATAAAAAATATGAAATTTTCTTGACTGCTCCAAATTATGTATACTCACATACAGTTTTGAGCTTGTCAGTGGAGAGCAGAAATTGTTTATGTGATTTCAATGCAATCCTATAAACTAGAATAACATTTAAAGAAAATTCGTTAAACAGAGCCTAATTTAACTATAAATCCAAATAATAAATATTTTATTATGTTAAAGTTGAAGTTGGGTGTCCTGAAATTTGAGCTAGCATGATCTGAAAAGTAATAAATTGTTACTGTGATTCAACAATCACAGTTCCAATGGCAAATTGGGAACAGATTTTGTCACAATAGGTCATAGCATTTATGCAAATCTTAATGTTAATTTGACTGAATAGGTTTGTATGTATACTCAACTACCAATTTTTTGTACAATAAAATCTTAAAAGTACAAACTGTGTTATGATTTGTCATTGGAAAGTAACCTGTGATTTCCATTAACACGTCCAACACAAGATTGTGTTGTGCAAATAGTCTTTTATTGACCTCCATTCACTTATGTTTGTGGCAGTTGAGTCTCGAAGTCAACTACCCACCTCCATAGGTCAATCTCACTTAATGGTTTCCGATTGGATTTATACACAGTTCTCATGCTGTAATTTGATATGTATACAGGAAAAACATGTATTGAAGTTGTGATGTCTGAGTATTCAGGGGTTAGTGGAGGCTCAATTTATCTTGCCATGGAACGGAATGGAAGCATACTTTTGTTATAACGAAATTGTTCCAAGCACAATTAAATTCTTAATTGTGTAAGAGTAAACTAGATACTAACTAGCATACAGGAACTTTTTTGTGGAAACTAAACGCAGAGACACCTTCGGAAGTCTCACAAACTTGGACATTGGGTCGAACGCACGACGACCACTCAAGTTATACAAATCCAGTTTATGCGGATCTCTCATTGTACGGGAAACCTATACATAACGAGGCCACGTTATACTGGAAATGTATAGCTTCATGTCGCCGTGTGTACATTGAGCTTAGAAAAATATGATGTTACCCAATTGGCATAATGTTCATTGTGCTTCGTAAAAGTTCGTAGCAAAAATTCGCTTCCATTCTTTTTCTTGGCAATGTAAATGGATACTAAATAAATATGATCTACCATCATTCTGCTTTTCTTTTAAGTATTATAGTAATAAATAAATATATTTAAATATTGCACGTGTCTTTGTTATAATATGCCAACTAAATTCAATCTCGAACTTTAGGTAGCTTTTGTAAATCATAAATAAAATAAAACACACAAATTATATAAAAGGTGTAATTTAAGTACGCTGCGGGAACAATATTTGAATTATTATTATAAATAATTAGAGATTATTAGAAAAAAACACTATCACACTTGCAAGACATGGCACACTTATCAACATTATTAAAAGCCTGAAAAAAAAGGATAGCAGTTGACGATTTTAGTGCTTGACCACTAAATAAGGGGCAAGAGACTTGCAGGAAACAATTGATCACAATGTTTGAAATCCTCATCATGACATGCATTTTTGCATGTCTCTGTGAGCCTTAATGGAACTTTGTTGACAACATCCAAGTTTAGTGATTTGCTTTGCTTGCAAATATACACAAATACTAACTCTCCTATTTATAGGAAAAATGGTTTTAAACATCTTTAATATGTAAAAAAGTTTGATGTCATTTCGCGAATAGTGGGAATGATATTTGGTAAATCTAACTAAGGTAATAATTACTGCTAAATCATTACCAAAGATATGGCTTATAAAATCTTAAACATTTTTATCAATAAGTGCGTATATTTTAATAGTTGGTACGCCATTAAAGATCTTCAATAATAACAAAAAAAAAACAATAATTGTAAAATATATCATGTTGTACCACTTCTTTCTATAACTTCGTTAATAAAATAATATTGCTATCTAACTTAATATTATGCAGTGGAATAACAAATCACTTAAAATATTTAAGTGTCAATATTAAGCTTTTAATTTGGTAACACTGTGTGTATATTCGAATATTTATGAGTAAACTAAAATAAATAAGGAACAAAAAATTTACACACTGAAGAAATATAAAACTATTTAAAAATTAAATGTTTTTGTTTGCAATCTCTAGTAGTAACTACTACTAAAATATCCCAAAACATGTTTCACAAACTAGAGACCCGATTATACGCAAATGCATATGGCTGTTTTTAGAAGATAATGCATAATAGTTTAGCTAGAATAGTTATTTAAGGAAATGCCAGATAGCCAGTGAAATTTAAATTATCTTACGTTTTACTGTATCTTACCGGATCAATGTAAAAATGTGCCAGGGGGGATCCCCACAAAAGTGCACTTTTAAAAAGTGCCCATTGAACTAAAAACTATTTGAATAAATAGAAGGCTTACAGAATTTGGAACACAACTAAAAAAATAATGATATCTCGTCGAAATAGTAAAACATTAAAAAAAAAATTATTTCGATTTTGTAATGCATATATTGGCACTAGTTGCAATATTCCGAGCATTTATGATGCATATTTCGGCGATTTTCAGTTGCATATAATCCGGCCTCTAAAAATAACCAAACAAAAGTATTTTATACCTATTTGTCAGCATAATATTTTGACTTATTAAATGTGCACTGCAGTAGCCAGAAATGGACATGACGAATCAGGACTGGTATATTCATCATCTGTCTAGCCTTTTTCCCAAACTATCTTGGGGTCGGCTTCCAGTCTAACCGGATGCAGCTGAGTACCAGTATTTTACATGAAGCGACTGCCTATCTGACCTCCACAACCCAGTAACTGGGTAATACGATACCCCTTAGTAAGACTGGATGTCAGACTTTTGGCATCTGACTACTCGTAACGACTGTCAAAGATCTACAAATGACAGCCGGGACCAACGGCTTAACGTGCTTTCCGAGGCACGGCAGGACTGGTATATTATGCAAATAAATTATTATTATCAAATGAGTCATGCTGGGTGTATGGTAATGGCTGAAGAAGTGCACAGTTTAATATTGTTCCTTTCACTCTGTGCAATCAAACGTAATTAACTAGCTTAGCTAGATAATGTTGCTAGTATTATTAACATTAAAACAAATGAGCAGCATGGAAGAGAAAATTTGGTATTATTATGCATGGCCATTTGTTAGGCATTTCTTTTCAAACTCCTCTCTTTGTTTATAAAGTTCTGTGACCAAATCTTTAATAAATGGGTGGTTGAATTTTCCTTCGGTTGCAGTGAAGAATTCTTGCAGCTTCTGTGGAGTATTTTCACGCTTTTCATATTCAAATGCCTGCAGTATCATATCATAGCGATCTAAGTCTTTGGCGAATTTAGCTTCAGGTGAAGTTTGGTTCTCATATTCCTGAAAAACAAATATATAAACAAATATTAATTACTAGCTGTACCCGCAGGCGTTGCAATGCACTTTTTCCTACCTTCCCTACCTAAATACTTCCCCACCTACCTACCTGCCCTGCTCTACCTACCTACCTACCTTACCCTACTCTACCTACCTTTTAAACCTTCCTTGGGCTTATACAAATATGTATTTCAAAACCAAAATTATCCAAATCGGTCCAGCCAATCTAGAGTTTTAGCGAGACTAGATTAAATGACTTGTCTTTGGCCTGTCAATCAATGGTATAAATAATAATAATTATGAACTTGGGCACAGATGAGCTGTGGGCCAAAATAGTAACTGTGGATCCCTGATACAGCCAGAAGGCGATATGACAAACCTCATAGATGGTGAGAGAAACTGCACAAAACCAACAACGAGTGGTCTACATTAGCCCTGGATTGAAAAAAACTGCAAGTTATGGGGACAGGCCTGTGAAATTACTTCATTGTAATCAATACTGCAATAATGCACTTGATACCAGAAAGGATTTCTAGATAGTTAAGATACCAGTCAAGTTTTCACCTCCTCCACACTTTAGTTTATGATAAAAAACCGGCCAATTGCGAGTCGGACTCGCGAACGTAGGGTTCCTTACCATTATTTATAAAATGTGCAAAAAAAACACTTTTTTGTATGAGAGCCTCCCTTAAATATTAATTTTATTCTGTTTTTAGTTTTTGTTGTTATAGCGGCAACAGAAATACATAATCTGTAAAAATTTCAACTGGCTAACTATCACGGTTCATGAGATTCAGCCTGATGACAGACGGACAGACAGCAAAGTCTCTGTAATAGGGTCCTGTTTGACCTTTTGGGTATGGAACCCTAAAAAAAGTGGCTACCTCATTAAAAGAAACAAACAAATCCATAGTCACCATGTTTTTTTTTTATAAATAATTTCTTCTATCCAGACATTCTGGAGACGGATCAAAACCAAATTTAACAGTTATTAGCTGTTATTAGCAGTTTGCGGTTTACTGCTAACAATCAAATAAAAACAAAATAATATTCTGACTGATACATACTTTGTACAGGTCATACATTCTATCACCAGCAATGCCAGTGAGTTCTGCAATTTTCTGCATAGCCTCATCTTCTCGCCGATGTTTCTCTTCAGGAGAGACTCCGCAGTGTGGCGTAAGATCCCCAACTATACACTCTGCCAAGTCATGGACAAGAGCTGAAAGAATATTCAAAGCAAAAATTGAGACATTTACTAAAGATACAACAAATTAATTCAGTCATAATCTAGCCCAGCTTTGTCTTAACTATGTTTGAGTCGGCTTCTAGTCTAACTGGATGTTGCTATAAACCAGTGTTTCAGTATGTTTTGCATTATTGTTACAGCAACCAACTAATGAAATGAACTCAAATTATAGATAATACTAAGAAATGAAGTTCTGCGACAGAAATAATTTTAAGTATGTCAGTCATACACATGCATTAGAATTATTTGCTGGGATACAGGCCTCCTCTATAATGCTAATAATGAAATAATATAACAAAGGACAGAATCCACATACCTATTTGAAGACACCTAAACCTATCAAGGTTGGTGGGGTTGTTCTCATCAGTGAGCAAAAAGGTCATGAGTCCCATGCGGTACATGTGGCCAGCAATCGACTCACACTCGTTTATGTCACATATCACCCAGCCAGTCCTCTTTACATGCTGCAAATCATACAAAATATAATAAAAACCAAGGGCAAAGAAAATAATTTTTCAATATAGTTGTGTAACTGTTTCAGGGAAATATTGGATTTTGTGTATAAATTAATTTAACCCACTTATTATTTATGCTACTGAAATAAACTATTCGTTATAATAGTGAAATGAATTCGGAATTACATCGAAATTACTTTTACGTTAGCAAGAAAAGCAGGTAGCTAGTCAACTCTTCAGTATCTTTAATAAATCGATAAAATTCTGAGAAAAATCACAATCTCTACAATATTGAAACTCAATTACCTTCAGACGTCCGACAAGTTCCAAAAATTCTAAGATTTTTGTGCTTTCAAGGGCTAGTGCCATTGTGCGTATTTATTTCCGTAGAAACCTTGTATGAAATACTAGATGTATCACAGCTGCGTTCAGTTATAATGGCTACTTGATTTCTTTTTCCTTAGTAACGCACGCTCCAATACGCTACACAAATATTAATTGATTTTATTTCACGTACGTACACAACACTATAACCTACTATCAAGGAACTCACGTCAAACGTCAATAAATACGGAAGTCGGAAGTTTGCAAAGTTTGGAACGGGGTATTTTATCTATACCACACTGTTTTTTTTCGATCAAGGGCATAATAATATAATTATGATGCTTGGCCAAGCAAAATCCGGATATTTTCTGAACGCCCAGTTTGTCAGAGCAAGTGGCAAAGTTAGGAACTAAAACGAAAAAACCGGTTAAAAATGGTTTTAAGAATAAGAATAATATGTATTTGCTTAAAAACATGGTATAAAAAGATGGTAAAATACAATAACAAGAGCCGACTTCCTTAGAGAGGAGGTTATCAATTTGGATGTTTGTATTCTTTGTTTTGTTTTTTTGGTATGAACTGTCAAGATTTTCAGCAAGCTATAGTTAAAGCTTTGTGTATGATAATGTAAGTTCTCACACAAATCATAACTTCAGTTGTGTAAAATACTTGTAGCGACTTACAAAAAGCAGCTTACAACAAAAAGTACTACAGCGTCATCTATGACACGACGGAAGAACTATCATCCTACAAGTCGCAAGCAAAGTTTACATCGACTTAACTGTCGTGCAGTTGTCCACCAGACATAAGACCTGTCTGGTCGGAGGAGCTTCCCTTTTCTATTGGGTATGAAGAACTTTCCACCCTGTTCCTTAACTCCTAAACTGGTGACTCCCATGTTTCACGTCATGTTTCTGAATGTATATTTTATATCTAGCAACACCCAAGGGGTAAATTTATTTGGTAAAACAACATTCTTTCAGGGGATTTCTGATATTTGATCAACTAAGTATTATAATATGGAAAATGGTGAATTTTATGGTGTGGGCTTAAGTTTAATTCAACTTGTACATGCGTCCTTTTAAGTATTGTCGTTTGAACAAAGAAAAACAACTAGAACCTTATAGTATTTTTTATTGTTTTTCAAAGTATTCACCACGTAGTTTAATATATTTTTCCATTCGCTCGAACCAGTTATTAAAACATCATATCCACTCCAAAGTAGGGGTGTCCAATATGGCTGATCTGAAAGCGTTGGCTGCTTCTTCACCGGACTGAAACCTTTGACCACGAAGAAAGGTTTAGGAAAGGTAAAGATATCGTTAGGGCTTGGTTCAGGATTGTATGGAGGATGGTCAAGAATTTCTAAGTTTTTTTGCTTAAATACTCAATTGTTTGACGAGCGCTGTGTGATCTTGCGTTGACATGGTGTAGGATCATGTATAGCTTTGGATTAGATCTCCGAAGTTCGGCGATGACTTGTGGTAAACAAGCTGTGGTATACCACTCTGCATTAACTGTTCTACGATCTTCAAGTACAATCGTCGAAACATGACCGGTTTTCGCCACGAACGTAGCCACCATCTTCTTTGAAGCGCTTCGAGAGTGAACTACTTTAGTCGGATTGGAAGACCCAGATTGTGGATTGTTGTTTGGAATCAGGATCGTAGGCATAGATCCAAGATTCGTCACCACTGATGATATCGTATACGTGATTAAACTCTCCTTGGTTGAACCTTCAAAGAGTTTTCTTACACCAAGGCTTTTCTCTCCGTCTCTTTTGACACTCTTTCTTTCAAGAGTTACCTGACTGACCGTTCACAATTTGTTAAAATAGATAATCTTACCAGTAACGAAATGTTTCTTAACTTTGGAGTCCCACAAGGCAGTGTACTTGGTCCCACCCTGCTCCTTATATATATGCACGAATTCTGTAAACTCACCTTAACTAACTCCAAATTAATTTCATACGCTAATTACACAGACATACTGGTATGGGGCAAGGATTGGGCTGAGACACTTCAAGGCCATGACGCATAAACCTATTCTTTTCCCTACCGACGAACTGTACGCCCTAAGTAAAGTACCCTAGGTATATATACAAGGTGTTGTTTTGCATCCTCGTCAAAATTCAGGATGTTGTCACAAAAGACATAAATATTCAATATAAATTACGGTACCTAGTAAATTATTAAAAAACACTGCATTTTTAGGGTTCCGTAGCCGAATGGCAAAAAACGGAACCCTTATAGATTCGTCATGTCTGTCTGTCCGTCTGTATGTCACAGCCACTTATTTCCGAAACTATAAGAACTATACTGTTGAAACTTGGTGAGTAGATGTATTCTGTAAACCGCATTAGGATTTTTACACAAAAATAGAAAAAAAAAAATAAATTAAGGGGGTCCCCATACTTAGAACTGAAAACCAAAACAAAAATTTTCATCAAACCCATACGTGTGGGGTATCTATGGATAGGTCTTCAAAAATGATATTGATGTTTCAAATATCATTTTTTTCTGAACTGAATAGTTTGCGCTAGAGCCACTTCCAAAGTGGTAAAATGTGTGTCCCCCCCCCTCTAATTTCTAAAGTAAGAGGAGGAAAATTCTGAAAATATTTAGGATTGTAGAACGTAAAAAAAACTATCAACGAAAATTGGTTTCAATATGATATGATGTTTAGTTTTTGAGATATGGGACTTTTTCATCAAACTGCAGCAGTAACTTTGTTTTTCATAAACATACTATGAAAAACAAATTTAGTTTTGCGGTTGTGTGGAAGTTTACTAACTAATACTATACTACTAATGAATGACAGTTCAAAATATTGTTATTATATTGTTTGGAGCTATGGAACCCTGTGTGCGAGTAAGACTCGCACTTGGCCGGTTTTTTTGTTGTTTAAATTTGACAATATTTCAGAATAACCCCCATAGCGTGGTTTAGGGATTATAAAATTATCGAAAAAACGTTTGAGGTTTTTTGTTTGTGTGTAAGCGACGTTATAAGGCAGGGATCAGACGGCCCGTGTTTAAAACACGGGTGGTTCACAGTTACCG
This sequence comes from Cerastis rubricosa, assembly GCA_949152445.1. Lineage (NCBI taxonomy): Eukaryota > Metazoa > Arthropoda > Insecta > Lepidoptera > Noctuidae > Cerastis > Cerastis rubricosa. Next base: position 10,365,091 of record OX424525.1, on the reverse strand, counting down.
ATTTCAGTAAATAAATAAAAAAAAGAAAATTACCTACTCATTTTATTATTGATTCGGGTCGAGAATCATTAGAATAGTTACCTCCTAGAATTTGACGAGGTTGCAAAACAACACCTTGTATATTAGGGTACTTAATATTTATCCACTCACTTCTCGAGAGTATAAACGGCTCACTGACCAGTAGTTGTCCACTCTTACGTACGAAGAATTGGAGAACATAGTAAAAAACTAAAAGAAAAAACCTTAGTATTTTCCTCACATTCACACATACACACACACACACTCACTCACTCACTCACTCACTCACACACACACACACACACACACACCCACCCACCCACTAGACCTTAGCTTAGTTAAAACAAATTATAATCTGGAACCTACATGTCATCTCTGTCTTGGAGGTGGGCGTTAAAAGCCACGACACAGTTTCTACTAATGTGGCTATTACCGATCACAATAATTTTGTAACGTGTGTTCTTGGTTCAAATAATAGTACATTACTGCCGCGGTCTATAATGACTACTTTGCTGGTCGCGCTGATTATGGCCGACAGCGCAGCGTAGCGCAGCTCCAGGCCGACACAACGCGGTTAGCGTGCAGCACTTGATGGACGAGCTGAGATAAAGCCTTTACAGCGAGGACAGCAAGGGCTGCAATGATGGCCAAGCTGAAAGGCCTAGAGCGTAGCTAGGCTACCTCGAGGCAATCATAGCGTGACCAGCGAAGCAGTCATTGTGGGCCAAGGTTTGTATAGTGCTTTACTCAAAAATGCAAGTACCTAATCTAAATAATACCAGCAAGTAATTATAAAAAATATATTAATTAAAATTTTCGCTGAACCGCGCTTTTGTTACTTCTTTGTTTTTTTTTAGCAATGGTAGTTAGAAATATACAGCCTAATATGGAATAAAATCTTTTTGTACCTATCTCTATAGATACAAACAGCTGTGTTGTAAATAAAATCTTTTTGGATTTGATTTTTTAAAACGTTGAAACGTCTAAATAGCGGCCGGCAAAACATTGCCGACCTGTTAGAGCGGCCAGCAAAACTTTGCCGGCCGCTCCTTAGTTCAGAACGACAAGGTCGACTTTGCTCAAACAAGGTTGTCAAAATAATGACCACATTACGTGCATTTTTGAGTAATAGTACATTACTGCCGCGGTCTATAATGACTACTTTGCTGGTCGCGCTGATTATGGCCGACAGCGCAGCGTAGCGCAGCTCCAGGCCGACACAGCGCGGTCAGCGTGCAGCACTTGATGGACGAGGTGAGATAAAGGCCGAGACCGTAGGTCGAGGCCTTTACAGCGAGGACAGCAAGGGCTGTAATGATGGCCAAGCTGAAAGGCCTAAGAGCGTAGATAGGCTAGCTCGAGGCAATCATATCGTGACCAGCGAAGCAGTCATTGTGGGCCAAGGTTTGTATAGTGCTTTACTTAAAAATGCAAGCACCTAATCTAAATAAAACCAGCAAGTAATTTAAATAAAAAATATATTAATTAACTAGAATTTTTATTAAAACGACAATTATGAAAACTACAGTTACTAAAATTCAACACCGACTTTCCGGGTTTGATATTACTAATAGTTTGCGATAATTCTAATGCGGTGTTTGACTGCTGTATTATTTCTTCATTTATTTCATAAGTTTTTTTTAATGTTCAAATTGTGCTTTATCAGAACCATGCACTTTAACATTGAATAGGTATTCCAGAGAGACGAAGGCTTCATTTTGTTGGAATGATCATTGAAATACGCAAGAAAAACATTTTCGGCTAAAGATTTAGATTTCCTACTGATTTTCCACTGCACAAATTTTTCATATGCAAGATTATATTTTTCTTTGAGTTTCGCGGTATCAAATTTTGTGTTAAACACATTGAATCGGAAGAATTTTCGCTTTGAGAGCTCATTTTTAGCAAAAAAGTCACTAAATAAAAACAAAATTTTCGCTGAACCGCGCTTTTATTACTTCTTTGTTTTTTTTTTTTTAGCAATGTTAGGTGGAACTATACAGCCTAATATGGAATAAAATCTTTTTTTACCTATCTCTATTGATACAAACAGCTGTGTTATAAGCTAGCTTTCTCACACCAAGCGCCTCATGCAAAATCTTCTGATTGGTTGTCCCTGAGATGCCTAATAATGCATTTATCTCCCGATATATCACATGACGATCTTCGAGGATTAGTTGTCTCACACAGTAACGATGTTAGCTTCAGTGAAGGCGGATTTTGTATGTCCTTCACAAGATTTGTCACTTAGACTGGAATGTCCACGCTGGAATTCTAAATACCAGCGTTCCACAGTCCGCAGACATGGGGCTTCATCTTCGTCATCATGGAACAGATGTTAGCTCTTCGAAACACTGAAGCCGTGTTAGGCCTATTCGGAAGGTATAGAAAATTATTGCACGGACATTTTCCTTAGTGACATTCATTTTCGTACCTGATAGATTCAAAACAATTCCTTCAATTGTTTTGATATTCTAAATTTTATGACTATGTGTTAACACAGCGGTGGCCCAGTGGTGGCAGCTCCGACTTACGAGCAGTAAGCCGTGGGTTCGAACCCAGGCAGGCGCATTACTTTGTGTAATTTATTTCATCACCGCTGCCCTCAAAAACGGTGAAGGAAACCGGCATGTCCTAGAACTAAAAATTCGAAGACATGTGACATCTACCAACCCGTACTGGGCCCGCGTGGTGGATTACAGCCCGCTCCCTCTCATAGAGAGGAGGCCTGTGTCTCAGCAGTGGGAACATATAGGCTGATGATGAGATGTTGAGATGAGGATGTGTCTAGATACCGTAAGATTCTATGTGAAGATGCTGTGCTGTTCTCCTTGCTAGGCTATGAAAGCCTTTATTAAGAAGTAACAGTGCCGATGTGCAAAAATAAAATTGTACTATTACAATTAGAGGGGTATAATTGTAAAAGTACAATTTAATTTTTGCAAAAAAAAAAAAGAATTAAGTTTGACATTATACGTACCTATTATTGCACTGTTGGACTTGGAATTTGAACTCTTGGCGACGAGTTGATCGTTGATAATCTGACAGTGGTATTTTGTTGGCTGGCTTATAGGAAAGCGTGGTTTAATTAGAGAGTCGTACCAAGAAATAACTGAAGCGCTTCGAAGATTGGAAGCTTATGCCCAGAAACAAGCCTAAGCTTGTTTAAGGACATAATCTTCCAATAGATAACGAAACTCATCTATATGACATAAAAAATGCTTACATATAAAACTACGTTGTCTTTTTTTTCTACGTCATCTTTACTTTCTGATACATATATATAATTTTAGTTAATATTATATATGTAATCTATATTTATATTATATTATACTATATACTACTAATAATAAAGCTGAAGAGTTTGTTTGTTTGCTTGAACGCGCTAATCTCAGGAACTAAAGGTAGGATTTTAAAAATCCTTTCAGTGTTAGATAGCCCATTTTCTTTCTTTCTTTCTTTCAACACAGACGAAGTTGCGCGGGACAGCTAGTCTAAATCTAAATCTAAACTAATATTTTAAAGAGGAAAGATTTGATTGTTTGTTTGTTTGCATTGAATAGGGTCCGAAACTACTGGTCCGATTTGAAAAATTCTTTCAGTGTTAGATAGCCCATTCATCGAAGAAGGCTATAGGCTATATATCATCACGCTACAACCAATAGGAGTGGAGCAGCAATGAAAAATGTTGCGAAAACGGGGAAAATGTGACGCAGACGAAGTTGCGCCGGACAGCTAGTAACAGATAAAATTGATGTTGAAGCAATTGGGCACACCAACGTTCCCGTGAATGCGGGCGAAGGCACTGGTTACGCTATGCTAAAAAAGGAATCTAGCAACTATCGTTTCGATATAATACAATTCTATGATCAGTCATCGAATTTCCATAAAAATTTCCCTTTTAAAATTATTCATAGATGACTCAAGTTTCACAGTTTCTCCCGTCACCATTTTACGAAGAATCCTCAGGATGCCGTATGCAATGTTAATAAGGTCCAGTTTGATTAATATGATCGATGGACTGGCCAGCGGATCGTACTACGAATCGTAATGGAGCCCGATACCGCTACGTAAATTTAAATTCAATCTCTGTTTCGTGCGGGCAGTGAAAATGTGGGAGCCCTCGGTGCCGGTCCTTCAATTAGATTTAGCTTCAAAATGAACGTCGTTCTAGTCAGTTCAAAGTTCAGCAAAGTTTTGTTCGATGTGTGGAAAGTTTGTTGTGCTCTCAGTGAGGCCGGTGTTTGTAACCAGGAAGAGGAGTTGGAATGATTTCGTTGCTGTTCGTTCTGTTTACAGGTTCGTGGAACATTTTAATACATACATTTCTTAACCTGATACTTAATTTATTTTCTTTTGTTTGCTTCAATATTTGTCTAGACAATGTTTTGCTTGCCACATAGCATTGACACCTACTCTACGTTGGCTTTGATTCGCCTATAGAACAATGTACAAATCGGTTTAGGTTTATGGTAGAAACTAAGAAAAGGTAAGTCCAAGGGGTTGAACTCTGGACCTATTTTGATATTAACCTAGAATAGCAAGGAGACTTTTAGAAACATCTCCTAAAACCGTGCCAAATATGCATTTTTTTGGTTCTGGTTTGAGTAGAGAACTAGTAACACTACCTAAATTGATCCCTGTAACGTAGCAATCGAAATTTAAAAATTAAAACTTAAAAAATTGAGTTTGAAAGGATATGCTTAACTTTTTTTTAATGGTATAAAATATTCTATTCTGTCCCACCCAACCCAAGTCCCTTTAGGAGTTCTAAACTTGAATTGCGCTTGAATTACCTACACTATGTAATTGGCAATATCATTATTGCACCTTCAGTTTTTAAAGCTGTGACCTCTTTAAAGTTTCCATGGAAGTTCTAGGGTTCCGTAGATTGGTAAACGCAACAAGAACGTTCCGTCTCTAATTAAACAGTGAATATTAATTGTTTGGAGCTATTAAACTTTCACAGTGTTTGTAGGTGAAGTAAATGTTCAAGCATTCATTGAATGCTAAAGTGAAGATAACAATCTGTATCCTCAAGACCATTATGGGAAGGCAGATTGACTTCTATTAAATTAACGAAGCAACTCAACACGCTTTTGAATTATTGATTACCAATTACGCAAATTGATGTTCTAGGAGATAGATTGAGTGCTGACGTTGAGGGGAATTTGTATTCAATATTTCATACCTACATAATTGTACGTGTTAATGACTAAGATGATATACACACTATACTATATGATAACTTAACTGGTATATCATCTTACTAAGCCTTTTCCTGTGGGTATTTCCATCTATGTTGGAGTCTCTTCGACCAGACGAACAGGAAGTAGCGTATACCTACTTAGTCAAATACGATATTTGATAGTTTCAGGAATAACAAAAATAAAATACCAACTAAATACTTATTTAAGTACCTATAACATAATAAAATATCGATTGCCGATCGGGAAAGACAAAGGAGATTAAAACAGCCCGATTTGCAAACCCTGCCGAGTATTAACATTAAGTTTCCCTAACGCAAAATAAAACAGATTTCGATCAGCATTAAAGTTATGAATACGTTTCAGATCATTGAGTGTTTGGAATTATTATCGTCTAGAGAAATCTTGTTGGATAAAACGAAAATCTGTCACAAAAATAAATGTCTTCGATAAAGGTTGTACCTATTTACACATAACGCTCGTATTTCCCAAGGGGATAAGCAGAGTCGCATGGTCATAACGTACAGACTACTCATAGAAGGTATACCTACCTTCCATCATTCATGGTTTTATGAATACTTTAGGTAGTTATCTTAGTGATTTTATAAATGTGAAAGTTTGTTACGCATAGACGTTGGAATTCCGCACACAAAATGGTTTATCTATAGAATGGGGCACATAGGATTTTTATCCCGGTAAACCATGAGAGTTCTGGCACGACATCGTTTATGCAGACGAAGTCGTGCCAGACCTCATAATTCTCTCGTAGCGTTTATCTGAATGGTGTCACCGTTTTATTACCTTTTGCGATGTCAATGCTTTCTAAGCAAGGTTGTTACCTACATAGTTTGACTGCTGTCTGACCTCCATAGCCCAAAGCAAAATGCTAGATCTTAGTATCGACTAAGACTACTTTTGTCAAATGTCTTAGTTCGTTCATCTGAGTTCTTTTGTCGCTATTTACGATTAAAAATGAAATGAGATGGGAATAAATTCAAATACTGTTTATGTACTTATTAACTAGACTAAATATTGAATGGACCTAAAGATGATTTCAGAATAGATGGAATATTTAAAAATAATCTGCGAGCGATTTATGTGTTGACAATCTATGTTATGTTGTCTTTAGACGTGTTTATTAGACGGAAAGACGCGCGGTCACTCAGTGGACGGCCCCAACTGATATGAATGTTAGTTTAGGTCATAGGTACTTCATCACCACTGCTCTCGAAACGGTGCAGGAAAACATCGTGAGGAAACCGTCTTGTCCAATAACTAAAAATACGCAGACATGTGACACCTAACCCGCATTGGGTCAGCGTGGTGGACTACAGGCCACTTCCTTTCATAGAGTACTCTTGTCTTGTGTTCTATCTGTGCATGTGGAGACATGTAGGATATCTGTTTATTTTGTCTTTAGATGTGTAAGTTTTTTTTTATTGTTTCTCGCAGGTCAACCTATGAGGTTGGCTTCTGCTTAGCCGGACTATCACGTGGATATCTTGAGTGTTAGGCCTCCAGCCAGGGCATAAAACTTATAAACTAGGCTAGACAATCCGCTAAGTGCACCCCCTGCGGGATACGGGCCTCGGCTTAGGGCGTCGCTGGGCAGCAAAGGGACCGGCTGAATCTGAGCGAGAAGTGTCAAAAGTAGCGTGGTTTAATATCTTTTTCTGTCCCAGCAGTAGTGTCGGCGGTGGACTGGGATGCGCCGACACCGTACGACCCAGTATGGCTGGCCAGCGTGCAGATGTACCCACCAGCTCCCGCGGTCAACGATACCCGCTTCTGGGGTTTCGGATGGGTGTACGAGTCCGATGTGGAATTCAGGTTGTTTACTAGGTAAGAAACATCATGAGGAAGCATGATCGGCATGTCCTACAACTAAAGAAAAATCGAAGACATGTTACGTCTACCAACCCGTACTGGGCCCATGTGGTGGATTCATTTGGCCCTTTCCCTCTCATAGAGAAGAGGCCTGTGTCCCAGTAGTGGGAACATTATAGGCTTTATTATGAAACTAAGTAAGTTCAAAATTCTCAAAGTACTCAAACCCCGCTTGACTTTTTTTTTGACTTTATTGTAGTAAGGCACCCCGCCTTACTACAATAAAGTAAAAAAAAAAGTACCGCCAGTAAAAATATTTTCCTATTTGGAGTTTTCAATGAAAACAGGAAAATGTTTTCGGTATAATGTTAGTTAATTTTGTAATTGAAATTTCTATTTGATAATCTTGGAAGTATTCGAGCGTCAAGTAATTTCTGTAGCCTTTTTTGGCTATCTGTATTGGCTTCAGCGGGCACTTGATCAATCAGTGGTCCGTGGAAATCCCATCCTTACGGATACCAATACTCAAAATTAGTTTAAAGAGAGAGAACAGAGTGTTAAACTTTAACGTTGCTTCTCCCAAGTTGTGAGTGCAAACTCTACGAAAACTGATTGTTTCAACTACTCGGGGCGTATAGCTTGGTTTTCAGTGGTATTGACCGACCTGATATTGGCAGCACGAAAACTTCGGCTGAAACTTTAAATAATGCTGGCAAAAAACCGTTCAGGAAATTCTGGAACGTACCTAGTTTAGTTTAGGAAAGGACCGTTGTAAATAATCTAGTGCTTTGTACTCAGTAATAACTTTTATAACCTGTGTTGACACGTTGTTGGTAAATATTTGTGGTAAATATTTCCGAAGCTCTTTTTTTTTTTTTTTATTCAAGAAAAAGGGCTTTGTCGCACATGCGATTATGCCGCCCTGGTTAGTTTAACACATTTTAAGAATAAAAATATAATGTCTAACTAAATCTTAGCATAGCTAGTCTGTAAAGTGTTCTAGCTGCGTCAGAAAGTGGCGCAGCCAGAACACTGTTGCAGTAACCTATTTCCCTAAGCCTACAACCTAATCTAAATCTAAATTCTTCGTTGCGGACACACTCAGTCAATACGTGATAAACATCATCAACGGAATTATTGCAAAAATCACATTTATCTGACGTTGATTTTGCCATAAGGAATAAGAACTTATTACATGGAATGTGTCCGGAACGAAGCCTTAGTGCAACAACAGTATCACATCTGTTCAACAACTGGTTATCTATCCACGGCGAGTTCAAGGGATGCGGCTGGATCGTTTTGTACCAAATTCCTTTATCTCGTGATCTTATATTAAAGTATTCCTTCCAAAGTAAATAACAATCCTGTTTAATTTTAGGTATAAAGTTAGAAAAGTAAGGAGAAAAGTTAACAGGAATTCCATCGCATATGGCTTGCTTGGCTAGTCGATCGACGATTTCATTGCCTCTTATTCCAATATGTGATGGAATCCATTGAAGGACTACGTGCTTTCCGTCAGATTGTAACTTCAAAATAATTTTCAGTATTGTGTAGGCTATCGGTGTTCCTCGAAAGGTCGAGGTACACCGAGCCAAGTGTTGGAGCGAGCTTCTGGAATCTGTAAGAATTACGATGTGTCTTTGGTGAATTGATTCTACATAAGACAGAGCTTCTGCGATCGCGATCAGTTCAGCTTCCATTATACACACACTGGCATTTATTCGAAACGTCATTGAATTTTCTTCTGACTCGTAAAACGCAGCACCTATATTGTCACCCTCCTTAGATCCGTCTGTAAATATTTTTACATAAGTCGAGTATTCGGAAGAAAGGTAATCAATAAATAAGTTTTTTAACCTAACAGGATTGTATTGCCTTTTTGGCCCAGACATGAAGTTTACATCCTGTTTTATTATTGTATCACTATTAATACTGCTAACCCAAATCTCTTGAAGCTCTTGTAGGTGACAAAGTTTTAGTGTCCCAAGTATTTTATTCTAGTAGTACCTAAGTAAGTCCGAAATGCAAAATGAACTTTTTAAGAAACATCAGTACCTCGATTAGAAGTCAGATACTCACAAAAATAGCCAGTTGACAAACTTTCAACGAACGTTAAACGTTTTCAAACTTGCGGTGTATTCCGCTTTATAAAAATGTTCTCACCATGAAGAGAAATTGTAAAACATAATTAAAATTCGCCAAACGTCCTTACCAACATATCTTGCTATCACTGTGTCTGACAAAAATTTTAACGCCACCTTTTTGGTACTGGCTATTGTTCTCCTAGCGTATGTAATGTGTGGTAACAGTCATAAGACTATAATTATATTGAAATGAGCTATTATGTATGTATGTTGTGCGTCTAGTCACAGCGTGCTGAGCGAAATTCTGTTTGGTATCTAGAGCTTCGACATTATTTTTAAAACACTTCCTTGAAAACTGTCTCTTATCACCATAGATCGGAGTAGGTAGATTGAATTGGGGTCATTGATCCGAAACGTTTATATTAATATGGACATGCCTCCGGAATTGGTTGATTTGATTGAAATTTAAGTGCAACAATGTATAAAAAGTTGTGGCCATAAAATCGCTAAACATAAAAATAATTATTAACGCTTCGATCGGAATTCGATTGTTATTATTATTCAATAGATAAATAATAAATTAATTTAGTTTAGATCGACCTTTAAATTTTGAATTAAGTAGTAATAACAACATTAACAATATTTAATTGAATCCGGAAATACCGGAATTACTTTCTGGAAAAATAGCTTATCCATGTTATTCTTTCTATGTGCATTTGTGACACAAGTACCAAAAATCAATCTACCTACTCCGATCTATGCTTATCACACTACATTTAGGTAAAGAATGCAGTGCTTTTCACGCTCGTGTGTTTTTTTTCATTTGTTGGAAACAAATGTGAAAAAAATCTAGTGTTTTATTTCCACAGATAACTATAAATGAAGTCCAAATAATTATAATAAATTCCTATAGTCAGCGGTGATTGTTTCTTTTTTTTTACTCTCGGCAAAGAGTTGTCCTATGCCTGTAAAGACTAAATATTTGTTTAAAATAGAAAATCATAAATAAACATTATTGTTCATAAATTTATTTCCTTTTACTAACAAAATAACATTTATTTGTAATCTCAATTCAAAAATACTTATTTGAATTTTCATTTTTTTATATTAGTCCGTTGTGTGGACTTTGCTTCTCCTTCAACCTGCAAAAGCAAAGCTCGGTAAAAAAGTAAATTAAACCATATTAAAAATTGACTAAATAATTCTTTTAGTTATTTTTATTTTTCCTTCGTAAGTGTATTGAAAAAAATTGGTTTTATACACGTGGGCAATTGTCACTGCAGTTTTCGGCTCCACACATACACACGTCCATAATACATTGTAAGTTCTGTAGTTCCGCCTCGGCTGAAACAAAGTTTCCCCACTTTTATCAAAATGGAAAACTCAATCAAACACGAGCGAATATTTTGGGGTCCACTACAATTAACACTAGTCTAATTTTGCCCATGTAAGTTTTAGTTACAGTTGCAAATGTGCATCTGCAGCACCGCTTAAACCGCTTTTCTGTAAAAACCGTATTTTTTACAGAAATTCCAACATATAATAGCATAGTGTATCAATCATACTTATTAGGTAGATGGATCTCGTAGCGTTTGCATATAAATTATAGACAAACCGACAAAACTATCCTCCATGTCTTGGCATTGATGCCTTATACTTCTTTCCCTGTACATTTGAAAAATAAGGCTTACAGTAACAATATTTATATAATTTCAGGAGAAACCCATTCGACTTCCAAGTTTTAACAACCAACAATTCTGCGTCTCTTCAAGAATCAAATTTCGATTTTAGCAAGAAAGTAAAGGTGCTTACACACGGCTGGCTCAATCATGGATACAGCCCCATGCCAGAATCAATTAAAGAAGGTAGGAAGTTTTTCTAAAACAGTAGGTACATATTATTAGCTCTTTCCCTATTCTCACACGACACAACTTGATACAAAAACCTTTACTGGTTGGAAAGTATTGAGATCGTATTTTCTTCTAGATATAGTAAGTAGATGTACCGAGTACCGAGAATTGGGAACTGCAATGGTTGTAAGCGATTACTCCGCCTGTATTTGCATAATGAGATCTTGAAATCCATCACGTCGATGCCAGACTGAATTTCAAGCGAGGTCAATGTATCTCGATTCTCGAACCTACATTGCCAGAGAAAAATGTATGCTATTCTGATGGAAAGAACCAGTGGAATAGATTGATAGTATCCTTCTTTGTTCTATTTAATGCAAGGCTCCAATTTATTTCAATGTTCTGTTTTGGGACATTTACAAAAAAAGGCTTACATTTGACATTATGTCGTGACGATAGTCAAGAAACCTTTCTTTATTTGTTTTAAATAGGTCTATCGCCTATTTTTCATCTGTGGTCGTAATTACGAAATCAATCTGCTGGCCTACCATGACGTCGTAAAGCAGTATGGTTTTATTCTTATTTCAGTGTGGGAAAGAGACGGAGCTACACAGAATGTCTAGCGCTATCTCTTTCCCGCACTGGAAAAGGTGTAAAACAATAATGTTTTATGTCGTCATTGTAGGCCACCTGTTCTGTGTATCTACTAATTCTCAAATAAAAACATCAAATCATCAACGTCTTGAGACTACGATGTGCCATCTTTTTTTGGATGATCACGAAAACATGTCCTGGGTCGGCAGTCACAAGACCAAACTCTTCAGAAAATAAACCTGTCACAATTAAATTATTTACCTTCTCATTTCAGCATACCTAAACGTGAGTGATTTGAACATCATCGTGGTAGACTGGGGTGTTGCAGCCAACGTCAACTATGTCCTGGCCAGCTACAATGTGGCCTCAGTAGGCCGTCTGCTCACCGAGTTCCTTAACTTCCTAATAGGGGAGGGGGTGTCTATGGATGATGTGCATCTAATTGGCCATAGTCTTGGGGCGCATGTAGTGGGTATAGCTGGCGCGTATGTGAAGAAAGGTCCTATTGATACTATCACTGGTGAGTTTAATAAAAAAAAATATCGTTAAGTCTGACAAGCAGTCTTATCAACTGTTTCGTATTAACCAGTACTTACTGGATTCTGAAGGTCAGATTGCCCGTAGCTCCATGTAGAAAACTGGTATTCAGCTACATCCAGTTCCAATGGAAGCCGACCCCAATAAAGTTACAAAAAGTCTAGGTAGTCGATGATGTCATTTTAAGAAGATGGCGGCATTCCTTAGTTGCTCATCAAAATAAATAACGTATTGATATAACTTTCTGACATACTCGTTTTTCGAGAAAGATCGATGGCTTGTTATTTTCTATTTTGTCCTGAAACACGTTACAAGTTGATTTATCTCTTTTTAATTTACCGGTAACAGAATTGAATATAGGAATTTGTTTAGTAATTTTATGTTACAGAGGCTTCCATGTTTAAATAAAAACAGTTACCGAAGGCTTAATATTCATTTTCAGTCAAGACAACAACTAATGTGGTTGTCAGTTAAGTAAAGGCTGCACGTTTGAAGCGTCAATCAATGTCAAGTTTAAGGAGCTACACTTCATATTCTGCAGTTTTGAGCACAATGCCTTTTGCCCTTGGACCTCGTTTCATGCAGGGGTACTTTCTCTACTCCTTTAATAAGGGTTACCGACTTAGTTCGTAGCTAGGCAAACAAAATAAGAAAGAAAGAAAAAGTATTTATTTGGCACATGCTACAAGTACACACCACACAAATTAAAATAAAAAAAACTTAAAAATATACGGAAATAGAAAAAAAAAATGTGCGTCTCACGACTGCTCCAAATAGGCTCAGTTCAGCAAATTACCGAACAGCTAGTGCCCGACGCTGATTTTCAGCTGGACCTGAAAATGAGGGAGAGTGAGGGTTTGATTTCAATTAAGTTCTCACTATAGAAACTCTGAAAAACATTCTCATTTTTGCAGCACTAGACTTAAAATAGTCGTAATTTTATAGCAACGCGTCTAGTTAGACTGAAACCCGATCTCAACATAGGATAAGACTAGGCGGATATCTCAATCCGCTTAACCTTTCACAGTGTACAGAAAGATTAACGATTATTACGAACTTCATGCAGGATCAAGTATTCCATTATCCCTCGGTATACCCCGTAACAGTATACCTTTCGCCCTACCCCTTTAAGCGGGACAACAGGCAGCAGGACATAATAAATAGCCTCTTAATTACGTGCTTATGGCAAATAATTTGGCAATTTTAACTCCCCATTCTGCGTTGAATGTCAAGGTGTTTACGCAACCGATTCTGTTAGCTTTTATAACAAAACCGCAGCAAATTGGCTCCTATTGTTAGCTAAACTCTTGCGGCTGTTGTGAAGACTGCTATTGTTTTGTTTGTTAATTTTGAGTATACCATATTATTATCGGTATTGTTTGGATAATATGTTACTAAAATTTATATTAGGAAACTTTGGCGTTAAGGGCGCAAGATCAACCTGACATTTCAGATCCTGTATTATATTAATAGTTAGTTGTTGAAAACTTGTTGTTCATAAATTAAATCCCTGGTATGAAATAAGCCACCAATTTTGCGTAAAAAAACAACTTCGACTTACTCAACCTTCAATAATGTGCTAATTATACCAAGAAATAAACTTAGAAAAAGAAAAAAAAAACTTACTAACTCAACGTTCTCAATCATCCCATTTCCCAAAACAAAGACTTTGAGAAATTAAAGGTTGAGTGAAAAATATTTTACGGAGGGTTTCGAATTAATGCGAACATTGATTTTCTTTTTTAAGGTTTAGATCCAGCTTTGCCTTTGTTTACGCTTGGGAACAAGAATGCTAGGCTGGATAAGCACGATGCTCGTCACGTGGAGGTCATACACACTTGTGGAGGATACCTGGGCTTCGCATCTCCTTTGGGCCACATTGACTTCTATCCGAATGGAGGCACAAGGCAGCCTGGATGCGGGATTGATTACAGAGGTATGTGTCATAAGCCGAGGTTGGAATTAGGTAGAGTTATTTGTGTACTTACACTGATTTCATACAGTGGAAGAATAAAGTGGATATGCCTCAAATCCCGAGATTAGTTTTAAAGAGCAGAAAAATCCCGTGATTTATTAAATAAAAAAGTTATTTACTTTTACACAATCTAAACCATCCAACATCGGATGTCCAAAGTTGCAAAATTGCAATGCGCAACACGCACGGGAAGATCCATATTAATATCAACATTTTGATGCAAGTACAAAAATAACTCTAGCTAATTCCGACCTCTGGTCATAAGGCATGGTGTGATGTGATGTTTGCACCTGAGGTACCTATGCAAGCCTAGAATGTATTTCTAAATGAATAAAGTTTCATAGACTTTTTTGTCACCGGATTCCGAAAGTAAAGATAATTTCTACATTTCAGCATTTTTTTTTTATACCTGTTGTTTTTGTTTGCAAAAAGTTTTTTTGTTACCCTTTTTGGTTGTGGTAGGTATCGCACACAAATTCTGTTCAAATGTGATTTTTACATTTTAACAAGAAATTATTAGCATATCATCCACATAGACGAAGAAGAAAAACCAAACTTCTGAACCGATTTTGATGAAATTTCTACGGGACCAAAGTATATCCATTCACATAAAAATTGTTTTTTTTCGAATCGGTTCATAAATGACGGAGTTATGAGTTAACAAAAACAAGCGATTTTAGAACCTCTTCTTGTTTTAGGTCGGTTAAAAATTGAAATTAGAACATAATGTTGTGAAGATCGACTGCGCTGCGGTTATCAAAAATGTAATGATAATAATTAATAGAAACTTTTTGATCGTCCCCGGTAACCCCGAGCCAAGCGCATTGCTTATGAATTTTTATGAAAATCATACCCACGGCGAATCAGTTTTTACAATCTCCCCAGTGGACCAGAACAATGTCTCACGAACTATCGCTAGTCTCAAAAGTAACGCCGAAGGCTACGACAACATTAACTTGGACATGGTTAATATGACTTTGCCGCACACGTTAAATGTTGTAACGGATATAATAAACCACTCCATCGTGACGTCAACATTCCCGGACCAATGGAAAATTGCCTCCATTAGGCCCCTGCCAAAAAATTCAAATCCAGAAACCTTAAAAGATCTACGCCCAATCAGTATATTACCGTGTTTATCCAAAGTATTAGAAAAAATTGTCAGTCATCAACTTACGCTGTTTCTGGAACAAAATAACATTTTACCCGACTTACAATCAGGGTTTAGGAAACAACGCAGTACATCTACTGCCTTACTGGATGTTACTGACAACATATTATCCGCCCAAGATAAGGGAATGTGCACCATACTGGTTTTACTAGATTTTTCCAGGGCATTTGACGCTATAAATATCCCATTATTATTGTCAAAGTTAGAATATTACGGTTTCGACAGAGAAGCTGTGCAATGGTTCCGCAGTTACTTAAGCAATAGGGAACAGTTTGTTGACCTGCGTTTGAATGATGGCACTACTCTTAGATCGGCACCTATCCCCGTTGAGAGAGGAGTCCCTCAGGGTTCTATTCTTGGTCCCATTCTCTTCATTTTGTACTGCGCTGACATAATAAGATGCCTCCAGAGATGCAAGTACCATATATACGCCGACGATGTACAACTGTATATATCCTTCAGACCAGACGAGTATGACAGCGCCATTAGGGATCTGAACGAAGACCTTCAACGAATCGCCGTTTGGTCTGAGGAGAACTGCCTGTCACTGAACCCTAACAAAACGAAATATATAGTTTTTGGCACAAGACAGCAGCTGGCCCGACTGCCTTTAACTTTTGATTTGGTACTAATGGGTGAACAAATTGAGCGAGTCGATGAGGCGCGTAATCTAGGTCTTGCGATGGATAAAGCCCTTCGTTTTGAAACGCATATAGCAGACTCCGTCAGACACTGTTTTTATCGCCTGAAGGTTTTATATAAGATGAGGCCCTTCTTATCAGAGTCACTACGGGAACAGCTTGTGGAAACCTTGGTTCTGTCTAGATTAAACTACGCTGACACAGTATATGGCCCGCGCCTATTAGCTCGTACGGATCGGCTCATTCAAAGAGTACAAAACGCTTGCGCGCGGTTTTGTTACAATATTCCTCGGCGTAGCCACGTTACACCTTTCCTAAACAAGCATTTGTCACTAAAAATGAAGTCCAGACGCAAATTACATTTGGCATGCCTCCTGTTCGGTGTGGTTAAATGTAAAAAACCGGACTACCTATACAATAAGCTTAGTTGGTTATCTAGTAGACGCGAATGTGAGAGAAGACAATGTTCACAACAACTCTCGACTCAGTCTCATCACACAGCAGCGTTCCGAGGAAGCTTTCGTTATGCGGCTTCCAAAGTATGGAATAACCTGCCACCACCGATAAGAATGATTGGCACAATAGATACCTTCAGAAAACGTTTAAGGCAGTTTCTTATGGAATCACAACGTAATTTGGATATGGTCGCACTGAATGTCTCAATTATATAATGAACGAACTATGAACCCACCTACAATACAATACGGTACAATATTTTTGTCGACTAATGTTGCACAAAATCACAAAATGGTGTTGGACATAAATATTCTGCTCATGCTTACGCTCGTCTCGCTAAGCATAACGTCACTTGTGTCCTCAGCCGGAGGGTGCTGTCGTGATTCCGCTACGCCGCGCGCCGCCGCGCCGCGCCGCAACGTCACACCGCTCTTTGTGAGACCTACGGTTTATAAAATAACCCACTAAAATAATCCGCCTACCTTTTTTAACCAACACTTTGCAGCAACACAACACACGTCTGCACGTTCTTACCCAATGTGTGTGGCCCACTTGCAGGCGACTGCAACAGACGGCGACGGGATGACTTCATTCACTTCATTCACTAATCCTTTCAATCACATCTGGCAGAGGCTGATTCTGAGCGTGGTCAGCAGCTTTGTCGTGAATCTTGACATCTGTAAATGCAAAAATTAATTAAAATATGACAAAGGTGTTTTTCACTTTCGAAATAGGTATATGACATTTTTATCCAAACATAACAACTTACTTATAAACCTGCTTACCTTTTTTTTTCCTTTTTTTATCCAGCTAACCGCTGGGCACGTACTATACAGTACGTGCCCAGCGGTTAAGTGCCTATATATATTATGGGCTTTGTTTATCTTCGCTTGCATATTTTAGCTCCACTTCCGTCAAATTTAATATTATAACGTTTTATGTATCCACACAATTACCATCGTCGCATCGCCAATATTTTCCGTTATCTCTTATTTCTTTTTACTATTGGTCCATCGCGCTCGGCTGCTTGCAGCGTATTGACGAAGTGCATGGATTAATTAAATATTGTGCGTCTAGTTAGCAACGAAACGTGCGAAACAGGTTTTATGTTTCCGTTCGTCCGTCGCTTTTACTTGGGTACCTATCGGTTGTTTTGTTTTGTTTAGCATTTTTCTTGATTTTTATTAAAACGTAGTTTTATTTGTAATTATTGCACTGATATTTATTGTATATAAGTACATACCTATTCATACACATTACTCATAACACAATTTATTTATATATATACATACTTACTAAACTGTTTTTCGTCCGTCACGTCATTATCTCGGGTCCAGTTGAAAACCAGCGTCGGGCACTAGCTGCTCGGCAGTTTGCTGAACTGGGCCTATTTGGCGCAGCCGTGAGACACACAATACTATCTATTATCTTTTTCTGTTTAGTTTTAGCTTTTATTTTTTGTTGTGTGCATTTGTGGCATGTGCCAAATAAATGTGTTTTCTTTCTTTCTTTCTTTAATGAGTTAGCAGTTTTAGTTTTCATTCAAATCGGGCTTGAGACTACTTTGAGTATTTTTCGCAATTCGTCAGTTTCGGATCTGGCCATCCACGCCCACCTGAAAAATCACTCTATAAAGCACAGACACACGTGTCAGCATTTTTTTTTAAACGTTGCCCCACTCTAGGAATTTCTCCCGTATCGTGGGTGCGTTTACAAACATTTAAACTCACATACACAAACAGCCAGACCTGGAACAACTGTCTGTAGGCCTTACACATATTTGTTCCGTGCGGGGATCGAACCCGCGACACGCAGCGCAGTAGTCGATCGCTTAGCCACTGCGCCAACCGTGTCATCAAAGATCATCACGATTGAATTGGTAGAGATTTAGTGGTACTCTACCCCACTCTACACGCTACAGTGGCCTATTAAATTCAGATTTTAAAGACCTATTAAATTCAGATAAAGTAATCAGACTTAATGTACATAGCTCATCCAATCCGAATTATATTAAAAATACGTTTTTTGCACTAAGATTTTTTAATTACTTGAGTTTAAAAAAACATTCTGCTCGCTTTTATCTTAATAAGAGCATAGTTTTATGTTTGTTTCAAGTTGAAATCCAATCAGGTTTAAAACTAAAATAATCGAGACTTAAACACAAAAGAACTTCTTGATAAATCGCATTCATTTTAATGAGTCTCTTTGGGAATTCTGGCAATAGAAAATAAAGAAGTTTTGATTTAGAAAATTCAAAAGGAGATTTGATTAATACTACCAGTCTTATAATATAGAATCGTATGGTATATATAAATATATATAGGTATCGTATTAGTGCCCAGTGACTTGGTTGTGGAAGCCAGATTGGCAGTCGCTCTATCCAAAATTGTATTCAGCTGCTCAACTGCTTCCGGTTAGACTATCCCAACACAGTTAAGAAACGGTTAGGATGGAACGCTGGATGTTGGCCCGCCATCAGATAGATGGGCTTCCTCTCTATGAGAGGGCATTAGCTGAAATCCACCACGCCGGCCCAGTGCGGTCTGGTAGCGGTCCCGTGTCTTCGAGGTTTTAGGACATGCCGTTTTCCTCATGAGATTTTTCTTCACTCTATTTGAAAATAGTAGTAGTCCAGTCCATTGTGTTAAGAGGGTGTTAGTCGTGGGTCACAGTCAAACCAGGCAAATGCACCACTTTGATTTTCTTATAAATGTCGGAGTCAGATTATTAGTACGGACTATGAGTCGAAAGCGCGCCAAAGGTCAAACGACCTACTTACCAGTCAACCCACACCTAAGCGCACTTACTACAGAGTCGTGATGTTTCTGGCTCGCTGCGGGGAGGACAGTCTGTGTCTGACAGCGGCGGAGTCAAGACGTCCCTAAACTGTAACCCGATTCATGGTGCCTAGTGTTATTGTGTTGGATTGTTATTTCAAGTAATTTGTTAGTTTGATAAAGGCAGTGTACCGTGTGTGTGTGTTTTCATTGCACGAAACCCATGTTCTGCCCACATGATGACCGTGTCTAACGGAAATAAATCATCAGACTGCGACATATACATATACATGTTTGTCTTATATTTCTTCCAGGTCTTTGTGCCCACAACCGTGCCCATATGTTCTTCGCGGAGTCTATCATATCTGACGTGCCCTTCACGGCAGTCCGGTGCACTAGCTACAACGAGTTGTACTACACAGGGTCCTGTAGAGGCACTGGCGAGACCCTGATCATGGGTGGATTTGATATACACTATGGGTGAGTTTGCTAATGTACAGCGAGTGTCAGAAATGTGTGGCCATATTTATGGTTGTAGTACAATTTGAATACCCACTCGATCCAAATGTAAGGGACAGGTTTTTTTTGTGTTGTCCAGTTTGATGGTCTGAATCATATACTGAAATGTATGTCCACTAACTTTCTAATACACGGTGTTTAGACAATAGTCTAAGAGCCTTATTTCAATTGTAATAATTGATGTTTGAAATCTTTAACAACAACTCAATTAGATCAACACTTCATTTATTTTGAAATAAGGAAATTGCGAATTTACTTCTAAGAATATTTGTTAAAATAAATACTCTTAACTAAGGATCCCAAGTCAGTAATGCTTCGAAACATTTAAAATTTGACTACCGAAAGTCGGTATTTGATATTTATGTTTCAATTAATTAACATTTAGTTATGATTCCCCGGCGTTCATTCGTTTTCTGAGAACATTCACTCCAGCGACTCAAACAACAAAAGAAGGTTATTTTAAGTATTCATGAACACGGTCAACTTTTCGTCGCTTCTATGTTTAATTAAACAAAGAACACTCGTTTGTTAAGCAGTAACAACATTAGCTTAAATCTTGGAGATCAACGTTCATTGTTTCGTTTCAGGAAGGATGGTATTTACTACCTCAGGACAAACGCTGAGAAACCCTACGCACTGGGGGACGGTGACCCGACATGAATTACGATAAAATATTAATACCCCGCTTTGCCAACTTCGCCTATAAATTAAATTTTCGAAGAAATTATTACGGGCGGTCCATTTTTATTCCCGATGTTAATAATTAACACGGATCCGCTGCTGAAAACTTGCTTCATGGCCTCACCTGTCATGGATTCATTATTTATTTTAAGATCTTAAAGTAGATATGACTATAGTTTCAATACAGTAGTTATTAAGTGACAGTTCATTTTCAGCAGACCTTGACAGGTTTCCGCGTACAATTGGAAAGCTCTTTCACATTGCATTTTGTATTATAATTAAGAAATACAAAGCAAGTTAATTAAAATCTGTTCACAATATACCGGACACATAGACCTCCTGTGTATTGTGTGAGCAGGTTTTTACTGTTATTCGCTGAACTCTAAAAACCAGTGATCAATGCTTAATAAGTTCGTTCGGCTGCTGAATTTTAGTTGAAGCGTTAAAATTTTTAAATGCCCCTTAATAACGAGAGTTTCAATTTATATGGGAAGTTGATTTGGTTGGCGAACCTCCAAAATTCGGGCAACAATAATTTGTTCTTTATAAATGAGAATTAATTTGGGCCCGCTCGTTTATTTGGAACGTAATAAACTGAAAATTTCATTGAGCAGCGGTCAATGGAAAATCATTATTAAAATAACATTAACTTGTGTGCATAATATTCTATGTTTTATGTAAGCAATTATGATTCCTATTACATAGAGTTAAATACAGTTTTTCTTTGAGAATACTGTAAAATTGTATGAGTCAATATTTTAGGTTGCTCTCCGCTATTTCTTCACAGCATTGTATTCGTTATTTCTGAAGTAACAACAACTCATTAGCCATTATGTATAACTTATGTGATAGTGTTAATATAAATATTGAATCGTTTATACATCATGTATCAGAAGCGCGAGGTCCATATATTATGAAACTGAACCATTTTCTCGATCATTATAACCGGGATAAAATCTTCAGCTGGTCCATACAAAATTTTATTTTCAAAATCTACACGGCCCAAATTAATGTATGGGACAGATGTTTTTTTTTCGCAATAACGATGTTGGTCGTATAGAGAAAGTTGTTCAGTTAAATGGTCTGTACCTATCTTTTACATGGTGTATATGTTACAGTCAAAACTGTTAATCTGACAAAACCACTTTTGTCCGGTGTCATACAAAACCCTTATTAAGTTTAATGGCGTTTTCTCTATTAATTTGGGAACGCCTCAGTTATAATTATCTACAATTTACAACACGATGTTTTTCAAAGGATCACAAAAAAAACCTTCTATCTTAGTGAGTTTCTAAGTAAATTTTGTTATTGTTAAAATTGTTTTAACCGGCCAAAAGTAGTTTTGACTAATTAACCATGACACTTAAACCAACTTATCCGTGCAAGTGGGAAAACACACAACTAAAATAAATGTATCAAGTTTGACATATCGATGCAAATTTTCTTGACAAGCAGCGCCACCTTGAACAGCACACTTACGGTGGTCACACTAAACTTTTCTATGTTCAAATGTCAAAACATGAAATTGTAACAAGTAACTGTGTCTAGTAACTTAGATTACGACTTGGGAACTGTTCCAAAAAGTATTGACTTCAAGACAAATCGTGTTTCCCTTGTAATATCATAAAAGGGACAGGCAGAGAACTTTCCAACTTTTTCCGTATTGTTGTTAGAAATATTTTTCATTTTGCCCTGAGTGTGTATCGGCGAGTTTTCGCAACATTGGAACCGATAGAGAATAACACTCATTT
Organism: Cerastis rubricosa; assembly: GCA_949152445.1. NCBI lineage: Eukaryota > Metazoa > Arthropoda > Insecta > Lepidoptera > Noctuidae > Cerastis > Cerastis rubricosa. The sequence goes on along the minus strand of OX424525.1, from coordinate 10,343,003 downwards.
ATCTAATATTGAAGTACTTATGTTGATAGGTATTTATTAGTAGTTTAAGTGAACGGTGACCAGGTGATATTTTGGCCGTGGGGCAGTTGTTTTTCTTAAAGGTAAACTAATTTAAACATCTTTCCCGAAAGACAAAAGTCACTGAATTCCGTAGTTGAAGTTAAGAATTTCCTTAGTTTTTAAATTTTGAATTTCGCTACATTAAATTGAAGGAACCATTTATGTAATCAAATACTCAAATCAGGACCTGCTGGTCTACCATGACGTCTTAAAGCAGTATTGTTTTACTCTTATTCCAGTGTGGGAAAGAGACGGAGCTATACAGGATGAGCGCCATCTTTTTCCCACACTGGAACAGGAGTCAAACAACAATGTTTTATGACGTTATTCAGGCCATTTGTGCATAATTATGTGGTTGTATTTCCTAAGCAAGTGCTATTGTTTGATATAGAAAAGCCAAACCTACAGTAGAATAATAAACAATGAGAAATAATGATTTGTTTTAATTATGCATCCTTTATTTTGATAGGTTTACATAACGGTCATGTAAATATTGTAAATACGGTTTCCATGTCAATTTGGATAGTGAAACCCGTATTATCTATACAATTAAATAAAATTGTAGTGTTTGTAATTTCAAAACAACAGAATTTCACTGCGAGCATATACCGTGTATACCTACAGAAAGTATACACGGTACTTATAATTTTATTTTTTGTCTATCTGTCTGTTTGTTCCGGTTAATCTCCGAAACGGTTGTATCGATTTTGACGGGACGTTTACTGGCAGATATATATAAGGTTATACATAAGCTACTTTTATATTAGAAAAGGATTAGTGTTCCGTGCAAAAACAATTAAATCCTTGACATTTTTAACAAGATCCGATTCAAATAGGGAAGCATTTTTTCTTAATTTCACGCGAATGAGTGTCCCCGGCTACAGCTAGGTCGCAATCATAATAAATTTAAACTTTATTGAAATTATAACTACTTACTGCACATTCACAATTACACTTGATTTTTTTAGCGTGTCAGTGATATTCAGGTAATAATATAATAACACGGTCAATTATACTGTTAAAAATATATGTGGATAAAATAAAGAAGTATAGAATAATAGTATAATACATTATTATATATATATATAATATACTTTAAGAGGAAGGTTGTGTTCCATTATTAATATAATTCCTAAAACTAATCTTATTTGAAGTGTAGTAAACTGCCGCGAAAAGAACCTCAGCTTTATACCTCCTAACACAGCTTCCAGAATTTAAGCCGTGTTGTGATCTCTCATCGTGAATGAGAACACGAGAGGAAAGACCTAGATATTTATGAAACATACAGCTAAATACAGGCTATTGTTCTATTACCATAACAGGCATTGCTTCTGCTTCCACTATTCCCAAATTACATACCTACGTATATTTGAGTCGTTTGCCAAGCTTTTCATAGTTAGTCTAGAAATAGTTGGCTAGAATATTTGTATTCGCCGTGAGGTTGTTCGCTAGACACCGTCGGAATATTAACCGAAGCACGAGAAATAATGTAGCATAAACCACCGCAGTGGGACGTGCATGAAGCATGCATCGTTGTTATGCATCCACCGTTGCCCACCTATACGTACAATTGGAAGAACTTGCGCCGTCTGGCGTAGCACGACTGTTTGCCCAACATTGGTGACAACTTTGGTGATAGTTTTGCATCCGCCAATATTTGGTCGTATCGTACCTACACGTCCGTATACGACATTTGATGCGACAAACTAATGTTATCACCAACATCTATTAGTCCGGGGCTTTTAGATTTGAACCCTGCATTAAATATAAACAGCGATTTTTTTCTTGAATCGTGTACTTGACCTTAGCTCTTCAAATAATAAAAAAAAATTAAACATTTTCCGAGACCGGATCAAGCTGAAAAAGACGAAAACACGTTTTTGTGAATAAAAACATGGGAAAAAAAGTTAACAGGACAAATTTAGTTACTTTAGGTAAAGAATTGGTGACAGTAATATATTTTTTCAGAATTAAACATTTTCGTCCACGGAAATTACGGTAAAAAAACATTTACGAAATTTTTGGATTGTACTTAAGGCAAAAATATAAACAGCGGTTTTTTTACATAAAATAACTTAAATTAATATATTACACCGCCAATAAACAAAATTAAACAAATTGTACTACCGGAAGTTATTATTACCAGTTTTTTTACAATAGCGGTTGAGGCAAAATGGTAACAGGGTTTAATTTAGTTTAATTTTCATCTAAAGGCTATTTCTAACCTAATTACACGAAAATTAAACACTTTAAAGCAAATCGTGAAAAAAAAAACAATTAATGTTTACGTAAAATACGTCTGCAAACTTTATTCTTGTATTTGGCGCAGCACTTTCATAGAAATTTGATCTTTCCGTAATAGAAATAAGGTGTACAATCGCGTAACTCAATAAAACACCGACTCAAACAACAACACAGTCATACGCACACAATGAACGCAGCGCTTATCTTGTTTACGCACACTAGCACACGCCGTACGCCGAACGCTGCTTAGCGCTGACACCGTGCATCGTAATTTAATTTTTACTTTGACAATATTAATTATCGCTCTAATTTGTTTAATTTTGGGGGATTAAGGTTTGGATTTATATATTTCTCATTATTAAATAAATTTAAATCCTGTTACATTTTTGCCGTAAGTAGTATTTAAGATTTTTTGATTTTCTTGATTTTCTGTGAAGTCCGGAGCAGAATTTGTTTAATTTTCATAATAATAGTTAGACATGGTGATATAAATCATTTTAGCACTATTTTTGTCCTGTTAATATTTTTGCCTTAAGTACGAAGTCAAATTATAAGATTTAAAAAAAAAAACGAGTGTTCCGTGGACGAAAATGTTTAATTTTCTGATCTACTTGTAGTACTCAATCTCTTCTACAAATACTCCGAATAAACATACCTGTTTATATTTTTTTCCACCAAGTTATATACATATCAGACGTTTTCTTAAAAAAAAACATATACGCGGAGGTGAACTTTTCGCGGGATACAGCTTAATATACTCTCCTGTCCATACCCTACACATTCAATGAAAAAAATCGCTGTTTTTAATTAATGCAAAGTTAGCCTAATTTTCGGCGTAAATTCCCCGGACTACTATGTCTAATAGATGTTGGTGATTTCACGTTCTAGAAGGGGGATTGGTCCGGTAAATATTTTCGTGCGATTTGGGACGATGTAGTTTTAATTTTCAGGTAACAGATTTTTATGACCCATATCGACAGGAAGTAGCTTTTATAATATTCATCAATATCCGAATGAAATCGGGTCAGTGGGCTACCTTATATAGACCGCGTAAATATTGAAAGCTGCCATAATGGATAAGTGATTGGTCTCAGGAGCATAGAACCAATCTCGTTCTACTAAATAAATAGTAACTACTTTTACAATCTTTTTTAGAAAGTATTCACATGAACCTTTCCTTGTTTTTCTTTTTGGTAATTTATTTTAGACCTGCTTTTTTGGCCAAAAAGATGTAGCTATATCTCGTTCTAGTTCCTTAGTGAACGTGCGTTCATCTTGCATTGTACTCTGAAGAATCAGGTCTGCCTTATTCTGAACGCAAGCAACATACTTCAATATACATTTTTATATCATATCAAATACATTCAGAAGCCGGAAATTGATTGTAGACTCCATTTCGTGATGTAAGAGGTACATTAGTAAAAAGTTACGCGAATGGGCGAATGAAATAAAAGTATGCAAGTTATCAAAGAAGAAGGAAACACATGTATTCAATGGATCGTAATAAATGAACTGTGTATGTTTCTGTATAGGTAATGCCTGTCTGAAGAACATCGGCGTACGATCCTTTTGGCGCGAATTCGAGCGCTGCCGAGTGCCAAGCCTTTATCACAATGGCTGCTATTTGATTAATTATTCCTGATAGCTTCTCGAGGAAATGTTAGTGGAACATACTGTAATTTAACATGAGTTCGAGTTGATAATATCGGTTTAACGATAGAGTTGTTGGTGAAAGCCATGCTTAAGAAAATTATCCAACTTTTTTAAAGTTATGAAATGGTTGGTTTGCAGAATGTATTCGTAGTAACTATAAAAAGGACATCACTACATTACACTACTCTAAGTGATCGATAGATAGGATATAATTACACCTACCATTGTACCTACTTTATATAAGTTCGTCCCGTCAATGAGTAGAATTTGGGGTTTTTGTTCGCAGGCCAAAAAAGGTGAAGAACTGCCTAAAACCTCCAAATGCTTTCATAGAAAAATATGAATATACCTACGTACGTATACTTAATTTGTAATTACATAGAGAAAATGTCTTTCACAAGTCTTTATTGCGTATAGAATCTCTTTTCTTTGATCAAAATTTACTTGTTCAAAATATTACATCCCCATTTCATTTCATTTCAGTAACACAAAACATTTCCTTGAACTAAACATTTATATAGAATTTGCACCTTTACTATAAATCTGGTCGAGCGTTCTGAAATAGAAGCTCCATTGAAAAGCGTTAAACACGAGGTAGAAAATATTTAAAGGAATAGTGTTGGCCAGTGTGAACCACTCACATGTCGTGAAAATTGCGGGAAACAACTATCAGGTCCATTAAATAAATTGCTCTCGTTTTGAGAGCGTCCCACAAAAAGCATAATATGGCAAGATGTTTTCTCAGACGTAAAGTTATGGCACGAGCGAGAATTCTGATGTTTCATCCGCTTTTATACGTGCTGATTATTTTATTACCTGCTCTGCGACCTTGTATTTTAGGAACCTCTTATTTTAGTCGTTGGATTTTTTTTAAGGATTTTACGTTTCTACTACCTGGTTTTTTCTTCGTTTTTTTTTGGTGGTCCAGAACCATCTTCGCGTTATTGCCTTTCTAGTGAAACCGGTGTGGGGCACATAGGTTCGATGGTTTCAAAGTCTATAACGAACATAGGTAGGAAGGTAAAAACGTTTTTTGTGTATTATACAGGGTGTAACGGAAAGGGTATATACATAAATAAGGATGTGCTACAGACCATCAAACTAAACATGTTTCTCCATACGAAAAACATCGTAATAGAGAAAAAAATATCAATAATAAAATGAGTAAGTTCTTTTGTTCCTTACGGAAGTCGGTAAGTATGAACCACCCGTGTTTTAAACGCGGCTTGTCTGATTCTCACTCTATAAATGCGCTTTCATACATACAATCGCAAACGTATATTCGATAAATTCTTACTCCCTAAACCACGTTATAGGGTTATTCCGATATACTGAATAACTTAAACAACCAAAAACATCAGCGTTTATTAATAATTAACTAGGTACCATAATTAAAATTGATTATTTATGTCTTTTGTGACAACCTCCTGAATTTTGACGAGGATGCAAAACAACAGCTTGTGTATATACATAGACTAGCTGTCCCGCGCAACTTCGTCTGCGTCACATTTTACCTGTTTTTGCAACATTTTTCATTGCTGCTCCGCTCCTATTGGTCGTAGCGTGATGATATATAGCCTATGTCCTTCCCCAGGTTGAAATCTATCTTCTTGCCAAATTTCATTAAGATCCGATCAGCCGTTTAGTCGTGAAAAGGTAACAAACAAACAAACAAACAATCAGAGTGACTTTCGCATTTACAATATTAGTATGGATGGATAGATGATAGATTGCTTTAAAACTGAATATTCGTCAAAAGATGAAGGAGGGGCCATCATTCTCATGGTTTTAGCTGTGTCAAGTTGTGTGGTGTCTCATTTATTAAATGTTGTGTACACTTTGTAATAAAGTACCCTAAGTAACCTAACCTTTATGCAAACTTTTATTTAAAAAAAATGCATGTCCTGTTGGCGTACCTATTTTAAATAATTTACATATACAGGGTGTAACGGAAAGGGTATATACATACTTAAGGGTGTGCTACAGACCATCAAACTGAACATGTTTCTCCATAAACAAACATAGTAATAACGTAAAAATTATCTGCTGCCCCATTCAAAATTTCATACCTATTCGACCCAAATGTATGGGGCAGCTGATATTTTTTTCACTATGACGATGTTTCTTTGTGGAGAAACATGTTCAGTTTGATGGTCTGTAGCACACCCTTAAGTATGTATATACCCTTTCCGTTACACCCTGTATACATTCGTGCCAGGGCAAAGTTCGAGCCAAGTTATCACTGCCTAACCGTTTTATCCCATACAGATTTTATGCGTTGCGATGTTATGCAAACCATGAGATTGTTTATCCACTTATCATTAAATCCTGAGTCTGGATAATGAATGAATTAATGATATCATCACTAAGTCATGACGAGTAGTGTAGATATTAATCAACAGCCATCACTAAGGGTAATTTTCCCGAAGTTATGTATAAGTGGGTTGATAATACAATTCGAGGAATCCGGAGTACGCTATCAATAATCTAGTGGTTCTAATTAATAGCTGTGTTAACATACTCCCGTAATGTTCTGTTATTTGTGTGTCTCTAACATATTCGTGATTCGTCTGACAGATAATCTGGAGGATTATAATTGAGCTTCGTTTTGTTAAAACGTACTAACCTACAGTACTACCTTTTTTCGAAGTATTTGTATTGATTCTGGATATTAACTATCTAAACAACGCTGATTCATTTTTAAATCTGTTCCAAGCATATAATACACTAGTTGTCCGGCGCAACTTCGTTTGAGTCACATTTTCCCCGTTTTCGCAATATTTTTCATTGCTGCTCCACTCCTATTTGTCTTAGCGTGATGATATATAGCCTATAGCCTTCCTCGATAAATGTCCCAGTGACCAGTAGTTTCGGAGCCTATTCAATGCAAACAAATAAACAATCAAATCTTTCCTCTTTATAATATTAGTTTAGATTTAGATCATAAACGGTGATGTCTTAGAATCAGGTGGCCTACCATGACGTTTTAAAATATTATTGTTTTACTCCTTTTCCAGTGTGGAAAAGAGATGGCGCTAGACATCCTGTATAGCTCCGTCTCTTTCACACACTGGAATAAGAGTAAAACAATACTACTGTAAGACGTCATGGTAGGCCAGCTGATTAATGAATAGTACCTAACATACCTCATGAAGATTTAAAAAGATTTACCTAATGATTTTAAGAGAGTACTATGGAGTTTCTTGCCGGATCTTCTCCATTGGAAACGACCAACATGAGCCGTGCACTTTTTGGCGACGTTTTATAAGTGCCTATGTAAAATAAAATATTTTTATTTTGATTGATGAATTAGTTTGACGTATTTATCTGAATTCGGTAATAAGGCATGGCTCATTTTTACAGAACTTAGTCCTCTTTAGAATCACTGTATGTATGTATGAAAGAAAGTATCAGTATCTTTAATTTCGATAAGAACGAGCGCCGCAAAACTAAGTTAATCCTACCAGCACCTAGATTAGAAATGTTTAAAAATAGTCCAGAATACCGAAGCATACAGATATTTAATAAATTACCCGAAAATATCCGGTCCACGAAGACACTATGTGTATTTAAAGCAAGGTTAAAAACATTGCTCATAGAAAAATGTTATTATAGTATAAAAGAATATATGGACGACAAGAATTTAAAATAGAGCTCAAATATATATGTTTGTGTTAATTATAATATATTTTATTTTATGTATAAAAAAGTGCTAGATATAAGTTTGTTTTTTTTATTATGATAGTTCCTAAATTAAGTTATAAAATACTCGCTGCAATATTATTAAGTTATTTATAAGTTAGTTTTAAGTTATTTTGCTGCGCCCTAACAGGGTGATGTACTGTCTAGTTTTAAGCCCAGCTTGTAACTACGATTGTGTACATTTTGCATTAAATAAATAAATAAATAAATCAAAGGTTTGTGTGATTTTTACCCTGATTTTATAACGACTGGCAGAACAGTTTGGAGAGGTAACTATACTGCCAGTACTCATAAAATCTACCTCTCCATCATTATTTTAAAGCTAAGATAAATAATCAGAAGATCAATAGTTTTAATAAATCTAACAAAATAATTGAATGATAGTGACCTCATGTCAAAATAAACGATCGTGGATTATAAGGCCCAGTGTTTCTATACAGATAGCAGCTGTGGCCCAGTGGTGGCAGCCCCGACCAGTAACCCGTTGGTTCGAACCCAGGCAGGCGCATTACTTTGTGTAAATTTTTTCATGACTGCTGCCCTCAAACAACGGTGAAGGAAAACATCGTGAGAAAACCGGCATGTCCTAAAACTAAAAATTCGAAGACATGTGACATCTACCAAAAACTGCACTGGGTCCGCGTGGTGGATAACAGCCCACTTCCTCTCATAGAGAGGAGGCCTGTGTCCCAGCAGTGGGAACATTAAAGGCTGATTATGATGATGTTTCTCACACCAAACCGTACCTACATACTAAACTCTGAAGTTCACAAAGGTTCATTTCGAATATTGTCGATATGTTACAATTTAACCGATCGGATGTATAATGAAAAGCATCAAAGCTTTTGAGCTGTATCTATTGAGTGAAATGCGATAAAAATGGCCGCTTTCTCTTTCAATACTAAATACCTATGACCAACAATAACAGAGAAACAAATGACGGTTTTATTGGTACACATAACGGGTAGGTATACCGTCAGCTTCAGAGTTATGTTTAAAGTAACAAAATATTTAAGTACACCGACAAACTATTTCAGCATAAAATAATGAATCTCCTCGAGACAAACTAAAATGTTTTTATTCTGCAAAAAGTGACTATTATTTTACCCAAAGAAATTTAGTACAAACGTCTGCGTAAATCGTTCTTTTTTTTTATCATCTGCCTAGCCTTTTCCCAAACTATCTTGGGGTCGGCTTCCAGTCTAACCGGATGCAGCTGAGTACCAGTATTTTACATGAAGCGACTGCCTATCTGACCTGCACAACCCAGTAACTGGGTAATACGATACCCCATGGTAAGACTGGATGTCAGACTTTTAGCTTCTGACTACTCGTAACGACTGTCAAAGATCTACAAATGACAGCCGGGATCAACGGCTTAACGTGCTTTCCGAGGCACGGAGGAAACTCGATATGTAATTATGGTCACCCATCCACAGACCAACCTCGGCAAGCACGGCTTAACCTTAAAGATCGACCTGGGCGGCTGTTATTATTTAGCCACGAGCTCCTCGTAAATGCGTAAATCGTTCTAGTAATAAAAATTATCAATTAACAAGAAAAGTTCGCTTCAGATTCACAATTGTAAGTTTCTCATACATTTAATAGGAATGTCAGTAGACTTACCCTAGCTGTAACTTTCAGTTGACAATTAGATCCCCACTTTGTAGTAGTAACTCCGGCTTTAAGCATTTGATTGTAAATTACATTAACTTAATCACTTTCCATTTAAACTGACAAACATTCCCGAAGTTATTTGACAACAATGACGATGGCAAAGTAGACTGTTAATTGTTTAGTTTAACTGTTAAGTTTCATGTACCTAACGTTGTTCTTGTCAGAGACGTATACGTGGAATTTCAAGATTTCATGAAAAGTTCGACTATAACTAGTAACAAAGTTGCTCTTTGTGGAGATTTAAAAGCCTCATCCACCGTTCTTTATTATAATATTAAAATTAAAATTAATAAAATAAAATTAATTATTTTTACTATTATAATATTCTATTTTTTATGCTTATATCAGATATTACTGCACGTACTGCTGTTAAATTTCCTAGCGATTAGATTTTATATATTTTTTTCTTTAAATTTTATTTCTACCTGTGGATAGTGTTGTGGGTTTCATTATAGCCTATATAATTGTTCTGTTAAACTAGTTGTAAGTTCTCATAATGTAACTGTTTACTGTCCCTTTCAATAAAAAAAAAGAAAACTTCAAACATGCTCGGTTATTTCGAGTCCGAAACTGACCATGCCATACTAAAACATACTCGAGAGTAAAACCTTACAAAATAAACATGAATTGCTCATAAAGTTCCCACAATCTTTGTTCCTGTTTCAAAATTATTCAAATCATCGCCATTTTGCACAGGACGAGTGTAATAAGAACGAGTGAGTTTACATGAAAGTTTCACACGGAAAATACCGCAGTTTGTGAACGCTTCAACATGTTAAAAGCCACTAACTTTATATTACCCTTTCTGTACGGATAATTACGTGCGGTTTTGTTCTGATATGAACGTTCGTTAAATAATAAGTTTTGTGTGTGAAATGTATTAAATGTAGATTTTTGCGGCTCTTTGTTTTAGTAAATGGAAACACGTTCACTATGGAAATCGTATTTTTCTAGCATTGTTAGCTTGTATTTTTTGACGAACTAAAAATTAAATCCTTTGTTTGAGTTTAAACCACAGTACTTTCGTGTTAGTGAGGTTTAGAGACACATATTTATTCATGAAACGTAGAGTACGTAGGTAAATAAAGTACTTTTTCGTTATGAATTTCCATCTGGTTATAACTTAATCTCCGTTTATGTGGCAATATTAATGGCTCCTAACAAAACCTGTTTGCACGACACAATAAAATTAGTCTTTATTAGTCTCTATATCAATAAAACGTCCATAATTTTATAACATACCGCGAGACACTCGTAAAATACCATGAAACAGTGCGAATCAGAGCAATCCGTTTCGCTACGGTTATAAAGAATACAATAAAAATGTTTCATGTTGATTACTGCTCCAGTAAAACCTACGGGAAAATCATTTTTCTAATATGTATCTGAGAAAACATTGGCCTGTGTTATGATGGTTTGGTTGTAAAAAAGTAATATTGGAGGCGACTGAGCCCGATCGTAAAACGTATAGTAGAAGGCAGGTACGTGGACATTACAAAAGTATTGCGATTATGAACTCTGAGGAAATGTACCTCGTGAAATATTTGTACCTTTTGACGCAGTCGGCGTTATCGTTTGGAGTTGATGTTGTACTGAATAAAATGGGAACGTGTAGAGTAAACTAGTTTTATGAACCTAACACTGAAAATGTTGTAGGTAGTACCGAATACTGAACCTGTAGCTGTTGGTTTTTTTAGTTGAGCCTATTTATAGCAAGCCATGCGCCCGACGGTATATCGGGAAAATCGGTAAAACGAGAAATACTTTCATACAACTTCACTTCCTTTTCAAACATTTTTAAGAGACGTAATAAATACATGCTTCCTGAACTAGAGATTTAGACCAAGCGCGTCTGTTAGTGCATTAATGAATTTTTGTTTTTTATTTCGTAGATAGATTTGGCTTCTCTTCTAGTTCACTATTTAAATGGCTATTCAATGACTTATATCTAAACAGAAAAGTAAAATATGATCCCGCCCGATTAAGGGATTCATGGTGCTTGCCAAGAAGCTCTTTCAATGAAAAACGATGTTAATGCACATCTTTTCATACATAATATGCTACTCATCATCATCTGCCTAGCCTATTCCCAAATATGTTGAGGTCAGTTTCCAGTTTAACCAGATACGGCTGAATACCAGTATTTTATATGGAGCGACTGCCTATGGGACCTGATCTGTTATGCAGATCAGATGTGTAGTCGCTCCATGTAAATACTTGTATTAAGCTGCGTCCGGTTAGACTGGAAGCCGACCTCAACAATAGTTAGGAAAAGGCTGGGCAGATGAAGATGTGATGACAGAGGGAACTTTCAAAATGATCCTCTGCTGCGTGGAATTCGAATTGAAATTTATCCCAATTCTAATGTATTTTTTTTATACTTTGTCTCACGCTATGAATTTCTCCTGTATCGTGGGTGCGTTTACAAACATTTAAACTAACATACACAAACAGCCAGACCCGGAACAACTATCTGTAAACCATACAAATATTTGTTCCGTGCGGGGATCGAACCCGCGACACGCAGCGTAGCAGTCGATCGCTCAACCATGGCGCCAACCGTGCCGTCATATATTTAACATGCATTTAAAGATAAAGGTAGATAGTTCGAGTACCTCTACATGTAAGGTTCCGTGTATCCATAGCAAAAACCACAATTCATTCTATATTTAGCACGTTTGGGATTTCCTCGGGCTTTCTGTTTCCCTTTGGCTTATATACCGCTTCCCAAATACCCTCACTTTTAAAACATGCATTATAAAGTTTTGCCGGTCCGTTAGGCTTCTAACAGAAATTATGCGGGAGTCCGGTGTGTTTCAAAGGTGTTAATCTCTTATGAAATTAGCATTCTTTTATGAGCCTTTTTTGTTATTCACTCTTTTTTGTGGTTTATTATTCCCATTTTACACTCAAACTCCAAGCGTTTTTTTCAAATAGACCAGTTAAATGTATTTCTGAAAGGCTTTTTGGGATTAAGGCATCTTCGAATAAGGTATCTCCTAGTTATGTGTACCTACGTTGCCTCCTACACAAACCCATAAACAAACCCGTATTTGCATTCGGCTTATACCAATGATGTTATTATATCACTTTAATCAACTTTTCTCTTTCCAGTCACAAGGCATTATAAATGGGAGACAACTGCAGTTAAAAAAAAAAACAATTACTTCTAGTCAATATTTTTTCAAATAGCGTTCTCTCTCTCTTAACTCTTGAAGATATATATAAATGTTCCCAAATTAACAAAGTACTAATTTATAAGCGGCACCGAAAAGACAAAAGATTCTTCAAATGCTATCCCAAATCAATTCCTTACCTTTTTCATTGAATTTCAAAGGTAGAAAAGAAATCCCTCTAGTTCTAATGAACAATCAACTTAGTTAATTAACTGAATGGCCACTAAACAAAAGTAAACACGTATAGTTGATCAGGAAGGCGATCGATGTGGGGCGAACTGGGGCCAACTTTGATTCATTTGGACCTAATCCGGCCGCCGACTCCCAAACCTTCTCATTAAACGCCCAATTTGTTCTGGGATCATGCGAAGACTTTAATCTTGCGGCTTGGCAACTTGTCGCAAGACTTGATGTAACTAATTATTGATAGTTGGTATAGCAATGTTTTTAATTAGTCCTATCTCTAAAAGCGTATTTACCGATGTAGCGGAATGTGTTTGGCACATCTAAACCTCGTTTAAAAGTTTTAGGAATATTCTATAGTAATGATGATAGCTCTTCAAATGCAGAACAGGTGTTGGAAGTTAACCCTAGTCTCGCTGCGGTTGATCAGAGGTTTGAGTACTACTTGAAGATTTCAAATGGTGTCGGACGTAAAGAATAGCACCATCCCATATCTTCCTGTGGGTGTCGTAAGAGGCGACTAAGGGATTTGCCAGAGAATGGGCAGCAGCGTTCTCTGTGCTTTTGTAACAACCGGACTGCGGTAGCCAACCAGCCTGCCAAGTGTGGCGATTATGGCAAAACCCTCCAAAATGTCAATGTGGCGACACTTGGGGGAGGCCTATGTCCAGCAGTGGACTGGTGGTGATGGTCTTTTGGGCTCAAATGATGAATGAATGATGAAGTAGCTAAGTTTGTATTGTCGTAAGTTGTAGAAAAACAATGACACAATCCTTAATCTAGTATTCCCTATTTCAATACACAGTACGTTGGTGTGAGCCGTTAAAGAGCTCCATGGTTCAGCTTCAGATGGATCTCCATGTCGCATTGGCAGTTTACGGTACCAAACTGTTTCCTCGAAGATACTAAAGTACAGCTACATTTCGCCGTTATGTTCAAGTCCCCTGTGGGGAGCATATTGTGAAATCATCTTCTATTTTCTTCTTCTAATACTATAAAGAGGAAAGATTTGATTGTTTGTTTGTTACGATTTAACTCAAAAACTACTCGACCGATTTCAAAAATTCTTTCACCATTAGAAAGCTACATCTTTACCGAGTAACACAGGCTATATTTATTATATCACAATTTTCGCGGACGAAGTCGTGGGCGAAGTGCTAAAAAGGCAAAAATAGCTGCAATAGCCCATGATGAAGGGGTAACTGATCAAGGTTATGAGACGCAAAGCCACAAAGCCATATAATCTTCAATTAACTCCATGCAACCGAACATATTTCTCAGAAAAAAAAGATTTAGTGCCAAAGTTAATGGCACGAATCCTCTTTAATCCGATCAGTAGGCTCAGGTATTATCTGTTTCTCTGAAAAACTGTAGGTACTTACGTACTAAAATATCTTCTTCTACTAAATCCTCGTTAAAATGTTAATGCTTTCTCATTAAAGTAATCACTTCATCTGAAAAGGGTACAGACGAAATAGAGTCGAAATTAGAAATTAATAATGAACAAGATCTCTCTCGGGTGACATTGAAGGCTCCTAAAGTTGAAGTAAGTCATCAGACGTATTTACCCAAGTACGTTCTAACAATAACATTGAGTAGTTGTTCAGTAGTGCTTCATGAAACGTAGCTATAGTTGGAAAGTAGAAACATGGCGTGGAATGTATTGTCGTGAACTTGCGAATCTCACACAAAGTCGAGATTCTTCAAAAGAGTGAGGGTGGCATAAAAGCATTGCTACAAAGAACTTGATATTTATGCGTGCACGTATTTGTAAGTGATATTACCTACCTTTCGTTAATGTACATTTATTCTTTGAAAGCTTTGATTGTTCTCTGAGTGTATTGTGGAGAACATTTTTGAGGCGCTTTAGAAAAAAATTGGCTGATATTTTAGTGGTTTCGAGGTCTGGGTTCATGAAATCGCTCTGCTGAAAATTACAAGAACAGAAATCAGCGAGGCATTGCAAAAGCAATAAGTTATGATTTATTAAGTCCTCATTCTCAGACCAGCACATACATTCATTACCTCTGAAGCACAAAGTCTTAATGAATCTACCTTCACTTTAATGCACAAAGTCTCAACTAAGTTCGTTTAACGTTGGATATTGCGGCCAGAGATCGCCAGCCGTTTATGTGTCTTCGACATACTTCGGAAAGTGCTTAAGGCGCAGTCGCGGTTAACGTCATTAGGTGGTCATGATCCTACGTGATGCCAAAACTCTGTAAGCCCCTTAAATACTTTCAAGTGTGAGGGAATTGGGGGGACGTTGCACGAGGGTATTTTCACACGTTATTTCGGAAGCTTGCACCACAGTTTGCAGTAAGATTAGGCTTTTAAAATCTTAGTTACGGAAACATAACATCACGCCCGGAATCTCCAAAGGGAAAGGCAGAGTGTGTGTGTTCCTAAATACTTCGTACATCCCAATTTCGCCAGTTAAGTCTTTTGTAATAGGCGGCAAGCCCATTGCCATCAACCGGGAACAAATCCAGACTCCGTGACTGCTACTGAGAAATTCGAAATAATATAAAAAACCAAATACCACTTTGCCAGACCTTGGAACCGTACTTAGGACCTCATGCTCAGCACTAAACCAACGAGACATAGTATCGAAGTAGCATGTAGTATATATTAAATCCAATAAATATCTTTTGTAGCACCAAACATAGAGCTACGTGTATATTACTGTTTTGGTCAACCTCCCTTCAAATGTAATACGTTGTAGCAAAAATCTAAAAACTCATATTAAAAAGCGGAGCAGCAACTATTACCAGCAAACCAGCGAGCTGCTTAACACATTTCCCGATAAAGCACAGAGTAAACGTGTCAAGTTTTAATAAGGCGAGGAATTAAACCATCGGATCAATAGCGGTGGTGTTAATTTGCATGCCAAAGCTTAGGCCCAGAGAATTTTACCTGCCGCTGGCCAGTGGGCAAGCGTCACAGGAATTAATTAAAACTGCAATTTGTCTCACTTAGCTGCATGGTGGCCTCAGTCATGTGGAACCGGATGCTCGTTAGTGTTTATTAACTTTTTTTAAATGGGGTGTTTTAATGAAAATACATTATATTTAAATTGTGGGAGAGTTTGTCGGGAAACGAAAAATAGTTTACTTTTTAAAACTTTTGTTAAAACACTTGTCTCATCACACACAACCTGTATGGTGAATAGGTCAAGCATGAACGTGGGTACTCAGTTAGATTTACCGGGTCGTGTCAGCACGGCGGTGGTGAAAAGACCAGTCAGTGAGCATGAATCGTAGTGGAACTATAACATCATCATCATCATCTTCCTGCTCTTGTTCCATTTAATTTGGGGTGCCGGCGCAACTAGTTTTCTTCTTCCATCCTCCCCTGTCACACGTCAGAGCATCATTTATTCCTTCATCATTTCTTACCTTCCATCTTGCACAGCATACCCCATCACTTGCGGTCTTGATAATCTATTGAATGCATCAGTGTGCGGAGCTCGCATGGCTGAGTTTTGGGCTAAACATATTTGAGCTTTTTGCAATAGATATGCTAAAAAGATAATTTACTCCTTTCTCTTTGATATCATTCCTCACACATTCCATCCGTCTTTTCTTTGGCCTTCCTCTCCCTCTCCATCCATCAACATACATCATCATCATCATCATTTCAACCCATAAGTCGTCCACTGCTGGACATGAGCCTCCCCCAAGTGTCACCTAATTGCCATTTTAGGGGGTTTTGCCGTAATCGCCACGCTTGGCAGGCGGGTTGGCGATCGCAGTACGGTTGTTACAAAAGCACAGACAACGCACAACATACATATCCATCACCTAATGGAGCCAATATCTTACAGCTTAAAATCTTATAGCACCGCTGTGTTTGGGTAGAGATACTTGTACCTTTACTATCCGCGACCTCACAGGCAAAGATCAATATAGCGGTCCAATTTCTTCTTTGTGAAAAATAAATAGGATCATGGACAGAACATATAGAACTTTATTTGTCCACCGCACAAACTGCGTACCTACTGGTGAATAAGTAAAACCTTCGCAAATAAGGGCTCTGTGCAAATACAATCTTTATTTAACGTACTAGTAGTTAAACTAAAGGAATAATGTGCTTCCGAAATGGTTCCAGATTAAATATGGGGTTTTGGTTGTGGGTTAGTATAACTTTTTTTTTTTTAACCAAAGTCAAAGGAGGATGTTTAAGAATAAATCTAAATATAAATTATTTTATTGGCATTGGCAACTTTTATAATTTTAGCATTAGTTTTTATGTACTGGTAACACATAATGTAGTAGAATTTTCTGTCTATGACGTGTACTTTTGCTCTTGTGTAAAACCTACTTAGAAATACAGTTCACTGCTAAAAATCAACAGCATTTTACTAAACAGAGGATGTATTCGATCAGTATTTGTCTACGATTTTCTCAATAAATGGTTTTGAGTCCTGGTAATATTTTGCTTTCTTTTCAAAGCAAGCTAGTGTCCCAATAAAAATAAATTTTAAGATATAACTAACATAGTTTTTAAGTTTATTTTACTAACCTTTTAGGGATGTTGCTTGTTCGAAATAAATAGTAGTAAGATAAGATTTTTATTAAAATGAAAATTGCTTGTACTCAACAATTGTCGACAAAAATTACTCAATAAACAATTGTTGATTACGAGCATTTTGCAAAATCATATGTAATGGTAATCTATTAAATATGATTTTGCAAGTGAAGGTGTTTTTATGCTGTTTTCATAAAGTCGTAGTACACAGGTTGTTTGTTAGTAACGAATGTATTTGCCCCTGAAAGTTTTATTCGCCACTAAAAATGCATGATGTATAACATCTAGTGAAGCTTACGTCACCGGGAAAATATTCTGGCTCAATATCAATGGAGTAGGGAGATACTCTTATGTATTTAGTAGGTAAGCTTTTCGGGGTTTGGGCGGGCAATAATAAGAACATTTTTTTTTATATAAGACAATTTGTTTTCAAGGAATGTCACGAAAATAATTATATCAATAACATTCGCAAAAAAAAAAAAACTCAAATCAATTCAGTAAATGGAAACCTATGATAAACATCATTGTAAATATTTGAAGTATGCTTCGGAATTATGAAATATTTTGTCATTTAAGACGAAAAATAAAAGATTTTAGTGATGGCGCGGGGGTCCCTAAATAAGGCAGTCTAAAGTTCAGAATAAATTAAAATGTGGGTGTACCAGATTAAAGCTTACAGTACCTACCTGAGCTTAATAAGTCCTCCATAAAATTTTACTACAGAGCTTCCGTCTGTTATCCCTAATTTAACTTCAGACTTTTATGTACGACCTTCCACATAAACGAAACGTTTGCTAAGATAGCTTACATCAAGCTGAAAATACATTATGTGCCAACTTCGACGGAGCAATAATTCAACGAACAAAAACACGTATGTTTTCTAGGGGAGAGACGGCATTATTACTTGTGTTTCTACTCCCAAATGGCAGTGCTCCGTTAGAACCATGTTTCTTCTAAATAGAAAAGTTTTAATTCGTTGTGGCGGGGAACGATACGAGTCTACCTACCCACACTTATATTGTATAACAACATATACGGCAAACGTAGAATGAGAGTCAGACGCCTGTTTCAAAGTTTCCGTTGTTTGGGAACTCCACAACTTCGTACTTTGCTAAATAATAGTCTTATTGATACCACGATACCTCTGTTGTGATGATACCAACCCCAGTTTGTTCGTTAGTTCCTAACATATATTGTTAAAAATAATTTAGACCTTGGAACTAGGAGTTAACGTTTAATTAACAAGTGTGAGCTTAGCTGTACCTGAGCCCTAGTTACTAACAGCGGATGAACAAATAACATGAAGCTGAGATGAAGTTAGTTGTTTTGGCTAAATAAATTATGTTTCGAGTTTAGCTAATACGTTTTACAGTTGTCTGAACATTTAATTTGTTAAATTGGAAACTGCTTAATAGAATTTGAACAAAGAGACACTCAACATTTTGAAGATAAAACCAGCTGTCTTTATGGCATTTCTATTGCTCTTGACAAAATTTGCACGGCATTTCTAGCGGTACAAAATGTTTGAGCTGAAACCTAATGGATTTAGTCATGGTTACTGGCACCTATTCATTGTGAACCAGTAAATCGTGTTCAATAAGCCCATTCTGTATGGCTGGTTGAGTCCAATTCAATTTCGTATTCAGATGCAGAACGTGAAATTCAGTTGCCTCAAATAGGCTATAAAGTTGCTATGACTAACGGCTCGTAAAAGGTTAATTAATGGTCCATAATTTAATGGCACTTACTGCTACAATGTATAAGTTCGCAAATTAATAGTTAATGCAGAAGATTTTATACTGCAGTTCAGTTTATAAATTCCGGATAAGCTGGTGGTGCAGTATTACAAGAAACTTCTCAAAACTAAAGGCGTTTTGCTGGGGAAGACTCAAGAGTTAGATACTCACGAAAAGCATTAACTTTTTAAAATTGGCCACTATCCAAAACCTATACTCTTATGTAACGTTTAATGTTTTAACTTTCTTAAGAGACTTATATTTTGCGGTAGCCGTTTCTAAGTAGGTAGATAGTTAGTTGATCGAAGTTATTTACTTAGGTCCAAAATAAATAGATGGCCAAACTAGCGAAATTTCTAAAAGCCGCACGTTGAGTTTTGAAAGGGTCGGACTTGTGGACCGGACGGTCACTCCACTTGATATCGTCTTGATATTAAGAAAACGTTGTAACAAGGACACACCGCATTACAGTTCCACTAGTATGGCAAAGGCTCGAGCGGAACACTCGTAATTAAGTTTTCAATGGAGCAGAAATGTGGTTTAACGGCAAACACTGGGGACAAACTAGCTCGCCACGAGACTCCAACTCGCTGTACCTGCGGCTCGCTTGATTTGATATGCAGAAGTTTAACCGACCTTCTTCGTGTGCGTCCACTTTAATTGCTTTGAAAGTCTTTAAAGTTCAGCGGAGTGTTTACGAATTGGAATGGAATTGATGCAATAAGTTGTGTTAACCGGGCGGGATCTACAATCCTTCATGGACGTTGAAGTGAAATAAAAGTGCGATATATTTCAAAACGGCATTTATCCTCGCTCGCGTATTACATCGCGTAAAAGGATCGTTGAAGGCACTCGGCTCGTGCGATCAGTGAGTTTACGCCCCATACACTCGGAACTGTCGGGCTAACGGCGTGAGGCGAGGGGGCCACTTAGACATGTTGCCAGGGCCTTTTTAAAATATTTATATTTTTTTATCTCTAAGGAGACACGTAAAAAATCATCATAAAACGTGCAAGAATATAGTACGCTTCTTATCTCGTTTTACCGGCTAAGCGGAGTGTTGTGTTTTGATTATGCTTGCATTAGCTGTAGAGATATTCATACCGGTATGTCCGGAATATTAATTATTACGTCTATGTATAAAATAATGAATAATATATCATTCCCCTATGCCACACACCACAGCAGCTGTTAAAATAAAGCTGAAATTAAAATCATAATTTCAAAATCAACCGCATGATGTTGCAACTAATTTAATGGAATTTAAACCATATTCGGGACAAAATGGTTAGGATGACCTTTGGTCACTACTATTGGTATATAAAATAAAATAATTGCTAGATACCATAAATAATAATTACGTGCATGCTCACCCTAGCATGCACGTAATTATTTGGTTAATTCCTTGCACAATAGCAGCACGAAACACCATTAGGACAATAGTGATGTTCCACCAAGACAAGATTAAACTTTGGAACTGCTCGTATACTTTATTCATTGCTGTGCTGTTGGTCTCTAAAACCGTGGTATGTGTGTGAGGTAGACTGGTGTATGGTACCTAGCTAACAATGTTATGGCTATGTATTGTACAACAATTCTCGTGTAATGTCGCGAGACAAGACTCGGAGCGCACCTGTAGTGCTGTAGTCCTGTAGTGCTGTAGTGCTGCTCCCGTGCATTGTTGTAAGATATGGCTCACGCTATTCACTACTTTGTTACACAAATGAAATGAGAAGACGTTACTTTGATAACATTTATTGCTCCTGTTGTTGGAAAGAATGGAGGAATGTTTGTGCGCTGTGAGCAAAGTAGTCGGTTTGTGTTGAAACGTTGGTGATTTCTTAAGACACTGTTTGCGCTGCATGGTGTAGAATAGGTATCTTCTTCTAAAATGTTATTCCAACTATTTCTTTCTTTCTTCATCGTGGGTTGACTAATCAGCTGTCAGTTTTTATGCCGCCTATTACGCCTCTTACCAAGGGGTATCGTATTACCCAGTTACTGGGTTATAGAGGTCAGATAGGCAGTCGCTGCATGTAAAATACTGGTACTCAGCTGCATCCGGTTAGACTGGAAGCCGACCCCAAGATAGTTTGGGAAAAGGCTAGGTGATGATGATGATGATGGGCCTCTGACTTGGCTAAACAAAAAGCCATGCTATCTATATCTGTTTAAGCAGTGATAGCCTAGTAATGTGATCGTCGGACTACCAAGTCATTGGTCTCAAGTTCGACCCCAAGACAGATCATGCACGATTTTTCGGATTCAAGTGTGTATTGTACATACAATTAATCACTTGCTTCGGTGAAGGAAAACATTTTGAGGAAACCAGCATAAAGCAGATATTTCTCGACGGCATGTATTTCTACTTACTTGGCAATTAAGTACATAATATAGATAGGTTAGCTTACAGAGTGGTTTCTTAAAAAAGGTGACATTCCTTTTCTATTCTAAAAGTTACAGTTGTTTCCTTAGGACTTGAGCAAACGGTGGGGTATGGCCCCACAGTTACCGCTAGCCTGCATTATAGAACTGCTTGGTGAAGGAATCTCTTACCTCGATTTTCAGTGGTCTACATTAGCCCTGTGTCTAATAAACAGGGCTAATGTAGATAACTGGTTATTGGTTTTGTCCATCTTCTACGAAGTATGCGCGTTGCCCTCAGGCTAATATTTACGTACATAATATTTTATGCTGCGCAACATCATCATCTGCCTAGCCTTTTCCCAAACTATCTTGGGGTCGGCTTCCAGTCTAACCGGATGCAGCTGAGTACCAGTAACTTTAGGTTTAAGAACAACTTTATTTCTCATAAGAATTACATAGATAATTCACTTACTGAGAAGCATTCGCTTCATGTAAAATTTTAGTGTAAATTTTAGTAATTTACACTAAAATTTTACATGAAGCGAATGCTTATCGAACCTCCACAACCTAGTAACTGCATAATTCGATACCTCTTGGTAAGACTGGATGTCAGACTTTTGGTTTTTAGGGTTCCGTACCCAAAGGGTCAAACGGGACCCTATTACTGAGACTTCGCTGTCCGTCCGTCCGTCCGTCCGTCCGTCTGTCACCAGGCTGTATCTCATGAACCGTGATAGTTAGCCAGTTGAAATTTTCACAGATTATGTATTTCTGTTGATGCTATAACAACAAATACTAAAAACAGAATAAAATAAATATTTAAGGGGGGCTCCCATACAAAAAAGTGAGATTTTTGCTCTTTTTTAAAAAAAAAATGGTACGGAACCCTTCGTGCGCGAGTACGACTCGTACTTGGCCGGTTTTTGACTAATCGTAACGACTGTCAAAGATCTACAAACGACAGCTGGGACCAACGGCTTAACGTGCTTTCCGAGGCATGGAGGAAACTCGGTATGTAATTATGGTCACCCATCTACGGACCAAACTCGGCAATCGCGGCTTAACCTGAAATATCGACCCGTGCGGCTGTTATTATGTAGCCACGAGCTCCTCAATATGCCCAATATAAGGAATGTATAATAAAATTGTTGTTTCAGATACCAGTGAATAAATAGATACAAGAATTCGTAGTCAGAAAACAGTCAGTATTTCTCCTTCAAAAATTCAACGTCATCAAAATGGTAATTAAAAGATTCTGCGTTGTTTTGAGATTTTATTATATCGACGGTATTTTAATAAATATTTAAATGTAGGTACATTGCCACAGAGGTATCTACACAAAAGACTTGGTTCTGAAAGCCACAACGCGGCAGAAATAAATCTTTCTGATCGTATAGAAAATGGAATGAAAACGCTGAAAAGAAGGCATTAGTATATCAAAGGCGGGATGCAAAAATACTATCACGAACGAATTCTTTGAAGTTAGTAAGTAGGTACTTAAGAGACCATCACTATGAAGGTATGGAGATAACTAGATTTTATAAATTACTAGCTTTCTTTAAATATTAGTCCGGGGCTTTTAGATTTGAACCTTGCATTAAATATAAACACTGTTTGTATTTAATGCTTTTTTTTTAAATCGCTGTTTATTAAACAGCGATTTAAAAAAAAACATATACGCGGAGGTGAACTTTTCGCTGGATACAGCTTAATATACTCTCCTGTCCATACCCTACACATTCAATGAACAAAATCGCTGTTTTTAATTAATGCAAAGTAACCCTAATATAAATAAAAGAAATTGCAGAATTGGATCTGCACGCGTAGCATGAACACTGTAGAAACGAGTATTGTCTACGGAAGAATCGACATAATTATGACAGATAGGCAATGACAATCTGTCAGTTTGTCGATTCTTACGTCGACATAGCCCGTTTATACGGCGGTCATGCTACGCGTGCAGTAGTTCTGAAAATTTGACGACACGGTTGGCGCAGTGGCTAAGCGATCGACTGCTGCGTGTCACGGGTTCGATCCCCGCACGGAACAAATATTTGTATGGCTTACAGATAGTTGTTCCCGGTCTGGCTGTTTGTGTATGTGAGTTTAAATGTTTGTAAACGCACCAACGATACAGGAGAAATTCCTAGTGAGGGGAAACGTTTTTTTTTTTATAAAATTCCTGCCTGATATACAAACTTTACCTCTTTATAATTTTAGTGTTGATTGAATAATAGAAAAATCATTTCTGTAATCCCCAATTATAATTCCGTGGCTGCTACTGAGAAATTCCTGATAGTAAAACAAAAACACACCACCCGACCCGGGAATCGAACCCACGGGACCTCATGCTTAGCAGTTGTGCTTTGAACCACTTGACCAGCGAGGCAGTCATGTAGATTGAATGTTAATCATAAATCGTTATCCAAAGTATCTCGTAGCGGTACCAACGGATTTGGCATTCATCATCATCAGCCTATAATGATCCCACTGCTGAGACACAGGCCTCCTCTTTATGAGAGAGAGTGGGCTGTAATCCACCACGCGGGCCCATTGCGGGTTGGTAGATGACACATGTCTTCGAATTTTTAGTTCTAGGACATGCCGGTTTCCTCACGATGTTTTCCTTCACCGTTCTTGAGAGCAGCGATGATGAAATAATTCACACAAAGTAATGCGCCTGCCTGGGTTAGAACCCACGGCTTACTGCTCGTAAGTCGGGGCTGCCACCACTCGGCCACCACTGCTCTAAATTTGGCATATTGATTTGGCATTACGATTATTACACTAACCTGTCGAAGCCATAGACAAACGATTCGTTATTATAAAGGACTCAAGCTACAATCGATAGCTGATGAAATAACATAGCTGTACCTCATCATAAGTTGGTATAAGTTTAATTATAGTTACTAAACACGTTAACTAGTTTCGGCAACTCGTTTGTACATTCGAGAGTTAATTAAAGTTGTGACGGTGAAGAATCTATTCAGACTTGATGTGTAACAAAAATATATCGTGTTATGGCTTTGACGAATTAAGATTTACTTTGGAAAGATAGTAAGACAGCTTTAAACTTTTCTAATCAATTGAAAAAAGCTATTTGCGTATAGCCATGTTCCAACTGCGGTAAAAAACCTGAAAACCAATAACATATTTTAGATTCAAATGGGAATTATAGAAATTTTTTTTAACTTCGGTTTATAAGGTGTCCTAACTATTTGGACCTCAACCTCTTTTTTCAAAGAGGGGAGAAAAACCTTACAAATTGGTTGATGTTGCCGTCTTAATAAAAAACCCTCATATTATATTTTGGCAATCATACGGCAGACATTTTATCAATCACAAGAGGCGCTGCATTCATTGCACTCATTTTTTTGTTAGATTTGATTCTCTTAGGGCGCGATTCGTTGGGCTCGTATTTTTTTTTTGTTCTAGACCATACCTAGGTTACGGATATATCGGGGATCAAATTTTCAAGTTTTTAGGGTTCCGTTGCCAAATGGGAAAAAATGGAACCTTTATAGATTTGCATACAAAAATTAAACAAATTAAAGATTAAGGTTTAGGAAAAAAAAATATCGACCTTATACGTACCGGGTGTCCGGGTTGAAAAATATCAACGAAAATTGGTTTGAATAAAATTTGATGTTTAGTTTTTGAGATATGCGACTTTTTCGTCAATCTGCAGCAGTAACTTTGTTTTTCAGAGCGTTTACGCTTTACGGCATTTCATACAATCTTTTAAGTCCTTATTTTCCGAAATGACTAACAGCATGAAACTTAATACGCATAAGCAGGATACATACGTTTAAAAATTTCCTAAAAAACATTCTCAAAACATTTATATTGTTGGTCGGTTTTTTTTATACAAGAGTTTAATTTTATAATTTCACTAAATACCTCTCCCCGTATTATTCAATTCTTCCATCAGCACAATGTTTTGAGTGCGTTACATTGAGTCCCTGACATAAAATGTGAACTTTCGCCCCAAAAAAAAAGTCGTTTCCCAGCAATCATTTTTGCTTAGATTTTGTAAGTTTCTTCGTGATATTTCTATGCTGGAAGTACAAAGATTACAATTGGTTTCAGGTTACTAGATTATTATATGTTTGCGAAGGTTTTCGTGCGGCACACCTGCAATCAGTATTGTAAACCAAAGCGGGAACTTGATTAGCTATCCAATTGTAATGTAGCATGAGGTATGGCTTAATGAGACAGCGCAGAGCTTGAATACGACTTAAACAGTAGTGAATGGTAATGTAATGTGTTTGGTGCTAGATTATTCATGAATGTATGATGAGACTCTAATATTGTATGTGGAGGACGTATAATGATGTGGTAGTTATTTCCATGGATGAACTGGGCATATTTAGTGCAGCCGTGAGGCACACAATACTATCTTTTTTCTGTTTAGTTTTTATATTTTTGGTGTGCACTTGGGGCATGTGCCGAATATTTTTTTTTTCTTTATGTGTAATGTGATCAAACAGATAACGTAAAATAAAGATAGAGCATTTGAACTTATGTATTCTTTATTAAAGCCATCATGGGATAAATGAACCAAGATCTCAAGCGAACGTAAGTAAGAAAAAGTTCGTAATGATGTCATAAGTAGATACTTTTTGTGAATGTCCTTGAAGTTCCTTTAACAGACGCAAAAATCTTAAGAACTTCCTCACGGAACCCTTAAAAACGAGCATAAAAAGGTGTTATTCAGGTAAATGGATTGACGCCTCATTTATTTAAATCGGTTCATTAGTTTGGAAGCTCTTAAATGAGGGGACATCTACATTTATGTGTATTCGGGTACACGTAATCCCAATAAAATACTTTTAAGGGTAGGCTGGGTTTGATGTTGAGTATTTTGTTGTATGGGAGGATATTTATTAATGTATCAGCAATACTGAGATGACGGGCACTTGATGTGTCCACGTATATTACCAGAGAGAGACACAGTCGTAACCTTCTGTTACGGCTCGGCAGTAACCTACCCGTTTGATTGCAGAGTCGTGACACTGCACAACAAGACACAAATTGTTAGTCTCTTCCAACTATACTGTACCACTCTACTAGCATAACGTTCCACTCGCTTTAAAACTTGAGACATGGAATATCACTTCACTACTGTTGTTTCAACATTCAGGCTAAAATAACTAGCTCCAAATTCAACTCGTCCTGGAATCTATTAACTGTGTCAATATTGATTCGAAATCTTACGAGGAGAAGTTTATAAATATTTAATAATCGCAGGAGTCGTTAATTAAATTCGACTGTAATGAAAGTCTTTACAGAAGTGTTATCCAAACGCACGAAGACGCCAGAATAAGTTTGTTAATGATCTTGCCAATGTCTAAGTCAATTTTAATCAAATCAGAAAATTGCTTTAAATGAGGGAATCCAATTATTTTGTAAATGGGTTTCAAAGGGCCGATGCTTGTGAAGCCTGTCGAAATAAATTACGTTATAATTAATGGGGTCTACCAAAAATGTTTCCTTTGATGAGTACTTATCGTTTTATCAACTGTTTCGAAGTTGAGTGCTGGAATGTGCTTGTTATTTAAGTTGGTGCAACTAGCATCAAGACTATCGACATTTTCCGTTGCAATTTTTCAAGAAGTTAAGTACATATCTCACGGACGGAATGGTAGCAAATCTTAGCTCAACAATTTTAGTATCATGCACCTTAAATGCTGTTCTAGAGTGGATCAAAGTGCGACGTCGTTGTCCTTAGTCGACGTCGAGACACCTATGCCTGCGCCCGCTTGATAAAGCCTTACAGCGTATTAAATACAGCTTATTGAGTATTTCACTCATCATTTACATAAGTTAACAAATAATGATACATCTCGTGTTATCCAAATTAGATTTTGAATTGCTATTTTCTTGTTTGGCTTTAAGAGGCTCGTTGGTGTGCTTTTTCCAACGGGAATTTCTCTTAAGCAGAACGAAGTTTGGATTTGTGCCCGGTTGATCGAATTAGGCTCGCCCCCTATTAGATGGGACTTTCAAAATAAAAATGGCGAAATGTGTTCTCTCTGCCTTACTCTGCGAGGAAATACGACCGTTATTTTCTTGTTTAGAATTGGGTATTGCTTTGAAGATATGATATGCAAAGTGGCGGACATTTCACAAAGTCAGCATTCTGTACATCAAACTTAAAACTATAAAGTAATTGTAGGCAAAAAAATATTACAAGGCTTTTTGGAGAGAAAAAAAATTGGGAAAATTTGTGTTTATTGCAACGCTTTCAAAACATTGTCATGTATCAAATAGTACAGGGGTCACCTTACAGTACCTCACCTCCTATTACACAGGATTTAAACATATCTGGCGAAATGTGGGTGTACTATTTGGTACATCTGTGCCTAACCCTTCGGAGATTACAGGTGTGATGTTAAGTTTTCTTGCTTTTCATCCATAGGTTCTCTTGAAAATAACTTTATTAGCGACTAGCTGTCCGGTGCAACTTCGTTTGCGTCAAATTTTCCCCGATTCCGCAACATTTTTCATTGCTGCTCCACTCCTATTGGTCGTAGCGTGATGATATATAACCTATAGCCTTCCTCGATAAATGGGCTATCTAACACTGAAAGAATTTTACAAATCGGACCAGGAGTTTCGGAGCCTATTCAATGCAAACAAACAATCAAATCTCTTTATAATATTATAGTTTAGATTAGATAAGATCGCCGTTGTACCCCAAAAGAAGCAATATTGTAAAATAGCTGTGGAACAATTTTAAGGTTACACAAGTCGACGGCTCGAACTCGTTGGCGGGCGTGGCTAATATGCATCTTATTTAGTAAGTTTTTAATTTATTTAGTTTAATTTATTTAGTATTCATTTATTTAGTTCTTATTTACTTATTTATACATTTATTTACTTGTTTAGTGAAATATACGACGATTTATAGCGAAAATGAGCGCGCCAAATTTCATAAATTGAGTTTTGGCCGTATAGATATTATGGGAAAACTACTGGATGTATGTACTCAAAAAAAATTATTTGAACTGTTGAATAAATTATCTATCCCTGTACGGTTTCACTTTTTCCATTTCCATACTACATAAGTTATTTATTTACGCCCAAAGACGAGTTAAAATTAGTGTTGAAATACGGAACTTTCGACGCCAATAACTTTCAAACCAATATTTTTTTTCCAATTCTGCTTCCATACAGGGCTAGATAATGACAAGACCAGTTGATATTTTTTTTAGTTTTGGACCTACACCGTCAAACAGACGAGTAATCACCATACTACGTTTGTATGGAAGAATGACCGACTTGTGTACCCTTTTTTTTTTTTTTTTTTTTTTTCGGATGGGAAATCATCAAATGACTTCTTCCGCTCTGGGCGGAGCGGAAGGGAGTGTCAGACTTGTACTGACTAAAACCCATCCATGTTCCTTCTTAGCCCTTTGCGTTCCAGGGGCACGGTATCTCTTTCGAACAACCCGCAGCCCTGGCAGGCATCGGCCCTCTCGGACCCCTTCCGATTTGCTGACATCTCCTTGAGGCGCGCGTGGAACACGAACGCGCCGTCGGCACGGTCTGTCGTCATAAGACGGACGGACGGTGAGCTAGCCCATTACTCACCGTCCACAGGCCCGCGCCTACGGTGGCCGGGGGCCACTGGTTGCCCCCCGACGCCCGGGGCGTCTCCCGCGGCGGCTGGGACGTGAGGTTCTCTCCCTCTCACGTTCCGCCACCTCCTTCGCTAGCATGACTGCTTCGCAGAAGGAGGCGACGGCTTCCCATTCCCTCTCGCTCCGGACCATGGATTGAACCAGGGCCGGACGCGAGAGGTCGCCGCCGCCAATCGCCGCTACGAGGACACGGCGGTGCTCAGCCCAAGCGGGGCATAGCTCCACAGTGTGCTCCACCGTGTCCTCCGGCCGATCCTCGCAGTGGTGACACCCGGGCGTTTCCTCCCGCCCGATTCGGTGCAGGAACCTCCCGAAACAACCGTGTCCGGTGAGGACCTGCGTCAGGCGGAAGGTGAGGGCGCCGTGGCGCCTCTCTAGCCACTCCTCAAAGAGGGGACTTATCGCCACTATTGTGGCGTGCCCTGCACGGGGTTGCGACAGTCGCTCTCTCCATGTCGCCATGAGATCGCGCCGGAGGTCTGTCCGCTGAGCGGCAATTTGCCGCGGCAGCGGAGTTTCCCCCCGGCGTAGTGCCTCCGCGCGCCATTCGTGCAGGCACGCGAGGACTATCGCCTCCAGATCCCATGGCGGCAATCCGGCCAAGAGGCTCGCCGCCTCGCCGGAGATCGTGCGGTACCCCCGGATCAGCCTTACGGCTACCACCTTCTGGGGCGCGTTCAGGTAGTGGGCGGCTCGCCGCCTCAAAGAACGCGCCCACACCGGGGCCCCGTAAAGGGCCATGGACCGCACGACCCCCGCGTAGAGCCTGCGGCAGGAGGCGTTTGGACCCCCCAGGTTGGGCAAGAGCCGCTTGAACGCAGCCCCTGCCCGTTCCAGTTTGGGGGCCAAACGTCGGAAATGCTCCACGAAGTTCCACCGGCTGTCGAGGACAAGCCCTAGGTACCTCAGCGTCGACTCGACACCGATGGGAACCCCTCCTACCGTCAGTATGGATCCCGACGGTGGCGCATTCCGAGGCCCATGAAAGCACATGGCCTCGGACTTGTGCAATGCCACCTCGAGACCCAGTTGCCGGATTCTCTCCACGACTATCGCAACCCCGCGTGTCATTAGTTCGGCCGCCGCCTCGTGCGACCTCCCTTGTGCCAGCACCAGCGTGTCGTCAGCGTAGCAAACTACACTGACACCGCTAGGGAGGTCGGCGCGCAGCACCCAGTCGTAGCCGATGTTCCACAAGGGCGGCCCCAGAACCGATCCCTGTGGAACACCGCACGACATCTCTCGCCGGTTCCATTCTCCGGTGCGACCGGGGTAGATGACGGCCCTATCCGTCAGGTAGTCCCCGACCACACGACGAAGGTAGGTCGGCACCCGGTGATACCGGAGTGCCTCCCTAATGCAGCTCCAGGGCATGGTGTTGAAGGCGTTGGCGATGTCAAGAGACACCGCCAAGACAACCCCACCCCTGGACACCGCATCCCCCGTCGTGAGAGCCCTCACGCGCATGATGGCGTCCACCGTCGAGCGCCCTCTGCGGAAACCAAACTGGTTTTCCGCAAGATCCGGCCCCATCCCCACAAGGTGCCCGGCGAGGCGGTTGGCAATGACTCTTTCGAAGAGCTTGCCCACCTCGTCGAGCAACACAATGGGCCGGTATGCGGACGGAGAGTCCGCAGGGCGCCCCGGCTTCCGGATGAGGACCAGCTTCCCCGTCTTCCAACGAAGCGGGAATTGGCCTCTCTCCAAGCATGCGCTTAAGAGCCCTTCCAGTCGGGGCCCGAGAGCCTCTGAGGCCAGGACCCAGGCTTTGCCAGGCAAGCCATCGGGTCCCGGGGCGGTATTTTTGGCTTTAAGCCTGCCTACCGCCGCTCTCAGGTCTACCCCGGTCACTTCCAGAATGTCGTCATCGTCCTCGATGTGGTCCGCTTCCGGCACCGCAAGCGGCGGAGCCATAGGCGGGGGAGGATGTTCCCCTCGCAGAGGGAACAGAGCGCTCACCACGTCCTCCACGAGCTGAGGGCGGAGACTCTGCGTCAGCGGGGGGGCCCAGGTGCGGAGTTTGTCCCGCACCATCTTGTAAGGGCGCCCCCACGGATCTCTGTCGAGAGTCTCCAGCATCTCCTCGCGGCCCAGGTCTCTGGCCCGCTGGACAGCCTCCTGGAGGGCGGTCTTCGCTGCTCTGTATCCCTCGTACAGCTCCGCCTCAATGGCTGCCGCATCCGGAGGGCGGATGCGGAGCCTGCGATGCCTGGCGTACGGGTGCCGCGCGGCTACGCACGCCTCGCGCAGAGACGTCAGCTCTCGCGACCACCAGTACACCTGACGCCGGGCGCTTCCTGGCCGAACTCGGGGCATTGCCACGTCGCAAATGTTGGACATGGCCTCCTGGAACCACCCTGCCTCATTGTTGACGTCGGCAGGCCTGTTCGGTGATGTCACCCAGGCCTGCACTATCGAGGCTTCCAGGAGGAGCTCCCGGTCCAGCTGCTTCAGCGCCCAACGCGGACCACTCGGGGCCTGTAGGACCGGCGCGCTTGAGTCTTGGGCGGAGACATCAAACCGGATGTACCGGTGGTCGGAATAGGTCTCCACCCCCTCCATGACGCGCCAGTCAACGACACGCGGTGACAGAGCGGGGCTAGCGAACGAGATGTCCACCACCGACTCGCCCCGCATCCGCACACACGTGGGGACAGAACCCCGATTTAGGACGACCAGGCCCGCCTCCAGAGCCCAGTCCTCCACCATCCTACCCCGCACATCCGTGCAACGAGAACCCCAAGCCAAGTTTTTGGCATTGAAGTCCCCGAGCACAAGCACGGGGAGGGAATAGTTTCGGATGACGACACTCAACTCCATGAGGGAGTTGTGGAACTCGGCGAGAGTTCGGCTCGGGGAGAAGTAGACTCCCGCTACGACGATCTCCCCGAACCGTGCTGCTACGCAACCCTGACCCTTCCTGACACCTCAAGGGTCGGGGTACCGGCGGCGGCCGACGAAATTATGGCCACTGAGCCGCTCAGGTCCTCCACCCAGTCTTCCCTGGGCGGGACAAAGTACGGCTCAGCGACCACGGCGACGTTAATCAACCACTCCGCCATGCTCTGGAGCAACAGATCCTGAGCACAGCGGCAGTGGTTGATGTTCGCCTGGAGAAGGCGTAATGGGGCCATTATTGGCACTCCATTTCAGCCCCCTCCCGGGCCCCCTGTGAGGGCCCCGCCACAGATGTTGCGGCGGCAGACGTGGCAGCAGCGACAGCGACAGTGGCGGCGGCTGTGGCGGTGGCGACGGTGGAGCTGGTGGCTGGAGGCCGTCCCTTGCCCCTGCCCCTGGTCCTGTTGGGTGGTGCGCAGGCCTTGCCCCCTGCCCGGTGATCGGCCGGTTTGCCCGCTGCCGCACATGCAGTGCAATGCGGCGTGGCGGAGCAAGCCGCGGCCATGTGACCGGGCTGACCGCATCGGAAGCAGTCGCCGCTGCGGTCCACCTCCGAGGAGCACCGACAACTCACGTGCTGCCCCACGAGGCACCGGTAACACCTCAGAGGTCGGGGCTCCAGCAGCTTCACCTGCGCTGACACCCAGCCCACCAGGAGCCTTCCAGCCTCCACGATTTTACTTGCCGCCGTCACAGGGCAGCTTACCATAACGGTTCGCATACCCGTGTGGTCCGGACGTAGGGTGCCTGCCCTGACCTGCTCGGCAGGACACCCACCGATCCTGGTGACGGCGGCGACCACCTCCTCTTGGGTCACAGAGTCGTCCAGACCCAGGATGCGCAGGTCTGCGCATCTGACGGGCCTGGACACTCGGGCCTCGGCCGCATCTAGGGACGCTCTAAGCTTTTCAGCCAGAGCGTCAGCGGATGGGCCGCTATTTGCACCCGGGATCTCCAGTGCCCGAGCCCCCGTCGCGGTGACTTTGAGCCGGAGTCCCTCGGTGATCCCGAGCTCTGCGAGATCCACCGTCGCTTTCGCCTTCGCGAGCACGTCGCGGTAGGACACGCCCCTCTTTTCCGCTTCCGGCTGTAGCGTGATCACTACAGCTGCGGTCTTCGGGGCGCGGAGTCGAGCCGCGACGCTTCGCGCCTTGTGCTGCCGCCTTCGCTCCTCCTTTTGGGCCTTTTTGGCCGCCTTTCGCCCCTTCTTCCTTTCCCCGACCACCTGCCACTCGGTTTCGGCCATGGCAGGCAGGGGGGGTGGCGGCGGTGGCTGCGGCCGGCTTGCTGCTGGCGCTGGCACATTCGCCGCCTGAGGAGCCACCTTGCCCTTCTTCTGTGCCGCGGCCGGCCTAGTCCTGCCGGAGGATTGCCCAGGCTGCCCCGGTCCAGAAACGGCAGCTACTGCAGCCGCATATGTGGCCGCATTCGCATTCGCGTTCGCGTTTGCGTTTGCGTTTGGGCCCGGGACCACCCTCGGGCCCGGGGCCGCATTTGGGCCCGAGCCCGCCCCCGGGCCCGAGGCCGCCTTGTTTGCCGCCAGGGGGGGGCGCAGTACAATGCCCTCCAGGACGGAAAACCGCGCCTGGAAGGCAGCCAGCTCCTGCCGAACCAGGTTCAGGACCTGGTTCTCCACCGGCACGGGTTGGCTTTGCCGCTGGGGCATCTCGCGAGAGCCAGACTCTCGCAGACCGGTCAGGTCTGCCCGAAGCTTCAAGTTCTCCTTGTGGAGAAGCTCCGTTGCGGCCGTCAGGCGGGCGACCTCCGCCCGCAGTTTCGCCACTTCGCCTGGTGGAGGATAACTGGCCTCCACCGCCGCCATGATGGAGGCGGAAGCCGCAGGTATGGCCCCGAGTTTTGACGATGTCAACTTCTTCAAGGCCACGACCCTAATCGCAGCTTCCACCTCCTTTTGAAACCTGGCCTTACGCTCCACATCGGAGCCGCCAGCTTCACCTGCCGCGTCATCACATCCCGAACGGGCCTGTCCGCGACCGGCCACCCCCGATCTCTCCGAGGCCGAGAGCCCCCTCCCCGTGCCCCTTATTCCACCACGCCTGCTGGTGGAAATTTTAGGGGCCGAGGCAAGCTCCCCTTCGGAAGACGACTCGCGGTCGCCTTCCGGTCTGGACCGCTTGCGTTCCTCCGCAGCAGCCCCTGTCCTCTCGACGCGGGAGCTCTCAGAGCATCCCGCGCTCACCTCACTGGATGCGGCTTCGGACTCCGACCCCGCATCCCTCCTCTCCCTCTCTTTGCCGTCACCGGCTTGATTTTTTTTATAAGGTTTAACCATTATGTTCCCACGAGTGTGGGGGAAATAAGAGGTCCATCCGGGCAGTGCCCCCTGTACCCGGATAAGCCTTTGACATTTATAACCCGCCAGAGGGTCGGCTGGTACTCTGGCGGGGGTCGCACTAAAGACTGATTGTTCCATGGGAACACCCGTCAGCCATACATCCCCTCACGGTGCGCCGCCGCTTGAGATTCGGGGTAGCTTTTTATAGAGGTTTTCTACCTCGCGGACCAGGCGGTTAAGCCAAGACCCTCGGTCCCGATCGAAGCCGCGAGACGTGATCGTGACGGGATTACGAGAACGACGGGGACAGAGAAGGACTGCGTCCCTCGCTGTCTGCTCGGAGGCAGGGTGAGTGCACTCCGAGCCCGCCCTTGCTCTTCCGCTGTGCCCTCTGCTTTTCAGAGGGTCACGCGGAGAAACGCCGCGTTGGTCCGGGTTGGACCCCACCACGTCAGAATATTCGCCACCGGCAGTGACATTCCCCGGGGAATAGGAATCTCTTCCCACTCCTCGGGGAAGGACACTGCCGGCGCCCAGGGTGCACCGTCCCGACAGCAACTGTTCCCTCCAGACGTATCGAGAGGGACCAGCGCCATCGGGCTCACGAGGAGGTTTTCTGACCCAGCACCCCGACTTGTGTACCCTTAAGTAAGTACAATAAAGTACCTATACCTATTATATCTACATATACCGCCGTCGTCGTTGCCGTCTCGACAGTTTCCAGTGTTCAAGTAGGTACGAGAACTTTCAGCAAATTGATTTGTATTATTTCGTGCCACTACTGTTAGAACATACAAACAAACCAAAGACCGTTGTAGGAATACGAAACACATGTTACATAACCTAACTTGCGGACGTTTCCTACAAGTACAAGGTAGGGTTACCATATTGAAATTTGAGAAATCCTGTCAAAAGGCCATTCAGACATTTAACTGTTTAATTTTTATATTTCCCGAAAGCATTTGTTTTTTAGGGTGCGGTTGTCAAATGGCAAAAAGGGAACTCTTATACATTCGTCATGTCCATCTGTCTGTCTGTCTGTTCGTCCTCCGACATTATTGGCACCACACAGTTAAAATTTGGAGAGTAGGTGCCGTCTATGAACCGCTAGTGCTACACTAATATGAAGTGAAATAATTAAAAAAAAAAGTATTAGACTTTCATACATGTAGCTGAGGGTCGAAAAAATAATCTACGTATACTGGTATGTATAACTGTGTAGGGTGTCTATTATAGATAGCTCTTATTTTTTACTAACGTACTATGATAAACAATATCAATTATTATAAAAATCGGTTCATCCGTTTAGGAGCTACTAAGAAACAGACAGAAACTCAGAAACACAGATACACACGTCAAACTTATAACACCCATCTTTTTTGGTCGGGGGTTAAAAACAGATTTATGTTTGCTGATGAGTGTTAAATATATGAATGAGGGTTAAAAATATTGTTATTAAATTGTTTGGTGCTACGGAAACCTGTGTGTGCGAGTACGACTCGCACTTGACCAAATTTATTTTTTTATTTTCATAAAATCCTTACTTTGTAAAATCTGGACATATGGCAATGCCAGGAATCGGGAAAGAGGACTAAAAATCCGGTCAATTTCAGATAAATCCAGACGGATGGTAACCCTAACATAGGTACACGCCTCAAGAGTATTGCTCACGCGTATGTACGTGGTGATACCCGCAGGAGCCTGTTGCTCAACCCAATTACCGGCCAGTCGATGCCCGTCCGGTTTAATTAACGCTGTTCAGCGCATTACCAGCTATCGCAAATATACGATGCGACGTCCGCACGTTCAGAATACTTTTGTGGGAATGAGGATGAGCTTGTGCAGGTGACAGGTAAGTCCAATTGTTTTGTTCTGATTTCGAATGTGTCTTTTGGTTGTTTTGTTTTAAGGTGAGTAAACACTAGAGCATTTTCTAGGGTGTTTCTGTGTCATGTAACATTTCAATTGGGTAAATATTGTGACGGGTACACATTGAAATAAACAACTCGCTTAGTTGTACAGTTACGTTTTCTTTTTCATTGCAGAGTCTGGACGGATATACAAGGTGTTGTTTTGCATCCTCGTCAAATTCAAGGAGGTAACTATGCTAATGATTCTCGACCCGAATCGCTAATAAACAGGGTACATTTTTTTTTTCTTATTATTGGAAATCGGTAATTGTGAACCACCCATATTTTTAAAACGGCCCGTCTGATCCTAACCCTTTAACCGCGCTTCTACACATACAAACAATCACAAAAGTTTATTCGATAATTTCTTATTTCCTAAACCACGTAAATACTGACAAATTTAAACAACGAAAAAAAGCAGCGCGTATTAATAATTAACTGGTACTGTAATTTAATTTGATTATTTATGTCTTTTGTGGCAACCTCCTGAATTTTGACGAGGATGCAAACCATCACCTTTGTACAGACGTATCATTAATCGGATCACAAATTTTTACAAAGTGGTGGAACCTTACATGGACTATGGTTACACAAAAGAGCCGTCTAACCTTTGTAATGCAACATAAAATGTAACAACATAACAACTAGGCGGACATTTCATGCCACGATAATTAGAACATTACAAGCAAAATTTCGATTAAAAGAAAAAAAAAAACCACATATAATATAAACGTTCCTTCGCGAATGCTTGACACGGTGTTCGCAGGAACGTTAATTAGCGGCAAGTAAGCGTAACATTCAGCCTAGTAACATTTCTTTATATTTTGCTTTAACTCTTCGTTGAAATCTCTAATTTGAACTCGTGTCTTTGCCCGACGAAAATGTTACACAAATTCACTCGTTTGTTCGCAAAACAAGTTTTAACAAACGAGTGTCGTGCTCATTGTTAGGTTCGTGAAAGGGTAGACCAGGTACCTAATACACTAGAGCGGCTTGATGTTTTGTTGCAAGTACCTATCTAAATGTTCTAATCTATACGTACTCACTTATGAGCTACAATTCATTCATCATCATTCATCATTTCAGCCGAAAGACGTCCGCTGCTGGACATAGGCCTCCCCCAAGTGTCGCCACATTGACCGGTCCCGTGCGCCTCGCATCCAGCGGATCCCCGCAACCTTCACCAAGTCATCGGTCCACCCAGTGGGAGGCCTTCCGACTCATCGTCTTCCGGTTCGCGGTCGCCATTCCAGAACTTTTCGGCCCCATCGGCCATCCGTTCTGCGAGCAATGTGCCCTACCCATTGCCACTTAAGTTTGGCAATTCTTCGGGCTACGTCGGTAACCTTGGTCCTCATTTCTGATTTGATCGCGCAAGGAAACTCCGAGCATAGCCCTCTCCATTGCCCTTTGGGTGACATTAAGCCTCCTGATGAGGCCCATTGTGAGCGACCACGTTTCGGTCCCTATCTAATCACTGGCAACACACACTGGTCATAGACTTTCGTGTTGAGACACTGCGGTAAGTTGGACAAAAAGATACCACGCAGCTTTCCAAACGCTATCCAGCCGAGTCGGATTCGACGATAGACCTCTTTCTAGAAGTTAGACCTACCCAACTGGACCGTTTGTCCCAGGTAGACATATTCGTCTACAACTTCGATAGTATAGTCTCCGATCTTGATAGGAGTGGGTGTTACATGGGCATTCAACATGACCTTGGTTTTGTCCATGTTCATTTTAAGACCCACTCTTTCGGAAGCTCTACTGCGGTCATCGAGCATTGTACTGAGATCCTCCATGGTCTCAGCCATGACCACTATATCTTCGGCAAATCGAAGGTGAGAGATGTACTCGCCATTGACGTTTATGCCTAGCCCTCTCCAGTCCAGAACCTTGAAGATATCTTCCAGTGCAGCGGTGAACAGTTTCGGAGATATGCCGTCTCCCTGTCTCATACCTCGCTGCAGAAGGATAGGTTCCGAGGTCTGGTCCTGAAGTCGGACTGACATGGTGGCATTTTTGTACAAACACTCCAACACCTCGATGTACCGATATTCAATTTGGCACCGTTGGAGAGACTGTAGTACAGCCCAAGTCTCGATCGAGTCGAAGGCTTTCTCGTAGTCCACAAACGGTTAACAGAGAGGCAGGTTGTACTCTTTGGTCTTCTGCATAACCTGTCGCAGCGTATCTATGTGGTCTACGGTGCTAAAGCCTTTTCGGAATCTGGCTTGTTCGGGAGGCTGAAAATCAAACCTGCACGCGAGACGATTCGTGATGACTCTTGAAAACAACTTGTAGACATGGCTTAGAAGTGAGATGGGCCTATAGTTCTGTAACCGGGCATTGTCGCCCTTTTTGAAGAAGAGTACCAACACACCCTTGCACCATGCCTGTGGCGTTTTCCCCTCGAGTATGACGGAATCAAACAGCTTTTGAACGGCCTTAAGTACCGGTTTTCCACCCGCCTTCAGAAGTTCGGCCGTAATTCCATCATCACCCGGTGCCTTGTTGTTTTTAAGCTGTTTCAGAGCCATCCTAATCTCGTACAGGCTGATGTCCGGGATGTCTTCGGTATAGTGTCGGGTCAGTCTAGCTCTTGGGTCATTTGCTAGACTTACAACGGGTTTCCTGGTTGACGTGTACAACTGCCCAAAGAATCTCTTGATCTCCCTCAGTAGCTCCGGTTTGGAGGATACGATCCTGCCATCGTCGGTCTTCAGTTTCGTGAGCTGGCTCTGCCCAATAGCCAGATCTCTTGCAAATACCTTTGAGCCTTTATTCCGCTCAATTGCGTCTTAAATACGCTCGGTATTAAAGCGGCGGAGGTCGCTTTTTAAGGATTTGGAGATCCGTCTATTGAGCTGTCGGTATTTCCACGCCTCGTCTGAAGACTGCAGGATCATCTCACGCCGTTCCGTCATGAGCTTGAGAGTATGATCGGAGAGTTATTTGTTCTTCTGTGCACGACGCGGCTTGTAGAACTTAGACCCCGTCGTATGGACAGTGGGAACATTATAGGCTGATGATGACTACGAATTCAATACTTGTCTCCTTTTTCGGCTATCGGCTATGGTTATATTCGTAGACAATAATCTGCTCCAGTAGGTACTAAAAGTAGTGGTTACGTGTGCCCATTACTACCATTATATTTGGGAACCATAGCAACTAGGTGTTGGTAACTAGAAACCGACACCCTAACTAAAGGAATTATTATCTATAAAACTACAATCAATCAGCGTGGAAAGATTTATTATGTCCACAGTTTGTGACGAGTTCGGAGATTATTTTCCTCAGGCGCCCACAGACGTCTACGGGCGAAAATCTGTCCCATTTAATAGACTCTTCTAACTTTTCGAATGATAGGCAGCTGATAACTGTATTCTACTTTTATTCCCCGATCGGCAAGAAACTTGAATAGAACGGCCACAATCGACACTTGTTCAAGATATAAAATCTGAAGATTTCTTGACGTAATTCGAAACCGAAATTGAATCGAGATCGTATCTGAAATTTTCACATATCGGATTGGCTACAAAGACAAACGGTTGGCTGGCAACGCTGATTGTACATAGGTACATAGAACATGTACAATAGTACAGCCAACAAAGCAAGTGGCGACGAATTGTTTTACTTGAGTAGCGGACGTGGACGGTGCCGTGTTCCGTTAATTCATTTTGGGAGTCTGCACGGGCAATTTGTAATATAGACAGACGCAGTTCCAATCTATCGGCAGCCATGCAGATTGCACGAATTGCAGATGAACAGTTGCGATTTATTGCCTGCCAACAAACACTGTAACACATGTGTAGCTGTTTAACGGTTCACAGTTCGATAATGATATAGTAGATCGTTTTCAGTGTCAGCACAATATGCGTCATCAAATTTTACAAAGTGGTACTTTAGTTAAAACAAAAAGCTACAGAGTAAACTTGAATAAGTAGACGAAATCACGATTCCTAAAGTCTATTTATCTTCATGTTCCAATATTCATAAGAACGGTACCACTAATTATGTAGATGGCAAACAAATCGAGAAATATACTCAGACGTGACCTACATACAGCAATCGAATACGAGTAACGTCCAATTGGGAATACTTTAGTAAATACGTAAATAACATTGCTTGGAAATGGTCAAATAAATTTGGTAGTATGTGTGTAGAACCGTTGATGTGTCAGTGTGTTTTATCTCGCTACTCGTAACTATACAAAGGTAGACCGATCTTTGAAAGCGTCACGGCTAGCGCTCGATTTTGCTTCTCTCTCGCCTTTGACATTTTTCCCCATGTGAACGAATTTAGTTGTCAAGTGAGCACAATCAAGCGCCTTTCTATCGAATACTGCAGATGCTCGGAGATCGCAGATACGTCCGAGGTCGTTGATCTAGAAATACAAAATTTTGAAATGCCTACTTTCATAAAATCTGAGAGGATATTTTAAAAATAATACCAAATATTTTAGGGAAATCTTTGTGACCTTTTTAAAAGCTCCGCTTAAATTGTTTTGTATCCCTGTTTCCCAGAACTTTTCCGAAACGGTAAGAAATACAATGAATGGATTAATATTTGGCGAACGGTTTGTCATGGTTCAAAAAATGATTTAAAAAAAAAATTGAACAGTGAAAACTGTAACACTGTAAAAAGGAGTAATTCTCAAGGAAGACTCGAAAACTAAACTTTATACTTACATAATTATTATAACTTTATTTTTAATGTAATATAAATTGTCATGTTTGTGTACGATAGCGCAATAAATGAATATTGTATTTTACAATATAAATCAGGGCGGGGGGGGGGTTTGCCATAATCGCCACGCCACGATACAATATAAATGATAGTACTTTTGTACTGATAATTAAAGCAATTCGTGCTAAATTATTCCCTAACCATTCCAAAATATCAAAAATACACAACGTTAATATTCAAGTTTTCACTTCTGCCGGCACTCCGTTGCAACTCCGAGTGCAACCCGTTTTTAATTTTTTAAATACATGATATAACATTGCGTCTGTATTTCCCCAAATCCAAATGGAAATGGAGTGACACTTTGCCCGAGCAGGAATCGAACCGTGGACCTCATGCCTAGTAGTTGCGCGAACGTCCACTAGACCAACGAGAATGTTTCGATAATTTCGTTCATATTTTAATTAAAAAGCCAAGTAAAATTGATGTACTTAGCGATGGAGTTTCATTATAAAGTAAAAGAAGGAACGCTTAAAGTATAAAGTAAGAACGCTTAAATTAGAAAAACAAACTTGATTTAGAAATCAATCTCAACAGCTAGATTCAGGTAAAACTACGAGGTAAAACAAACTAATCAATTTTGACAAAAGAGAAGCAAAAAACCTTTGGAAAACGTTAGAGTGGCAATACTTAGTTATTTGCGCAAGCAGCAGTTTTCTAATTAAACGATTTAAAGGAAAAGTACCGAAATCATTAAACATTTTTACTTCCTGAGACTTTTATGAGAGACTTTCTGTTTCAGTATTAATCGCGGAAAACC
The DNA here is from genome assembly GCA_949152445.1 of Cerastis rubricosa. Lineage (NCBI taxonomy): Eukaryota > Metazoa > Arthropoda > Insecta > Lepidoptera > Noctuidae > Cerastis > Cerastis rubricosa. The sequence continues at coordinate 10,301,419 of OX424525.1, read as the reverse complement.
AATTAGGCACTAAAATAATTAGATACTTACTAAGCCAAATCCCTCACAAAGGAAAACGAAGTCTTTGATCTTTACCGAAATTCCTATTATAAATGACGCCAAGAGTAAATAAAAACTGGAATAATAATATATTTAAGTAATTAAAAATATTAATAAAAACAATGAAAATGATTTGTGCGCACAAAATGGAGTTCCTTTGTGAGAACGAGCGGACCCGCGAATGTTTGTTTGAATCGAACAATGAGTCTGCAATTTGCGGCGGCAGTCGCCCGCTTTGTTGATGCGAATCAAAACCTTAACAAAATAGAGCTTAGCGGAAACAAATTTAATTATTTCATCCTGAACACACAAAATTGTAAACCACTTTGAGGTTTCTTTTAAGGTAACTCGCTGTTTTTCTTTATATTTGTCCGTTTTTTCTTTACAATTACGTTATAATTACGCTATAACAAACGCGTTGTACGTAAACTTTACTAAGTTAATATTTTGTGGTGTATAAAATACCACAGCAAAACTGTGATAAAAGGTAAGTCAATAGTCTAGAGATTGAGTATTTTAACATGTGCTGCATGTACGGTAGCTAATTTTGGTATTCCAGAGAATCAAATAGTGATATCGACCGTGATAGTGGATCTACTATCATCTATAGTGCAACAGTAATTGATTTTAATGCAACGCAATCCCCCCATTTTTTGCACATACCTAATTACCAAAAGGTTTTTGCAATTGGTATTAAATCAGGAATGCTGAGATAATATTTGTGAATCATGTAGATCCCTAATTAACATTCAAAAATTCTCATGTCACAATGTTATTTACCATACTTATGGTTTTGTGGGGCATAGATTTTAAATGAAAGTTTGTAATAAAATTGTATAGTAAATAAATAAATAATAATACTCCTCAAAACGGCTGAACCGATTTGTATGAAATTAGTGCATGTCGGGTAGGTCTGAGAATAGGCAAACATCTATTTTCAATAACCAAAAAAAAAACCACGCGGACGAAGTCGCGGCCAACAGGCGGGCTAGTTACACTATGTAATATAATTTGATTAATTAGGAAGCAGATACTTACAGAACTTTATGAAAATGACAATAAAACTACAAAATACAACCCTCTTATGCAAAACGAGTGGATAATAATATTGAAAAGCCATTTCAATGACGGAATAAAATGAATACGATAACGAGATAGGAAGTCCACCTATCTCGGAATAGTTCTGTGACGGTTTTTATACGGATTCGCAGTAATTTTCCTTTCATTGTGTAAAGAACGAAGTCGTTGTTCTTTATTTTTATTGCCCACATCCAATGCCATTATTTTTACCCAATATAATTTATTCCTTTCCCGTTTTTCTCGACTCGAGCACTTATTAAAGCCATTAAGTTAATTAATTGCTAAAATAATCCTTTCTTTTAATTTAAATTCGACTGGGTACGATTCTTGACTGGGCAGTTCATTTAGCTAATAAAGGGCACAAATATTTATCGTTATGAGGCAATTTTAGATAAATATTTATCAGCAGTTATTTTGAGAAACAATTTAAAATTATACATGACAAAACACTGCCTTCATGAACTTTAAAAATAACCAAGCAATAAATAAAAGCTGAGGAACGATAATTATTTTCTGAGAAAACATTGTCTTGCGGAAATTCCTATTATAAGAATCAGCATTCCAACAGACATAAAAAATGGGAAGAGAATCGATAACAGGCTGTCGAGAGGTCTCATAACATACCGGAGATTACGTGCGTATGGTAGGTATGATAAAAGATCATAATACTCCTCCCCTCCATCCCAATGGCCGGCGCAGCATGTGTTTTTCTTCCATACTTCCCTATTACTCGTCATCTCAGCACTCACCTCCTTTCTAATCATTTCATCCTTCACACAATCCATCTTTCGTTTCTTTGGTCTTATTTTTATTTTGGTTATGTTAAAAGATACGAACCAAAAAACTGTTTACTCAATTTTAAAGCGGCAGACACAAAAGAAAATACAAGCGCTACACATGAACACATGCAATACAGAGCAGTGGGAATTGCATATTGAGCACGAAACACAGAGTAAACCGAGCGAAAAGCTTCAATACCATTATCATGTTGACGACGATAACAGACGACAGCCGAAGACAACCGAGGACACCCGAAAGTATGCGATTTAGCCGAGTGGAACCTGTGGAAGCACCACACAACACCATTCATGCTGATATAATTTGTTCCGAACATTCTACAATCAGCTTCTGTCCCATTAGCGAAACTTTATATGATTTCCGGCAACTAGGGAACCCAATTAGCAATATCATCCGGCCTGAGAGTGTAACGAGAGTGGAGTGGCAATAAGCGCCGGCGCTACAGTTAACATACTGCAAATTGCTGTTAAATTTACTTAAACTCCCTTGTTACGTCTCGAACAGAAGATAAGCACTGATTCCGCAAATTGCATAAGAGTTCCTGTTTTGTTCAGGTTTGCTCGTTTGGGACAGGTAAAAGGTGTAGATTTTAGTGGGGTAATTTTATTTTCAGAGGAAAAGTGTGGAACAAAAATAATTATACAATACGTGATCAAGGGAAGTAAGATTCCACGTAAGATTATCATCATCTCCCTAGCCTTTTCCCAAACTAAGTATCTTGGGTCGGCTTCCAGTCTAACCGGATGCAGCTGAGTACCAGTATTTTACATGAAGCGACTGCCTATCTGACCTCCACAACCCAGTAACTGGGTAATACGATACCCCTTGGTAAGACTGGATGTCAGACTTTTGGCTTCTGACTACTCGTAACGACTGTCAAAGTTCTACAAATGACAGCCGGGACCAACGGCATAAAGTGCTTTCCGAGGCACGGAGGAAACTCGGTATGTAATTATGGTCACCCATCGACAGATCAACCTCGGCAAGCACGGCTTAACCTTAAAGATCGACCCGTGCGGACATTATTATTTAGCCACGAGCCACGTAAGAATACTGGTGAAGAATTTGCATATTTCATGTATAGATAGCTACTGCCTAGGACTTGCTGGGCATGAGCAGCAGTTTTCAATTACCAGGCTGGGAAAAGTGTTATTGGGGTTTTCCATCAAGAATTTCTGAGTAGCATCTACGAAGTCTAGATTTTGGTCCGGTTGATAGTAATACGCTCGCTCCCTATCAACTGCATCACACATAGCTGGCGAAATATGGGTGTACCTTTAGGTAGACTTCTGCCAACAATTCAGGGATTGCAGACGTGATGTGTCATTTCAAGTTTGTCTGTTTATTCGATGGATCATCCGAAATCAGTTCCCGTTACATCATTAGTAAATGTTTCCGCAAATTAGTTTAAGTTCTGCCCAGCCAAGTACCATCATGTTTACAGCATATGGGGACGAAATAGAAACTTTGTAAAGTTCGTCGCGTCCATTCAAGCTGTGTCCCACCACTAGTTAGGTAAGTGTATGACTGCCAACTAAGCGTTACGCTCCATAAGTAATTCAGGCCAACTGTTAAACCAGTTAGTAGCTTGGACACGAATAATATGGAATGTAAGAATAGCTGCAGCCAACATGAAGTACAACTAGCTATGAAGAAGGCTTCATGGCATCTCCAATGGGAGATGAGTGATTTTATGTCGTTGGGTGCCTATCGTTGTGCCTATATCTTCTGGACGTTACAAGAGCTACATAACAGCAGTGACATTTAGCAGTTGCGTTCCATTAAAAACGTTTGAATTTCGAGTAATGGTTCGGACAGACCGAGTGCAAATCTGGATAGTGGAGTTTGAAAGAAAATAAAATGAAAAGAAAAGTACAAAAAATCTGTCAAAGACCGTAGCTAGTCCGGAGTCAGGTCCTATCGATTTGACTGTACCTTTAGAAGTCTTTTTGTCTGCAGAAATTGCTTAGCTTCTAAAAAAAACGCGTTCAGGCAGATTTAAGATTACCCTCTTGGTATCTTGCTTTGGAATCCAAAATCCGTGCCCAAAACGATAAAAAAGTTGCCTTAATGAGGCCTGTCCTTGATAACACTCTGCAAGAATGTCAATCAAGTTTAAAAGATTTTTTCGCGAAGTTGCTCTGCTGTTTATTTATTCAGAGGCGCTCCGGGTTCGTTTCGCCGCCGCTCAAGGCAATCCCTGGCTTTCCCGATGCCGAGGTTCCTATAAGAAGAAATACATCGTATCCAAAAAGTGGGATGCTTGACTATGCAAAATTTTGTGAAGCCGACCCCAACATAGTTGGGGAAAGGCTGGGTAGATCTGATTCAAACCCAACCTTGAATCAGATACATACATAGCCTTTACCCAACTGTGTTGGGTTTGGCTTCCAGTCTAACCGGACCGGATGCAGCTGAATACCAGTATTTTACATGGAACGACTGCCTATCTGACCGAATCAATTCCTTGGTAAGACTGGTTGTCAGATATTTGGTTCACTGACCAATGGTTACCCATTCGCGGACTAACCTAGGCAATTGAGATCGACCCGAGCCCCTCTTATTATTAAACCACATGCTCCTCTAGAGGTAGGTTTGAATCAAATACAAATACAAATTTTACAAATAAAAATGAACATTACAGACATTAGTGTATCGTTGGTACCTGTACTAATGAATAAAATTCATTGTATCACAGACACCAGCGCCTTCCAAAACGTGTACATAAAAAAAAACAAACATGCTACAAAGTGAACTCTTAAATAAACAGGAAAAGAGTAAGAGTCATTTAAAAATAATACAAAAATAAAACAGTACTATAAACTAAGGTTGAATTAAAATTAAGCTACTTATTTACTTATGTTGAGCATGTGTGCATGTGCATGTGCGTGCACGAGAGTGCACGGGTGAGTGATTTTGTATGTGTGGGTGTATGTGTTAGTGTATGTATGCGTCTGGTTAATGGATTGGTTTGAGAATCAGATAAGTTAACTCTATTCATGTAGTACTTACATAACCTAACGTCATACCTCTATTTCCCAGAAAGGTTATACAAAAGTGACACCCACATTTCGCCAGCTACTAAGCAGTGAAAATATTTTGGTGGTTTTGCATGCATGAATGCAGTACAAATATAAATGTTTATAAAATCCCACTATTAAATAAACCGTTTATAAGCGGTTGCATACGGATCAAACATTTAACATGAAACCACATTTAACATGAAGTTATATGCAACAGATGCAAGGTCCACATATTTTTTTATTTTACTGTAGTTTCTTGCAAACGTCCAACTTTTATTTGAAAATCTTTTATTCAAGGACCTTTAAGGAATACAATAAAATACTTGTTGAGAGAAGATTCTAATTAGATCGGCATCAAAAGGCAACTCGACATGAATCGCACTAGTTAAATCTCTCTTTGGAACGGCAATGGAATACAACTGCACATCTTTATTCAGACTCGAGTCGATTTCTGACTACCTCATTGGTCCAGTGTTTGCAAGCGCGACTGCTAATCATGAAGACCTGGGTTCAATTCCCGGCTCGGGAAAAGTGTTATTGGGTTTTTACAACAGGAATTTTTCAGTAGCACGGAGTCTGGATTTGTGACAGGTTGATGCCATACCTTGATGCCACATATCAAAAAGGTAGTTGAAGAACACTGTGAGTTTTTAGTCTATAAGAGTCTGGTAGACCCCTTGGAAGGCACCCATGAGGTTTTCCGCATGCAAGGTAAAGGTGGTGCACTGTAGGTATACTTATAATAAATTATATCAAGATACATCAAGGTTCGGGGCAACATTTGAAGAAAGTCAAATAACAAATAATTATCTTTTGTAAGTGTTTGCTTCTTTCAATCTTCGTTTGAATTTGTATAAGGTACGGCGACACGTTAAGAATAAATACCCTTGGCGTTGCCATGGCAACATCGTATATCCAATTAATAACGAATACGGTATCAATGACGAAAGTACACACCTATTATAGTACATATTTATACAAGTGGGGAAACTTTGTCCTTGCAGTCGAGGCGGAATAAAAGTAAATTAAAAAAACCGGCCAAGTGCGAGTTGGACTCGCGCACGAAGGGTTCCGTACCATTATTTATAAAAACGAACAGAAAAAACACTTTTTTGTATGGGAGCCACCCTAAATATTAATTTTATTCTGTTTTTAGTATTTGTTGTTATAGCATCAACAGAAATACATAATCTGTAGAAATTTCAACTGGTTAACTATAACGGTGTCATGAGACACAGCCTGGTGACAGACGGACGGACGGACGGACAGCGAAGTCTCAGTAATAGGGTCCCGTTTGACCCTTTGGGTACGGAACCCTAAAAAAGCAAACTAAATAAATAGGTTCATATTAAAGACGAAAATACTTTTCTTTTCTCATGAATCGTGATAGTAAGCCGGTTGAAATTTCTACAGATTATGTATTTCTGTTGATGCTATAACAACAAATACTAAAAACAGAATATTATAAATATTTAATACAAAAAAGTGATTTTTTTGTTCGTTTTTATAAATAATGATTATACGGAACCCTTCGTGCGCGAGTCCGGCTCGCACTTGGCCAGTTTTTTATTTCTTTACAATTTCGTTATAATTACGCTATAACAAACGCGTTGTACGTAAACTTTACTAAGTAAATATTTTGTGGTGTATAAAATACCACAGCGAAACTGTGATAAAAGGTAAGTCAATAGTCTAGAGATTGAGTATTTTAACGTGTGCTGCATGTACTGTAGCTAATTTTGTTTTTCCAAAGAATCAAATAGTGATAACGATCGTGATAGTGGATCTATGTACTATCATCTATAGTGCAACAGTAATTGATTTTAATGCAACGCAATTTCCTCATTTTTTGCTCATACCTAATTACCAAAAGGTTTTTGCAATTGGTATAAAAAAATCAGAAATGCTGAGATAATATTTGTGAATCATGTAGATCCCTAATTAACATTCCCTGAAAACATTTAAATCTTAAGTAGGTATAAAATTCTCGTGTCACAATATTAGTTACCATACTCCTCAAAACGGCTGAACCGATTTGTATGAAATTTTGTGTGCATATCGGGTAGGTCTGAGAATAGGCCAACATCTATTTTCAATAACCAAAAAACCCCAACAGGCGGGCTAGTTATATTATGTACATATAATTTGATTAATTAGGAAGTAGATACTTACAGAACTTTATGAAAATGACATTAAAACTACAAAATACAACCCTCTTATGCAAAACGAGTGGATAATAATATTGAAAAGCCATTTCAATGACGGAATAAAATGAATACGATAACGAGATAGGAAGTCCACCTATCTCGGAATAGTTCTGTGACGGTTTTTATACGGATTCGCAGTAATTTTCCTTTCATTGTGTAAAGAACGAAGTCGTTGTTCTTTATTTTTATTGCCCACATCCAATGCCATTATTTTTACCCAATATAATTTATTCCTTTCCCGTTTTTCTCGACTCGAGCACTTATTAAAGCCATTAAGTTAATTAATTGCTAAAATAATCCTTTCTTTTAATTTAAATTCGACTGGGTACGATTCTTGACTGGGCAGTTCATTTAGCTAATAAAGGGCACAAATATTTATCGTTATGAGGCAATTTTAGATAAATATTTATCAGCAGTTATTTTGAGAAATAATTTAAAATTATACATGACAAAACACTGCCTTCATGAACGTTAAAAATAACCAAGCAATAAATAAAAGCTGAGGAACGATAATTATTTTCTGAGAAAACATTGTCTTGCGGAAATTGCTATTATAAGAATCAGCATTCCAACAGACATAAAAAATGGGAAGAGAATCGATAACAGGCTTTCGAGAGGTCTCATAACATACCGGAGATTACGTGCGTATGGTAGGTATGATAAAAGATCATAATACTCCTCCCCTCCATCCCAATGGCCGGCGCAGCATGTGTTTTTCTTCCATACTTCCCTATTACTCGTCATCTCAGCACTCACCTCCTTTCTAATCATTTCATCCTTCACACAATCCATCTTTCGTTTCTTTGGTCTTATTTTTATTTTGGTTATGTTAAAAGATACGAACCAAAAAACTGTTTACTCAATTTTATTGCGGCAGACACAAAAGAAAATACAAGCGCTACACATGAACACATGCAATACAGAGCAGTGGGAATTGCATATTGAGCACGAAACACAGAGTAAACCGAGCGAAAAGCTTCAATACCATTATCATATTGACGACGATAACAGACGACAGCCGAAGACAACCGAAGACACCCGAAAGTATGCGACTTAGCCGAGTGGAACCTGTGGAAGCACCACACAACACCATTCACGCTGATATAATTTGTTCCGAACATTCTACCATCAGCTTCTGTCCCATTAGCGAAACTTTATATGATTTCCGGCAACTAGGGAACCCAATTAGCAATATCATCTGGCCTGAGAGTGTAACGAGAGTGGAGTGGCAATAAGCGCCGGCGCTACAGTTAACATACTGCAAATTGCTGTTAAATTTACTTAAACTCCCTTGTTACGTCTCGAACAGAAGATAAGCACTGATTCCGCAAATTGCATAAGAGTTCCTGTTTTGTTCAGGTTTGCTCGTTTGGGACAGGTAAAAGGTGTAGATTTTAGTGGGGTAATTTTATTTTCAGAGGAAAAGTGTGGAACAAAAATAATTATACAATACGTGATCAAGGGAAGTAAGATTCCACGTAAGATTATCATCATCTCCCTAGCCTTTTCCCAAACTAAGTATCTTGGGACGGCTTCCAGTCTAACCGGATGCAGCTGAGTACCAGTATTTTACATGAAGCGACTGCCTATCTGACCTACACAACCCAGTAACTGGGTAATACTATACCCCTTGGTAAGACTGGATGTCAGACTTTTGGCTTCTGACTACTCGAAACGACTGTCAAAGTTCTACAAATGACAGCCGGGACCAACGGCATAAAGTGCTTTCCGAGGCACGGAGGAAACTCGGTATGTAATTATGGTCACCCATCGACAGACCAACCTCGGTAAGCACGGCTTAACCTTAAAGATCGACCCGTGCGGACATTATTATTTAGCCACGAGCCACGTAAGAATACTGGTGAAGAATTTGCATATTTCATGTATAGATAGCTACTGCCTAGGACTTGCTGGGCATGAGCAGCAGTTTTCAATTACCAGGCTGGGAAAAGTGTTATTGGGGTTTTCCATCAAGAATTTCTGAGTAGCATCTACGAAGTCTAGATTTTGGTCCGGTTGATAGTAATACGCTCGCTCCCTATCAACTGCATCACACATAGCTGGCGAAATATGGGTGTACCTTTAGGTAGACTTCTGCCAACAATTCAGGGATTGCAGACGTGATGTGTCATTTCAAGTTTGTCTGTTTATTCGATGGATCATCCGAAATCAGTTCCCGTTACATCATTAGTAAATGTTTCCGCAAATTAGTTTAAGTTCTGCCCAGCCAAGTACCATCATGTTTACAGCATATGGGGACGAAATAGAAACTTTGTAAAGTTCGTCGCGTCCATTCAAGCTGTGTCCCACCACTAGTTAGGTAAGTGTATGACTGCCAACTAAGCGTTACGCTCCATAAGTAATTCAGGCCAACTGTTATACCACTTAGTAGCTTGGACACGAATAATATGGAATGTAAGAATGGCTATGCAGCCAACATGAAGTAGAACGAGATGAGTGATTTTATGTCTTTCTGTGCCTATATCTTCTACACGTTACAAGAGCTACATTACAGCAGTGACATTTAGCAGTTGCGTTCCATTAAAAAAAATTGAATTAAGAGTAATGGTTCGGTCAGACCGAGTAGATGTAAATCTGGACAGTGGACTTTGAAAGAAAATAAATGAAAAGAAAAGAAATGTACAAAAAATCTGTCAAAGTCCATAGCTAGGCCGGAGTCAGGTCCTATCGGTTTGACTGTACCTTTAGAAGTCTTTTTGTCTGCAGAAATTGCTTAGCTTCTAAAAAAAACGCGTTCAGGCAGTTTTAAGATTACCCTCTTGGTATCTTGCTTTGGAATCCAAAATCTGTGCCCAAAACGATAAAAAAGTTGCCTTAATGAGGCCTGTCCTTGATAACACTCTGCAAGAATGTCAATCAAGTTCAAAAGATTTTTTCGCGAAGTTGCTCAGCTGTTTATTTATTCAGAGGCGCTCGGGGTTCGTTTCGCCGTCGTTCAAGGCAATCCCTGGCTTTTCAGATGCCGAGATTCCTATAAGAAGAAATACATCGTATCCAAAAAGGGGGATGCTAGACAATGCAAAATTTTGTGAAGCCGACCCCAACATGGTGAAAGACATGGGGAAAGGCTGGGTAGATCTGATTCAAACCCAACCTTGAATCAGATACTTACATAGCCTTTTCCCAACTGTGTTGGGTTTGGCTTCCAGTCTAACCGGACCGGATGCAGCTGAATACCAGTATTTTACATGGAACGACTCCTATCTGACCGAATAAATTCCTTGGTAAGACTGGTTGTCAGATTTTTGGTTCACTGACTAATGGTTACCCACTCGCGGACCAACCTAGGCAATTGAGATCGACCCGAGCCCCTCTTATTATTAAGCCACGAGCTCCTCTAGATGTAGGTTTGAATCAAATACAAATACAAATTTTACAAATAAAAATGAACATTACAGACATTAGTGTATCGTTCGTACCTGTACTAATGAATAAAATTCATTGTATCACAGACACCAGCGCCTTCAAAAACGTGTACATAAAAAAAACAAACATGCTACAAAGTGAACTCTTAAATAAACAAGAAAAGAAAGAAAGAAAGAAAAAACGTTTATTGGCGCCATCGCCACAAGTACACACAATATTAAAGAAATAAAAACAAATAAAAAACTTAATACTAAACAAGAAATACTGTGTGACTCAAGGTAGCGCCAAATAGGCCCAGTTCAGCATAATGCCGGACAACTAGTGCCCGACGCTGGTTTTCAACTGAACCTAAATGGTGAGTGTACGGATGTCAGTAAATACAGTAATTATATAAATATTGTGTACGACATGATAATATTATGTAGTGTATTAAGATAAATTAATAATTAAAAAAAAATATATATACATATTGTAAAAAATAAAATATTTTAAAACCGGGATTAAGTAGTTTCAAACATACCATAGTTAGTCCGTAGCAACACACTGCGCCTCACGCGGCCGAGTGTGATGCACGAACCAACGACGGCATCGACTTAAATTGCACATTTTTAAATGTATAAAATTTCTAGTAGTTGCGGGTATACTAATAAATATATGAATATGTTGAAAGATATTGTGTGAGTTAGAAACGAACAAATTACATAAGTTAATTTAGATCGTCCGAAGTGATCAATAGTAAAGAACTAGTGATAATAAGATAACGCGAAGGAAGGTAAGTGTTGAAGAAAACTTTATTTGAGTTTATTGTCTATTGTGTGAGGCTGACACAATTTTATATCTCTACTTACATTGTGCGCACCACACAACATTCCACTGAAATTGACAATTATATAAGTGAGACATTAATATTGACCATGTCCAATTTCCGTTGTGCATCAATCAAGTATTGCCGTAAGCGTTTTCTAAAAACAGCAGTCGAGTTGGATGAACGAATGGGTGGTGGTAGATTATTCCAAATCTTAGATGCCGCATATCGAAAACTGCCTCTGAAAGCCGCCGTACGATGAGACCGAGACGCAAGCTGTTGCGAACATTGCCTTCTATCGCATTCTCGTGTACTAGCTATCCAACTCAACTTATTGTATAGATAGTCTGGTTTTTGACATTTTATCACACCGAACAGAAGGCACGCCAAGTGCAACTTGCGTCTCGATTTCATTTTAAGTGTGTTATGTTTATTTAAGACCGGGGTTACATGACTTCTGGGGGGAATTTTATAACAAAACCGGGCACAAGCGTTTTGCACCCTTTGGATGAGCCGATCTGTGCGGGCCAACAGGCGCGGACCGTATACTGTATCCGCATAGTTTAGCCTAGACAGCACCAGAGTCTCCACAAGCTGCTCCCGTAGCGTTTCAGACAAGTAAGGTCTCATCTTGTACAGAACCTTCAAGCGGTAAAAACAGTTTCGCACCGAATAAGCTATATGTTTTTCGAAACGAAGGTCTTTGTCCATAATGAGACCAAGATTCCGCGCTTCAAAGACTCTGTCAATTGGATCACCCATCAGTTCCAGGCCAAACTTTGCGGGTAGTTTGGATAGTTGCTGTCTTGTGCCAAATACTAGGTACTTAGTCTTGGAAGGGTTTAGCGACAAACAATTTTCCTCAGACCAGACGGCTATTCTATGAAGGTCTTCATTCAGATCCCTGATAGCACTATCATATTCATCCGGCCTAAAAGATAAATAAAGTTGGACGTCGTCAGCGTAGATGTGGTATTTACATTTCTGGAGGCAATTGATAATATCCGCACAGTATAAAATAAAAAGAATTGGCCCTAATATAGACCCTTGGGGTACGCCTCTTACTATCGGAGTACACGATGACCTAAGAGCAGTTCCGTCACCCAACTGCAGATCTACACACTGTTTTCTGTTGCTAAGATAGCTACGGAACCACTGCGTGGCGCTGGGGTCAAATCCGTAAAACATTAGTTTGGACAATAATAGCGAAATATTAATTGCATCAAAAGCCCGGGAAAAATCCAGCAAGACCAACACTGAACACATTCCTTTGTCTTGGGCTGATAGAAGATTATCGGTAACATCCAGTAAGGCAGTGGCGGTACTGCGTTGTTTCCTGAAACCAGACTGTAAGTCAGGTAAAACGTTATTGTGTTCCAGAAAATGCGTTAACTGCAGACTCACGACTTTCTCTAGCACTTTCGACAGGCACGGTAAAACGCTTATAGGACGTAAGTCTTTAACTTCAATTGGATTAGCGTGTTTCGGTAAGGGCCTGACAGACGCTATTTTCCATAAGTCAGGGAACGTTGAAGTTGATATGGAATAGTTAATAATGTCTGTAATTGTATTTAGAGCGTATGGTAAAATCATATTTAGCATGTCAAGGGTAATGTTGTCGTAACCTTCGGCGTTGCTTTTTAGGTTAGAAATAATGCGAGAAATGTCCTTCTGTTCCACTGGATCGAGCTTAAAAATGGCTTCACCATATCTATGGTCCTCGAAATAAGACTTAAGTGACATGCTTGCTACAGGGTTACCAGGAACTACCAAAAAAGAGTTATTAATAAGATCTGGATCAGTAAAATGCGGCGGAATGTCTATTCTAGGTTTAAAGGGCGATAAGGTGGCTTTAAGATTCTTCCATAATAATTTGGGATTTTTTATCTTGTTGTTTATATTATGTTTAAAGTACGCAACTTTTTCATTATATAAAGAACTTAGAACAAGGGACTTCAACTCTTTATAGTATTCCTTTTTGGAATCTGATTTAGTTTTCTTATAACAAGTTAGAGCATTGTCGCGTAAACGCATCATGATTTTAATCGTATCTGTTATCCACAGATAAGACTTCTCCTTAATGATAGAAGTTTTGATTGGTGCGTGAACATCAAACAGTGAAATAACATGGGAGTTAAAAACGTGCACCATGTCATTTACATTGTCCAACATAGAAATATCACAAAGACACAATAGCAATAAATCCATATTAAAATTATCCATGCAAACTTTTTTAAGTGGCCTAAATTTTACTATATATGGTTTAAACTTATCACGTTTAACATGAAATTCCGCAACTATAATAGAATGACCGTTAAGTGAGCTAAAAGATTCCACTGACGTATATCTTGCTCTTAAGTCTGTACAAAGGACGTCGATCAGTGGTTCACTGGAATCTGTGAAATGTGTAGGAGTTGTGACCAATTGCTTAAGACTGAGGCTATCCAAGAACTCGTTAATTTTATTTGTTTTTGAGCCGCTTACATCCAACATGTTTACATTAAAATCACCCAGCAATATGTAATGGTCACAATGACCCAGTGATGTAAGGGAATCGGTTATGGCATCCAGGAAAAGAACAAGGTCCAACCATGGTGGCCGGTACGCGGTACCTATCGCAATTTTTTTACCACTTATTGTGAGCGTTAGCCACATTTGCTCGACCGATTCGAACCTGGGATCGACCGCGCCACTCCAAGTACGCGCGCTCAACCCGCGCCGCAGAAAAAAACCAACTCCCCCACCACGACCCGCGCGAACGGTGGCTGGCCGCGGCCTATGACGCAGACTGTAGCCGGGCACGATAGGAGCGCGCCCCTCCTCGCCCGGTCGGAGCCAAGTTTCATTAATGGCCATAACATCAAAACAATACCTGTCGAGCGCACCAATCATGTCATCATGCCCTGTACCCAACGATCCTGCATTCAGAAAACCAACCTTTAGAAACTTTTCTCCCTTAGTCATCATTATAATAGAAAAACAATGACTCGGCATTTAGCAATATCGATACCTTCAATAATTAATTTCGTTTGGTCAAATAAAATAAATAATATTGCAATTATAAGTGTGTAAATATAGTATCTGTACAATATAGAATGAGTTTTAAAGAACATAAATATAATAACTACTATATACGAACGATGTAAAATGAGGTATGCATGTAATAGTTTTGTAGATAGTGTAAATGTAAATAAGATGAAATGATGTAAAAAGCAAAGTACAAATGTGCTGTTATAAATATAAAGAAATACATAAACATTTGTGATAAACTGATTTACGCACAGTTTACTAAGGTGCGCCGTGAGACACACACCTGTCATTAAAACATTTATAAAATAGTAGTACGTATAGCACAATATTGACTTATGATGACATAATAACACTTTTGACATAATAACACTTATACCTATTATTAGACTTACTTTTAAATACAAAATTACTAAAGTTAAAGATTGACAATGAACAAGAGAATAAAATAAAGCAAAAAAAAACAATAATCTAAGGTGCGCATTTATCATCATTACCCGTTGCCGGGCCAAAGATGCGCTGTAAGTCAGCGTCAGAGCGGATAAGGCAAGCGGCGTCTCCTGGTTTGTATCGGGCAAGAATGCGGCCGCGCTTTGACCATATGAATTGCCAACCGAGGCGACTGCCAGCCTCACGCGCGTTCCGAAATAACTCGCGATTGATTTTTGTAAGCCGCTCGTTAATATAGAAGCGCGTTGCTGGGCCTGGCAAGTCGAGGTCAGCAGTAGTGATCCCGCGCCGTACTCGTGCACCCTCCAGCAGTTCGTCACGAAGGTCGCGGCGCGCGAGGCGAATGACGAGGAAGCGCGGGCGGGTCTCCACCGGCGCCGTCGCCTGCGTAGCATTGATGCGCCTTCCTCCAACACGCTCGGCGCTGACTATGTCGCGCGCCTTTAACTTGACGCCAATCTTAGCCGCCACCATCATGGCCGTGTGGGTAGCGTTTTCACCACTGATCTCGGGTATATTCGAGATTTGGAGATCATTGGCGAGTAACTCCTGGTCCCGGTCATTGATGTCGTTTTTCAGCTGTGTTATAATGTCATCCACATCCGATGACCGCGACACCTGGGGCTGAGCTAGTCTGGTCTCGATAACAGCCACTCTTTCCTCCAGGTTGCTCATCCTGTCATTCGTTGAATTAAGAGAGGACCGCAGCTCCGACAGATCGTCACGTAGAAGCTGGAACTCATTCCGCACGATCTTTAAAAAGTCCTCTTTAAAACTGCTCAACTCTGCCCTAAGGATGTCCAGGTTGAGCTCCTGTGTGGCATCTAGAGCTGTACTATTAATAGGGCTGGTGTCCATGAGGTTGACAAGGCTGTCCTCGTGTGCTGGTGTTGGTGCTCGCGCCCTTACAGGTGTTTCATCCCGGTTATCCCGCACCAGGTGTTTTTCACACTCATTACAGTGCCAGGGGGTCGCTACAGGGCCTGCAGTTGAGATGCCCACGCACCCACGATGGTACCATTGCCTACATTTGTTACAGTTTGCAGCCTCTGCCGACGACATAAACTTGCCACAAGCAGCGCACTTAGCCATGGTTTGTGGAAACTGGTTTGTTTACTTTTGAAGCAGCACAATCGATACGACCAAAAGTACAACGGTCAGGCAACAGATGGCGCTATTTTCAGAAACCCGTTTGCGGATGATATCACGGTGTTTATGGTGCAGATAGACACCATAGGTTGCGCACAGTATTAGGGAAAAGGAGTGCACACACCAAGCGATCGGTCACAGTTTTTAGCCGTATTCCAGCAAAATACCGGTTAATTATTTTAAAGTTTCGGGTACTTAGGAGCTTAATGGAGATCACTAGCACGGAATTTAGAGTTTTTAGTGTATTTACACAGTTTAAAAACACTGCACAATATCTTCACTCGTTAGTTGCACTTAAGGTATTATTTTTACAATAAACTTATTAGAATTAAACTGGTATTTTTATTTTTATGTACAAGAGGAACACAAAGAGCTTAAGGCTGATTTGACATCCGTGACGTCACTCGTCAGTCGTCACACGAAAAGAGTAAGAGTCATTTAAAAATAATACAAAAATAAAACATTACTATAAACTGAGGTTGAATTAAAATTAAGCTACTTATTTACTTATGTTGAGCATGTGTGCATGTGCATGTGCGTGCACGAGAGTGCACGGGTGAGTGATTTTGTATGTGTGGGTGTATGTGTTAGTGTATGTATGCGTCTGGTTAATGGATTGGTTTGAGAATCAGATAAGTTAACTCTATTCATGTAGTACTTACATAACCTAACGTCATACCTCTATTTCCCAGAAAGGTTATACAAAAGTGACACCCACATTTCGCCAGCTACTAAGCAGTGAAAATATTTTGGTGGTTTTGCATACATGAATGCAGTACAAATATAAATGTTTTTAAAATCCCACTATTAAATAAACCGTTTATAAGCGGTTGCATACGGATCAAACATTTAACATGAAACCACATTTAACATGAAGTTATATGCAACAGATGCAAGGTCCACATATTTTTTTATTTTACTGTAGTTTCTTGCGAACGTCCAACTTTTATTTGAAAATCTTTTATTCAAGGACCTTTAAGGAATACAATAAAATACTTGTTGAGAGAAGATTCAAATTAGATCGGCATCAAAAGGCAACTCGACATGAATCGCGCTAGTTAAATCTCTCTTTGGAGCGGCAATGGAATACAACTGCACATCTTTATTCAGACTCGAGTCGATTTCTGACTACCTCATTGGTCCAGTGGTTGCAAGCGCGACTACTAATCATGAAGTCCTGGGTTCGATTCCCGGCTTGGGAAAAGTGATAATGGGTTTTTCCATCAGGAATTTCTCAGTAGCAGCCACGGAGTCTGGATTTCAGGTTGATGCAATACCTTGATGCCACCTATTAAAAAAGGTAGTTGAAGAACACTGTGAGTTTTTAGTCTATAAGAGTCTGGTAGACCCCCTTGGAAGGGACTCATGAGGTTTTCCGAAAGCAAGGTAAAGGTGGTACCTTTAGGTATACTTATAAATTATATCAAGAAATATCAAGGTACGGGGCAACATTTGACGAAAGTCAAACAACAAATAATTATCTTTTGTAAGTGTTTGCTTCTTTCAATCTTCGTTTGAATTTGTATAAGATACGGGGACACGTTAAGAATAAATACCCTTGGCGTTGCCATGGAATCATCGTATATCCAATTAATAACGAATACGGTATCAATAGGACGGAATCATTCCGACCCGAGCGTCCATAGCGTGCGCACGTACGCTACGATACTCCGTTCCCCCCGCGCAAGCGAGCCCCTGCGACTCCCTCGCCGTCCGATCGTGTTTCACCGCCGCCGCGCTACGCCGTAGCCGTCGTAGCGGTGACATCATCGTCGCCCCGCCCACTCGTAGCAGTGCTACAGTTCTCCCGAGCTACGCTGCTACGAGCTACGGTGTTCGTCATATCGGCTACGAGTCTGCTACGCAGTAGCACTTGTGGTCGATCTTTCGAACCTCCCGTGTTTCGGTCTTCGTTTTGGCCCCTTAAGGGCTAAATCCACCTAGTTTTCGGTGGTTATCTGGGGGATACCTTACGGTGCCAACGAACCCAGATAGGTGTTGACCCGACACACCGTCAACCCCCCTTCAGGGGCTTGGCACAGTTGGAAGGGTACTGGTTCGCGGCCTTGGGGGGCCTCCTAGTCGCTGCCAGTATCTAACCCCGTTCTCTTACAGCCTGCACCCGGGACGGTTGGGTGTCTCAACCCCTTCGGCCCGGATCGGTCGTAAGACCCATAGGGACCTGTCGTCCAATAAGATTGTCGACAGGAAATCAAGCTTAGGGTACACGGTAGGACACACCTCCCTGTGTCTCCCCACAGGGAGAGAACACATCCCCGGGTACTCCCACCCGGGGAGTTAGGTTTGCTCTCAGGCCCTTCTGGCCATACAGACAGTTGACAGCTACCGAGTTTGTTTGGAACTTTCTTCTCGGTAGTGGAATCATAGGAAAGTTTCACGGGAGGGTTCTTTTAAGGGGACTGTCTGCCCGGGGTGCACATTTCGTGCCGCCTCGGGGCTTGTTAGGAGTTAGGAGCTAGGGCTTCCCCCCCCTCCTTCTCCCCCTCTTCCCCCCTCAGTTCTAGCGGTTAGCGCTTCACGCGCCGCGTTTCTTAGTCATGGCCTTGCCGCCATCTAAAGAACTCCTACAGGAGTTCATATTACAATACTTCTGGAATGATGACAAATTCCAAGACCAATTTAAACGCTTCGTTGCGACACAGCAACAGATGGTCTCCCTCTCTCCGGCCTCCCCGGACGCCCCCCCCATGGATTCGTCTTCCCCCGCGCTCTCATCTGAGGAGGAGTCATCTGACTCCGACTCTTCCCCCTCCTCCACCCCCGATGACGACTTCACGGTCGTAGGAAAGGGAAAAAGGAAAAGGAAGTCCCGCACTAGTAAGGCCAGTAAGGCTAAGAAAGCGGTTGCTGCCCGTGCTACCCCCCCGCTCACGGCCTCACGGCCTTCTTCCCCCACCGCCTCGGCTCCCGCCCCGGCGGTCTCCCGTTCGCCTTCCGCCGTTTCGATGGCATCGGCTTCCTCCCCTCCCTCCCTCCCTGCCAGCCCAACGGCCACCCCCCAGGCTTCTTCCAAGAAGCTCAAGCCCCCCCCCCCTGTGTTCGTTCAGGACAAGGGGAAGTGGACAGAAGTGTCCAGGATGTGCGCGGATCGCAAGATCCAGTTCACCCACGCGCGCAATACCCAACAGGGTATCAAAGTATCAGTCCCCACCACCGCCGACTACCGCGAGCTGGTGAAGTCGCTCCGTGCGAAAGGCATAGCCTTTCACACGTATTCGCTCCCGGAGGAGACGCCCACCCGTGTGGTGATAAGGCGTGTCCCTAAAGAAATCCCCGTTGAGGCCATCCGCGATGACCTTAAACAACAGGCTATCCCGGTGATAGCTGTTCACCGGCTTCATAAAGCCAGAGGAGGCGACGAGTACGACATGGTGCTCGTCGTATGTGAGCCCCATGATGGCCACCATCCGATTTTTAAACTAAAATCGGTGTGCTCCCTCTCCGGCATCTCTATTGAGAAGCCGTTCAAATCTCACGTAGTTGGCCAATGTCACCGCTGCCAACTATACGGCCATAGCCAGGCCAACTGCCACGCCCCTCACAGGTGCGTGAAGTGTACTGGGAACCACTCGACGGCAGAGTGCCCCCGCCCTAAGGACATCTCGCTCTGCACAGAGCCCCCGAGCTGTGTGCTCTGTGGGAAGTCCGGCCATACGGCCAATTACAGAGGCTGCCCCATGGCCCCCAAGGGCTACTCCAAGCTGGCGAAGCGTGCAGACGCCCGCCAGCAAAGGGAAAGCCCTTCGGTAAAACCTCCGTCATCTCAGTTGCCCGAGAGGCTTAGCCCTCAGAGGCCTTCCCCCTGGACCTCGCTGAACCATCAGCGTGCGTTCCCCGCCTTGGCCAAATCTAAGGCTGCCCCGATCCCCGGGTTAATGGACGCTCCAGTCCCACCCCCAACCACCAGCTCAGCCGCTGCCCCGCGTGCGGCCGCGGCCGTTCCGGCCGCGTCCGCGCCGGCAGTGACTGCTCGGGCCGCGACCGCTTCCGCTCCTCTGCCTGTCTCCATCCCCGCTTGCGGACCACCACAAGAGGGAGAGAAGGCTATTGTCACTATCTTCCGGGCCTTTGGTGCCTTCGTTTCTCCCGAAGCCGACCTCATGGCGGCGGAAATCAGGGCATCCGATTATAAGGCGGAATCCCTCCTCAAAATTTTCAACGCTCATCCTAGGATAGAGCAGGCCCTTCAGGTTATTAACTTCAACCAGTTCAATGGATAATACGGGCAATTCACGTATTCTCCTCAGATCCCTTAGGCTAGGCTTCTTTAATGCCAATGGCATTAGAACTCAGCGCGACGAGATCGCCACCTTTCTCCGCGACCACCAGATAGACGTACTTCTTGTCCAGGAGACGTTCCTAAAACCGTGTCACCGTGACCCGAAGATCGCGAACTACCGCTTAGTTCGCAATGATCGTTCGCGTTGTCACAAGGGAGGCACGCTCATTTACTATAGGAAGGATCTGTACTGCATCCCCATAGACCCCCCTCCGCTTGAGTCACTCTTAGAGATCTCAGTCTGTCGGCTCCGTATGACCGGTCACCAACCGATTCATATCATCTCCGCATACATGCCCCCCGTTAACACTAGTGAAGATCATTCACTTCTTGTCAAGGACCTTACTGTCCTCTTCGGCTTGAGCGATTCCGTGATATTAGCGGGAGACCTCAACGCCAAAAACCCCGCCTGGAACAGTACACTAACTAACCCGAGAGGGAGAGTTATTTACGATCTAGGAGAGGCCCTCAATTTCGACCCCATTGCGCCTATGGAGCACACTCACTACCCCACGACTGTCACCTCCCGTACCGACGTACTCGATATAGCGTTACTCAAAAATGTTAGCCTGAGGCTGCATTCCATTGAGACGTTACACGAGCTCAACTCGGACCACCGTCCTGTGCTTATGCACCTTATCCCTCGCTCGGGCCCCTCTGACCCCGATGCCCCCCCGCCCACCATAGTGATGACTGACTGGAAGAAAGTCAGCGCCAAGCTGGCCTCTGCCACGTCACCACACTTGGAAGCCATCCCCGACCATATAGTCTCAGTCGCAGACACGACGGCCGCCATCAACTTGTTTACAGATCACGTTCAATCCGTACTGAAGGATTGTTCACGGGAAGTCCCAGAGACGAGCGATCGTCGATGGAAACTACCCGCTGACGTGCGTGATTTGATAAACGAGAAGAACGCGGCCATCCGTGCTTACAGCAGCTTTCCCTGCGAGGCCAACAAAGCTCACATGCGTAATTTACAGCGTGCTGTAAAGGATCGCACCAGTGAGTTTCGTAATAATCAATGGGACAAAACGCTAAGCGACCTCGAGCCTACCCTACTACTTAGCCTTCTGGCAGTTACAACGTACGTTGCGTGCCACCCGTGATGAGGCCTCTATGCCTCCTCTCAAGCGCCCCGATAAGAGCGTCGCGTTCGACGACTCTGAGAAGGCTGAATGCCTGGCCGACAGCCTGGAATCTCAGTGCTCACCTAGTTTACAGCCAGTAGACAAGCGACATCTAAAGATGGTGGACGCATTCGTCGAATCTAAGTCCGCCCTCCCCCCAGTTGAAGACCCTGATGATCCTCTGCCCCCCGTCACATACGAGGAAGTGGAAGACATCATTAAAAGGCTTCAGCCTCGGAAAGCTCCCGGCTCCGATGGCATCACCAATAAGGTGTTTAAACTCCTCCCCGGTCAGCTCATTTTACTTTTGGTCGCCATCTTCAATGGCGCCCTGAGCAATAACATATTTCCCCAGATCTGGAAAGAGGCCACCGTAATCGGCATTGCCAAACCAGGAAAACCAAAGGCGGAGCCGTCGAGCTACCGGCCTATCAGTCTCCTCAATGCACTCGGCAAAATCTACGAGAGACTTATTTATAAGCGACTCAAAGATTATGCCGAAGCTAAGAGTCTCATTCCTAACGAGCAGTACGGTTTCAGGACCGGACACTCGTGTATCCAACAAGTTCACCGCATCGTAGAACACTTGAGCGCTGGCTTTCAGCGTGGAGCGATGACGGGAGTACTCTTCTTCGATATAGCGAAAGCGTTCGACAAAGTCTGGCACAACGGCTTATTATATAAGCTATACCAAATGGGAGTGCCTGACCGTCTCGTACTCATCTTACGGGACTTTCTGTCGAATCGCACTTTCCGCTACCGAATAGGGGACGCTCTGTCCTCTCCTCACCCCATACGAGCCGGAGTCCCTCAAGGCTCCGTCGTATCCCCACTAGCCTTCACACTGTACACCAGTGACATCCCTAAGAGCAACAGAGCTCAGTTAGCCCTATTCGCCGATGACACGGCTATCTACTATACTGGCTACAGCCAAGATAGCATCGCTGGCACTCTGCAGACGGCAGCCAACGTCCTAGGCGCTTGGTTCCGTAAGTGGAGAATCGAGGTCAATCCCGATAAGAGCCAGGCGGTTTTGTTTTGCAAACCGCGTCTCAACCGTCCCCCCCCCCGCCCGATCACTATGTACGGCAAGCCTATCCCCTGGGAGAAGCAAGCCAAGTACTTAGGAGTCACACTCGACCGTCACTTGACCTTCGCGTCACATATCAAAGCGGCCCGTAACCGGGCTGCCTTTGCTATGGGTAGGCTCCATTCCATGCTGACGGCTAAGAGCAAGTTGTCACTTAAGTTCAAATTGCGACTCTATACCGCAGTAATACGTCCCATTATGACTTACGCTTGTGTCGTGTTCGCACACACAAAGCCTCGTCACATTCATAGGATGCAGACATTGCAGAACCGTTTCCTACGTAAAATCACGGGCGCCCCCTGGTTTGTCCGTAACGACAACCTTCACCTTGACCTCAAAATCCCGACCATAGTTCAGTTCATGAAACGCCTTTCCAAGCGTTTCTTTGACTCAGCGGTCAAGCACCGTAACCCCTTAATCGCATCGGCCGCCCGATACGTACCATCGCGTATTAGTAGGATTCGCCGTCCTCGGCATACCCTAGTCACTCCCGACGACCCTATTACCCTCCTTCAAGAGAGCAGTAGGGAAACCAGTACGTTAAAACGTAAATACAGAAACAAACCGCCGTCTTTCCGGCCTCGCCGCCGAGGCCCGTCGCGTCGTCCAAATTCAAATCCCCCCCCCCGACCCTTGCTCGAGCCAGCCCGCGATGCTGAGCCAGTAGTTATAAATCAGCCCCTAAATAATGATAACCAGATCCAGCCTGTCCCTTTGCTGCCCTCTCTCAGCGACGCCCTAAGCCGAGGCTCGTACCCCACAGGGGGTGCCCTTAGCGCTGTCGCTTAGTTTATAAGCTTTTTGCCTGGCTGGAGGCCTTAAATTCGAGGCATCCACAGGTTTGTCCGGTTAAGCAGTAGCCAGCCTCAGGCTGAACTGCGAGATGCCATTCACAAAAAAAAAAAAAAAAAAAAAAAAAAAAAAAAAAAAAAAAAAAAAAAAAAAAAAAAAAAATAGGACGGAAGTACACACCTATTATAGTACATTTTTATACAAGTGGGGAAACTTTGTCCTTGCAGGCGAGGCGGAATAAAAGTGAATAAAAAAAAAGCTAACTAAATAAATAGGTTGTTATGTTAAAGACGAAAATACTTTTAAGTGTTTTGAAAAACGTCGTTTGATACACGTGTGCATTTATTTTGTAAAACTGCTGAACTCGGTTCCATGTGAATTCCACCTCAGCTGTCATGAGAAAGTATTCACACTTTAATTTTTTTTTTTTTTCAGACAAAGAATGGCGCTGGAAAGGTAAAGACGTGAGAAGAGACTGCATCTGTTCAGCTGGTTTCAAATAGTCTCAAAATAAGGTGTTTAAAAAAAATCAAATCATTTCAGCGTATTGAAATTTAGGCTTCTGTCCAGCTGCGTTACCAAGCGGGTTCAATGACCAAAGCAAGCACTAAAAAAAAAGACAGTCGGCTCCAGCTTGGTGGTATCATTTTACTATATGGTACAAAAACCTCTGCTGGCTGAATCTAAAATGCCATATTTAAAAATATGTAGCCAAAACATTTTCGATGAGCGAACATAAATTTTCAAAGAGGGTTCACTATGAAAGTAATAATAAGTTAAAATTGTAAAATCCCAGTCCTGGAATTGGCCCAATCCGATTGATTATACTCTCACAGAATTGTGAAAGATCGATAAGATAAAAATGTTCATTTGTTACATAAGATTGCTTTGTGTAAAAAGTAAAACGGTCGGAGGACTAATCGGATGACGATAATTATCGGTTATCGTAAATCAAACGTGAATGGTTCCATTTCGTTTTCGTGTGTGTCGTAACTGTGAAAGGCTTCGGGCATTGCTGCTAAATGAAGATTTGTAGCTGGTAATAAAATACTTGTGTTGCCCGCATCGTCGGTATTGCACAACGGACAATGGCAGACAAACTGGGAATCGTATGAAAATCGGATCCAGCTTACACAATGGGCTTTTCGAATAATTCGTATTACATTTCCCGCAAATACGTGTTTTGCCGTTCAATTTATAATAATGTTTAAAATAATTGCATGATTTATCGTCACATCCTAATTTTTAACCGCATTCAAAAAGGAGGAGGTTATCAAGTCGATTGTTTTTTTTTTTTTTTTGTGTTTGTTTAGTATTTTTTTCGCCAAATGTAAACCGATATCGATGATTCGATTCTTTTGTTTGGTAGAGTATTATTCAGCGGTGGTCCCGTTTTTATGTGAAGATCTGATGATGATCTTGCGAGATATACAATGGAACTCTTCAATAATAAACTGCAAATCTGTCGTGATTGCTGCAATCGTTTGGTTATTAATTGTTTACACAATTTAATAACGTAACATCAAGCCTGTATGCTCCGAAGGGGTGCGCAGACATGTACAGTATCAACATTTCGCCAGTTATGCACATGTTCAGCGATATCTTCGGCATTTGTTAACAATTTTTGTTAATATTTTTTTTGTTTGGATGAACATTTTTTTTGCGGTGGTCTTGTTTGATTTTGGTGAAAATTTTCGGATATAGACAATGGAGCTCTTTAACAAACCATAGCAAATCTCCCACTATTGCTGCAATCGCTTGGTTATGTATTGTTGACACAATATCATAACGTAACATCACGCCTGTATCTTTGAAGGGCACAGAAAAAAAAATGCAAATGGCAAATGTGCACAGAACATCCAAGTTTTGGCAGTTAAGTTATTGGTATGTTATGTACTTAGTAAGTATCAGATCACGTATAAAATCAAAACAGAAGTAATTGAAAGAACAAAAAGACACGTTGAAAGGTTTCATGGTTGTGGATTAAAACCTAATTGAAAAATTGAAAAATTTATGAATTATTGAAAAAATTAAAAAAAATCACGAATAAAACGAATTGTCCAAGAGATTACGCAATCTCGTCATTTCAGTTAGAGCTTTATCATCTTACGGTCTATTTAATAATTTGTTCGCATCCAAATCAGATACTACAATTCCTTGCAAAGTTTTGACACAACTGAGTGCAGGTTATAAATCTGTCCTTTGGCAAAGTTCATTTTCCCTAAACCTATTACGGCCATACTACCACCACACAGTCAGGAGCTGATGATTGGATCCCAGGAAAATTAAAGGTAACCCTCAAATTTTATGGGCATTATTAGAAACAGTATACTTCCCATGTGATCCCGTGGTCATCAATCAGGTCAGGATGTGATGATGGGATCCTGGAGAAATAAAGGGACACTACAAATTGTCTAGGCACACATAGTCATTATGCCTGGTAATCATCATCTCACGTTGCGGAGCTGATGATCAAAGGTATAAGTCGATGATTGATGGTGATGGGATTTTATTATTGGTGTGTGCTGGCTGACATGTGACATTAATTTTATGTAATGGATTCTTTGTTTAAATAAACTTCAACACTATTGTATAGAATCTGGTTATTCTACAACAGACAGATGTGTTGCTGGGGAGTTTGTTCCGAAACTTCTTCTTCCCAGCTACAGCACTAAGAATTGGCGAAGAAAGGGTGTTTTGAGGGACTGTCTCTTGTAATTTTGACGTTCAAAAAGTGCTGATTAGCCTAATTAATGAATAAATGACTTTTGATTTTGTTTTTTGATTTTGGAACCCAGGAAAATCAAGAGCAACCCTGGGCTCTTATTTACAATGTTTTTTTTACCGACTTCCAAAAGGAGAGTTTTTAATTCGTCTTAATGTTTTGTGAAACACTATTCCGCGGTGGTCTTGTTTGGTGAAGATCTGATACTGACCTTCGCAGATATACAATGGAAATCTTGATTAATAGCCGCCAAATCTGTCGTGACTGCTACAATCACTTGTAGTTTTATTGTTCACACAATATAATAAATTAATAACATAACATCGCGCATGTATGCTCTGAAGGGTTACAGATGTGTACAGTACACCCACATTTCGATAGTTAGGTATGTATTCCATTTTATTGGGGATAGCCTATTGCCATGACGTGTAAAATAAATACAAAGATAAAAAAAATTGTGTAAGATATTAAAACTACAAATGGAAACGTAAAAAAAAAATGCAAATAAATAAACATCGACTTCAAAAACACAAAAAAAAGAGGAATAAAGTTAGCAGAAGTCGGTGGCAAAAAACAAAAAAAAACTGTTGTGAGTGAGAGTTTTGTTTCATTGGTTCAGTTTTTGCCGGTTTTAAGTTATTTTTAACTTTTCTGTGTTTTTGAAGTCGGTTTATTTTTTTGCAAAAAGTTTTTATTCTGTATTTTTCCTAGAATTGGATGTTTCGAGTTAATGATGCAGTGTTCCATGAAACTGTTCAGATATTTTTACTTTTCAATCGGGAAAAGTTAATTCCGGTGCAGGTCAGAATTATTCAACAGAAATTTACCATCGCGTCCTAACTTTCTGAAACATGCCTGTGGAGCCTTTGAGACTAGAAATGCCATTATGCAATAATAGGTACACCAGAATGCAATATGTAAATTAATACACGTTTCATACCACGCAATGAGTTCAATCTCATGCGTTGTCAACGGCAATATATTGCCTCGCGGTGGCGCTTTCAGGTCGGAAATGTTGAAATATCCGTGGAATAAACGAGGCATAGACAATCAAAAAGCTGATGCCAACCTTTTATTAGCAAGGACTGACTGCAACACCGCCTCTCGTGGATTTAACGGGGCAGGTAAACTGTAGCATTCTGCAGCGTGGAACGCAATCTGCACGGTTGCTGTGCCGATATTGGAACTGCGAACTGTTGACTTTCATTCGCATGAATTGTGCGCAGAATACGTGCGAGGTATCTTTGATGTTTTTGTTGACGTGAAAATTGGGAGGTTGGTTGTGTCTAGCGCGTAACCGGGACGCATCTGGCGTGCAGATGTAGTTGAAAAAGATTGGCTTAGCACGATTGAATGTGTCGATTGACAACGTAGTAGTCTTTGAGATTTTCCAGAGTAAGAAAACTGAATCTAAAATCTTCAGCTAAGTTAAAGTTCGCGCTTACCAGCCACAGTATCTATCTTTATCGTCACTTAGTGTCAATTTATGTTATAATGGAGTCACCGCGTCGCCGTCGCGCGTCGCTGCGTTGCCGCTTCCAAACAATTTCAGAAAAACTAAATTTAAATCGAAAGGGTATCGTATAGGAGTGTGTCGTGTCGTTGGTTTTCCTTTATGAATATTTTATCGAAGCGAGAACGTATCCAATAGAAAGTTGTTCCTATATCGGTAATAGAGTGCATCGAGCCTTACTTTATGAGAGCCTTTTTTTAAGAGTTCCTTTATTTTTGTTTTTCTACTCTTAAAACAAATGTTGCAGAAGTTCTCATAGGAAAATATGCTCAATGATTTAAAGCTATGTCCATCCAAAGGTTGTCTGGAAGATATCGCTATCAGCGATAAGACCGCTGTTGTAACCATAAAATTATTAGTTTTGTAAGCCCGTTATGTTTAATTTTTGGTGTACAATAAAGTTTTATTCTATTCTATTCTTACGAACTTAAAAACATACAAATTACCTCTTTTTACCTAATATTACTAGCTTATGCTCGTGGTTTCGCCCGCGTGGAGTAACACCGGGATAAAAATAAGTCTGTGGTAATATTAAATCCAGGGTATAAACTATGTGTATATAAAAAACTAATAAACGGGTTTGGATCAGTAAAAAAAAATCCGTTCTCTACAACAGCTTCTGTAGTTGAGGCTACTACAAGTTGTGGTAAAGAATCGCCAACTCCTACTTGATTATAACCTCTACCACACATGTAGTAACGTCAACTGTATAAAGGCTTTTGCCCGCCCCATCGGAATTACATACAGCAAGATGTTTTAGTCACCGTCCAAATTTTTTCTAGGCATTATGTATCATTCACTAATTCCATTTTAAAAAAAAAACGATATGTGAAATTTTCATATTTTCATCATCAATCATTTTCTCGAAAAAATTGCCCGCTGCCTGGTCACTAAGTTAAACGTTAAAAATACTACACTTGCCGCGCAAACATTCAATGGAAAGGGGGCGGCCAGCCCGCGTAGTTACCCAGCGTGTACCTGTACGCACGGCGCGGCGGTGTCCATGATTTCTCAATATTTTTGTATTGAGTGATAATAAAAGAAAAAAACCGGCCAAGTGCGAGTCTTACTCGCACACAGGGTTCCATAGCCCCAAACAATATTTTGAACTGTCATTCATTAGTTAGAAGTATTAGTTGTAAACTTCCACTAAACCGCAAAACTAAATTGGTTTTTCATAGCATGTTAATGAAAAACAAAGTTACTGCTGCAGTTTGATGAAAAAGTCCCATATCTCAAAAACTAAACATCATATCTTATTGAAACCAATTTTCGTTGATAGTTTTTTTTACGTTCTACACACATAAATATTTTCAAAATTTTCCTCCTCTTACTTTAGAAATTAGAGGGGGGGGACACACATTTTACCACTTTGGAAGTGGCTCTAGCGCAAACTATTCAGTTTAGAAAAAAATGATATTAGAAACCTCAATATCATTTTTGAAGACCTATCCGATACCCTACACGAATGGGTTAGATGAAAAAAAAAAATAATTTGGTTTTCAGTTCTATGTATGGGGAACCCCAAAATTAATAGTCTTTTTTCTAGTTTTGTGTGAAAATCTTAATGCGGTTCACAGAATACATCTAATTACCAAGTTTCAAAAGTATAGCTCTTATAGTTTTGGAAAAAAGTGGCTGTGACATACGGACGGACGGACAGACAGACAGACAGACAGACATGACGAATCTATAAGGGTTCCGTTTTTTGCTACGGAACCCTAAAAACACGTATTCAATGGTTTTCGCCAAAGATTAAAATGTCTAAATTTGGACGGTGACTAAAAATCATGCTGTATGATGTTTGTTATAAAGTTGAAATTTAATAAACAAACTTGAAGATTTTATACATGGAGCGACTTTCTATCCGACCTCCACAACTATTTTGATATGTGACACCAGATTTAATTAGATTAAGAAATCAGACGTCAGCAATCCGTCAACGCCTTGTAACGCAGCACCTTTCTTGACTACCACACAAGTCTATTCTATTCTATTTTTAATAGAATAGAATAGACTTGTTTTTAGCCGATGTCGACTATTCTGCCAATGTCGAAAGTGACTTGGAAGAGCAAGTGTGTATACAGAAAGTGTTACAAGAAAAGAATAAAAAAAAAAAACTTTGACGATACAACCACACAAGTCAATATGGCCGCTCGCAACGACTTGACGTTCCGCCAGAGAGAAATGTAGAGCGCTTCTCTGTCGTTTGTGGTCACAGTTAGTTTGCAACGTGAATCATATTACGCCTACTAGCAGAGGCGCCGTCATATAATAATAGTCATCAATGTTACTACTCTTAATAAATATTCATAATATAGTTTGGGCGCTACAGGGGCGCCGATGAGGTACATGCCTAGGGCGCTCTCGACACTTAATCCGCCTCCATTTAGTAGTTTTTGTGTAGAAGAGCGACGAATATCCATAGTAAGATTATACTATGGATTATACGGTAAATTACAGTATATACTATGTATAAGGCTTTTTTATCCCCAAGAAAACCAAGATTACCGACGTAGCCCGAAGAATTGCCAAACTTAAGTGGCAGTGGGCAGGGCACATTGCTCGCATAACGGATGTCCGATGGGTCCGAAAAGTTCTTGTGTGGCGACCGCGAACCGGAATACGTTGCGTTGGTAGGCCGCCCACTAGGTGGACCGATGACCTGGTGAAGGTTGCGACTCGAGGATCCGCTGGATGCGAGTCGCACGGGACTGGTCAATGTGGCGACACTTGGGGGAAGCAGTGGAGGTCTTTCGGCTGAAATGATGATGATAAAAGCTTTTTTGTTCTCAAGAACTGACGGCGACACATCAAGCTATGCATTTCCAGTATAACATGGACTCGCTGTGTATATATTTCCAATACAATGAGAGACCCGCTTATACTGGTTTTGTAAAGCTTCATTGGTCGCCGTGCGTACACAAATTGCATTGTAAATGAATATCTCTCCTTAACAGTATCAACTGAGCGTTCGTATTTTCAAGTATTTGTTGTTTTAGCCTCTCAATATTTTGTCTTTGATAGATCTGTCTTTGTGTTTGGCCACCTTTCAGGGCACAGATTAACAAAGTACTTCGTAACACGTACCTATGCCACGGAGCTTCAGGATTATGGTAACTTTTTCGGACTATTCTGAACTCCATCCTTTTACATTTTCGGTTGGAATTTGACTCGGTGTTGGCTTGTTTTTTTCAATTTGTGATAAACCCTTTCTATTCACGAATATTGTGCCCGGCAGTTATAACCTACGGCACATCGGAATTCGGCATCGGAGTTTGGCTTTGTAGACCGTCACTCTATGCTATAAACAGTTTCTCTTCAAAGCGTATTTTAATACTATCGAACTATTTTGTACCTGTATGGATTGCCGTTATTAAAATCGAGCAAAACACGTCGAAAAAAACTCATTTGTGAGTGGACTACCTTTTATTTTAACTTTATTTTGCTTTAGCCGCGCTTGCCTAGGTTGGTTCGTGGATAGGTGACCACCCATTACATACCGAGTTTCCTCCGTGCCTCGGAAAACACGTTATGCCTTTGGGCCCGGCTGTCATTGGTACATCTTTAACAGTCGTTATAGTAGTCAGTGGCCCGAAAGTCTGATTACCAGTCTTACCAAGTGGTATGGTATTCAGCTGCATTCGGTTAGACTGGAAGCCGATCCCAACATAGTTGGAAAAAGGCTAGGCAGATGATGATCTAGCGAACATGGTAATACACAATCTGAAAAACAAGTATGTCTTCTTATTACGGTTCAAAAGAAGAAGCCTTGTGACAGACAGACAGCAGAGAACCTTAGTAACCAGGATCGCGTTTTCACCTTGTGGGTAGGAATCCTAAAAAGTACATGCAGTCAACACATTTCCCTAACGTATAAAACCATCACATTATCTTTTCACAATAAAAACCGTAGGAAGTTGTCGGAAAAGTTTTAATTGGGCTTCACGTGGCCTCTTCAGCTGTTCTCGTGATGTATCGTGAATAATGTACCGCCACAGAAATGTATTATTCATCAATCTTCCGTGCCGATATTACCTATTATGTGTTCTGTGGGTGACTACCTATATATACAGTGTTATTACATTATTGAAGGGAGCGCCAGTGATTATGGTCTTTTTTACTAAAATATGGATAAAGAGGCCACTAGAGACCATCGGATTTTGTTATTACAATAAAAAAAAACTACACTACATTTCAAGATTAAAATAAATTATTTTGCAGGAAAAGGTTTTACTTACCATGTTTCATTATTCTAAACTAAGTGTAAGATTTTTGTATTCACACACCTTGAATCGTAGCCGTAGTAGATTAAGTTTCGAAACTGTATTCGTTTTATAGTCAAACGATCCAAGTTCAGTTCAGCTCATAGAGGAAAACACAGCGATTCATACAAATGGTCCCAATTTCTAGTAGGTCATCCTATTCGATATTAAGTTGGAATTGCCAAAAAAGGTACAGGTATTTTATATCTGACAAAAAACTCTGCAATAACCGTGTTCACACGTGCACAGAATTTTAACCGCGCCGATTATGGTCACAATAAAAACGGAACGATGGCAACAAAATTTGTTTTACGTATAAAATCATTTTTATTAAGTATCTAATATTTCATAGGGTATTATTGGCGAGCAGCGATATTTCCATCGACAATTTCCCGTTTGACATTTTTATTTTTATGATCCTGCCCGCCTGTCTAGACTTTTGTTAGGTTAGGCCTTAGCTGGCAAATAGAATAGAGAGGACGCCGTTTAGGAAATTGATTCTCATCTTGATGTATTTTATGGGTGGTAAAAAATATTGAATACAAGTTGTAGGTATTAAGTTAGCTTAGTATACAGAGTTTAAATGGGAATGAGATGGTGTATGGGAAGTTTATTTGCTTGGTATTTTTCTTAATATGTTGGCATTTGGAATGGCTTTTAGTTTAACCAGATAGACTGAAAGGTATTTCGTTTTTTACCTGTCCAGTGTGAGTCCAATAAATGGTTTTCTTTCTTTCTTTCAGTGTGTATAGAGTGCTGTGATTAAATTTCTGTGCTAACGATTTGGCTTGTTATAAAATATCCTACTTATTAGAATTATCATAGATCTCTTGGCTAAAATTATTACCAGGAAAAAGGTTTCTAGGGACTTATTATCATTAGGACATGTTTTAGCTGAAATTATGAAGCGGATACATTTTTGAATACATCCGAAACTAGTATCTATTCATATTCATATTCATTTATTTGCGTACTACAAGGTAAAAACATGGTGTTAACAAAAAGGCTTAGAGCTAAGAACCGTTGTAGACCCTGTCAGGGCACAGCAAAATTTAGGGTGACATATTTCTTGAAGTATAAAATCAATTTAAAAAAAATATAATTCAAACATGCCAAAAATTAAAATTAAAAATCGGCCAAGTGCGAGTCTTACTCGCACACAGGGTTCCATAGCTCTAAACAATATAATTACAATATTTTGAACTGTCATTCATTAGTTAGTAAACTTCCACACAACCGCAAAACTAAATTTGTTTTTCATAGTATGTTTATAAAAACAAAGTTACTGCTGCAGTTTGATGAAAAAGTCCCATATCTCAAAAACTAAACATCATATCTTATTGCAACCAATTTTCGTTGATAGTTTTTTTCACGTTCTACAATCCTAAATATTTTCAGAATTTTCCTCCTCTTACTTTAGAAATTAGAGGGGGGGGGACACACATTTTACCACTTTGGAAGTGGCTCTAGCGCAAACTATTCAGTTTAGAAAAAAATGATATTAGAAACATCAATATCATTTTTGAAGACCTATCCATAGATACCCCACACGTATGGGTTTGATGGATTTTTTTTTTTTGGTTTTTCAGTTCTAAGTATGGGGACCCCCTTAATTTATTGTTTTTTTTTATATTTTTGTATGAAAATCCTAATGCGGTTTACAGAATACATCTACTTACCAAGTTTCAACAGTATAGTTCTTATAGTTTCGGAAATAAGTGGCTGTGACATACAGACGGACGGACAGACAGACAGACAGACAGACAGACAGACAGACAGACAGACAGACATGACGAATCTATAAGGGTTCCGTTTTTTGCCATTCGGCTACGGAACCCTAAAAAGCACATAAAAACTAAAGAATAAAATTTGCAAAAGAAAAATATAAGAAAAGAGAAATGTCAAATTACTTAAAGTTAAAATGTCAGTCTTAAAGAGCTAATAATTAAAATTAAATTATACATGTCAAACTAAACAATTACATATAATTCACAAAACATAATAATAAAATAAAATCAACCAGCAAATAAAACATATATTTTTAACTGTATTCCATGCTTTGGTAAGCAGTTAGCTATTTTTTTGTATTACCTTTGTTCAGCTCAATAATCTTTGGCAAAGGTCATATAGAATTGATTAAATTCCCTTGTGGTCTTATGGGTAGTTGTATTTACACAAGTGTGTGTACTAAGTTGTAGCAGACGATTTGCTTGTGTTACAGTGTCAATAAAAACTGTCTGGGGCAGCTG
The DNA here is from genome assembly GCA_949152445.1 of Cerastis rubricosa. Classification (NCBI taxonomy): domain Eukaryota; kingdom Metazoa; phylum Arthropoda; class Insecta; order Lepidoptera; family Noctuidae; genus Cerastis; species Cerastis rubricosa. Next base: position 10,267,390 of record OX424525.1, on the reverse strand, counting down.
TTGTCTTGTACAAATTCGTTTAAGTTTTTATCCTTTGCTTCGGGAACATTCCGTTATTGAGTAGATTTGTCTTACGAGTTTTCAAGTCTGCAAGTTGAAACTTTGTCTGCGATATATGCTTTAGATAATAGATATAACTAAAATGAATCTTCTGAACAAAATCCACAGAAATTACATGCATTGCATTTGACGACATTCGCCTCGGCGAGAAATTACCAGAAAAGTAATTTTACTGATAGAAGGGCAGTAAAAGCATATGAGTATGATGCTCTTCAAAATGTTAAGGGTGTTATAACAACATGACGACATCATAATCTGACACTTTTTCCGATGACGACATAAATCCGACGTCTGAATGTTTATCCTCAACATACAGACCCGGAAGCCATTCGGGGTCGAATTCCATCAGCGGTTTCACAAAATTAATTTCATTTCTATAATTTAAGTGAATTAGCTCCATTAATCTGAACAGGGGAATAATTATTTTGCTCGGGGACAATAAACAAGGGTAGGTCTGTAAAAACTTGTTCGTCTAACTGGAGTTTAAACGGGGGTAATTGAATCGAAGCCACTCTGAAGCTGCGGTGCTCTTAAATTAATTATGGACCGCATTCGCTGATACAGTTACATGCTTTGACAGTTCCCTGATGGGAGGCGCTATCTGGGCTCCTGGCTGCCGGGTCGCATGTCACCGTACAAGCACCAACTCGCAGTAATTCAATTTAGTCAAAGGTACCGCAAGGCTTTGTTCGTCTACTACCTTTTCAATGTAGCTAAGTTAATTTCGGTAAAGGCACAATATGTAAATCGAGAGAATGAGATAGCTTTTTTTATCTTTGGCTTTGTTTTGGTGAGACTTTTCCCCGTTTGATCATTTATTGTGGTTTCGTAAGCGATGGTATGAGCTGTTTCTAGTTTTTGGTTGATCGAAGTTAGTCGATTGTTAAAGTAGATTGGTATTTTAAAAGATTAAGTTATTGGTCCATTATCAAGTGAACGTGATACCTAGTTACTGACCACCTACTTTGTTACAGACCTTTTTTAACCGACTTCTAAAAAAGGAGGAGGGTCTCAATTCGGATGTTTGTATTTTCTTTTTATGTTTGTTCGTGCATAACTCTGTCGCTTACCAACCGATTTGAAAAAATCTTTTTTTGTTGGAAAGCGTATACTTTCCAAATGGTCCCATGAAAATTTTATCGAAATCAGACAAGAGTTTTCTACAACAAGTGAAATATTTGCGTTCAATGAGAACCATTCTGCCATCAGATCTGATGATGAAGCCAAGAGACAGGCACCGTAACTCCATAATAAGACAATGTATATTATCTGGAAAATTAATATTTTAGAATAGATTATGAGATTAGATATTTTTAGATTTACATTAACATTATCTTTAAAATATTGTTCCGTTCCCACAGACAAACCGTGGAAACGGTTTTGTGGGGCATAGTTTTTAAATGAAAGTTTGTAATAAAATTGTTTAATTGTTAAATAAATAATAATAATAATAATAAATCTGTGTTTGGGCTTGTTGGAATTGTAACGGTATGCATTTTCCAGGTGTACCACAGACTTGACTTTCCTTATTCAACCTACGTAACATATAGGTCCTCTGCGTTGACAGTCTGTTTTCGCGATGATCAGGGTTCTTATTCAAAATGCGTTGATCATTTCTTTCCCTAATTTCTTTTAATCGTTGTCCTTTTTCTCAGTTCGACGCCGTTTTCTCATACGAGAAGCATCTTTATTAGGCCTACCCATATTTTATTATTAGATTTAAAATATGTCACTAAAAATTAACAAATATTTTTATTTTTGCAAAAAAAAACCGACTTCAAAAAACCCTAAACGCACTAAAAAGTTAAAAATAATACTATAACCTACCTATATTAATAAACCTAACCTAACCGACGATTAACCTATAATAAAATTTAATAATTCTTTGCAGTCGGTGCCAAGCAATATACGATACCTGAATGACTATATAGACAGACTAATAGGCCAGAAAAACAAAACATCTTACAGTTTCTAAATATTAATTCATTAATTAATTCAAATTATATTGCTTGGCACCGACTCCAAAGAATTATTAAATTTTATTATAGGTTAATCGTCGGTTAGGTTAGGTTTATTAATATAGGTAGGTTATAGTATTATTTTTAACTTTTTAGTGCGTTTAGGGTTTTTTGAAGTCGGTTTTTTTTTGCAAGAAATTTTTTTAACAGATAATAATTTTCTTTTCTAAGTCTAAAGAACAAATTTGCTTGTAGGTACCAGTCACATTTCTCTGAGACCTAAATTCACCAAAAGCGGCCATCAATAATTTTGAGCCCAACACACCCACGAATCGTATACCAACTTGGGTATTCAATGGAACAATTCAAGAGGCATAATCGAATAGAATATATTCGTCATAAAGGCTGATAAATTGTAAGCATTCCGCGAGGAGCTGCCATAAAGTTCAGTGTTCAACCCTCAGGAAGGGGTCGCTTGAGGAAACTTGCTACGAATTTGTTATCGCTATGAAGATAAGTATAACTACAAAGACGCATAATATCCGTCTTCCGTGAAAACCGACTATCTTGTAAGTGTTATGTAATTGAATTGTATGGTTATAGTGTTATGGATTTGGGAAACTTTCAAAATATGATTAGTTTCGTGTTTATAGAGGTAGTCTGGGAACACAGATAGTTTAGTAGTCCGCTTTCGATAAGTATGCTGGCGGTTTCGTTGTAGGCAAAGTGAGACAAAGTTGCAACAAACACTGACAATCAGCTAAAGTGCTAGCAAGCCTCATTAAAACTTTACTTAAAATGAACGTTGATATGTGATTCAATTTGTTGAGGTACGAAGAGTCGTACAGTAGTGCTGATGCACTACAATGTCTGGGAACAACACTAGTAGTGACAAGTTGCAAGACTTGCAAGCTCACAGTTTACGAGGACTATGGCGACCTATTTCGCTCAGGAGCTTTGTGCAATTTGCAAGAAACCGCAAGAGCTGGGAAGGCAGAATGTTTCTATTTAAATAATGTTTATGGAAATCTTTGAGAACACTTTAATGCAAGACGCCTTTTTTAATGAGAATCAACAGCCTTTCTTTTTCCGGAAACTTAATGGGTTTTATTTTCAGGGTAAAAAGACCAGTTCTTTATTCAGAATCTTTAGTATCTTACTAACACTTGGTTGACGTTTGATTCACTCAGGTAGACTTACATTTATATTATACGATTTTATCAGATTTAGCAGTTGATTTACTGTATAATATTTAGATGTCACCGTAGTCTAGTAGCCTGATTTATAGCATTAAGTCCTTTTAGATTGACTAAAACTTATAAGAGTTTGGTAATATGTAACAAAAGTTTCTTATTTTTTGTTGCATCCTTTCAGTTTTTAGAATTTACATAAACTTTTACATAAACATGCCGAAAGAACAGTAGGTAAGTGATTCAAAGAAGTCGTTTAACAGAACTTGATCGTTACTTATGATTAAGAAAGAAAAATGACTATGATGATGATTCGTCTCCATAAACATATAATCATGCCTGTAATCCCTGAAGGGTTAGGCAGAGGTATAATAATAGTACACCCACGTGTCGCCAGTTATGTTTAAGTCCCATGTAATAGGGGGCTAGCCTATTACCAAAACCGGACACAAATCTAGACTCCGTGGCTGCTACTGAGAAATTCCTGATGGGAAAACCCAATAACAATATGCTCGACCCGGGAATCGAACCCAAGGCTTCATGTTTAGCAGTCACGATTGCGACCAGCAGACCAACGAGGCAGTCTTAATCTAATATAAATCAATCAAGAATGATCAGGTTCACCGAACTAGATAGTTCTTGTTAGATTTACCTATATTAAGTATGCATTAATTATTAAGGATGTATCAAGTATTAAGGATGCATTAAGTATTAAGGATGTATTAAGTATTAAGGATGCATTAAGTATCCGGTTCCAAGGTGGTCCTTGGAACCGGATACTTATTGCTCCACTTCAGCTTTATAAAATGCAATACAGAGCAACCTTTTAATGGTCCTGAAAAAGCTCTCATCATCATCATCATTTCAGCCCAAAAGACGTCCACTGCTGGACATAGGCCTCCCCCAAGTGTCGCCAAATTGACATTTTGGACGGTTTTGCCATAATCGCCACGCTTGGCAGGCGGGTTGGCGATCGCAGTACGGTTACCTTTTTTTTTTGTCAGCAGCGTTCTCTGTGATTTTGTAACAACAAAATCACAGAGAACGCCGCTGACAAAAAAAAAGGTAAAAAAAAAATGAAAAAGGTCTATCATCGTTTTATTGCGTTATCTGTGCACACAATGCGTATATATGGCGACTATAAGTCAAGCCGTAACGTCGAGATGAGCAATAAAGTCCCTATGGTCGTTTGATAGTTATATCTGTTGCGAAAGCCACCTGTTATGTTTGTTCTTATGATTACTGTGCTGATGGTTGGTTATGTTATAAGTTTTCGAGAGGTCGCAATACTGGTGGGTTTTGCTACTTTGGTCACATGAAAATTAAAAGTGTTTGAAGGCGGGACTAAGTGAATATAGAATAATTCATAATTAGAGTTTCCCATCAAATTTGTGCGTAAAACAGCTTGGCCTTATCCATTATTATTTGGTTTTTAAGAAACCAAAGTGTTTTCTCCTATCTATCAGCTCTACATTTCTACGCAAATCTGCGGCAGTAATTACCCAGTAGTGATATCTGATGACCGCCACAGATTTGCGTGGATTTGCAATTCTAAGTAAACCAGTAGGAATATAGAATATAGAATTTCACAGAGTGAATATTGAAGCGTAGGAATTCCTCGTAAATATTTTATGATTATTCTGTAGACTTCATAAAATAAGTTGAATTCTAATGTATAATACATACTTACATAATATAATACATAATAAATAATGTGACTATTATTATCACTGTGTCAAAGTGCTACCGATCTTCGATTCAACTCGCGAAGTTCCAGTTTCTTACTCATTAATACGCCTTTATTAAATGAGATAGAATTCAAACTTTATCGCTTCATATCTTTGTTATTTGAACTATAATGAGTTCCTCAGAATATCACTTAATTGGAAATTTTAATAAGAGTTTGCTATGAACTTTATGTACCTAGATAATGATGTTAGTCTGCCTCGATGTTAATGACTTATAACCTTATATATTTTAATGACTTTAAGTAATATATTATTATTACATATTGCATTATTTACACACTACAAATAGATATTAAATAAAAATAAAATATGTTTAAATAAGTATCAAAATTACAGGGCGTCAAAAAATTCGTCGACATTGCTGTCAACAGGAAAAGTGCCCAGAAGGCTGGCCGCCTTGCCACGTTGGATAGTAATGATGATTCTTTGACCAAAAAAAAGGCCAGCCCTCTGGTCACGTGAAGCGTCGACCAACCGCTTGGCGATATCCCGAAATACAAGGTTGGTACCCGGGCCCCATGGCCCAAGTGTTCCAAACACTTAGGCCATGGGGCCCGGGTACCCCAAATGGCTCAAATACATAATTAACTTATCGTTTTTTATGTGTTCAGCAGTCAGTGGTAGGAAACCAAGTTGTTAGATTTGAAATTGTTTTTTTTTAAAACGTTTTAAACTTTTCACAGTTTAGAACTAAACTTACACTATCACTAAGCGCCATGAGCGCAGAATGACATCATGGCACGTGCAATAGCGTCGAAATATCGGGAGGTCACAATAAACAATAATCACGAAAGATATTTTAAGTGATAGTGTAAGTTTTGTTTTATTTAGTTTAGAAGAATAGAATTGAATACAACTTTTTTTTGGTTTGTTTATTAATAGTAGTAGACATGTTTCTTCTAACATGTGACGCATCCGTCACCATAGTAGAGCATTAAACTTGGTCCAAGACCTGTCAATATTTGACACATTTTTTTCAATATCTTCAACTCTTTGCCTAAAGGCTTTTTGAGTACCCATAAATCATCGATAAGTCCTGAATTAATAAATCCTAAGAATAAAAGATTTTGATACAGTCATAATCTCTGTCATATCTCTGCATCAGTCCAACAAACCCTATATTATCTGAGTGTCACTCAGAACTTGAAGACAATGTTATTAACGTAAATTTTACGAGGCACATTTAGAATTTTATGTCAACCCCTGGGTACGTGATCACGAAGAACCGAGGTCATCTAACTAAACTCATAAACAAGTTCGCTGTTCGCCGTGATGCACTCCAAATTATTGTTACAAATGAATTTTGGTATCTACATTGTTGTTGCTTTCTGTACTTGTGATGTATTTTGTCATAAGTGGTTTTGTTTGTGATTGTACTCCGTTTGGTTTTAGAATAAGTAGATTTTCCTTTTGTTATTTTTGCAAACAAAAGAGCTAGACGCAAATTTTGGTAAGTGTTTATATATGAGAGTGCATTAGAGATACTAATGTACCCATATACTGCTGGTTAGGAAAATAATAAAAGTGTTCGGTGCTAAGGAAATAACAATTACAGCTTTACAACCCTATCTACAGTATCAGAAACGCTCAACGAAGATCTAGATGCGTTCATTTGTCACGGCGAACAAACAAACGTAAGTTAGATACATCGAGGGCCCAACGTGCCCATTCTAATAAATACCCCTGTAGCAATGAATGTGTGAACTGGGGTTATTAATGTCCGTGAACTAAAGTATTAATTGAGTTCTTAAGGGGCAGTGCAGTTATCGGGGTCAACAAACGCGAGTTTTCGTGTTTTCGGGTCTGTTTTCCACCATGTTGAAATGAGTTGCGCGGAAACTTTAAATTGCAGTATTTGTATTTGGAACTGTTATTTTTGGTGTAACAATGGCTATTATTGTTGCGACCTCACTCTTCAATGCTTCGTAGTAAGAAGTCGTCTGTTTGTATTCTTTTTTATTGAAAGTAGTTGGCACAACAGAGTTGAGCGTGCCCTCAGCTTTTTTGGACATATATTACGCGTTCGCTTAGGCATTGTCTGGAAAGGCTAATGTTACTGGGCCGGGTAGAAGGTAAACGTACGCAAGGCAGAGCACCGTCAAGATGGCCAGACGCGATCAAAAAGTTGGTTGGAGACAGCCTGTACCGTGCGGTTCACATTGCAAGAAACTGAATGGCTTGAAGACGTGTCATATGTCGTCGTGATTGAGGGAACGACAAAGAAGAGAAATTGACACAAAGAACTAATTCCATAGAAATTATTCCACCCGACAGTCAGACGCGGTCATGAAGGTGGTTGGAGACAGCCTGTACCGTGCGGTTCACACTGCAAGAAACCGCATGGCTTGAAGACGTGTCATATGTCGTCGCGATTGAGGGAACAACAAAGAAGAGAAGTTGACACAAAGAACTAATTCCTTAGAAATTATTCCAACCAAGGTGAAAGTAGTTTGACTATTCAAATAGCAGATTAAATTCCCCGTCGCAGTCAGACAACATAGCAAATAATTATGCTAAGCAGCCACACTTAAAAATGTCAACATAATTACTAGTCCAATGAGTTTTCGTTGATTCGCTAACTAGTACAAGTGGCGAGGTTTTATCCAGTCGTTCGTTAGCTACTGAGGGCCCTTCTGCACTAGTTGAGAGCATGGCCTTTGATGTTTGCTGTTGAAGTCAACCGCGCCGCGCCCTTGGCCTCATTATGTGAAGTTGACATGTTAACCTCAATCAATGGCGCCGACATATGTAGCTTCTGTAATTTATTTTTCGGCTATTTGGATGAAATGAAGCGACCTGTTTTCCAGGAAACCTATTTACTGTCGATTCGCTGCTTTTCGTGTAGGCGTATACGTTCTTTTTTGTTATTGATTTTGAATTGTTTTTTCCTATTGCCAGTTCTGTTAATAGTGACAAATTGTTGTTTGTTCTCATTCTGCTCTAGTAATTTAGAAAAGATGTTCGTTAAATTATCCTCTTCTTACGAAACTCGAGATACCTACTCCAATCCGACGTACATAGCATTTGTATATTTTTTTAAGTTTCGGAATCCAGTTTTTAAGGAGGTATTTGTTATTGGTTCTAGGCTACCGTTAGCCTTCCAGTAAACAGTGGTCACAGTTTTGTACATACTTAACTTAACTTGTAGGTATATTTGGATTCCTTTCAACTCATCATCATCATCATCATTTCAGCCGAAAGACGTTCACTGCTGGACATAGGTCCTCTCCAACGCCACATTGACATAAGGGGGTTTTACCATAATCGCCACGCTTGGCAGGCGGGCCTTTCAACTATTTATATATTTTTCGGAATTATAAAGTGACATTTCAAAAACTTTGCTGCCTCTGTAGTGAAAACGGATTGGATTCGTAAAGTTCTTATGTTGTTATTATGGGCTCTGCACACTAAAGCCCGATCCGCCGACATGTGTCAGCGACTTTGTAGTCGGAGGACCAGTTGTCCTTTCTTGCCATATCATATTTGATAGATATACTTTAGAATTTATTCTTAGGAATCACAGGGTTTAAAATTAACGGCATTGGAAAATATGAAAAGCATTTCATGTATATTTTTCTCACTTTGTAGTAGGTACTCGCAGGTTAATCATATTAAAACTATGATTTCATTTGTCTTTACATGCCCATCTCAAAGAAAGTTCCTGATAGTAAAGTAATAAACAACAAGAAACGCATAATTAAATTGTTCTATTTTATAAGAAAAGCCAGCAAGAGAAAATAAAAATAACATTACATAACGCTTGTAATTTCTAATACTATTAACAGAGATAACTAGTTCTACCTTAATTTATTTAACGTAATAGAAATATAGGTCCCAATCAATGTTAGGTTGCATTTCTACCGGTATATACCATTCATAGTAGAAAGTACCATGTATTCTTTCGTGTAAATGGAGATATATGATTTGAACGAAGCAAACATTGAATTTGAACGCATTGTACTTAACCATGTCGCCGTAAGGAGAGGATGCCTTTATATATATGCAGTTTGGTATTGCACGGCTGTGAAAAATTGAACTGTTGGCGAAACCCTGAAAAAAGATCAAATAATAAATTTAAAAAAAAACCGTGTTTAATAAAAATGGTACTCATGTTCACTCGATAGATCGCGTTAAGGTATTGTTGTTCCCAATACCGCACACAAGATCATCGCACTGCAGCTGATCAGTCTGCCTACCATGACGTCTTAAAGCTGTATTGTTTAATCTTATTCCAGAGTGGGAAAGAGATGGCGCTGTACGTCCTCTATAGCTCCGTCTCTTTCCTACATGTCATGGTTGGCCACCTGATGCTGAGAAATTACAGTTACAAATGTTAGATGTAACTCATCGCTGTATGTTCTAAAAACGAATGGCCAGAGTTCGGATCTAGCGCATAACCCATCATACTTATGGAGCACTTCCAATCATAATTTCTCAAGTTTGGGTCGGGTGCAGTAGCGTACAGACAGCGTTATTAAGTAGTTACCCCCCTGGCTTACTCGGCCGGACTGTAGAGGGGTTAGCACATACTGATGTTGTCTGTACCAATGCCCAAATAATTATTTGAAAAGACTTTGAGAGGTTTGTAACTTGCTCAGAGAACACCTGTGCATGTGATCAATAATAATTAAAATATGTAATTGTGAGGCTTAGGGTCGAGCATAATCAGTTGGATTGGTAGGGGCATGTGACGAATGAGGGAAATGTCGAGGAAAGCTTTGAGTATGAATTCGGTCGGGTAGAAGAGTAGAGGAAGACCAAAGAAACGACTGTGTAAAGAATGAATTGGCTAGAATGAGCGTGTCTGATGAGATGACGAGTAATCGAGAAGTAAGTAAGAAGATAATATGCTGAGCCGACCCCAAATAAATTGTGATTTGGGCAGAAAAATTATGATGACGATCGAGCTCGATTGAGATGGCTCAATTTGAGATAAAAAAGCAAAGGTTTGTTTACCCGAATTACAGCGTTATTAAAAACCTGTTCGTATTTAAAATGTTCGTGTAGTACTAGCTGCCCAAACTTGACTCTCGTACATTTGCCCAAATAATATTCGCTATGGACTTCATCTGAAAAATTAAGATATGTTATCCATTAGATAGTATTTTAAATGTTTGGAAACGCACACACGATGGTTTCTTTTTTAAAATAATTAAATCATAAAAGTACCTACTCCCTGCGCTTCCATTTTAAATGTATAAATCGACGAGTATAAAAATATATAAAATTGAAGTGTCTGTTTATTATTTCAAAATAACAGCTTTTTCCTGAATGCATATGAAAGTAGGCATATACGGTACTTATTCAAAAACATTTTCTTTCTGTCTGTCTGTAATCACCGAAACGGCTGGCCCGATTTTGACGGGACTTTTACTGGCAGATAAATACCATACCAGGGCTATCAGGAACATTCGTGAAGACAATGCTGTGTAGCGACGATAACGATTTGTAACTGGAGACTTCCACCACTGTAATATACATAATTATAAATTAAATATTGAAAAGCTTAAGAGGCTTCCGTTAGTTATATGAACATTATAACCAACGGAACTTTCAACAGAGGTTAGTGACAAGACAAGGATGTAGACTCAGACGTTTTCTACACATTGATGACGATTGGTGCCCGCCCTTCCATGACAGTTTAGAGCAGTTATATTTTAACACTACTTTGTGTTTTTGTACCATCACGTCCTTAAGACTAGCTTATTAAATTTCATGCTAAGAGTAGTTTTGATGGCAGCACCTCAAATAATTCATTCAATTGGATAAGAGACAGCGCTACACAGTTTTTATTGCTAGTTTCTTCTTCCATGCTATAGCAGGAATTAGACAAATCATCTACAGCGTTCTTTTTTTCAGCAGGAACGAATACAGGAGTAAAAGGATTTAGGAAAATTGCATGAACCTACTAGCGCGAAAAGATATTTGCGCGTATGGACTGGTTTGAAAAAAAAAACAGTAATTACCTTTGGCACCATCTCGAATTTTCATTTAGACATCATTGTCGTTATCAACGACCCCGAAAACCATGCAAACGACACCCATGAGGAAAACCCGAAATCTTTCCTCGTTAAGCGTTATGTCAATTCGTCCAGTCGCGCAAATGTCGGTTCGCGCAAAAGTCCATGCGCGCAAATGTCCATGCGTGCAAATGTCTTCTCGCTCAAGAGTCAGTAGCGCAACTTTCCTGAATACCGATGTAAAACTGAAAATTGTTTTGTTAAACGTCATAGTAGGGCCCAAATGACCGAATTGTTTACCCGTATATGGTTTTTAATCGAGTTATTTGTTAGGGTTAGATCGAAAATCCTAGAATAAAGGTTAACCTGTATTATAGAGTTAAACAGCCTATAATAAACGATTTACGAACAAAGATCATTTTTGTACAGACGCCAGCACATGAAGCTACCTGAAACTATCACATTTTCCCAATCAATCTTGAACCTAATTCACTAACCAAAAAGTCGAAAAATAAAAAACATTGTACAATAAAAATATGCATGATAGTGACAGAGTTAGTCCGTGCCCGGTGTTTTGTCTCATTCATTCTGGTTAGTCAGCAATATTTTAATGCATTTCCTTTATATTTTAAGGTTTAACCCGACTAGTGGTTAAATTACTAGTCGGTTAATCAAACGTAGGTTTGGGTTATAAATGCAGCAGTCAAAACTGTTAATCGAAGAAAATCACTTGTCAAAACTGTTGTTAAACTTGTTGTTGTTGTGTTGTTGGTCAAAAGTTCAAAACCCTTATTAAGTTAAAAGGCGTTTTCGTTTTCTCTATTAAAAATGTTTTGTAAGAGAACGCCTCAATTAAAATTACCTATAATTACTACAAAACTATATTTTTAAAGGGTTATAAAAAAAAACCTAACAACCTAGTCAGTTTCTAAGTAAATGTTAGTTATTGTTAAAAAATGTTGTTTCAATCGTTTAAAAGTAGATTTTGATTAATTAACAGTTTTGACTATGCCATTTACAGGGTGACTGGATCTGGACCCGCCATAGCAAATTCGGAAGAGGAGGTCATTAGTAATTATTGAACCTTACTTTCCCTAGCTAAAGTTTGGGAGATATGTCAATTTTTATTCTTTATTGAGATTTAAAAAAAAATGACTTTCAAGAATTCATAACTTTTTTTTGTATTATTTTAGTACTTTTGTTTATTATTTATTGGTAGTCATAGACATTGGTGATTAAAATACATCGGAACTTCTCTCAAGTCCCAAACTATGGTTAAAAAATAAGACATTACGCTAACATTTAAAAATACTTTAAAAACGCGAGCTTATTGTCGCAGATGTGTTTTGTGTTAAAACCGAGAGAGAGAGCGAGAATTTTTAAGACAGTACTGTAATTGTTATTTTATTTAAAATTCGAAATAAATACGTAAAAATAACTCAAATTTGTTTCCGTTATTTCTATTAATTGTATGCCTAGTAACATTATGCGAATTAAATTTATGCCAAAACAAATTAGCCTTCAAGATAATTATGACAACATAAACTCTATGCCAAAAAAATGGCGAAGTGTATTATGGCAAAACAAATTATACCAAAATGGGTATGCCAATAGTATATTAGGAAAAAGAACATTATGCGAAAAGAAGGGATCCCAGCCGGCTTGTATTCTTAGCGGATATAGCTTAATAGGTATCAGTATCTTATATGGACCGTTACCTGACTTCTACAATACAGTTACTGGGTAATACCCATACTTAAGTACTAACGCTGTAATATAAAATATTGTAAAACCAAGTGATTTTAAAAGAGTAACCATGGAGGATCTTGCCGGTTCTTCTCCATAGGAAACGATCTACCCGAACCGAGCACTTTTTTGTCGAAGTTTTATAAGTGCCCATGTGAATTAAAAATATTTTGATTTTGAATACAAGGGTTACATACAATAAATGGGTTTGTATGGGAGCTTATATTTTTGAGAACGCACCCACGATACAGGATAAATTCCTAGAGCGGGACACGGTATAAATACATAAAAATAGACGATTCTCATGAATATAAAAAAAATAAAAAAAAACTTACGTAGTACATTTAAAAAAACGGATGCAATTACAATTAAAGAATTCATTGTCAGATAGTGCACGGTGTTAGAACTACTAGTAAGGAATGGGCGACAATGTCTGCGGCGTACTCGTATCTCAACTGTTTACCTCGTTTACCTGAATGGTTGCATCAACATCAACACAAACAAAACGACCGAAATCCATGTGCCAAATATTTTTTCTCTTGTAAATTCTTAAGTACGTTCTTGTGCTCTGTACATCGGTATTGTGAAACATAACATTACATCCTGTCAAAAGTCCCAACAATAAAAATACGTTTTTGGGTACCTACAAAAGTGGTAATCAAACCTAGGATCAAGCTCAGCAGTTACATTTGCAACTAGACCAACGAAGCGTTATATTAGTTGTTAATAGTCGCTGTGAGATTTAATGTTGTGCATTCTAGTGGTTAGCTCACAGTAGATTAGTATCGTAGAGAAAGTTATCGTAGACGATGGCTTTGTTGAAAGTGAGTTGGAGAGCTAACGTCATAATATAATCTCCTTGTTCACAGCAGCTTACTTTCGCAGGGAGACCAACCGTCAGGCGATATCTGAGTACTTAAGGGTTCCATACTCTGTCGTTAATATTTCTGTTAGTTAAAAGTTACGTAAGACAAGTAGAAATTTTTGGCTGACTAGCCGTCAGCCAAAAATTTCTACTTGTCTTAGCTTCATTAATTGGAGATTTATTAAGGTAAGAAGAAGAATGTGTCTTGTGTCTTTGACGCAGTCGGATAGGTTGAGTTCGCTGGCCTTAAGTTTCCCACACTGGAAAAAAAGTAAAACAATAATGTTTTAAGACGTCATGGTAGGCCACCTGGTCTCGATAGAGTCAAAACCCTTCTCATAATCCACAAATTAATGTGAGTCTCAAGGGCCGATTATATCCTTCGAATTTATGTAAAATATGGATTGGTCTATGGTATCCTCTTAGGCTTGCCCCGGTGCAGGTGGCTGAAACTCCTCGAGTCTTCACATTAGATGATTTGTGACGACTCTGGAAAACTTGTAATAAGTGGCTAAGGAGCTAAATGGGTCAATAATTCTTTGAATGGCTCTTATCCCTCTTTTTAAAAGAAAAAAACGACCTTCACCTTGTTTCTGGAGGTGAAGATAGAAGTTTATTAGGAAGTTCATCAGTTCTGCTGATGGAAATACCATCAGGCATATGGCTTGTAGAGCTCATAAAATTAGATTGAGACTAACGGTGGGAAGAGATCAGCTGGGCTACCATGACGTTTTAAAGAAATAATAAATTAATATAGCTATAGAAGACGTCTAGCGCCATCTCTTTCCCACACTGGAATAAGTTTAAAACAATACTGCTTTAAGACATCATTGTAGGCCACATAATGGTATGACCATAATGCTTTTGACGATGGGTAGATATTTGGTGTGGCATGCAACATGTGTCGACACCTTTGCATCATCCCATCTTGCAAGCGGCGGGCTGCCCTGGTGCAGCTGTTGCAGGTGCTGATAATCGCACACGGAAAAAATACAATAGCTTAATCACGTGACTAGCCTTCTTCTGGGCCAAAGAATCAGCATTGCCATTCAACGTGCTGCCAAAGTTCTGGAAAAATTTCCCGTTGACAGTGAAGTGGCATGTATTAATAAATTTATTCTAAAACTTATTAAAAGAAGATTAAGAACCTGCAGCACTTTTTGTTAGTCAAAGTTATAAAAAAGGCACCCCCAAAACGACTACCATACATAACTTCTTAAAATGAAATGGATGATAAATAGGTATGGAAATTCTGATAATATAATATAGAAATGCTTATCCAAAATTCTGTGGTTGCAAGTTAATTGCAATTTAATTATTATTTGCTAAGACACTGTTGCTTATTGACTCAGCTAATAAATCAAGCCTAGGTATTTGGCTGGACATGTCATACGTGGCTAATTAATTTTGCTCTACTAACTACTACTTAGGACTTGAATATCTATACTTTAACAATATTAAATTCTATTTGACCCACCACTGTTTCTTGTTTATGAGATGGAGAAGCCTCAATATTACGATATTTTATGAACGTTTTTTGTACACAGTGATGAGGTTCTCGAATGTCACACAATTACGTTTTTTTTTCTTTGGCAGTTGAGCCAAAGAAGTTATCTGAAACCAGTGTCTGAAACCATGCTCTATTATTTTCCTATCCAACTGACATTCTGTCAAACATGACCTGGTCTGCGATTTCGGACTATGGCATGCAGGCCACGAAACACCAAGGAGTCTACATGTTTCATTGATCCATATTTTGAATGTGTGTTACCAGCTTTTGCTATTATCAAAGTTTGGATAGAAGTTTCGCTAGACAAACAGTATAATTCACTTTCGATTGCTTGTCGAAAACGGTAACATTGCTACGTTTGCGTCAAGTTGCTAACTTGGCTGGTTGTTGCCTTGCCTTGTTAGTTTAGTGGAGTATGTAGAAGACAAACAAATGAGTTTACTGGTAACAATAATAAGTAATTTATACATAGGTAGGTACATTTCTTGATAAAATTCACTTGTACTATAAATTGTAAATAATTTACAAATCTAATTTGTTGTTTTTATTTTATTTTGATTTATTTTTCAGGGTTACAAGCATGATGTTACGTTTTTTTTTGGTAGGCGCTTCAAAACATTACGCTGGTAATACTTTTGGGTAAGTTATATATGATTAATTACAAAATATCTAATATTTACAAGATATAACAACTGAATCTATAATTTTATTCGATATAAGGATCAGTTAATATAATATACGATTGATATAATTTTAAAATAACTAATTTTATAAGCATAACATACATCGAATATAAAATCGTTTGATTTACCACTAAAAAGACATAAAACCTGTTTAGTCTAATATGATAAAACGCCTAGTAAAAAACACAATGCAAAATGCATGCAGCAGGCGTGTAAACAAGCATGCAATATACATGCAGCATGCAAGCAAGCAGCAAACACGCAACATGCAGCAGGCATGGTTTCTGTCACGGCTCCGGCGCTGTGGGGCTCTGGCGGTCCCATGCGAGCTCATCGTCGCAGATGTGTTTCACGCTCACCACCGCGGCATCGGCTTGGTGTTAAACCACCTGCTCCTCAGCTCGCGGGCCACTCGCCGCTCCGCTCCCGCCGATTCAATTAAATAAACGTTAAATCAATATTATATATTTTAAACGATAGGCCTAATGATTTTCGATTAAATAAACGTTATACCCAATAACGTTATACGAAATAAGTTTTAGAGTGTATAAATGTTATATCTAAAGAAATTTTATCAACAGTTGGTTTTACTCACGTGTATTATATCTTGTGAACGTTATTGAAATTAAATATACCAAATAACTTTATATGATAAGAGACGCACCCAATACTTTTTATACATTTAAATAAACTTTTCCTTGCGTAAATTGCTAGTAACGTCCAAGACGACGGTCCTGGTGTCGGAGTCTTTGGATCCTATACGGAAACTATCCTTTATCTCGAGAGGCTGAACGACATTAAGGGTTGATCACCACGGTATTAGTAAGCCTTCATTGGATTCTGATTTACTAATAGGTATATTATTTATAGTATTTTGATACATATTTATCGTATTTTATATATTCTTTGTAGTTTGTTTTAGTATTCAATTAATAATATTTTTTTTATATACACCTACCACTTTTTTGTCTCTGCATCACCCAAAAGTACACTGAGCGAAAATGTCTATGGCATTATAAGTCCACCTCTGTACTATGTGCGTGCAGTGTTAAATAAATAAATAAGTATGGCAGAGCAAGGAGCTTCACGGACGCTTTCGCTTTTGATGTAGACCAATCAGCATCCGTAGCCTGGCATCAACGATTTGTTTATCCTACAGAAAAAATGTATTAGAATATTGGTACATATTAACAATGATGTAAGTTGTAGACCATATATTTTAAGAAACTAGACATCTTAATTTTGATATCAATATATATTTTAGAAATCTGTAAACTTATAATACCCAAACATCTTCATTAAAATCACCGACCAGCCTCGCCGATATGCACCGCGTTCACGATTTAAGAACACGCTCGTAGTACCTCAATTAAAACTAAAATTGCACAGCACTAGCCCTCATGTTACAGCAATAAAAATCTTTAATAAAATCCCCAATGACATAGGAATGGAACAAAATGATAAAATATTTATAAAACGAATCAGAACACGTTAAACATTTTTTAAATCTAAATGGGGTGACTTTTATTATTTGTAAACTGATGTTGATAATTTATTTTTTGACATAAGTAATGTATTTGATTATTATTTTATTGAAACCATGTTCTTTGAATATTAAATTATTGACATTATGTATTTGACTATTATTTTTACATAATGTATTTGGTTCTAATTTAATTGACCATAACGTATTTGATCCTGATTTTATTGACATAATGTAGGTAATTGATTATTATTGTATTTGACTCGATATTTTTATTTTATTTTGTATATCATTGATTACTTACTTATTTAAACGAATTGAATGTTATCTAATTGTTACAAATGAATGAATTTATTTTTTACTATTGGTTATTTTGAATGCTACTATGATACTTTATAAAATTGTTGTGCTCGACAGGGTCCAGAACTATTTTATCATTTAAGATCTTGTAAAACACATGTGAAATGCAATAAAAGATTGAATTGAATTGTAATATAATATCAGGATAATACGGATATTAAGATTTTACTATCCAGATTATCCGGATATTACGGATAACGCGGATTTTTTTGATTTATTCTAAATAAAACAATAAGCTTTCGTAACACGTTTTAATCAATAACACAGAAGTAATAAACTATACCAAATATTACAAGTAACAACCACATGAAAATACTAACTAATCATAAAATAACGATACCGTTCAATTGTACAAATAATTTGAATCTATTTTTGCTCATACTGAAAACAATTCTTACTACTTATTATCCAAATTCTGATAAAAATCCAACCAAATCAAGGAAATGCTTAAATGGTTACATACATACCCTGAAGCAGAGAACACTTGGTATTGTTAAAAAGATTGTAAACCCTTTCTAAATTCTAACTTCTCTGACCACTCTCATCAAATAGTGCCATCTCTACTCGAATTGTGGTGTCTAAATCATTTGTTGAAGAAATCAGTCGCTTTCGCAGCGCAGAAGATACGTCGACTCATAAACCGTTTGATTTCTTCTCGTATTTGTGTTTTAATTGATACGCTTACAGTTAAAAAAGAGCAACCTTCTGTATCTTGTATATTATCCGCTGAAGTTATGACTGTTTTATTCGATGGTTGTGTGTCAAAATATGTATAAATAATTTTAACGATCGTAAGATTCATTTGAAAAGGATAGTCGTGTGTAACTCTTCATAAAAATGGTGTGGGTTGTGTACCTAAAATCACATGCAAAACTCGCCGTTGTGATATTTTTCTCTCGATTTATAATACTAGCAGTTAATTACTGATAATGCTATCTATTTGCGATAAGTTCTGAATAATGAATTAACGCTGTGATAACATTACTCAGTAAGTTTACATCTTCTTCACCGATTGTTTCTATCATACAATAGAATACAATCTTGAAAATACGTGAAGTAAGGATTTGAGTTTAATATAAAGTTAACAAGTGGTCAATGTTGTTATGATCTCTGTCTCAAAATGGAATTATTGTGATTTTGAAAATTACCAAACTATAGCAAGAGTGATTAACTTAAAATAATGTTTGTAAACAGTTTTGTACTCACTTACAGGTAACAGTCCTTTATTTAATATTTAAAAGAGAAATACCACTATCAGTAATATCCGGATAGTGATTCAAGTAATATCTATATTAGAAAATCGGCGGATATCCGGATAATACGGATAGCACTTGTCCGGTTTTTCTTTCAAATTAGCTTTTGTTTTAAACGGAGTAGGTAAGATGGAATAAGGCAAATGACAAATACGTAAATGATTATATTCATATTGAACTGACGCAGCAGTTATTAACTTTGAACTAAGTTTCTATTCTACGCTATTTTTTTTTTAGTTGATTAGGAAGCGATGTAAAAGCTAGTTCGTCGTAAAGAAGTAGACACAAGCCATTTTTACAAATAAGATTGATAAAAATATAAATCCCAAGTAACATTTTTTTGCATTTGTACAGGTACAAACCATTCGTAGTAAAAATGCTCAAACACTAATCCGCTATAGGTGATTACGGTTTTTATAAAGCAAACAGTAAATTTATATGAGTTGTACCTAATCATGTCGCCTTGATCTGAGGTTGCCTTTATGTGCACGCAGTTTGGTATACGAGCGCTGTTTAAATTGAGGTGACCCTGGAATAAGTAAATAAATATTATATAAAAAATATCTTAAATTATTTTAAAATTATTATTTGCGTTTTCCACCGGGACCTTCTCAGTAGCAGCGATGAAGTCTAGATTTGTGCCCGGTTGATGGCAAAAGGCTCGCCCCTTGTAACGTGGGATTTAAACATAACCGGCGAAATGTTGGTGAACTATAAGGCACGCCTCTGCCTAACCCTCCGGGGATAGGATCATCACCATCTTTCTGCTCTTGTCATGGGGTTGAAGTTTTTTCTTCCATTCTCCTAGACGTCGCACCATCATTTACTCCTTTTATCTTTCTTATCATTCGTCACAGAATTCATTCATCTTTTATTTGACCTTCCTCTCCCTCTCAGGATGTCAAGACAAGACAGATTATTTTAACGTAGGCAGAACAGTTATTTGTGATGTGTCAAGTCCCTACTTTGAAGAAAGTGTGCAACTTTAAATACATATACAGGGTGTAAGGCCGCTGCCTTACTGAATCATGGACCAGCTACCATAATTCAGTTGGTACATGATTTGACCCACCAGTTTTGTTTGTAGACGATTATAAAAAAAAAAACGGCTGTTCCATACATTTTGTTGGCATCGGTAAAATTTGGTAATTGCACTTTTCGCACTCTGAAACAGAAGTGTCCAAACACGAAATTGCGGCGAATTGCGTTAATTACCTAAAACTACTCCTAATAATATGGGCCTTGTGGTAAAAGTGATGATATCGTGCCAGAAAAAAAAACATCACATATTTTATTGGTAACTCCCTGACACGAAACACAATTTTGTTATTTCCCACAAAACGCAAATTTTGTGTAAGGTCAGTTTTGTTCTCAGGGTGCGAACGGTAAAAAAACCGTGGTGTTTCATACTAAATATGAAACACCACGTTTTTTTTCAAATATTTATGTAGAATCTTACAACGTATACTATGTATAGCTATTTAAATATCGCTAAAATTGAGTCTGTATCCCGAACAAAAATAAAATGTTGAATAAAATCGTTGTTAATTACTGCTGGCCTACCATGACCTCTTAAAGCAGTATTGTTTTGGTCTTATTCCAGTGTGGGAAAGAGACGGAGCTATACAGGATGTCTAGCGCCATTTCTTTCCCACACTGAAAAAGGAGTAAAACAATAATGTGGTAGGCCACATGATATGTAATCGAATGTGAATGTGAATGTATCAATATCATCAGTAAGGCATAGGAATCAAGCAAAAATATAATATTTACCCGAATTATGAGGCGTCCAGATATATTTTCGTATTCTAAGGTATCGTGTACAAGTAGCCTTTTGTCTCGTGTTGCACATTTACCGAAGAAATATTCACTATGCTCATTTTCTGAAAAAATACAGACACTAAAAGAAGTTTTTAGATTTGAAGAATAGAACTTATGGGGACATGTCTATACTTAACATTGCTACTTAGGCCCGGTTTCTTCACATCTCCGTTTTGGTTTTACCCGAATTTAAGTGGGAGGTTTCTGAAGTCAAGTGCCAACTAAGCGTCCCATGTAGGCTACGGTGTTACTTCCAAGAGAAATACCTAAAGGTCTATGAAATAATTGTTCGTCTACACGTCACTTTGACCGCAATCGTACTTTAGACCGGCTCACGTAGGAAGCGTGCAACTCTCTAGATAGAGAGTTGCACGCTTCAAAGGAGATGCGGATCTGATCAGTACTGCTGACCACCACGACCCAGCGTTGCTGTCGCCACGTCACCTACAATACCAAACCTAGATGTCCTGGAAGTGGCGAAGTTTATCTAATGTAATATAAAAAATGTTTGTTCGTATTTTATGTGCTTCCAAACCGTTGTCATAAAACATTGTCAACTTATTGTTTGCACTTGGGCGAGAGTATAATGTATGATAATTTTATAAATGTTTGACAATTTTATAAATGTTCGAAATAACAAAATACTTTATGTCGTAATTTTGTTAATTGATTGATTGTCTCTCCTAATGTTGCTGTGCCCGACAGGGTCCATACTGATCTCTTATTTAATAACATCTTAGTACACATATGGAATGCAATAAATAATTGAGTATTGAGTATAAGCAAAGCATAGTTAACTAAAACAAAACTAGCTTAGTTAATTATTTATGAATTCCTACCCACTCTTACTTCCTACACGTTTCTTTCCTATATTTTTTTCTTAAAAGTTTTAACACATAGGTACCTTCTGGTTCAGGAACATTCGTGAAGATAATGCTGTGGAGTGCTGAAAGCGTCCTGTAACTGGAGATCCCCACCACTGCAATACATGTACATATTAAATTAACAAATTGGCACTGTTATACTGATCCGATCCAGTCTGCGCCTTGCTGTCCTTCCCCAGTGGCGCCCTAAGCCGAGGCTCGTGCCCCACACGGGGTGCCCTTAGCATGTAGTCGCTTAGTTTGTAGTTTTTATACTTCTGACTGGAGGCTTTACTGTCAAGGCACCCACGGGATAGACCGGTTGAGCAGACGACAACTTCCTAGACTTCCTGACCAGTGTGATGCCAATCACAAAAGAAACGGGGAGCTATGGGGACGGTAGTCACATCTCCGACTTAACAATTATGAGCAGCGGGTTTTATAGCTTAAATTATGGAGCCAGCTGAAGGTTTGAGATTAGAGCATTCTGAGCAATATCTTTTGTGTTTGCGAATTTGAGAATGAAACTTTTGAGAATACAAGTATGGCTCGATGTTATTAAAATGGTTAGTTAAATATTCAAGGTTTGCCAAAGGGTTATAAAGCATAGCTTATTGGTTATTATCATAGATCGGAGTAGGTAGATTGAATTGGGGTCATTGATCCGAAACGTTTATATTAATTTGGACATTCCTCCGGAATTGGTTGATTTAATTGAAATTTAAGTTCAACAATTTCTAAGAAGTTGTGGCCATAAAAAGGCTAAAAAAGAAAAATAGTAGATTATGCACCAAGGGGCTAAAGTTGTGTCTTATGTCACGGGCGTCATATTGAATCACGAGCGCAATGAAGGATTCGGGATTTAACTCACGAGCAAAGCGAGGGAGTTAATACAAGAATCCTGAATGCAGCGAGGGATTCAAGCTAGCCCAAGGCAAAGACACCTTTAGCCCAGAGGAGGATACTCTACTTTTTACACCTACTGTGAGAAAATAATAGCCATAGTACGAAAAACAAAGTATTTATTAAATAAACAAAAAGTAAGAATAACTTATTTAGAACTAGTTAGTTATATGCACTTTAAATTAATAATTTAAAGTTTCAACATTCAAAGGTGTGAAAACTTTCGATTTCTTTGATTGGTGACTTTCCGATATCCTCTTTAAAAATGCTAATAGCTTAGCGTATGTCTTGATGTCTATATTGTGTTTCATGCTTATTGTTGACCTAAGCATTGAATAAGTACACCATAGGCTACTTGACTTCTGAGTACAAGATAAATGCTGAAAATACACTAATAGAACTGGTTCCGAAATGGACTTGACGCCTTTCGTACTTTTCCATTTTTGGAAATTGTCGTAGGCTTTTATATAAGTTTCCTTTGACTTTTCCGGCATTAAATCATTGGAAATATTATTAGCTTCGGTTGTAATGAATTTAGGAGTACAATCACTTTCATCACTCGACATTTTATAATACTTTGTTGATAAATTTAAAGTTTAAATGCCAAAAGTTCGCGCCTTTATTGCGTCTACCAATAAGTAGCCAAGACACAATCAATTCGATTTTCAAAAAAAAAAGTGTCTTCTACGGTTTTGTCGTGTGTGTCTATTGATATCACTCTCATGGAAGTGGCGTTTGTGTAAACTAAGCTTTATACAGGGCTGGTAGAATGGTTTTGGATGATTGGCTGTATGAATTTTGAATTTAGAACGTCATTGGAGACGCTCGTGAAAATAGAGTATTTTTGATAAAATGTGATAAATCGACTGTAGTACAGAACGGTTTTATTATTTATTTATGAAATCACAAAATCCACAGCAATCTTTGCGCAGTTTACTTAAAATAAATTAACTAATGTCTCAGCCAATATTTTTAATGCCAGTTTTAATGTGAATCCATTACTTTTAAAAAAATGGTTTTAAAAAAATGGTAGTTATCTAATTATTCTTATAATTTTTGTCTTCGAAAACATGGCAACGATATGAAGAAGCAGTTGTTATGATTTTGTAGGAAATCGAGAATATCATCCACGTGTAGTAAGGGTATCGAGAATAGCTTTCCTCTTTCTGGCACCAAAGGGTGTTTGTTAGTACTATACTGCCAATTTAGCTGAGCATGTGAGATTCCAAATTCAAATCACATTATTGACCAGCGGGTCATAATGAAATCCAGTACAACATTATTGACCGGCTGTGCCCCCGGCCACTAATGACTCACTTTAGGTTAAGGTTGCTTGACATTTATAATTTGACATTTTCGAGCAGGTGGTGTGAAAAAATATGAATGCTTCTATCGGAATTCGATTGTTTTTATTATTCAACAGTTAAATAATAAGTTAACTTAGTTTTGATACCTTCCTTTAAATTCTTGAATTGAGTGATAATAATATCACTACCAACATTAACAATATTTAATTGAATCCGGAAATACCGGAATTACTTTCCGGAAAAATGGCTTATCCATGTTATTCTTTCTGTATGAATTTATAATACAAGTACCAAAAATCAATCTACCTACTCCGATCTATGGTTATTATGCTATGCGAGTGAATTCACAATACCACGATAAGATTTAAAATACGAGGGCTGAATAATATTAAGCGGGCCATGTAGACATAATGCATTCTGATGCCTCTAGGTATCCCACTTATGCCTTTAGTTATTTCCCACTAATGCCTCTAGGTCATCAAACCAGCGTTTTCTAGGCCCGCCACTGCGTTACTGCGCAGAGGGTGCCAGAAGGCAGGCGTCGTTGCTAAGGAAGGCCTAGAAAACGCTGGTGTGATGACCTAGTGGCATAAGTGGGAAATCCCTAGAGGGATTGCCGCACAGAGAGAAGTGGGAAGCTATGGGCGACACCTTTTTATATGAGTCCCAATCCAGTAGTGTATTTTTTGTGTCGTCCCAATGGTGGATTAAACAGAATATTATAAAAGTAACGTACCTGACAACCATATTAATCCTATAGCAGCAAAATTATTCATTGTTAACATTTAAACAGTCATATAAAGGCTAATTGTATGAGTAGGTAACTACCGAAGAGCTAGGTAAGTTCACGGTTTCAAGTCCATTTAAATACTGACTACTTATGACACAGTACTAAATACCCGTCCGGAGACTGCAGTATATCAAACGTGACATGAGATGTTTATGTTTACATAATATCTCACCAACAATTTAAATAATTATATTTCTGAAGTGTCAAAATTGCTTCCGTCCTTTGTGAAGCTGCTACATTCCATTTATTTATAGTATTTGTTGTTGATTAAATCGAATGTCATCATTATCTGCCTAGCCTTTTCCCAAACTATCTTGGGGTCGGCTTCCAGTCTAACCGGATGCGGCTGAGTACCAGTATTTTACATGAAGCGACTGCCTATCTAACCCCCACAACTCAGTAACTGGGTAGGTAATACGATACCCTTTAGTAAGACTGGATGTCAACTTTTGGCTTCTGACTACTTGTAACGACTGTCAAAGATCTATAAATGACAGCCGGGACCAACGGCTTAACGTGCTTTCCGAGGCACGGAGGAAACTCGGTAAGTAATTATGGTCACCCATCCACGGACCAACCTCGGCAAGCACGGCTTAACCTTAAAGATCGACCCGTGCGGCTCTTATTATTTAGCCACGAGCTCTCAATTAAATTGAATGTAACTTCGTAAAAACTAGATCCAAGGACGTGTATGGTCAGCTCAATGTGTATTGAGGTTTAAGCGCATCACACACAGAAAGCGGGCGCGGGTCTTGCGCGGGACGGGCTTGGTCGTGCACGTGTCGGGAACAGCGCGGGTGTGCGCGCATTTCGCCAGCTACTACAAATAGAGCGGGTCCCGCGCGTCACCCGCGCTTCACCCGACCCGCGCTTGTCCCGCGGACCCTCTCTGTGTGATGTTGTCCATATAAGAACATGAAACATAGATGCCTGACACGCGCCCGAACCGCTCCCTGCTTTAATCTGGTAGAGTCAATTAATATATTAGTGGTCAGTTGTACTGTACGACAGCCGTTGCCGCACCACCGCTTGTTTCTCTCGCTGGGCTCACGTTTAACCAAAATTTTGGGTTTGGTTTGATTCGCCCGGAGTGCCAAACCTCAGGTGATACCAGATGTCATTCAATGTTAATAATTTTTGTCACTACCCGCCATTCGTGAACAGAGGAGAATACTCATGCTTGAAATTGTGTCGGTGTCCTTCTGTGGTGACTGGGCGGAATCATTTAAAAAAAATGTGTCTCTGTCCACCTCACTTGGTCACCTACTGACATTATGACATAGAAAAACATAGAACCAAATATACACCTCTATTAATTCAATCTCTTCATAATGTTTCAGATTTGAGAAAAGGTCTTAATAAAAATATATTTTTCTTTTATCCTTAGACACTCCCTTAGTCCAAGCTTACGACACCTTTGGGATTTGTTATCTGTTATCATTGGTATAGTAGATAAGAGCACAGGGAATATAAATCTGTAATTCCTATCTGATTTGGCATTCAGTAAATAATTTCGATGAAGTTATTTTGTCGGTTTATGATAATAAAGACCATGTTAAACGGCAATTCATTGGTTGTCATTCCTCAGAGAATAGTTTAACAAATATTTGTTCAGGCTCACATTATTTACAAGTTTTTATTTATTACTATTTCCTTTACACTTATTTTTTTTTAATTTTTTTTTTTTGAATGGCGTCTCGCGTTTCAACCTAGGAGGTTGTAGCCTGCTTAGCCGGACTATCCCGTGGGTGCCTTGAGTTTAAGGTCTCCAGCCAGGGCAATCTGTAACAACTTTCGCCCATCTATGATGCAGTGGCGGATTTACAAATTTTCAAGGTACAGGCTGTAAAGTTCTTGCCACCCTTGCCTCTACAATTTTCATGACCTAAAAAATTTTATGAATCCAACAATTCCGTTGAAATTGCACGTAAAATAATTTTTGGGTTTATTTTTGAGATAATCAAACTTTAAAAAAAACATGTATGGTTGTTGATAGTGCGAAGAGGGAAATACATTTTTTTCAATCACGCTCTTTTCAGTCATACAAAGTCTGAGCTGAGGGCGCAAAGGCCGATTACTGGGGCGGCGAACTAGCGGTTTTACTCTAGAATATGGAAGTTTGCTACACTGAATGTATAATGACAAGTGATACCCCTATGATACCCCTATCACTTGTCATGTCAAAGTCATCCGCAAAATTTGTTGCAGACTTTTATCTGTAAAACATCAGGAAACCGCCATGCAGAAATCTTTTTTATTTCTACGAGGTAGCAAAAAAAAGGAATTCAGTCTCCAAATTTGCCGCCACAATAATCTACCGCCCTAGGCTCCAGCCTACTCTGCCCGCTGGTGCGCCACTGCTTTGATGCGACATGAGGCAAAAGTTTTACAAACTATTAAACTTTTTACAAACTATTAAACTATATTAAACTATTTTTTTAATAAAATTAAGTATAAGTGCATGATTGTCCTGGTCAAGCATAAATTTATTTTTATTTTTGTTCAGTGCAGTCGTGTTGTCTATCTTCCACTTAAGGCATTATCTAAGAGTAAGACAAGGCACAAAAAAAAACATGATTTATCTCATATTTACCATGATAACGTAAAAATTATCTTTGTTTATTGATCGTATGGAAAACTGATCCATCCCCGGTCCAATGGAGCATGTATCAACAACGAGCTCTGTGGGCGACAGTTTCAAAATAACTTTTGTACACAAACAATGTAATTCACTTTCACGGGATTTATCGTTTAGTGTAGTGGAAAGCGTCCAATAACTGTGTTAGGTGCGTGGAAATGTTTGGCGCCTATATATTTTCTATGCTGACTTAGGTATAGCTGCGATTTATGTGTGACGATACTTTCTATCACCGTACATGGTATTTTTATTAAAAAAAAAGGAGTATTAATGAAAGTAATTGGATACATAACAGAGGCCCTAGCTCAGGGTGTGGAGTTATTGTAACGTAAATACGTCGATTTTAAAAATACTCGTTTCACATATAATATTCTCTTAATTTTAAGAATTTATTCATATCTATGGATGGTACTAATTCCTTGTTGCAAATAGAATAGAATAGAATAAAACTTTATTGTACACCAAAAATTAAACTTAACGGGCTTACAAAACTTACAATTATATGGTTACAACGGCGGTCTTATCGCTGATTGCGATATCTTCCAGACAACCTTTGGATGGACATTATGGAATTAAAATAAAAAGGGGGTAGTCAGTGGTGTACTACACACAAATTTTAAATAACAAAAGTAAAGTTATCTACATAAACATGTAGAATATATGTATAATTATTTTCGTTTACACCGAATGCTCGTGCTAGCGGCTAAGCAACTACCACAAAGCTAGCGTTTTCAGAATGTCAGCTATTTAATTGTTCCGAATATAGAACTTTAATAAGAAATAAGTTATTCAGTAAATCGAGTTTAATCAGACGTCATTTTAACAGTATGATTGGTGGCTTTTGCTTCTTTACCACTTTACTTGCCAATTTATCTTATCTGCATTGGTAAGCATAAGGCAACAATCTCTTAAAACCCTAAAATAGTCACAAATGTCTATTAGGGGTATATATGTATAATTATCATAATTAACACCCGTGATCACGGCGTTTGCAACAGCGCCGAAATATCGGGAACTCAAAACGAATAGTAAACATGGTAAATATCCCGTTTCAAGTGTCATTAATAGTGTTAGTGACCATTGCAGTTTAAAAACTTAAATGTAGGTAGGTATTATCACCTCAGTGTGGGACAGAGATGGATCTATACGTCAAATTTCATCTCTTACTCACACTAAATCATCATCATCTGCCTAGCCATTTCCCAAACTATCTTGGGATCTGCTTCCAGTCTAACCAGATGCAGCTGAGTATCAGTATTTTACATGAAGCGACTGCCTATCTGACGTCCACAACCCAGTAACTGGGTAATACAATACCGGTTGGTAAGACTGGATGTCAGACTTTTGGCTTCTGGCTACTCATAACGACTGTCGCTCGCACTAAAGAAAAATTAAAATAAAACTGATATAAGAGGTCAGGGTAAACCCCACTTATTTATTCCCCGTGCGTCAAGTCAAATCTTTAATCCTAAAGTATACTGTGATATCGAATTGCTTTGTCACTTCGACTGGTGCCGATACATTTCGTTTTGTTTCTTTTACTGTCTTCATTTGTTTCGTTCGTAGTTGGAGAATGAAACAAACTGAGTGTCATTGTACGAGTGCCTTTTTTAATAGGTATCTCAGATATTACAAAGGTAACTACGAGTCGTACCTAGAATCCGAGCTGGAGTTTCATTTCTGCGAATCTGCTTAATCTATATTAAACAAATAAATAAAATTTAAGTGTTTGTTTGTAATTATAAAATAACCGCCCCTAAGACGACCCACTGACCAATAACAGGTTTTTACTAAATGTATTTGAAATTATACTACTTATAGCAAAAAAAAAAACGTCTTCGTCAAGTATACGACTAAAGCTTTTTTTTCTGGTAGCCTACCTTGTGTTTCACTGCTGCTTAAAAGTCTAACTTTTTCCCTCTAACTTCTCTTTGTCGTGCGATCTCTGGCCATGTTAACCCTGCAAATAGGACCAGACCATCACACCACCTATGTGGCGACGACGGTATCTTCCCTGCGGTGTCCAGTGAGTGACGTTCTTGTCAATCTCTCTAGGTCCAGTTTGATCTTATTAAGTACCTACTAAAATCGAAAATGTTTACAAGCACACTACCAAATTAGTAATTTGTTCTTTCTCAAGAGTTTGTAAACTATGTTCATAAGATAGTGGTATATTTTGATTATTTAATTATTATGATTATTTAATTATTTGATTGTTGAGGGAGAACTACTTAGTAGTTTTATAGTTATAATATTATAAATTAAGTGTCCGCACTAGTAAACTTTACTTCAAAACCGTTTGTTCCGTTCCCGAAGACAAACCGACAAAACGTTTTTGTGGGGCATAGTTGGTATGCAAAGATTTTTGTGAACTTTGTTTTTTAAATAAATAATAATAAAAATTAATGAATAGTCGCATAAAGGAGCATACCCATTACCAAAGTAGTGGTATTTGCAAGAAGGCAAAGTTAACAATTTTATTTTTATAGGTGAACAGCCCGTGGGATATTGCAGACGCTTCTAATTTCCGCCGGGCCCGCTACAGAGTTATTACCTGCGTACTCCGCGCTGAATATTTTCCTCGGGCTTACCTTTAAGTCTTGTTATAAAAAGCGGATATCGTTTTACAACCTTCACTATTAAGGGCAACGACATTGGAGTATAAAATGTTTCTTTTTTATGTCAAAGGATACTCGAAAGATTTTGTGTGATGTAGGTACGTCTTTTATATCTTCGACACCTTTGGGCTGTTTTTAGTTTGAATTTGTATCACTTTCTAAGAAAAGTAATTGAAAACTGGAGGAAGATATATAAGAGTAGATTATACGTTGTCGTTACTACATCACTATTTCTCTGTCTTGTTAGCTGTAAGCCACACCAATAAAATAAAATAAAATATCATCATTAAGAGCGAAAGGAATCTTAATCTGTAAAAAAAAAATATCATTTTCTGTAAGGCGATCTTCGTAGGTGATTTCGAGTTTATCAAAGAATCCCAGATGTCAGTGGTGGAAAATTGCGAGTTCCAAACATTTCAGAAAATTCATACTTATTTTACTTGAAATAAAGTGCCGAGGTTTATTCGCGTCAAGTAATTACATACGCCACGCACGCGATCACGCGTACTACGTATTTGGTTGCTAAAATTAAAAATTCCGATTTTCACTGGGAACCAATATAAAAAAATATGTATAAAAAAATTAAATATGAATATTGCAAAAGTAAAAGTAGCAAAAATGGCCGGATGATTTCAGCAATTTCATTAAGAAACGGTATTATTCAATTGGATACGCCTCACGCCTCACGCTTTACCTGGATTAAGTGAGTGATTAAAAAAAAAAAGAAAACAATCGGGAGTTTTTAAAATTGCTATGCATTCGCAGTTTGTTCGCATTTCCACATTGAGCGCGAAGCACTGTAAATTCTCGGAAAACTTTCACAATCGCTTTCAACTGCGCTGATGTATCAATCTTCTTTTCAATATCGTAAAACAGGACACAACATGAACTTTTAAAATTAAGGGGCATATTCTTGCCACCAATGAGTTGGTAAAAAAAGTGGACTTGCTGACTCTCAGCAACTCTCATTATACTTGTCAGAGTGAAGACAGTTTGGAAAATTATCAATAGTGAATCTAATAGAAATAAAAAATATGATAATGATATCAGACTAGAGACTTCACGTAGTCTAGCTCTAAAAACGAAGTAGCTCAAAAATTTGTAGATTTCTTTACCAATATCCCACTTAAAACTACCGAAACCTTAAATTCCTCACCCTTGCTTTCTATTGATTTATTAAAAGCGAACGTTTCAGCATGTCCGGTTGAGTTTAAATTTAAGCATATAAACCCCATAGCAGTCATTAAAGCTTTTAAGGAAATCAAAATCCAATTAACCGAAGATCTTTGGGGAATGTCTATTAAAGTGTGTCAAGCTATTATTGACACTATAGCACCGTACTTAGCCTTAATTTTTATTTGTGTGTGGACCAAGGGGTCTTCCCAGACCTTATGAAATACAGCAAGGTAATAGCACTTTTCAAGTCTGGGGACTACTATGGGGACCCGTATCCGTGTTGCCGGTTTTCAGCAAGGTGTTTGAAAAGGTAATGCTTAATCAAATGCTCACCCACTTTAACACTAATAAAATCTTACACGTCAAACAGTATGGTTTCACCAAAGGACGTTGTACGAGTAACGTCAGTGTCACACTATTAAAACACATATACAACTTGTAACGTTAAATGCGCAAAACCTCAGACACCCCAAATGATTTTTAATTCAATTAACCTAATTCTGAGAGAGAAAAAAATCATTAAAAAAACGTAAAGGTTTTATGTGCTGTTTTAGTTTTACTGGAAATTCTAGTCGTTTCTTTCTTCCTTTCTTTTTTTCCCGTGTATGAGAAAATTTAAATTTGACGACAAACATTTGTGTTTGTTTGCCTATTTTGGCGGGTTTGCGCACGTTATGGCTTGACCTATGATCAAATAGACAGGGCAACATTTTTAATGAAGATTTATTGAAAAAATGTGACCTATATTAAAAAGTGGTTCAATTGATTCTGCTCGTTCTGATCAAACAATTTTCAGGTTTTGCGCATTTAACGTTACACGTTGTATACTGCGTGGGAAGAGGCACAAGATGCCATAGGAATCTTCTGTGACCTCTCGAAGGCATTTGATTGCGTAAATCACCAAACCTTGCTCTTGAAACTGAAGCATTACGATTTAGGTAAACTTGCGCTCAGTTTAGTAAC
The DNA here is from genome assembly GCA_949152445.1 of Cerastis rubricosa. Classification (NCBI taxonomy): domain Eukaryota; kingdom Metazoa; phylum Arthropoda; class Insecta; order Lepidoptera; family Noctuidae; genus Cerastis; species Cerastis rubricosa. The sequence continues at coordinate 10,235,495 of OX424525.1, read as the reverse complement.
ATTGTATTTGAATGATAGACAGCAGCAAGTACAAGTAAATGGAGTATATTAAATGGGTTTAAAAAGTAAAAATGGGTGTACCACAAGGGTATATTGGGTCCTTTCGTCTTTTTAGTATATATAAATGACCTACCCCATTTATTTAAAAACCATCCACAAATGGTGTTGTTTGCTGACGATATACGCAGGATGACGCATACTTGTCTCATATAAGCGTATTAGAAAATATTGTCACTGAGCCATGTACTGAATCGTTTTACCTAGCGGGTGATTATAATCTACCCGAAATTGAATGGCCTGACACCGGTGAAAATTTGTCTTCTCGACGGCAAAACAACGTAACCCGGTGTTTATTCGATTTTATTTCTATCACGGATGCTTCACAGTATAATAATATTAAGAATAACTTGGGTCGTGTCTTGGACTTATTCCTAAGTAACACAGAATGTCAAATACAGGCTGACATCACACTGCTCCCGCCTGACAATCACCATCCCCCTTTTTCTGTTTTGACATTACTTGAAACAAATTATACACCGATGAGACGTCAGTCTACTAAGAGATACAATTATTATAAAGCTAACTATCAAGAAATTAATGTTGAACTAAACAAGACAAACTGGGATGAGCTTTTTTTAAATCTCTCCAGTGAACAAGCAGTCGATGTCTTTTACGAGTACTTATATGGCATAATTCGCGCACACGTCCCACTGAAACGACCCAAGACATCTAGCTTTCCCGCATGGTTTAACGCTCTCCTCATCAAAATATTTAAAAATAAGGAAAGAGCTTGGATTAGGTGGAAAAAACAGCAAAACCTGTCAGATTATGAAAAGTTCTCTGTCTATCGTAAACAGTTTAAACAACTTTCTGATCAGTGTTACACTAGGTACATGAAGTCGGTCGAAGACAGCATTCCTCTTAATGTCAAGCACTTTTGGTCATACATGTCTGACTATAGGAGAAGTTCCGGTCTTCCAGCAACCATGTTCTACAAAAATATATCATCTAATAGCCCTGGCGAGATATGTTTATTGTTTTCCACATTCTTTAACTCGGTGTACGAGCCTTCAATCTTCGACCCTATGACCTGGGTACCTCCCGATATTCTTGATGAGAAATCTACATGTATTCCCCATATTTTTCTCAAAGAGTGTGACGTGCTGAAATCATTGTTGTCCTTAGATCCAAATAAAGGGCCTGGTCCAGATGGCCTTCCACCTAAATTCTTTAAGAGTACCGCACCAACAATTTGTACTCCGCTACATCTACTATTCAACAAATGTTTAAGTGAAGGGGTATTTCCGCACATATGGAAAATAGCCTTTATTACTCCTATTTACAAAAGTGGAGACAAAGCCAACATTGAAAATTATCGACCTATTTCTATTCTGTCCACCTTGTCTAAGCTTTTCGAGAATTTAGTACACAGTAATTTATTTCCACACCTGAGACATCTCATCATTTCCGAACAGCATGGCTTTGTTCAGTCGCGACCTACCAGTACAAACTTAGTTATTTTTACACAATTTTTATTTGAGAACATGGATAAAGGCACGCAGTTTGATGCTGTGTACACTGATTTTCGAAAGGCTTTCGACAAGGTGGACCACAAACTGCTGCTGGATAAAATTGCCTTCAACGGCATTAGAGGGAATCTGCTCAGGTGGTTTGTGTCATATATATTCCATAGAACACAGAAAGTTGTCATCAATGGATATGAGTCTGATTATACAGTTGTCGAATCCGGCGTGCCCCAAGGTTCAGTCTTGGGTCCTTTATTATTCATCTTATTCATAAACGACATAAAGTCCTGTATAGTAGTTAACTCTAAATTCCCTAAGTACGCCGATGACATCAAAATTTTTAAATCCTGCAGAAGTATACAGGATTGCTTGCTACTACAAGATGATCTATACAGACTTTCACAATACTGTCTTGACAATAAAATTCAACTCAGTTTACCAAAATGTCATTATATTTCCTTTACCAAAAATAAAACATGTATTAATTTTCCCTACTCACTAAATGATATAAACTTAAATAAAACTAACTGCACTCGTGATCTTGGGGTACTACTTGATAGTAAATTACATTTTGACATCAACATTGACAACATTATTAATAGAGCCTATCAAATGTATGGTTTCATAATGCGGTCTTGTAAAGAATTTAAAAAGCCTTCTACTTACCTCTTCTTATATAAAACCTTAGTCCGTCCCCAGTTAGAATACGCGGTGCCCATTTGGAGCCCTTTTTACGAAAAATATAAGCACAGACTAGAAATGGTACAGAAAAAATTTCTTCGGACTTCTCACTATAAGTGTTACCACACCAAGATTTCCTACGCGGATCTGATGAAACATTACAACATATTAAGCTTGGAGCACAGGCGTACACTGCTGATGGTTATGATGCTGTATGGCATTTGCAATAATAGATTTAATTGTATGGAAATTTCAAACAGATTATGTTATGTGGTACCCAGGACTGTCAATCGGCGGGAGGTGCGAGCACCCCGCTTGTTTTACACAGAGAAGTGTAGAACAAATGCTGGGGAGCGAGCTCCTCTCCGCCGATTATTAGAAACGTACAACACATTTTATATCAATCGATGTGTTCGCACACAAACAGAACAAATTTAAAAAAATGGCAATTGAATTGCTTGCTGGTCATTCTTAAGGATGACAGCTCCTTCCTAATATTTGTGTTATGTAGTGGTTCGATTGTGTGACTATAAGCTAACTTTGGACGGGGAACACCGTCCAGGGTTGGTCGGTTTGTGTGACATTTCATGTCTATTTTTATTTTCTTTGTCGCTCTCTCTGTATACGTCCGTTTCCTTATTTCTTATAAATTTCGTGTAATTCCGTGGACAATAGTGTGGGTTATGCGTTTTTTACTATTATGCTAATACTTAATATTAACATTGTAACGTGTAACTGTTTTTTGTCCCTAATAAATAAAATAAAATAAAAGATATATCTTAAATATTTAGGATAAACAGACATGCTACAAACCTTGACGACGTAAATAACGCTCTAATGCAGGTCCATAACTGGTTTACCGCTAATAATTTAGTATTAAATGGGAAAAAAACTAAGTGCATACGATTTTCTCTACCAAATGTCAAATTTTGTGATTGTGACATAGTATTGAATCAAGAGAAACTTGAATTTTTCGATGAAACTGTTTTCTTGGGGATCACGCTCGGCTCAAGGCTACAATGGGGTCCTCATTTAACATCTCTTGCAGGACGGCTGAGTTCAGCGGCATATGCTGTCAGAAAAATCCGTCAATTTACTGATGTAGATACCGCGAGGCTAGTGTATTTTAGTTAATTTCATAGTATTATGTCATACGGTATTTTAGTATGGGGACGGGCTGCAGTCATCGAGTCTATATATATTCTGCAGAAAAGAGCCATCAGAGCCATATATAATCTACGTAGGCGCGATTCTCTAAGAGAACTGTTTAAGGAAATTAACATCATGAGGGTACCTTGTCAATACATCTATGAAAACATCATGTACGTTAGGAAAAATCTGCATTTATTTAGTAAAAGAGGTGACCGGCATCACTATAATACTAGAAACATGGACCAACTAGTTCAGCCTGGTTTCAGGTTGGCTAAAGTAGACTCATCTTTCATGGGGTACTGTTTAAAATGTTACAATAAAATGCCTCCCCCATTCAACAACTGAATGAAACGAAATTTAAATCTTGCATAAAACGCACACTATGTAGGCAAGCATATTATAAGTTGGGGGATTACATTGATGATAAAAATGCTTGGCGCAATGCTGGTCCTGCTCCACAACCATAGGGGCAATCTGAATTACCATTTGAAGTTATTGTGGAAGCAGCAGAAGATTGTATAAATATATATGCATTGTATAGATTCAATCTAGTATTATATAATTGCATAGCACATGTGTGAGTACTATGTACTGCAAAGCCACCATTTACTGAGTACCTACATCTTTCAATGACGCGAATTTACCCTGGTGGTTGAGTGAATGTCATGCTCACTTAAATGTCACGCTGATGGTGGCGGGTGTGTCGGGTCATTTAGTTCCCTTCAATATGGTTGAGTTGAATGATAGCTGATACATGCTTCATGTTCGTGAACGGGCGCTGTTAGTTGTGACTGGTCATCTCTTAGCTGCAACGGTTTATTTTAATTACTTTATTTTTGTATTACTGATTTAATCTTTTACTCTGGACGGTCTTAACTTGCCCGTATTTCTACATCGTTCTCACATACTAGTAATTCTCAACACGATTGATTTAACCAAGATTTTGTAACATATTTTGATTTAAAAGAGTGTCCATGGAGTTTCTTGCCCATTCTTCTCCATAGAGATCTACGCTTTGGAATGGGCAACAACATTACTTTCACAAGTTATTATGCCTTGTGACTGGGACTGTAGCTTCGCATTTTTTTTTGTTTTTTTGACTTTCAAATGTGCTTGTAATGGTCTAATTGAAATAAATGCTTTGAGTTTGAGTCTTTGAGCCGATGGCTGATTAAAATCCTGTTGTTAGTAAAATTTTCTTTATGCACCACCAAAAATAAAACAATAGGCTCAAAAACAGCTTAAAAGACACCACATTAATGTAAAAAGCATGTTATTAATATGATATTGTATGAGAAGGCAGGCTTCTAGTTAAAGTGTACTTAGGAACTTAAGTGGATACATGCGTCCCAACGATACAGTTATTTGAACAGTCGCAAACATAAAGTTGGTGTAACAATTCGTGAGCTGTTGAAGCTTGCTAAGTTCTAGATACACACGTTGACACATCAAGATATACATGTCCAGTTTAACATGGTCTCGCTTTGTATAGATTTCTCGTATTATGATAGTATCGGCATGAACTGGTTTTTGTATCTTGATTGGTTGTCGTGGGTACATTCAGCAGCCGCCATAAAAGTGGCACTCATGATGAGCCGCTATTCGAAGAAGTCAAACTAAGCAAGATGTAGAACTGTGGGAGGACTGCAGTGGTTCTTCACAAAACTTAGACCTCATGGAGAAGAATGGGCAAGACAATCCATGAACACTCTTTACAAAACAAAGTTCAGAATCTTTTTTTTTTCGGTTTGGTTGCTCTTAACTTAAGTCTAGGTCAGAGATGACAGAAAAACAGTCGACGATGGTACAAGTTTACCCAGAAGAAGCCTGTTCACTCTAATCAAGTAAAAAAACATTTGATACGCGTTAGCAGTTGTTAATGTATTAATATGAAGTACATATTCTATTCAAACTTATATTCAAAATAAACCTATGCACTTTAAAACAAAATCAGCTGTTCCATGCATTTTCCTCGTGAAGGTTTTATTGAGGTTTGATGGAAACAGATGTTTTTGTGAATTCAAAATGATACAGTACTGAATATGTGGTAACCGTTTTACATTGGTATTCTTAGTCATGAACAGCTGACCTACCATGACGTCTTAAAACGTTATTGTTTTACTCCTTTACCAGTGTGGGAAAGAGATGGCGTGAGACATCCTGTATAGCGTCTCTTTCCCACACTGGAATAAGAGTAAAACAATACTGCTTTTAGTCGTCATGGTAGGCTACCAGATTAGACCTACTTTTCATCTGTCAAATTTGAAGTTCCGGAAAACTATTAGTTATATAAACATGTTTATCATTGATTAAAGTGACATATGATTTCTTTAGCATTGATTGAAACAGAATACAACCATGGGCTTGACAAAGATAGCTTACTAGCTATCTCCTCTATACTTAGAGGAGGTACCTTATTAGATGATCCGCCAATTGCGGCCAGGAAATTCTAGGAATACCATTTGGTGTGTGTTTTCAACTGTTGTCATGGCAACAACGGTCGACTTAGTTCAAAAATGGATTTAGGAAGGCTTTTAGAATAAGAGTGCGATTCGGTGTTCCTTTCACCCTGTATATACTGTTTTTTTTTTTTTAAATAAAGTTTTTGATTCCACCTAATTCGGTAATTGATTAATATAAAAGCTGCGTCCGTCATCTAACTTTCTGACTAACTGACGACTTTTTTGAGCATCTATAAATGGTGTAATTGAAATTAATGACTTTAATATTCGAGAAAACTGAAAACAACATAAAATTACGTTGAAATTAAGTTAGGCACTAATTTCCAAATAGCGTTCAGTGTCTTAAAATAGAAACAAGCCAAACTTTGCTGTTTTGTTTTGTGACTAGTGATTTGTTACACGCATTCTAGCCGTTAGAGCTTATGCGAGTCATACTTCATTGTAAAAATTATTTTTAAAGAACTGTTACTGTTAGCGTGTGTCATCCCACTGCTGGGCAAAGGGCTTCTCCTTATGACTTCCAAAATCCTTCGATCCAGCGCCAATGTGGACCACTGGGCGTTGGTTCTGTCCAACTTGTCCCGCCATCTCCTGCGAGGTCTACCGCATCGCCTTATGGTATATAAACAATAATATTCTTCTAATAAATAAGTTTTCCTTATCATTACTTGTTTGTGAATGGTCTGATGACTGTATAATGACATCCAAAGGCAAAACCAAACGTGTTCAAATAAATTCGGAGGAAAAAGTTATTCACCATAGAAACGATTATTTGTAACCGTGATTTTGATTTCTGACGTTTCATTAGTGAACCTGCAAGTTACACTTAAGCCAACTTAATATATAAAATATGGCATTAACCTTTGCTAACTATCTTTTCGAGCCGTTTGGGGTTGAAACTCTGGGGCCGTGGGGTCCGAGTACTCACAGCCTTTTTAAAGAAATTTCCAAACGCCTAGTTGACGCTTCCGTGACCCAAGGGCTGGGTTTTACCTTGGTCAGAGACTAAGTATTGCCATACAGCGTGGCAACGCCCGCCGCCAGTCTTTTGGGCACGTTACCAGCTGACAGCGTTGAGGAGGAGTTTTTTGACGCCCTTTTATAATTTGTTGTTATTTTAGTTTTAATTACCTAGTTTTAATTGTTTTAAGAATAGTAATTAATTTAGTTTAATAAAAAAAGACCAACAAACACAGAACTAAAATGAATGTACTAAGTTTGACATATCGATGCATTTGTTTTTGACAAGCAGCGCCACCTTGAACTGCACCCTTAAAGTGGTCTCATTGTATCGTCAAATATCTGTGTTTTTCCCAACTAGGTCGGCTTTAAGTATAATCGTAGGCAGCTTAATACCAGTATTTTATGTACTTGGTATGACTGCCCATCTAATCTCCACAATCCATTTACTATGTATCACAATAACTCGTTGGTGAGACTAGTTCTTAGACTTTCGGATTTTTTTGCATTTTAATATTTGAAAGTTTAAGATTACTTTTCGTCTGAACAAAGAAAATATTTTTTAAGCTACCAAAAGTCTGAAAAAATAAAAGAATTTCATAATAACATTTTACGCTGTTAATATTACTCCTGTAATTTATAATAATGAGCATCGCGTAGGAATTTTGATTATATTTAATTAATCAGTCGAGATTAAGTGAAACCTTGATTGCGGCTGAAAATTTAATGAAAACAGAAGCTATGCAGGCTTATTACACGCAAAGCGTGCGTTATAATATTTATTATAATGTTATTATGTGGTCCAATGATTAGGTACTTTCGTTCCCTTCTGAAAGAAATATATTATTACTATTGTTTTTATTTATTATTTTCACGATTGTTTGTGCATAAATATTTTTTTTAATACGTTATGTTTAGCTATCTTCGGTTGTTCTTTTTTTGCACAGTTTTCTTATCTCTTCATAAATAAATAAAGACTCTTGGGAGTATATGGGAGTCAACACCCAAACACAAGAAGTAATAAGAACTCTTTTGTTTATTGGCAAGTCACAGTAGCCCGCCCGCATTATCCTAGGGATCCTATTTATTGCAAAACGTTTTATTTTTATGAAGTAAGCGTCTACGCCTACAAGTTACATCCAACCTCACTTTCAGACTTGGACGTGACTTGGAAAAGTTGTAAAAAGGTAGGTCCTACTTAACTTTTTTTGCTGATTTGTAAATGTTTTATGTAAGAGATACATTTCGATATCATGTACCATGGGCACTGTTACACTATGTTGGTAATCTCTATCAAATCGTAAAAAATCGCAAGAAATCAAGAATAAATGAGACGTAACGAGCAGTGATGGGGTGGTCCCGTGAAACGGCAAACTAACGAGTTGTTCATACTCAGCTAGACCTTATTACTTAGGGTACCTAATTTATTTCATCACCTCTGCTCTCAAAACGATGAAGTTAAACGTCGTAAGGGTAACGGCATGTCTTAGAACCGCAACTTCGAAGACATGTGCCATCTACTAACACTGGTTGGATTAGAGATTATGCGGATAAGAGTATGGTGGACTAAGACTGCGCGGTTAATAAGTCTGCCCACACGTATTGGGTGAATTATAATCCGTGAGTTACCTAGGTAGGCTGTAAATTACACCCCATCACTCCCTCTCATCGAGAAGAGGCCGTTATCCTAGCAGAGGGCACATTATCGCATATCATCATCATCATCATTTCAGCCCAAAAGACGTCCACTGCTGGACATAGGCCTCCCCCAAGTGTAATTTTGATCGCATTGACATTTTGGGGGGTTTTGCCATAATCGCCACGCTTGGCAGGCGGGTTGGCGATCGGAGTACGGTTGTTACAAAAGCACAGAGAACGCTGCTGCCCATTCTCTGGGAAGTCACTTAGTCGCCTCTATCCATTCGCCATTATCGCATATGATTATGCTATATTAAACTATACTAAATGAAATTGAAAAACTACATCAGTACCTATCATCAAACGTTCCATTTTCCGTGGTCTCACTCCTGATATTAAAAGTTCAGACATATTCCTAAACTGAGTCGCCGGGACGACGTGGACGTGCAACGTGACCGGACCAATTCAGTGAACGCGACGGCGCCTTGCATCTGTCCCCAATGTCACGTCCCTAGAAGAATACGAATAAGTGTGAACTTACATACTGTCTGCATATTTGAACGCAAGCGAGCCTGAAAGTGGATGCTATTTGTATTTTAAACGTGGCAAATGTTTGTTACCATTTTTTTTAATTAAATTTTGCTAAGAAGGGTTTTGTAACTGTAATACTGCCCAGGCTAGCTTAACATAAGTTAACTGCCCTTCAGGAAATAGCACAGTCAGAACTCTGTTTCAGTAACCAATTTCTCTAAGGCTATACCATTTAAGCTACTTCAGAATTCTTCGTTGCGGACGCAGTTGGCTAATCTGTGATGAACATCATCAACGTTGTTGTCTATGGTGTCTAATACCTATGGCAGGAAATTGTACTTGTTTAGTTAAGTTATTGTTTTATAGAAGGGTGCTTCTTGCTTTATCTCCAAACCTCCAGAATATTAAAATATAACAGCTTATAAAATACTTATAAACAAACAAACCGGGTCACAGTTGCAAAGATCGAATTGTAATTAAACTTCGTAGAACAAATAATTTAATATGTTTCTAATAACGATCTTAATTTTGTTGCCCGGAGTAGCAATTATTAATGATTGGAATCCATAGAACTGTAATTATCAGTTACGTATGATTATGGTACCAGTAATAAAGGTTTGTTTGTGCTCCCATTTTAAATAACACACATTTTTTCTTTCTAATAAATTTACGGTTTCTAAGCTTAACGTCTTAATCAGTGTTAGTATAGCAGTGATAACCTAGTTGTGTGACCGACAGACTGCTTGGTCATTGATGGTCTTGAGTTTGAACCGTTCGATTTTTTTGGAATCATGTGCGTATTGTTTAATTATCACTTGCTTCGGTGAAGGAAAACATCGTGAGGAAACCAGCATGCCTGAGAGTTATTGCCACGCTCAATGGCAAAGCTAATTCTTTGGCCAAAGAAAGAGCCAGTCCTCTGTCATCTTTAAAGTCACAGTAAGCCAGCCTAATATTTTTTTAACTGCTAGACAAGCGTGAAATCTCATCTATTTTACTCTAGAAGTTACAAACCGCGACATCTCAAGCGCTCAACTCCAGTCAAATAATATATTCTAAACATGCGTATGCACGAGTGCGGTGTCGCCACCTGTCGTGTGGTCCGCGAACTAGCGCGGCTTTTAGCTCCACTTTCAAGCATTCATCACTCTGATTGTAACATGAGTTGCGGTTACACTAGATGAATAGACGCGGTTTAACCCCTAACTTTTGATAATGATATATAACAATGGAATTCGATAGCTAGAATCGAGGGTAGGTAGGTAATAAATCGTTCTTAGTTTTGTGAGTGGGTTGAAAAAAGCCCAATACAAGGTGCATCAAGTGTCTTGGGGAATCATCATCATCGTTATCATTTCAGCCCAAAAAAACGTCCACTGCTGGCCATAGGCCTCCAACAAGTGTCGCCACGTTGACATTTTGGGGGGTTTTGTCATAATCGCCACACTTGGTAGGCGGGTTGGCGATCGCAGTACGGTTTTTATAAAAGCACAGAGAACGCTGCTGCCCATTCTCTGGCAAAGGCCCTTAGTCGCCTCTTACGACACCCACGGGAAGATATGGGATGGTGCTATTCTTTACGTCCGACACCATATAGAGCCAATTTTCAATCATCTTCAATCTTGGGGAATAAATAAATGCTTTTGTGATAGTGTTAGTGATCAATTGATCATGTCAGTTCAAAAACTTTTACATACTTATATGATTTTTATTTTGATAATTGCTTTTCACAAAGACTTTTATACGACAACTTTTTTTACAGAACTGGAGTTGATCGGTGTTTCGTACCTGATTTACTCTGAGACGTGAGAAGAAACCCCCGGAATATGGGTAAAATATCGGTCAACGACGATAAAAAACAGTGCGAGTCGGACTCCCCCACCGAGGGTTCCGTACAAATTCGTATTTCTAAAGACTATAATTGTTTTTTGATTTAATTACAAATGTATTATGTTATGTTTATTAAATGTTTTATATTATTGTTTGTTTTATGATTTAATTACAAATGTATAGTTTACAGCCTTTTCGCTGTACTTGTAGTATATGACGATATGGTTCTTTGTCACTAGTAACATTAACAGTTCCACGATGGAACTACTGACTGTTTTTTTTAACACTAGTTCCATTTTAAAAGAATCTGAAAATAAATTAGGTCCTTGCTAAATTTCATAGTTCTAGATCAAGGGAAAGTACCCTTTGTTTCACTTGCCTTAAATATTAATAATTTTTTATTTTGATTTTTCACAGCTTCAAGGGACTGTAGACTTGTACATGGACTTGTTGTAGTACGGTATATGGTTTTAATTTCAACAAGATACCTTCACGAGTTCCCGAGTTATAGGTTCTTGACAGACACACAGACATGCGGATAACAAAGTGATTCTATAAGGGTTCCGTTTCTTCCTTTTGAGGTACGGTTCCTAAAAATTGATGAAATCTGTCATCACTGATTCTTTTCTGTTTAATTTCGTTGCAGGATTCAAACAGTTTTGTTTCTCGGGACTAGTCATGCTTCATCTTCTCGACGCTTTTCTGGTGATCACCACAGAAAAAATAATGTGTTGAGCTTATCATCACTGATTCTAAAATAAAAACAACGAAAAATATGCCTACTTTATCACTTACTACGGTTGAATATCAAAGCTCTTTACAATTCCTTTGACCTTGATTCCGGCAGTTCAATGGTCCCTAGGAGAAAATGGCTGCTAACGTCTGCAACATTGGACTGAGGGAGACATACTCTTCACATATTTACCCCACAAATCGCAGGGAACAAAAAACAATACGAATCTAATGACACATCATTTGCCCTAATCGGCGTTTAGCTGAACGTATAGAATAGTCCCACATTACTGAGGTGCGAATAAGATTGCTTTTCCTTTAAATTCTTTGCTGGGCAATAAAATAGGTATGTATGTATATGTCGGGGAAATGAACCATCAATCATTGTCATTTTCAGACCAGTGTCTAGATTTTTGTTAAAATGTTTATGTACTCTGTTTTTTTTTTAACTCTCTTTTAATACTATCCATTCTTTTAGGGCACAGATTCCTTCATCAGCATGACCTTAACAGCCGTAAGACGTCCACACTTTGATATATATGTATGCCCAGCAGAGGTCTCGTCTCATTCCCACAACTGTCGTCATGTGCTTCTTGCATTCAGCGGACCAAAATGAAATCTATTGCGATAGTTGCGATTGCCGAGTTGCCAGCTTATCGGTTTTTTATCGGTTACATTTCGGGGAGTGTGCGATGGAATTGCTTGATCTGATTCCGCCTAGCCCGTTTCATCATCGGACTACCAGACGTACGGCGATGCGCCATTGGTACTTGGTGGACATCCCACACATACGCACTAAGCGTTTTGGGAATACTTTTATAATGCGTACCGCTAAGGAGTGGAATTCCCTGCCGGAGTCTGTGTTTCCCGATAGCTACAATATAAGGGTCTTTAAGTCAAGAGTGAATAGGTTTCTTCTAGGCAAGCGTGCTTCACCGTCGACCACATCATCGCTTACCAACAGGTGAGATAGTGGTCAAGCGCGGGCATATAGATAATAAAAAATAAAAAAAGTTGTTGCTTTTTGTAACTAACTATGTTTCATACTATAAATAACTCACCAGCTCCTCCCTTCGTCCACGTGGAGGTCAGAAGTTATGCCACGGGAACTTAATATTGCGATAGAAAGTTTCCTTTGTCCTAACTCAGAGCTTGTTCCATCTTTGTTGCAAATTTGACCAATCCCCGTTCAACCGTTAAGGTGTAAGCTGTTAGTTACTTTCGGTTTTATGATATTAGCATATAGGGTGACTGGTAATTAGTGACTGATACTTAAACACGTGATTATACTCATGAACACGCAATAATACAACAGCCGTATGAAAATGGGGCGCGCGCCTGTGGCCTATCAGCTTGTGATAAAAGTGAATAATTATTTTAAAAAATGTTTCTTTGGGAAAGTTGTTTGTTATCATGAGTATAAGCACTTGTTTAAGTATCGGTCACTAATTACCAGACACCCTATTTATTCTAACTAAAGCATAATCAGGTCACAAAACCAAAGAAAGAACACTAAAACTTTTTACAATAACACCTAAGTAATAATGAATTGAATACTTAACCAAATGAATACAAACAGCTACTCAGAAAGTGGTCAGATACTGAAATTTTAGTAGAACTTATAAGCCAGTGCGATCGTGGAAACCCACACATTACAGTTCTGTGTGGCTTTCAGTAGCTTCCAACGGCTTCCAGTGGCGCCACCCACAAACTGCGAACTACTAAGCGCGCTCATTAATTGGGTTTCCACATCCAAATGGAAATCTGCTACCGATCCTTGTGTGTGTGTGCCTAATCTGTTTTCTGTCCCTTTTTAAAAGCTTCATTTCGTTTATTTAGATTTAAATCGGGTTAGTTACTTTGTGTGTGAGAGAATTTATTGTGTAGTTGTTTTTGTTTTTCAACCAACACTAGAAACGATCGTCGTGGTGACTAACGAAAGATTAGCGATACACAGACAAATAAATTATTGAAAACGTAAACCCTGAATTTCACAAAAAGCAAAGCCATACACCTAATCTAAACTACATAACATCCCACGCCCGTGTAATCCCTGAAGGGGTGAGGTAGAAGTGTGCCTATGTAATAGGGGGCGAGCCTATTGTCATCATCCAGGCACTAATCTAGACTGCTGAGAATTTCCTGATGGAAAAACCCAATAACACTATGCCCGACCCGGGAATTGCACCTAGTACCTCATGGTCAGCAGTCGTGCTTGGAACCACCAAACCAACGAGTCCAATCTAAACTAAATAATGTGATAATGTGATCGGAGTAGGTAGATTAATTTTTGGTACTTGTATCATAAATGCACACAGAAAGAATAACATGGATTAGCCATTTTTCCGGAAAGTAATTCCGGTAATTCCGGATTCAATTAAATATTGTTAATGTTGGTAGTGATATTTAAAGGAAGGTATCAAAACTAAATTAATTTATACCATTTACCACCCATGATCCTTTGTTCTGATTGGTCGTTGGGTTGTGTCAAATCGTTAATGTGTGCCGTTAAAAAAAAATATGAAGAATATAATATTGCTCATTTTAATACAATTCCTAAATAAGTTCCGATTTTTTTTTAATAATCATCCAATTCTGGAGGAATGTCCATATTAATATATACGTTTCGGCTCAATGAGCCCAATTCAATCTACCTGCTCCGATCACTGATGATAATTTCTCCTTTTCACTCACAAAGCTTTACCTCGAAGGTATTTTTACCACAAAACGTTTTATTACAGTCTTCAGTGAAAACTGAATCCACAGGAGAACGGTACCCAGAACTTTTCTAAAGAACGATAAGGCAAGCAAGGTAAGTTCACCAACATTTCTGGGAAGTGGCGACGAGGTGCGCTCTGCGTTACGTCATTTACTTCCATTTAACTTTCAACTTAGCCTGAAAAAAAAGTTTATATTCCTGGAATTTGAACTATAGTTAAGAGCGTTTACGCCTTACGGCATTTCATAAAAACTTTCAAATCCTTATTTCCGAAATGACTAAACCAATTTTCATGAAACTGTACTGTGTGTGTGTGTACTGTGTGTAACTTTTTAGACCTATGTATCCTGCTTATGCGTATGAAGTTTCATTAAAATCAGTTCACCGTCGACCACATCATCGCTTACCATCAGGTGAGATAGTGGTCAAGCGCGGGCCTATAGATAATAAAAAAAAAATAAAAAAAAAGTTCAGTCATTTCGGAAAATAAGGACTTGAAAGTTTGTATGAAATGCCGTAAGGCATAAATGTTCTTAAAAGCTCTTTATTGATTCCTAGGAAATTGCCAACATGAAAAGGGTGAGTATACATATCTTGTTCAAAATAAATCACTACAATTAATATAGAAAACGTACCATAACATCACGCCTGTAATTCCCGTAAGATTACACAGAGGTGTACCTTATTAGGTATTAGGTGTATTATTATACACCCACATTTTGCTAGTTATGTTTATGTAAGTCCCATGAAATAGATTGAGATACATTACCATCAACGGGGCACAAATCCAGAATCCGTGGCTGCTACTGAAAAAAATCATGAAACCCTACCACTTTGCCCGACCCGGGCCTCGACCCAGGAGAACATGCTCAGCAGTCGACCACTCTACCAACGACGCATTCCAAAAACATTAATGTAGAAAACATGGAAATATCTTTCACGTGTGGACAGGAATACAGGAAAAAAATCTTCAGTAGTTTGAAGTTACAAAAAAGTTGTAACAAATTACGTCCTAAATGGATAACAAGGGTAGATACTTAAAATTCCATCGGCCAAACTCAAAGCAGCGAAAATTAGTTACTATCCTTACATTAGCTGATATTTATTATTCACTAATCCCCTTCCATAGTGCGATATTTATTATTTATACCGTCCGGTTAGTAAATTAGTAACATATTCAGGCAACCTGCGCCAGTAGGTATAAGTCAAGGCTGATTTATTTTTTATTATAAGATACCCAAAACTTGGATAAACTTTTATTTTGCTCAATAGGTACCTTTTTGTGGATACGTACTATAGAGTAGGGGAAGACCAAAGAAACGTTGCGATGAAATAATAATGATGAATGATGGAATGTGTGAGATGATATTGGTGTAAAGACAGAGACGGTGAATGATATGACGACTAAAATACAAGTATGGAAAAAGAAGACATTTTGCACTGACTCACGACAGATAGGGATAATGGCAGGAGTAGGATGATTACTAATATATCCTGTTCAGACGGTTGACGTGTGAAAATGTACAGACAGCGTTCTTAAGTAGTGACCCCCCTGGCGTACTCGGCCGGACTGTAGAGGGGTTAGCACATACTAACGCTGTATGTAACTTTATGTGAGTTCACAGGAAATAAAAACGATGTGAAATGTTTGTAGCTATGGTTTTAGATGGTAAGTCAATCTGCAGTCCAGCCAGTAATACTGATGTTGGGGTCGGCTTAACACGTTTTTTTCCTCCACTAACGGTACCATTTAGGTATTTCTTTTTCTTTCATCATCATCATCATCATTTGCCAAAAGACGTCCACTGCTGGACATAGGCCTCCCCCAAGTGTACATAAGGGGGGTTTTGCCATAATCGCCACGCTTGGCAGGCGGGTTGGTGATCGCAGTACGGTTGTTACTAAAGCACAGAGAACGCTGCTGCGCATTCCCTGGCAAATCCCTTAGTCGCCTCTTACGACACCCACGGGAAGATATGGGATGGTGCTATTCTTTACGTCCGACACCATACAGATTAGATTTTCTTTCATATCATTCAGAATTTATGTATGTGAGATTAAATAAACATAATTCAGGGGAAACCCAAGTGAGGGGCAACAAAAAGAAATAACAAAACACTCAACTATACGAACTTAACACTATTGACACAACCGAATTCATACAACCACCGAGCCAGCGAAGGTCAAACTGGCCAAGATTTGAGGCAGATTCTCGTTCACTGGTATTTGCTCAGGGAGGTCAACATCGCTGCGACGAAGGCCTATAATTGAATTTGTGAGGGTCACGATAAGCGCCAAGTGGAGACAGTTAACATCATGAAGAACGTCATAGACCAACCCTCGGTCCTTAATCTGCAATTAGGGTAATTTGATCATGCTCATATTAACTTATGACCAACGTAAATAATATTTTATGAGATTTGCATGTTATGATTTATGTTTTAATTATGCATTATGAAGTTTTATTGCCTGGACTTTTATTAGCTTAGTATAAAAATGGGAAAAATTAACCCTAACGGGCCATTAGGTATTAGTATCGCGCTTGCTAACTTTTTAGACAGTAACGCGATGTCATAAGCCATAGGGAGAATTGAAAATGTATGACGGAGGCCTTGGTCTAGCAGTGGGACAGAACAAAGAAAGGCATAATTAATATTAGATAGTTATGAATTTCGAAGCACTGATGGCGAAGGGCTACTGCTAACCTAGAGTTTTACAGATACCGATTGTAAGTAACTGTGCAGATGCACATATATTTAATACATAACTAGCTGTCCCACGCAACTTCGTCTGCCTCACATTTTACCCGTTTTCGCAATATTTTTCATTGCTGCTACGCTCCTATACAGTGCCATCTATTGAATACTTACTCAATCCAGTCAACAGATACCGCCATCTGTTAGAATCGTTTGGAGCTAACAGATAATTGTGACTTAATTTGCAATAAAATAATATTGCGACTATATATTGTGATTTAATCTATCCTATCTTTCAAGTTGGATCAAACTGCGCACGGTATGCAAATTTGATTAAAATCGGTTCAGTAGTTTAGGAGTCCATCCCGGACAAACAACGTGACGCGTAATTTAGATTATTGTCACCCAATATCTTAATTGTTCCTAATCTAACCCGCGACCGGGTTAGGATTTCGGGTCAGGTTCGGAATAATCCCTCCACCTTCCTTCCTACACCTTCTGGGTGTAGGTAAGTCTGCGTTTTCGTCTTCGTCCTATACGTTGCAAAACCAATTCTCTCCAAAAAATTTCTTTTCACCATGTAAACGTCCGCTGAACGTCAGCCTCTTGAGACTGGCACAACAAACGGCTGAAAGGAATAATACTCTATAATCCTATGAAAATATGTTGATAATAGCTCATACCGGCTCGAAGAAAAAGGCTTTTACATTTTCCGCCTACATGGCAACAATTTCCCGACTTGAATATAAGTCGCATGTATCAACATTGTTTTACTTTATAATATTGTAATTTATTTATTAATACTAAACAATGTACATTCACAAGCGCTAATATGTATACATCATCATTCTCACTACCCTGACCTTATCACAACTTATTTGGGGTCGGTGCAGCATGTCTTCTTCTTCCATACTTCTTCTATTACTCGTCATCTCAGTATTCACCTCCTTTCAAGCCATATCATCCTTCACACAGTACCTCCATCATTTCTTTAGTCTTCAAATAGTTTTATAGTCATATACATTCCCACGCAACATTTTAACATGTAGAGTACACTCAACTGGGCAGTGTTCGGGAAGTTGCGTGGTATCTTCTCGTCCAACTTACCGCAGTGTCTCAATGCGAAAGTCCGGTGTATGATGCCAGTGATTACATCAGGGACCGAAACGTGGTCGCTCACAATCCTCATCAAAAGGCTTAAAGTCACCCAAAGGGCAATGGAGAGGACTATGCTCGGAGTTTCCTTGCGTGATCAAATCAGAAATGAGAAGATACGCAAGAGAATTAAGGTTACCGACGTAGCCCGATGAATTGCCAAGCTTCCGTGGCAGTGGGCAGGGCATATTGCTTGCAGAACGGATGGCCGAAAAGTTCTGGAGTGGCGACCGCGAACCGGAAGACGTTGCGTTGGAAGGCCTCCCACTAGTTGAACTGATGACCTGCTGAAGGTTGCGGGGATCCGCTGAACGCTAGTCGCACGGGACCGGTCAATGTAACGAGACTTGGGGAGGCCTATGGCTAGCAGTGGACGTCTTTTGGCTGAAATAATGAGTAAGTACACTTAGCAAAATTCAAAAGCGACTTTTTTGTGAATAACCGATTACTACTTTGAATAAGACCTATTTCCTAGATCCGTGGCTTCCAAAATACTATTCGTGAAAACGTTAATCAATACAATAAGACAAACGTACTTTTAAAAGTTTCTGCGTATATATTTATATAATTAGTGCTCGTGACTGCACATACACTACTATTTTATTATCCCGTGACCGGAATGTACCTGACGCATTTTATCTTATTGAACAATATAAAAGAACGATTCAGGCTTCTCAGCGAAAAAAATTGAATTTAATTTAAAAATAAATGAAAACGTCCCGAGGTGTATTTATGAAATACTTTTCCACGTAGGTGGAAGGCGTTTTCCAGCATCATGAACAGGAAATATCTTATTAAACTTCGCGTCTGGCGGAGATGAAGCGTATGAATTCGTAGAAATTCTCATAGTAATTAGGTTTACATACAAATGTTAAAAATTCGATTGAGAAACTCGATTTTCTGTCGTTTTTACGTCAATCAATTGTATGTTCTCATTTCTTTCAGACATTTTGTTTCTTCTTATTGCTGAAATAAATATTTTTCATTTCCCTATATTTCGAATTTACATCATCATTCACCATCATCATTTGGGGTCGGCGCAGCATGTCTTCTACTTCCATACTTCTCTATTACTTTGGCCATATCATCCTTCACACAGTATAACGTTGTTGAATTGTTTCAATAGACTGCCATTGAAACAATTCAACAACTGTTAATTAGTAACAGGTATCGTGACGAGTGCTCTATTTTTTGGTGAAAATACAGTCGTAAAATGATCACCTCACTAAAAAAAAACAATTGAACTCACACTGTTATTTTCAGAAGAAACAGAAAGTTCTGGAACAAAAGTTTTTACTTTTAGCAGATTGCTGTTCTTACCATCGTCTTTTAGTTTAGTCTTGTCTTTCAACAAATCAAAACTTTTCTATTTCGAAGTAGCAAACTTCAACCAAAGTGTTTGTGTACTGTTCAATATTGAAAAGTAGATAATTGTAATCAAAATGTTTTATCGAGACTTTTAATATTTATATACGGTTGTATAAAAGGTCCAAAATTATCTGTGACACGTTTCACTTAATCGTATAAATATGTATAGAGCATGTTTTGGGAGAATTTATTACGTTTTTCAACATCTTTGTCCTGTACAAATCTCCTAAAAGTATTTGTTCATTGATCCTACAAGATTATGGTATGGTAATACTTGCGCTTGCATAAATGTATTTGGAATTATTCATTCGGTCCGATTCGTTCACTTTGTGTGGAGTGGCCGGAGATTTATGTCGTTGGAACTTCAACTTAGTAACGTACGGTCGCGGCGACCGACCGCTCTCTGCCTGAATAAATCAAATTGTAACCTCTCTCTACGTGTGTTCTCACGTTTCTATCCACGGTGCTTGGCGACATACCAGGGAAAATCAATAACTGAATGTTATTCGTGTCAGTAGTCTATAACTAACCACAAACATTACCACTTTTAAGAATCGAACCTTTCTAATGTCACTAACTTTCTTACAATAAAATAATTTACAATCCATACATATGACTCAGTTTTTCTTCGTAGACTTTGTCAGAAATTAAAACCATTCTAGCGATAACTAAAAACCTAGAAATAGACGATAAAATCGTGCAAGCTTTAAATTTTTAATTTTAAATCCTTTAGTCGACGGTGTAAAAAAACGTTGCGTCGTAAATACTTATAGGTTAGTATAAAAAGGCACATAATGTACAATTTTACACGGAAATAATGAAGCTAATGAAGATTGGTAGCTAGGTGAAGGCCGTACTTCCCTGACTCGTTATTTCTCGTGGAAATCGTAATTAAAATGAATCTGTTCAGGACAAAGCTTTCGGACACGAAAAGTTAAAAAGGAAAAAAAAGCTTAAGATTTTTTGGCCTCACGTCTAATCAATTTATTTTGCAATGGAAGCGATTTCCGTCCTCCGTAAATGTAGGTTACGTCTCTGCAAATTGTTTGTTTAAATAAAGTCTGTTCGAAATTCAATAAACTCTATTTTGAACGGTAAATTAAAGTTTATTTCTACCTGCAGGTACATAGATATTATTGGCATAATTTTATAGTGTCGCAACTTTATATTCTACTCTATGAGTGCCGTTCCTTGTGATTTCAGTCAGCGGTGGCTGTGGCGCCTAAGGAACATAACATATAATCAAGCCTGTAATCTCCGAAGTGTAAGGCAGAGGTGTACCTAATATTACAACACCAACATTTTGCGCGAGTTATTTCCTATGTAATAGGGGTTTCCTGTATGGTGTCGGACGTAAAGAATAGCACCATCCCATATTTTCCCGTGGGTGTCGTAAGAGGCGACCAAGGGACTTGCCAGAGAATGGGCAGCAGCGTTCTCTGTGCTTTTGTAAAAACCGTACTGCGATCGCCAACCCGCCTGCCAAGCGTGGCGATTATGGCAAAACCTACTACGTGCTAGCGACCACAAGATCCACGAGGCAGTCTAAGCGGGTCCGTGGCTTACGCCCCCAGTGGTCGAGGCACCTGTGGCCGACGCCCCCGATTCGATTATTTTAATTCAAAGCTATTTTTGATCAAATGTACTGTCTGGCATAAAAATGTTATTACTTTTTTGGACGGATTGCCACATATGGGCGGATTTGTTCTAAAAACATGATCGTGGTATTTTTTTTCAGTTAAATTCATGTTATATTAGGAATCGTTGTCCTACATGCAGTATACATGGTGATATTCTTTATGAGAGGTGGCGTAACAAGCCGGTGAAGATTGAATACCTACCTTCGAAGACTTGGGTCCATGGTACATATTTTGGATAAAGATCCGAAAAAGGATAAGTTTGCAGCAAGAGGGATCGCAGGTACTTTTGTAAATACTCAGGTACCTAATGCAAAAGGATACAAAATATGTTTTCCAGAGCAAAGAAAATTCATGATTGCGAGGGATGTGAAATTCCACGAAAGTGAAATCGCGAAGCAAGAGACGAGACCGGTGAACTTCACAGAAGACAAGGATAAGGATTTTATCGAAATTGAATTCTTGCGGAATGATGTTCCAGAAACTGACGAACATAGGGGCGAGAATGAGAAATAGCAAGTAGAGACTACTGAAGAATTATGGAGTGAATGTCAAGAAAATCCTGGAGATTATCAAGATGATTGTTTGTCAAGACCTGCAGGAGTTGAACAAACATCCTGCGCCTCGCGCTCTGCGTCTAGCGTCTGTACGCAATATTCGAAGTCTACCAGGAGCTCTCTTTACCAATCTCTTTTGATCATCATTCATATAAGGTCTTAATTATTATAGTGAAACACTTTTTTATTTTACTGTATTAAGTGAAAAAACAATAAATCGAATCGGGGGCGTCGGCCACAGGTGCCTCGACCACTGGGGGCGTAAGCCACGGACCCGTCTAAGCTTAAGGAAGGAACTGAATAATAATACTTACTTCAGTTGTTTTAAAGCGAAAAGCTGAAGCAATGTATAACACAAGGGCAACTCCAGACAATAACATTATTTTAGGATACTTTGACAACGAGAAGTATATCATTTACTGTTTGGAGAATAAAAAATATGTCACAGTAGGTCACTTTGTTTTTGTAGGGCATCACTGCTATGATGTTTAGATACAGATGTTAAGAATAAAATACGCCTCTGTACATTTTATACATATTAGATGAGTCATTACATTGTAAGAAAAAACTCTTGACATATAAATGAGAATAGTTTTAAGCTGATTAAAATTAAAAAAGAGCTTCAAAAGATTTTATTAAATACATATTTTAGAATTTCCCTTAAGCAACCACGGAGTCCCCCAGTTGATGGCAATAGGCGCAACGTAAGCGTAGTATCAGGTATACACCTCTAAAAACAAAAATCAAAATATTTTTATTTTACATAAGCCTACATGGACACTTATAAAACGTCGACAAAAAGGTGCCTTGGGTCGGGTTGGTCGTTTCCTATGGAGAAGAACCGGCAAGAAAGTCCTTGGTTAATGTTTTAAAATCATTTGGTTTTCCAATATTTATATTACAGCATTAGTACTAAAGTATCGGAAGACATCGTAGGCCCGACAATAAGTCGTTGCTTACTACAAAACGTAGAACGCAATAAAAAGTTACCAATGATCTAGGAATCTATAAGGCTTACAATGTCCACACATTTACAAACAATCGGTAACTATGAAAAAGAGTCAATACACCAAAAAAAATAAAATATTACAAAAAGACTAGATTGTGTCACAACTGTTGTCATCCGTGCTGTAACTATTCTAAACAAAAGGTGTAATGATTTAAAAACTATTGTGGAACATCTGATTAAAAATCAGGGAAAAAATAAAATAAGTTTGAGAATAGTTAGAGGCATCAACACATTTGTGCCGAACTCATCCAGGATTACAGGCGGAATCTTATGTTATGTTGTTGTGTAGACTATTATACCTTACCTTATTATACCTCTCTACGATTAATTACAATAATATTCATAGCAATAATTAGTTTAGTAGAACATTGCGCGCAATGAATCCATGACCTGATTAAATCTCCTTGCGTTATCCACTAACCTATAATGTTCCTTTTATTTTGAAACGAAACATTTCGATTGGCGTTCGGTTTGAGGGAATTTACAATTTGCGCGCACTTCACTCGTGTAATGACAGCTTGTTAATCCGATCATTAACTTTAACAAGCTGTAGCTTGTATCAATCGAGTTTAATCGAAGAGACTGTGTTTGTCTCTTTGTGTAGAACATTACCTTGACATTTTCTATATTTTATGGGTGAGTAATGCCACTGGCTGTTTTAGGCGGATCAAAGCTAAATAGAATATGGATTATGTGTTGGGAGTCTTTATTTGTGATGCAATCAATGGGTTAAAATACATTTCGCTTTGTCAAATATTATCTCTAAAGCGGTTGAAAGATTTTTGTCTGACGCGTGGCCTGAAAGTTTTACTGATTGTGGAGATTGTAACTTTGAAGGCTCATATCTCGGAAACGTGACACTTTAGAAGATTTTGTCTCATACAATACTTGATAGTTTTGAGACTAAGTTTTATTAGTGGCCGCTATTTTGAGGCCAAATAATTCAAAGCCCTTTTCGATAAATTATTATACTGAATGATAAACAAAATGAGTTTTTTTTTACTTTGGATCTTACGCCATACACCGTCTTACTTTGTAAGAGCTTTCCTTGCCACAATCGTAAAAACATAGAACGATGCACTGAAGCGTACATATTACGCACACAAAACTACTATTGTATGTGAACACTAACTTGTTTTCTCAACACCTAGCTTCCAGCGGTGCTGACTACATTTTTATCTCCAACATATAAAAAGTTGTGTCATTCTTGTGTACAGTCAACAAAATTGATAAGTTACCTACTACTACATAGACGTTCTATTTTATTACGGACATACTTGTTTTATAAACAGCTTCTGCCCGCGACTTTCGTTCTCGTTGATTGTAAACCATAAAACGTAGCCTTCTATCAGTGACAGAATTCATGTAATCGCATCAGTAATTCCAGAGAGTACCTCTTACAAGCGAAAAAAATAATTTTACATGTTTTTAAAATTAGTTAAGATGACTAAACTAACCGTATAAGTCAAGCATAATTACTATCCAGTTTAAGTAAAGTTAGGTTCATGTCATTCTTGCCTGTGTGGCAGTCTCTTTCAAAAGTTCATTGTATTAACGGTATTGTGAATAGTTGTCTGGTTACTTATTTCTTTCGCCAAGTGTACGTAGGAGTAGAAGTAGTGCAGAGAACTGTAAACCTCAAATGAACCTGAAACCTTTAGTACCCTGTGTTACAACCATGATATTATTATCTCTATAGTTTTATGCCAACATTGTTGTTGCCAAATCCAGGCTCAAGGTAAATTGTATTAAGAAATCGATATGGGCTCTCAATGCAATAACAGATTCATGACTACGACCGACAGATTTGGAACGAAGGTTTTTCTACTTGATATTACCGTTGTTTTAGGATAAGTGTCCTAGTTCCAACTTGGTTATAGTACTTATTGTCATAGGTTAATAAAATTATAGTGTTGAGAAGTTTGTGATTGGCTCGGTGAACAGTATCGTGATTTTCTTTATTCATCATCATCATCATCATTTCAGCCCAAAAGACGTCCCCTGCTGGACATAAGCCTCCCCCATGTGTCGTCACATACACATTTTGGGGGGTTTTGCCATAATCGCCACGCTTGGCAGGCGGGTTGGCGATCGCAGTAAGTACGGTTGTTACAAAAGCACAGAGAACATTTCCTTTACAACATTAACAACATTTCATTTAACATTTTCTTTATTGCCTCGGCTTAATTTTGTTGGCTGAAAATATGTTTAATATTCTTTACAGATTTTTCAGAGAAGCTGTATATGATATACACACCAATAAAAACATAAAACCTCCCACTCACTGCTGACTATTAGCATTATTCTATCCTACTTCCATTCCCGTAGGTACCACACTGGGCCACTATAAACGGGCACACGGAAAAGAATAATAAAATAAAGAGGACACAGGACAGCTGCGTAGTTGGTTTACGACTAACAATCGCATTATTTTTCCCACTGACGCTTTTTGAGGCCACGTAGGTTAAAACGCGGCTAAAACCACACCAAAAGCAACAGTTTTAATTTAAAAATATTACTTTTACTCAGGGAGTAATCATTTTTTAAAACAGTGTTGGCGAGAAATAGGAGGGCGATATAACATTGCTATTTTTAATGGGTGCTGAGTCTACTTAGGCTTTTTTGGCGTCTGTTTGTTTGTTTCTAAAGGTTTCTTTACCATTACGCTTGGAATTGGTGAACCGTATTTCTTATTTAGGGTTTCGTACCCAAAGGGTCAAACGGGACCCTATTACTGAGACTTCGCTGTCCGTCCGTCCGTCTGTCACCAGGCTGTATCTCATGAACCATGATAGTTAGCCTGTTGAAATTTTTACAGATTATGTATTTCTGTTGATGCTATTACAACAAATACTAAAAAACAGAATAAAATAAATATTTACCCCACAAAAAACAAAACAAAAAAGTACCCCATACAAAAAAGTGTTTTTTTTTCTCGTTTTTTATAAAAAATGGTACGGAACCCTTCGCGTGCGCGATTCCGACTCGCACTTGGCCAGTTTTTTATCCTTGTACGATTGGAGTAGCTACCTATATCCTCATGATGAGATCCCCAGCTACCTTTACGACACCTAGGTGCAGAAAAGCTGCAATATTCACATCCAGACACTGCATAATCAAGTCCTCACATGTCATTATTATCAGCAACGTGTTTCCTTGGAGCGACTCCTCGAAGCGGGTGTAATGACCACCTCCTCCGGATTTATATGGGGAGCCATAAAACCTACATTCTTATTCATGATCATGTTTATGGTCATTGATATGGGTCCATATAAATGGAGATAGCTTTGAACGGGACGTAAAACGTGTATAAGCAACTGGACAGACGTACTTGTTACCTAGCTCTGTTAAATTTTCATGTGAACTTGCCTTTATACCAGTACGGCAGTTATACCAGTACGTACTTTTTATGGAATCGTGTTTTCAACACAAATACAATTTAAAAGTAGTGCTCAACGTTGCTATATATTAGTCACAAAGTGAATGCTGTAGTAATATTAAAATTTCACAATGGCCCTTAAAATCATTTTAAAGTACCTGATAACACTAATGAAAGAAAATGTGTACCTACTTTGGCTGGCATTAGGGTGCAAAATCCATGTAATGGGATACTGTCCCTCATGCACATTATTTTTGTGACATGAGTTTATTCATAGAACGTCTTTTTCTGATTATTTGCTGGCTTACTCGTATACACCTAATATCTAAATAAATAGCTTCATATAAAGCAAGAGAATACTTCTGTATTATAAGTAGGAATAACTGTTTGGTTCTAATATTTTCCAGGTTGGCCTAGCTACATATTAAAATTCCGTTCCATTCCGCTTATCCATTTAAAACGCTGTTTATTCTATTCAAAATACGAGACTACATTTATCATTTGAATGCATTACACGGAAAATACTTTAAAATTTTACAATACAGTGTACACGGTAGCTAAATGCAAATGTTTGTACGTATTTAATAAAAGATGACTTGTTCGCCGCCTGGCTGAGCCCGGCCCGGCGCTTCTACGCAGCGTAAACTAACAAATTGCTGTGTCTGCTTTCGAACCTCCTCAGTATTCTCAAGTAAATGTCTTGAAAAGAAGCTTGAAAATTTTCCCAACAGTCGTCAAACTTTATCCACTATATTTATAGACGATATTTCTCGGCGGGACCGTCAATTATCGTCGGGAAATTCTCATCTACTACTTTGGCGAATGAATGCAAAAATATTTTTGTTCTTATTATAGGTTTTTGCGTACCTTTTAATAAGCGATTTCAAGTTGGAGGAGTGGTTATTAAAATGTTCCAATTTGAACTGTAAACACAATTGTAATTGGGTGCCGTTGGAAAAGTTTAAAATTTAACATAAATAAATTTATTTGCACTGTTCGTTACGCGTCGTAGTTAAAACTTATGACATTATACCTATTTCATGTGAAATTAAGTCATAATAGGTAGGTAACCTTATATTCATTTGACTCAAATCAAAGACTTTCATTATAACTTTCTTTGATAAAAGTCGTCACAGCGATTACTTAATTTAGATCTTTTGTGTGAGAAAACCATTGAAATCAGTACCGAAATCCGAGAAAATTTTTGCAGCCCATTTATTTTTCCCGGAATGCCTTAGAGGAACGCTAAGGTATGTACGAAACCTGCTCGAAATTGTACCTTTATTTGTACGGGCTCCGCTTGAACTGCTGTAATCAGAAAGTTAATATTATTTCTCCTCATATTATTCGCGATAAAGTATGACAGGATTAACTATGTTAAACACAAGATTTTTACTATGTGCCTATACTCAGTTATATCGTGATAAAGGATACTCAGTTTTCCTTATAGTGTAGTGGTGTATCGGAGTTTTTACTCATTGCTTTTCATGCGTGCGTTGTGAATGCAATTGAAAGAGCCACTCAAATCGGGTAAAACTGCAAAAGTAGACCAAAGAGAACCTACACAACATGACAACAATATTTAATATTCTTTTAACCATTTAACTGCATTGTTTTATATTCAGTATTTAACTTTATGGGCGTTCATAAATGTTATCTATTTGTATTTTACGTGACAACGCATATATTTTTACGAAATACGTAATATTTATGCAGGAGTGCTCGAACGTTATTTTTTATCAATTTTATGTCCTGGCAAGTTGATACTATAAGGAAAAAAATGTCAAGGACAATATTTAGAAACAATAAGGGACTATTTTGTGTAAGGAAAAAGGAACAGCCATAATATTGAATTACTGTTTTGTCTGTCCGTCGCATCGATGGGGCAGCTGTGAAATTAATAACCAGGCAGGAAAACTCGTGATAAGTTATATGGCTAGAAATGGGGTAAGTAATAGAGAAGTATTAATGAAGAATCCCTTTTTGTTTGATTGTCATCAAACAAAGAGGGATTCTTCATCAATAAATTCATCAAATTCTTCGCCGCATAGCCGTCATCAAATAAATTGGAATTGACGACGACAGGAAAACTTGTCACTCATTATATTATGACTGATCTCCACAAGTATAAGTATTTTGACGCTTTTAATTCGTATTTATTGTGCTCAGCAATTCGGTAGCAGTAATTAAATAAACCAACAGAATGATAACAGAGAAGGAACGCAGAAGTTTAATTAATAAGGACCCCTGCCAGTTTATTTAGTTGAGGAATTCATTCTTTGGGATAGAAATTTCACCCCTTGAACGTCGGAAGAGATTTTGCTGTGAGTATTAAGTTCTTACTGCCACCTTTAGCGGCAAATTGATTGGCTTAATCAAGTGTAGCTGTATTCGTATTCTGTATTATTATACGAGTTTTATTTTATTTCATTTATTCAGGGACAATAAACAGCTACAATATGTGTTGGAACAGGGGAAGATAACACAAAATATTAACAATATTGCAGCCCACTACATTATCCACATATTAACAAAAGAAAATATGATAATGAGTGCTGATGTGATAGGCAATAAATAATACAATAAATACATCACATTAATAACAAATAATTATAGAAATATCAATTGGTAAACATTAAACAATTAAATAAACGAAATATTAATTACATCATGCAAAATAGAAATTATTATTGATTTGATTGCTTGGCAACAGAACAATAATTAACACTAAAATTAAATAAATAATAAAATCTAAACTAAGTTACATTCCTAATAACATCATTGGTTAATAATAATTTTCATAACATTAGATTTAAAGTTGGATTTTGAGCACATAAAAATATCAATATTAATAAAATTACAATTATAAGATTCAACCATTCGACGGATAGGGCAGCGCAAACCAGAATTAGTTCGACAGGTATTGACAGCAAATAGGGTACCTGCACGGGTACTACGTATATTAACGGTGCGTGGGACTACATAACATAGCTTGCTCGTTAGATCGATGCAATCAAAATCACCACGAACAATACCATACAGTACAGACGCCTCTAGATACTTACGTCTAGATTCTAGGTTGACCAGCCCATATTTATCTAGCAATTGAGAGTACGACAAATACGTTTTATGGCATCTATAATGCATGGCTCGTAGAAACTTACGCTGGACTTTTTCGATCTCGTCAATGTATTTCTGGTAAAACGGGTTCCAGATAGGGACGGCATATTCTAATTGTGATCGTACAATGGTCTTATATAGGTAAAGGTATGTGGAGACCCGCTTGAACTCAGTGGACGATCTCATTACAAAACCATACATCTTAAATGCTTTATTTACAATTTTTTCTACATGTTGGTTTAAGGACAACTTATCATCGATCAACACACCAAGATCTCTCACAATACATACATTGCTGAGGGCCGTGTTGTGCAGTGCGTATTTAAAGTCAATAACCACTTTATTCTTCGAGTTGTTGTTTATTGTGTTTAACTACTTACGAAAAAAGAGGGTTGTTATAGTTTAACGAATGTATCTGTGGATATGTGCGGTATCGTAGCTGCCAAGCGGCTGAACCGATATTGATTTAGTTTTTACTATTTTCATGTTGTAGGGACAGCGTAAGCGCGAATTAGGTTGTGTCTGCTGTTTGATGAGTAAAATTGTGGCGAGTTTCAATCGCAATTCGTAGGAGATCCGAGTGATTTCGTACCTACCTATTCGTACACGATAATTTGGCCAATAATAAATAATAGTAATTAAATGCGTCACACAAGTGCAATGTAATTTTGACGATTCTTTAATGACAAAATTTTACTTAATTGTTAACGTTGCCACGCAAATGAAATTTTCCTAAAAACTAAGCAATGGGTTTCGGTCCTTCAGAATTGTTATAACATCGCGTTACACAATAGTACCATCCCATATCTTCCCGTGGGTGCCGTAAGAGGCGACTAAGGGACTTGCCAGAGAATGGGCAGCAGCGTTCTCTGTGCTTTTGTGACAACGGTACTGCGATCGCCAACCCGCCTGACAAGCGTGGCGATTATCGCAAACCCCCTCATATTCAATTCATATGTCAATGTGGCGAAACTTGGGGGGGGGGGGGGCTATGACCAGCAGTGGAAGTTTTTCGTTTGAAATGATGATGATCATGATGACACAATAGCAGATTTAGGTACATAATCTGTTACAAAAATAATAAACTGAATTAAGAGCTGTGTTCCTACCTATTATTCTGATCTAATAATAGGTAGAAACAAAGCTAATACTTATTTCTTAAGAAATCTCTTCCTGCGAAAGGAGAGTAGATAAAGAAGAGATGTACTAAGACACAGTAAGAGAACAAGAGAAAATAGAATACAAAAAAAAACATAATCAAAATCAATAATTATATAATATAAAATCTATTCTATATTATCCTCTATTTCTTGAAAGTATGGATTGGCTATAAATCGGTTTGCGGTAGAAACCAATATGTGCTAACGTTTAAAGCTTATATAAGGAAACCATGTAGGATTTAACGATCCCTGCTGGAGTATATTTGCATTTATAGTGACAGGTTCCAGTCTACGATGGTCGTAGTGTTGTGTAAGCATGCATACCCTTCCTCATGGTTCAGTAAAGTATTATAGCAACTAAACAAATAAATACTTAAATCTTTTGTCATGTTGTAAGGGTACCTACTAAAACAGTCACTCGAGCCGTGTCGATAAAGACCAGCTAAAGGACACTTATAATCAAGCTTCTATTTTAGTAGCCCATGTGTTATTTTTGGTTTATCTGTGTACTAAATTTCATCCAAATTCATACAGTCGTTTCAGCGTGAAGGAGTAGTATACATACAGACGCACACAGTAATGTTTGCAACCATGGCAAGTAGTGCGATGTTTACAGATTACGAAGGTATTAAACGGAAAACGATCCACTATTTGTAGCCCTTCTAAACTAATATTATGAAGAGAAAAAATTTGATTGTTTGTTTGTTCGATTTAACTCAAAAACTCTCCGACAGAATTTTTTTTTTTTTTTACCATTTGAAAGCTACATCTTTACCGATTAACATAGGCTTATATCACAAAATCGCGGACGAAGTGTTAGTATTTGATAAAACTGAAGACACATTGACAAAACCGTCAATTCAAGTCTGTGTATGCACACAGACTTCAACTGTCGGTCAATATCAATCCACGAATACATATTGGTTGCACAAGTCGACATCTAACATAGCAAACCCTCAGGCTTACATTGACGCACTGGACGCTGGAGGGTGCAAAATGATCTCCGGCCGCCAAAGGGTAGGGTGTGGCCTGCGGCTGACTGACTAGGGGAGTCTGTCACCTGAACAGGCCTGGCTTCTCAAGAGGACGACAGGATCCTCTTGACCTGGTCTGATTCCTGGAATTGGGCAGTAGCGTGAAAAACTGCTCAAAAACTCCAGCAATCCGGTCAAAGGTACCTTGTCAAAGAACACGTTGTGATTTTGTCTAGGTAAAGTTTTACAGACCTCTTTACCCTGGGGTGGACAGCCATGAAGACAACTAACGATAGGGCTAGCCAAGCTACAGTCAGATCATCATCATTCTGCCAGCGTAGCATGTCTTCTTTTTCCATGCTTCTCTATTACTTGTCGTCTCATCAGACACCTACTTTCTTGCCATATCATCGTTCAAACAGTCCATGCATCGTGTCTTTGGTGTTCCCCTACTCTCAATCTATAGTCAGATATGATTGACAAATAACAGATGTTGTGTGAGAAGTCTACATAAGACGAGTACACACTGTCAATCCGTACGTTTGCAGTAAACAATGAACCCGAATCGACATACGTCACTGAATGAACATCGCCTATTGGATGAACGTCGCTCGACACAACTACGTGTATCCTGCTGCGTCGAGTTACTAGTTGGAAGCTAAAATTAGTATCGTCTGGCCACAGAGGCCACGCTGGCCGCAAACTGTTAAGACGCTGTACCTCGTCAAAACAGGCAACTTTGAACAGTTTTTTAGCCAAATGTATACATTTTAGAGCAACAAAAAAAATATATGTTACTCTTGACCATATTTATGAGGGAACCTTCGGGCCCAAAACACGTTTTTGCAAAAAAATCCCGATAAAAAAAAATCGAGAAGTTCTGATTTTCAAGCAAGTGTAACTGTATTACTGCTCAACTAATCTTGACTAAATTAATAACAGTGATGTAATATAAAATAATAAAGGGAACTGTCGGTTTTCTTTTTCGTTTTATTTACTATATTTGTAAGGATTCATGTTTTAATTTTCGATCTGTTTGTTGTTGAAAGCTGTTTAGTAAATTTTATTTTATGATTAGTTTTTCGTTCGTGTAAATTTTTGTTCGATTTTAGTCATAAAATGTGTAAATAAAAAATCAGTGAACATCAGTGGCGAAGAGTCAAAGTTGTGGGTGGGGAACCTCAGTGGCGAAGGGTCAAAGTTCTGCAAAGGGAATCCGAAAAATTAAATAATGTAATTTTGTTTATTCTTCATTCCCGTTTTCAGCGATCCCGAAAACCAAGAAAATGACCCCCATGACGAAAAAACTGAAAATTTCATCCGCGCCATCTTGAAGTTTTTTTTTTACCAAATCATCGTTATCCGCGACCCTTAAAACTACAAACATGACACCAATGATAAAAATATCGAAAAATTTCGTAAGCGCCAACTTCATCTATTTTGTAAATTGTCAAGAATGAAATGTAGAGGAACCATAAACAAAATAAAAGTGATTTATCTTATGTAAATAAGTCAACTAAAAAGCGCGAGAGATACCATATATGAAAACGTCTCATGTTAGAAGACAACATTTTGAAGAATTGTGTCGTGTAGAATTTATATATTGAGATTTTGCTAAAATCATCAAAAGAAATAAAATTTATTTAGACTTAGATTGTTTTAATTTAGTGTATTCTTACTGTTCGTTCACCTCCATGCATATCTCCATCCGCCCCGTCCGTATGTCCACCCTTTCATTCGTCTATCCACGCACCCGTCTGTCCAGTAACCTAGCAGAAAGGGGGGGGGGGGCAGAGGAGGGCCTCACAACTTCAAGAATAAAATACAAACATTAAGAAAAATAATAATGTGTAGCTAGCTCAGCTGTCTTTTTCGGGGATTCCCTCACAAACACTAGCTCAGATCTATGTAAAATTCGGAAAAACTTTTAGTTATATCAAGACTGCGAAGACACTTAAAAGCCATTAATGATACAGTTTCTGAGTGGCTATCTTTAGACCTTTTAAAGTTTATTGTAGATAGGGTGATAGTCTGAGCTAAGTCACCCAGTGCTAGGCAAGACCACAGGGGGACCCTGTGGTTTTGCCTAGCCTTAAACCCTCTTAGCATGCTACTGAGGGGTTCAGGTCTGGGCTTTCGGTTGAGGAGAGGTGGTCATACCTTGCCTTCCAACAATTTGCAACTGATGAAGCTACTGATGGTTACAGAAACTTGTTGACAAATGCGCAGTCATGCATGTGAAGCGAGATTATGGAATCCATGGGTTTCCAGAATCTCCGATCCGATTCCTCTTCTCAACAGAAACCTACAAGTATTTGGGAATGTCAGAAGCATTAGGCATCAATACTGCTGACATGAAACAATCGTTGAGGGTACGCTCCTTTGGCCGCCTGAATAAGATGCTAAGCAGTCTTTTGTCAGGCGTAAACAAGTTTCGTGATAGGAAGGTCCGCGTACTGCTAACTGGCTTAGAAACCTCGACCAACATCTGAGGAGTCTTTCGTTTCGTAGCTGGATCAAGGGCTTGATTCAGAAAGCAATAATTCTGGACAAGGTACGTATTGTTAGGAGGTTGGCGGGATGTGGGTTCTACCCTTACCCCGCGGTATCATCACATGTGCCCGTAAATACGGGCACCTCATTTGGTTGCTTGTATAGGCTCGGAGAGGGCGAGCGCGTGTAAAGTGCGCGACTCACCAGTGTGTAATTGTCATTTTGTCCGGTAGGAGTTGCCAGCGGCGCTGGGCGCTGCGCGCTTAGCTACGGTGAAACGTTACCGTAGCGAGCGCCGCTTTCTTTACGCCACCTCGGTGGTCTGTCACCACTAGGTGAGACCTCCGGTTGCCCGGAGGAGGCCCAGCGGATGACGACCTGCGACGGAGGTGACTTTGTTGGCGCATCCTACCGCTAAGGATGCTGGCCCCCGGCTGCAGAAGCTCTCAGAGCTAGCCGATCGCGCTCCAGACTAGGGGCCGTAGTGTTTGAATTTGAGCGGCAATGTACTGTGTAACGCCGCCCATGTAAGCGAACGAATAGCTAGCCTGCGCCGCTCCCTTCCTTCCTCTTCCTCTCTTCTCTTCCTTCATCGCGTGAGTTAGAATGCAAGACTAACTCACTTCCGTACCCGTCGCCTATTTATATGGCCAACTTATGTTCGAGAAACTTCCACAACTTCCGTGAATCTCTAGGTAGTTCCTTAGGGGAAACCCATCCTTCGAGAAAGTTCTACAACCTTCTTGAACCTTCCAGATAGCTTTATAGCGATTATTCCCGATAGTCCCCTCTAGCCCTGTCCTCCGGGGTGACAACTGGGAATTGTCTTCCCAGTTGTCACCGGGGTGACAATTTGTGCCGATTGTTCCCTTTGAAAACTGACTAGAGGGGACAAATGGGAAGTCTGTTTCTCAGTTGTCACCGGGGGGGGTGACATTTGCTACTATTTCTTTACATAGAATCAAATAAAAAAATAAACACAATGTCAACACGCTTAAAACATTAGAAAATGTCAAAAAACGTTATATAGAATCAAATAAAAAAAACAACATTATGTTTCCTTTAATAGGTACAATCCATAACAATATATCCATATAAATAACTTTAATTAATACTAATCGTATAATTACAGATAATCACTAAGGGTAAAGTTACACATGCTTATTAGTCGCATGCTTATTTGAAATCTTGCTCATTGATTTTGTGCCTTGCGCCGCAGATGTCATGAAACAAAATAGAACGTCCGTTGATCTCATTTGCACTTGCTTATTTCAAGAGTGCTTAGAGAGAGATGGAGGAATGAGACCGATTCGAGTCGTTCGATTTTGTGTTATGCTACCTGCGGCGCAAGGCACAAAATCAATGAGCAAGTTGACAAACAAGCATGCTACTAAATTAGGACGTGTAACTTTACCCTAATATTTAAAATGATGTTTTTTGAAACATTAAGAATTATAAGGATTGCATTATTTATCATTAGTTATAAATATTAGTAATAAGTAGAAATTAAGTTGTTATTAATTAAGGCGCATTTATCGCATTGGGTTAGCCTGTAATGGTAGATGTAAGTAGATAAATACATAAATAAATACACCTACTAATTATACTACTAATAATGTACTATACTGTAGACATAAACTTAATGTCTAAGTGTTTTCAAAAACTGTCCAACAGACATATTCCCATGCAGAAATTCCATCTGCATTTCTTGAATGAATTCGTCCTTCAGCTAATATTTCTTCTGCCTTTCCTTAAAAAAAAATGTTTTTTTTTATCATCGTATGTCGGACTGTGACCAATGATGCATCCTTTTGTATAATATTAAGAAAATGTACAATATTCGGCTTCTTTTTCCCTACTTCCCGATTCAATTTGTTGTGTCAGCCCTCCAAACAGTTATTGGTGCGATGCTGACTTCCGCATACATTCCAAGTTTGTATAAAATCTTCTTTTAACCATTGCTTTGTCATGTAGGCTCGAAACTTTATCATGTTCTCGTCTTCTGTTTGCTTCCGTGTGATATATGACCATCCGTTCATAACTTCGGATGGTGGTACTAAAGGAAGTACAGCGCTCAATGCCGCTTCCCTTCACTTCACTTTAGTTAAGTTTAGTGGTAAGTATATTTACTAATAAAGGTTTTAGAAAAAAAAATCTAACCTCGGTGTTGCCGTACAATATAAATTCCGCAATAATATGTAAAAACTATATAAAATTTAAAAACGATTGGTGATAATATAAGTTAATAATCTGTGATTGTACCTAAAAGGAAACATAATGTTGTTTTTTTTTTATTTGATTCTATATAACTTTTTTGACATTTTTATTTACTTACTTCATAGTTAATATGTTTCTAATGTTGTAAGCGTGTTGAAATTTAGTTTTTTTTTTTTGGTTCTATGTTGCATAAGAAATAGTAGCAAATGTCACCCCGGTGACAACTGAGAAACAGACTTCCCATTTGTCCCCTCTAGTCAGTTTTCAAAGGGAACAGTCGGCACAAATTGTCACCCCAGTGACAACTGGGAATACAATTCCCAGCTGTCACCCCGGAGGACAGGGCTAGAGGGGACTATTGGGAATAATCGCTTTATAGTGGAACCAATCCTTCTAGAAAGTTCTAGAAAGGTCCAGAACTTTCTCAAAGTTTCTAGACATTTCCATTGTGGAACATTCTAGGATTATTCTCGAATCTTCTAGACATACTGGATCATTCTAGACTCGAACGTAATCCTATAATGTTCTCGTAACAGGCAACGTAACACTGCCCCTCCTTAGACATGCTCGTCCCGAGCATCGTTAGTCCCGTAGTATCGCGCTAATCGATCTACATGTACGATCTTAGGCACACCTCGTGGACCCTTCTGTATTCGGTAGGTGACATCGTTGACCCTGGACAATCCTGGTCACGACTCGGTATGGTCCATCCCATTTTGCTTGCAATTTCGGAGACTTCCCTTTGCTACGCACTGGGTTATGCAACCACACCAGTGAATTCTCGTCGAAACCTCTCCTGTTCGTCTTTTGTTCATAACGGGTCTTCATCTTCTCAGACATCTGTTGGCCGGATTGTCTGATATGCTCATAGACATCGTTCAACTTGTTACGTATCAAGTCATTTGCATAATCTGTAACACTGCGTGGTGCATCAGGGGTAGTTCCAGTGATTGAATCTGCGGGCAACCGTAATTCCCTTCCAAAGTTCGCCAAGGCTGGTGTCACAGTCGTACTTTCGTGGACTGCACTACGGTAGGACAGAAGAAACGGCTGTATGTGCTTGTCCCAATCCTTTTGCCTGCTTGCTATGACTTTTGCCAGATTTCTCTACAACGTTTGGTTAAAGCGTCCCACCATTCCATCAGATTGTGGGTGGTAAGAAGTGATTCTTGTTTTGTGGGTACCCATCATTCGGCAAGTCTCCTGAAATACTTGTGATTCAAAATTCCCTCCTTGATCACTGTGAATTTCTAAGGGTACTCCAAACTTCCTGAACCAATTTATCTGCGACAGTTGTAGCTTCTTGGTTAGGAATGGCGAACACTTCTGGCCACTTTGTGAAATAATCCATGACAACCATTAAGTACTTGTTCCCACTTTCACTCTCTGAGAATAGCTCTCCATTAATGCACCTCTGCCGCGTGTTTGGGGTCTTTTCACAGCCGCACAAGTGATACATTTACGACAACAGTCCTCCACATCTTCTCGACAGTGGATCCAGTAAAATCGCTCTCGGATCTTCATTAGAGTCCTTTTTACCCCCATATGTCCTCCTGAACATACATCATGGTAGAGCCGTAGAACATCCGGTACTTTGGCTTTAGGGACAACCATTTGTAGATGACACCTGTCCCCTCGAGCGTTTTCCCATTTACGGCACAAGTCTCCATCCTGGATAACCAAGCTGTTCCATTGGGCCCAATAACTCTTCGTGATGGAACTCATCGCTGCCACATCACTCCACTTGGGTTTAGGAGCACCAGCTTTGATCTACTCGAAGATCGGTTTGATCTCTGAGTCATTTTCCTGAGCATAATGTAGGGTTTCCTTCCATTCATCACTGAGATTCGTTCTAAGCACCCTCACGGTTGCTACCTCCTCAGTCTCTTGCCTGGCACAGTGCTTA
Organism: Cerastis rubricosa; assembly: GCA_949152445.1. NCBI lineage: Eukaryota > Metazoa > Arthropoda > Insecta > Lepidoptera > Noctuidae > Cerastis > Cerastis rubricosa. The sequence goes on along the minus strand of OX424525.1, from coordinate 10,197,593 downwards.
AAATCTTCAGGACAAGGCGTCTGCGTTACCGTGAGTTCTCCCATTGCGATGTTCAGTTATGCAGTCGAACTCTTGCAGTAGTTCAATCCACCATCATCACAATCCATGTCGCCACTTGTCCCTCCGGATTTTTGAAATTTGAACTGTAATAGCCACTTCAATGCAGCATGGTCAGTTCGGAGTTGGAACTTTCGCCCTAGCAAATACACTATTTTGCAAAAAAAAAAAAACGGGCACCTAAGGAAATTACGTTCTAAGGACGATTTGAGTTATCATCGTTCTCTTGCCATGAAATTTAATTATTTGACGTACTCTGTATACTTACAATCGTGTAAATTAATACGCGTGAAGTGAACTTCGGCAATATTTTTTTTAAAAAGTCGGTCAATTCTTTAAAACCGATGTACACGGCCAAACAATAAGAAGTGGTCGGCATAAAGACAAGATTTTTTTACTTTTTTTGATTAAATAAAGTTACAAATGTAAAAACCTAATAACGAGTGTGACCTCTTGCCAAAATCACAACTTGAATCCTTCTGGGTATGCTTTCCACGATGTTTTTAATAACGTTTTGAGGAATACGTTCCCACTCTTCTGCAATGACTCGTTTTAGCTCCCTGATGTTTTGTGGAGCAGGTTGCACTCATCTTACCCGTCTCTTTAGAACATCCCAGACATGCTCAATTGGATTGAGGTCAGGAGTTCGATCTGACCAATCTAAACGACGGATCCCAACTTCTTGCATGTACGCTTCCACGTCGCCAGAACGGTTTTGGCGAGCATTGTCGTCCATAAAAATGGAATCTTCCCCAAGTACAGTCAATGCAGGTTGTGCATATGGAATTAGGAATTCCATTATGTACCGGTGTGCTTTTAATGTTCCATTTTCTATGAAAACTAACTCCGTACGCTGCGTCGAATTAATTGTTGCCCAAAACAAAACGGAGTTTCAGCCATAAGGAGTGATTTCTTCGAAACACACTTCCGCATAGCGTTCCCGTGGTCTTCGTAGCACTCGTCGGCGTCGGTCCTCTCCGCACAAAGAGATTCTAGCTTCATCAGAAAACAATACTTTATTCCAGTCCTCCAGAGTCCATGAAGCACAGTTTCGAGTAAACTAAAGTCGACCAACACGGTGCTCACGGAGTAAATTAGGACCCCGAGCCGGGCGGTAACTCCTGATATTGGCAGCCAAAGCCTCCTCCTGAACGTCCACAAGCTAACTTCTACAGTTCTATTCCTCTTCTTCAAGGCTCTTCTTCAGGTCCACACTTGATGCTTTACGATTCCGCAACGCCTGACTCACCAAAAAGCGGTCTCTTGGTTCTGTGCATCGTTTTCTTCCCGAACCAGATCTTCTTTTGACCGAAGCGGTCTCTTGATACCGTTGCCAAGTCCTCTGGACAGTTGAACGACTCACATTTAGCCGCTGAGACACGTAAGTTTGCGAACGACCTTCTTCAAGTAGGGCTATAATTTTACCGGCCCTTATCGCTTTTAACTCACATCAAAAACAGGTATTTAATGTAAAAAGAAAAATTAAATTGTTTAATTTGCAGAAAATTTCCAAAGAGTTTTAAAATTTTAGTAATCAGTAAAAATATCGTTTCAGCAATTCGCGCCATTAGTAAAGCAATTTTAAAATAATCAATTTTTTTTTTGCTCATTTCAAAATTTAAATTTGGAACGTAAAGAATCATGCCAGGATGCTTCAAATGACATGCCAATACATTGTCAAATGAATAAAACGTCTTTCTTGTTCTTCTTCATTGAAATAGAGAAAAAAATCTATGGTGCCCGTTTTTTTTTGCAAACGAGTTTATTTACTGAAATGCTGCAATGTCTTTACAACGGCAGTAGCCCGTCGAGTAACGCAATGATTTCTTTCCAGTTTGGTTTGTTTAAAAATATGTGTTTTGCACAGAAGTTTCTTTAATTCCTGAAATGCGACGTCGCAGCTCTTGTCCCAACAGAATTGTCGCTTTTCCTCAGTGAGTTTGTGTAGAGGTTTCGCAATGTCAGCAAAATTCTTTGCGAACCGTCGATAGTAGGAGCAAAAACCCAAAAATACTCTGATCTGTGTCCAGTCTTTCGGAACTTGCCAATTCTTGACGGCGACTACTTTCCGTCTGTCTCTTTCCTGTGATTATTCTTTCAACTCCTCGTATGTGAGGCGCACGGTCTTATCCACTGAGCTAGCATTGAACTAATATCGAACCGCTACAAGTTAATTTCTCTATCCTGAGCCTAATTTTATATATTTATATAAATAAATATTTCTTTAAATATATATTTATATATTATACTTATATCTTATACAGGGTGTTTGGTGCATCGTGTGCCAAATTGAAATGGTCGACTGGGGGGGTCACCTGCTATCCTTTCAGCCCCCTAAACAATTCTCATGCCCTGTGGATTTTTTTTTCATCGACTTTTTATTGTTTTATAAAAAAATGCATTTTTTTATTTCTATATCCCCCTTTCTCCTCCAAAAGAGAGATACGAGACAGATTTTACCTTATAAGAGTGAGATAACAGATTTAATAAGTTTTTCAGGTATCATATAAGTAAAAATATTTTTCTAAATCTTAATTTGGATTTTTTTTTTGTGACTTGATTCACAATTCTAGCGAATTCACAAAGTTGTAAAAAGATTTTTATGGCATGTGGCACATCACTAGCAAGAGGATAGACTAGAAAATTTTTGAGGGAGTTGGAAGATCCCGGTGGCGTTTAGTTTTTTTTTTAAAGCCATGTAAATAGCTGTAACATGGACAGCGTTAATTGAAGTCCGAAACTTTGCGAGTTAATTTAAAATTTTTGTTATTAAAACAATAAAAAGTCGATGAAAAAAAATCCACAGGGCATGAGAATTGTTTAGGGGTCTGAGAGGATAGCAGATGACCCCCCCAGTCGACCATTTCAATTTGGCACACGATGCACCAAACACCCTGTACATAAAATTCTCGTGTCACAGTGTTAGTTACCATACTCCTCCGAAACGGGTGAACCGATTTGTATGAAATTGTGTGCATATCGGGTAGGTCTGAGAATCGTCCAAAATCTATTTTATTTTTACACATAAAAAAAGTCCACGCGAACGAAGTCGCGCGCAGTTAGTTATTATATTATAAATGCGAAAGTTATTATATTAAAAATTTGTTTGTTACCTCTTCACGCCTAAACCAATGAAGTGATCATCATCAAATTCTGCATGTACGTTGTAAGGTGTACACAAACGGCCATAGGATACCTTTCATCCCGTACTAACTTTCTTATCACAATAGATGGCGCCACGTGCTATTGTCAAATTCTAAATTTAATCGAACAATAAATTTTAAATTTACTTCTTTATTAAAAAATAAAACTGCACGCGTAGCAAGACCACTGTAGAAACGAGTTTTGTCTACGGAATAATCGACATAATGACAGATAGACAATGACAATGTGGCACTTTGTCGATTTTTCCGTCGACATAGCCCGTTTCTAAGGCGGTCAGGCTACGCGTGCAGTTGTTGGAGCATAGTCTGTAGTTCCAGGGCTGTGTGGGCAAAAAGGACCATGTCGTCGGCAAGTCGGAGATTCGTCAACCTCTTACTACCGACTTTAATGCCTTTGGTTGTCCATGAGGCTGCTTTGAATTATTTATTATTCGTTTGACGAATCTATTCGATAGTATTTCGATAACCTTTTCTATAAAATAACAATCCAAACAACCAAACAATCCAAAATAACAATCAGCCTATAATTTATTAGGAAAAATTATAGGTTGATTGTTATTTTGGATATTATGTATTATTATTATATAAATTCGATATTAAAATGTAGGTACATACATTATATTAAAAAAATAAGAAAAAAAAGAATTGCGTGTATTGAGGTTCGAACCTAGAGATCACCGCGGAAGCAATGTGAGAAGTAAGCAAGCGGCGCGCTGGGCTATTCGTACTTTAATATTGAGTTTTGAAATTAAGCTTCTGTACGTTTATTGACGTCGCACATCGACGTGATTCAAGCGGGGCACCCCGCAGTAGGCGGGACTAAAGGGACTACTCGACCCCCCTCTTCATCTGCTTCACCCCCTCAAAAGCATGAAAGTCGTCTAGAAGAGCGCCTTAACTATTCCTTAGTTACCCACGATCGAATCTAACGCATGGTGTCCCCGAGCTATCGATTTCCGAACCTATCTGGTAACAAACTGATAAAACCGGCACTTTGGGTTGTGTTAGTTGCTGTGGTTCTTTATTCAATCCGATCCCATTGGTATGTTAGAAGTATCGCGGGAAAGATTCATTTTTTTTTTTTAAATTTATTATTTTATTCTGTTTAGTGTTCTAATGAAAGTAAATAAATGGATTCGTTATTTGTAACGAATACGTATATTTTAATGAAAGCAAACATCGTATTGAAACATTTATTCCCATTTCACCTTTTCCCATTTTCCTTGTTTCCATTTAATATTACGACCCCTTTTCTACGAAAAACATCAATAAACTTAGTATTTTTCCGAGTAAACTTATTGAATATGAGCCTAATATGTAATTCTGTAGCTAATAAATATATAGTAGTTAAGATAAACAACTTCGTGTTTAGCTGTACCAAACATTTATCATGGAGAGAATCTAAATGTATTGTAGAAGCAACAAACAGCGGATAACAACGTATAACAACGTTTGACGTGGAGTACAAACATCCCTGGTATTTAGTTTGTTTTGTAAGACGAACAGTTTTCATTGGGACCGGGAGCGCTCCCCGGTTTAAGAGCGGGCTTACGGCCATTAAACTAGCGTTCTGATGAGGATACATTTTATTTTGATGACGTGAACGTACGGGTGGAGGGTTAGGACATCCTGTATGAGCTAATGGATCTGCGGAAAGACTCCACTGTTATGTTACGGTCGAAGCTAGCTATAATAAATGAACATTGTCGCTTACTTATTTTGCTGTACCTACCTATGCATTTATTTTGCCTACTATAATTATGCATTTTACAAGAAACCTGTGTGTTCTTTTGGGTAAAATGTAGGAATACCGCATAAAAGTTTTAAATAATGGTACAACTATTTCTCGTGATTTTATTTTGGTGAGTGCACTTAAAAATATGATGGCATACTCTGTGGTCATAGAAATGTTGGAAAAATTGAAAATCGGCGGCCTTTTGTCCTGTGATATTGTATTTTATTAAATCGTGGCACTAACTGTAGTAACCTCGTTTCAAACAATGCTCACGAAATACTGAACAGCGGCATGAAAGGCTTCCGTGTTTGTGAGCTCCAATAGGTACACTCTATTGTTATATAAATTGTGTACAAACTACAAACTTTATCCAAGTACATTTGGGTATGTCGTTGCATCTGCGTCGCTGTTCTTGCCAGCAGACTTTATGGCCTTAAACTCACAATAGTTGATTGAACCTATGTTCTTCTTCTCCATTGACTCTTTAAATTAAAACTCGTTCTTTCAATATTACGTTTGGTAAACGTTTTTGTATAGATAAAGCTCAGCGTTTGATTAAGTTCGTCAGAGTGCGGACCCAGCATTTTTGTTTGGTTTCAATGTGAGCGAAAATACTCATTTTCACTGTGAAACATTTCCATTATGAAGGTTTTTAAACTGGTGTATTTGTGTCACTGAAAAAGGAAAATTGTTTGAACATGATTGTTTTCAATTGAAGTAATTATGTAGACAAACACTGCGATGTGTCTTTAGACGTTAATTAAATGGTGCGGTAGTTCGTGCTTGATATAGTAACAGGCGAGATTAGCCACACTATTTATCAAATCGATATCCAATCGAGTTTTATGTTGGACAGTGAGCTCCGGGGCCGAAGCTCGGAGGCGAGAGGCAGCAAGGACGGCACACTGGCGTGAAATCCGTCGCCTTGCGAGCTCTCCAACCGCTCCCTGGGGCCGAGTCGATCTGTTACAACAAATAATACGCCAGACGGCGATCCGTTAAACCATTTTTCAATTTTCCAATAATTGTTTTAAATCGTCTCTATAAATATTGTTGATATTGCGGTATTAACCATCGTTTCAAATAAGACGATATCAAAAACACAGACACAAAAATAAAATAAGAGTATAATCTTATTCAAATGATTTCTTTTATGAGAGAGAGACCGTTTGAAACATAAATAAGAATTTTCTTTGAAAATATACATCACGTCATTCTAAGACATTCTCAATTACCCGGTAAGTGCCTTGAAATACATACAAATCGACTTATGTTAGACAAATCAACCGAATCTTGTAACGCTCATGAATGTATGAAAAATGTCATGCAAAGAGACTTCACTTGTCGCCGGTTTGTGTCAGCTTCAGATTATATTACTCGTGTTATAAGTACCTGGGATATTGAAAAGAAGCACTGTAACTTCCTCAGAGGAAATGCTAACATAAAAGCTTTCTATTCTACATAATATTTCAATGGATAGGTAATATTATTTCATAATGTGTATTTTATAAGAGTTTTAATAAGGTACATGAACTAAATAAGGTGATGTTTTCAATCCTCGTCAAAATTCAGGAAATTTTCACAAAAGACAGAAATAATCAATGTAAATTACGTTACTTAGTTAATTATTATTGATTCGGATCGAAAATCATTACCATAGTTACCTCTTTGAATTTGACGAGGATGCAAAACAACACCTTGTATTATAAATTCAGTTTTAAAAATATGTTTTCCTTTTAGATGAGATGTGAGATGAGACAGTTGAAAATAAAGAATGACGCCCATTTTTACAGGATTTAGAAAACTTTTAGCTAAAGAGCAGAAAAGAAAGAAGAAAGGGCGCAGAATACGAGACGTGGTTCAATTTGGTACAACCTTATTCCAGCTGATGACTTCAAAAGACGTGATCGATTAATGAGGCACATTGATAGGTAAATAAACATGAAAATTGGTATCTAATCAAAATATTAAACGAAAGCAAATGTTTCTGACATCATTGAACTCCCAGAGGCTTAGATCTTCCAGTAAATAATAATAATATACGCAACAACATTAATCAAAGGATATTGAAGTCGCCGCTTCTCAATAAGGAATAGTCGTCTCTGCAATTGGCATTTCATTTGTCAACAAACATCTTTGGCTGGTATCGATAATAACCAGGGCGCACAGTGGGTAGCTCTAGTAATGTCCATAATAAGGGTAATCTTGAAATAGTTCCGCTTATATAAATTCCTCCATGATCTTATTATGGCTGTTAGGGACTGAGCTAGGCTTAATAAGGTCGTGGACCTGACTTATGCGTTGTATACGAATTGTTGGGAAGACGTGATTTGGGTTTTATATTACGTGACATATTCATGAAAGAATTTAGATAACACTAATGCTTAAATTTCTGATAAATAATAAAATATTCTGACATTACTTCCCTAATACATATCAGATTTTCTATTATCTTCTAATATATAAAATTCCCATATTGTCCCATATCCTCCCGTGGGTGTCGTAAGAGGCGGCTAAGGGATTTGCCAGAGAATGGGCAGCAGCGTTCTCTGTGCTTTTGTAACAACCGTACTGCGATCGCCAACCCGCCTGCCAAGCGTGGCGATTATGGCAAAATCCCCAAAATGTCAATGTGGCGACACTTGGGGGATGATAATGAAATTTTGTGTGCATATCGGGTAGGTCTGAGAATCGGCCAACATCTATTTTTCATACCTACCCCTAAACCCCATCAAAGTTTCCAAGCGAACGAAGTCGCAGGCAGCAGCTAGTTGCTATACAAAAGGTTTATTTGAATGTACTGGTGTAATAATAATGAACTAGGTATAATTAAATACTCGACATTTAATATGTTTGCGAGCCCGAGAGTCCCAAATCTGTATTGCGATTACAGAGATAGGTACAAACCCTGTAATTTTTCCTGAACCCAAATTTCCTTATGTCCGTTACACGCGTATTGTTAAAATTAATTGGACGGAACAAGGGAGTAGAGCGTTTGTGTACAATTACAGCCAGTAGGCAAAGTCAATAACATTAAATATAGTGATAGCTACCAGAGTGAATGGACGAAGAAGTGGGTCACTCTCATATTCATTGATGTTAAACTATTCAAAAGGATTTCTTGTTCGTAGAAGTTTGAAATGTTAAAACCGTAATTTTGACGGAGAACGAAGAGATTGTGTTCAAGAAAAGTGTTTAGTTTCAAAGTTTATCTTATTTCTTTGCCTACATGATCTGCCTAGCCTTTTCCCAACTATGTTGGGGCCGGCTTCCAGTCCAATCGGATGCAGCTGAATACCAGTATTTTACTTGGGAGAGCAGTGGTGGCCCAGTGGTGGCAGCCCCAGCTTACGAACAGTAAGCCGTAGGTTCGAACCCAGGCAGGCGCATTACATTGTATAATTTATTTCATCACCGCTGCTAAACGGTGAAGGAAAACATCGTGAGGAAACCGGCATGTCTTAGAACTAAAAATTCGAAGACATATGTGACATCTACCAACTTCATTGGATTGTGGATTACAGCCCACTCCCTCTCATAGAAAGGAGGCCTGTGAGACTGGGTGTCAGACTTTGAGTTCACTGGACTACCTGTAAGGACCATCAAAGATCTACAAATGACAGTCGAGACCAACGGCTTAACGCGCTTTCCGAGGCAGGGAGGAGACTCGGTATGTAATGAGTCCACAAACCCATCCACGGATCAATCTAGGTAAACGCGGCTTAACCTAAAGATCGATCTGAGCAGCTGTTATTATTTTCTACGAGCTCCATGTTTTGCCAACCTACCATAAATAAATTTGTAAATAAACTACAAACAGTCTACAAAGACAACGAGAACCCAATCAATCGACAATGCAAAGTTTTACAAACGAAAGCAAACGAGGAACACTATTGACATATACTAGTACACTAGTACTAGGATTTAGTACGCACCATGTGCTGCCGTTTACTAACGCGTTTGTTTAGCCTGTACAGCGTCATTAAGTAGTTACCCCCCTGGCGCACTCGGCCGGACTGTAGAGGGGTTAGCACATACTGACGCTGTCTGTACCATAGACACAGATATGTGAGCTACAAGTAAATGGTGAATCAGAAGTGGATTCTACAGTATTCCCAGCGAAAATTCCCAAACGAGATAGGAATATCAATTGCTTTCCTGCCCAATTTCCCTGCAAATTGCCACGGAATATTGTGCCGCGAAATATCTAATATTTGCATAACGTCACGTGCGTGTAAAAAAAGCTAAGTGAAAGTGAACCTAGTAACAGGTGTCGTTTATTTTGTTTGTGTTGTTTTACAAGTGCTTATTGCTGTGTTCGGTTATTGTGAACAATGATGGAATACCCTCTGAATTTGTTGTTTGTCCCTAAATTCTTGAATAAATAAATCAATGACACAAACAAGGAATATGAACGGTTTTGTGTTATTGTTATGTTTTGCGCTGGTGATTTTATTTCGGTAAATAATATTCGTATGGGTAATCAATGGTGGTTTTATATTATTGTTGCTCTAGAAATGGTTAGATAGTTATTTCTGGAAGTAGGTTTCGGTATACAAACACTTTGATATGTCTACATTATATTTTAATAAAAAACCCCGACACAAAAAACCAAAAATAAATTAATCCAAGCGTCGTAGCGTCGGGAGTCCGCTTTGTTTTGTGCTTATGCTAAGCGGTCTACTTAGCGGTCCCCCGACGCTACGACGACGCTTGGATTAATTTATTTTTGGTTTTTAGAGGATTTTTGTGTCGGGGGTTTTTAAATTTTGAATTTAATTTTTATTTCATGCTTTTTAAACTTATATTATTTTATCTTAGTCTTGACTGTCCTACTCCTGGGCATAGGCCTCCCCCATTGCTTCCACTTTTTTCGGTGTTTCGCGGTGTGTCATCATCATCATCATCATCATTTCAGCCCAAAAGACGTCCACTGCTGGACATATGCCTCCCCCAAGTGTCCCGGCGATGTACATGGTGACAAGTAACAAGATTTCATATTTCGAATCGACCAGACCTGTGGAAGTTGTTTAGAAAAGAGGTGATGACCTTCAAACGGCTGAGTAGATTTTCTCGAAACATAGTTACGAACACTATCGATTGAAACACCTTTCAAACGAAACCAATTTTAACAAAATCTGTTTATCTGTTTAGGAGCTACAGACACACAGATACACACGTCAAACCTATAACACCCGTCTTTTTTGGTCGGGGGTTAAAAACTAGATTAAGTCGGTGTTTACTACCTGTCTACTCTGAGAAGAAACTAATTCAGAAGCCAGTCTCTTTTTAAGTCCGAACTTTATCTTAATTGGATCTTTCGTCTTTTAGTGTAATTAATGTAACCATTTAGTGTACCTACCTAAATATTCGTGTAAAAAGTGTAACCAACTTAATGTACCAAAATATTCGTGTGCCACTTGTAACGTGTAGGGGAGACCGGGTACAAAAGTAACGGCGGGTCGAAAGTAACAAACGTTCTGTAGGTTTATAAAATGGTCGAAACACCGCCCCGCTACCGCTATGAGATAGCCGGCGATGCTTTTCCCGCTTGCATTTAGTCGCCGCGCACGCTTCGTGCCGTAAATTTATGCTAGAGGACACCACGTGATTTTACGAACCAAAAGTAAGTTTTTTGACATTTATTCATTTAGTGGTTACGTAGTATTAAAATGATAATATCTTAACGATTCCTGATATTGAGATAGAGATTATGAGATAATTCCTGACGAGAAGTCAATAACTGTTTGGTTTATTTTATGATATGTTTACATTGTTTATGCATAAAAGAAGTATATATTAAAAAGTTAAAAGTATAAAAAAAAACATTTATATTATTAAAATACGTTTTTCTAATAAATAAGCTGATTTGATATGACATTTCATATTTATTACATACACCTTAATCATGTTACGTCCGACCCACACCATGTTACTTTCGCCCTGACCTCGGGGTCGAAAGTAAAAACCGTCAATTTTTTTTAAAAACTCTGTAATTCACAGTAAACAACAAATAATGAGGTAAATTTAGATACAAATTTGTAGAGAATAATCGTAATTTATATGTATATATGGCTATATTCATTGCATCAAAAATATAAAAAACTAGCCAGAAACCAGTGTCCAAGTACAAAGTGTTACGTTTGTACCCGGTCTCCCCTACACTAATATTATAAAGGCAAAAGTTTGTGAGTGAGTGTGTGTGTGTTTGTCACTCCATGACGCCTCAATGGCTGAACGTATTTGGATGAGATTTGGTATGTAGATAGCTATATACCTACCCTGGATTATTTTATAGGCTACCCTTTATATCCCGGTCTACGCGGGCGAAATACCGGGGCGCAGCTAGCTAGCTATGTAGATAAATTCATAGATTTATTGAAAAAAACCAACACGTTTTTAGTCGGTTATCTAACGTAAACAATTTGGGTTAGATAAAATTTGTATCATCCGGTATTCATTAGGTTGTCAGGCGTTAGCCGGTCATCATGACTTGTCTTTTTCCTTGAATTAAATTCGACCCAAACCCCTCATCACACCAAAGTGGGAACACGGCAATATGCAGTACCCATAGAATATGAGAGTAGGCAGTGTTTGAGGTCATCCTTAATTACTTTATAAGGACATATTGTATAGCATGCATAGCGTACGGTTCGGCTTGGTCCTCCGATGAACGATAAACAATATTTTGATTTAAATAAAAAAAAACCCCGACACAACAAACCTCTAAAAAACAAAATAATGATTAATCCAAGCGTCGTCGTTGCGTCGGCGTCCGCTTTGTTTTGTGCTTGTGTTAAGCGGTCTACTTAACTTAATTTGATTTCATGCTTTTTAAACTTACATCGTTTTTTCTTAGCCTTGACTGTCCCACTCCCGGGCTTATGCCCGGGAGTGCCTCCCTCCATTCTTTCAACTTTTCTTGGTGCGCCTCTTCTCGCCAATTAACGAAAACACAAAAGTAATAAATTTTAAAAAACCGAACCTTTAGGGGGGAGAGGGGGTGCAGGACCCCTGGCGATGCCCATGGTGACTAGTGACAAGATTTCAAATTTCGAATCAACCAGACCCTATTTTTTTTTTTTTTTTTTAGTATGGGAAATCGTCAAATGACTTCTCCCTCTCTGGGCGGAGCGGAAGGGAGTGTCAGACTTGACTGACTAAAACCCCCTTTTTGTTCCAGGGCCACGGTATCTCTTTCGAACAACCCGCAGCCCTGGCAGGCATCGGCCCTCTCGGACCCCTTCCGATTTGCTTACATCTCCTTGAGGCGCGCGTGGAACACAAACGCGCCGTCGGCACGGCCTGTCTTCATTAGACGGACGGACGGTGAGCTAGCCCATTACTCACCGTCCGCAGGCCCGCGCCTACGGTGGCCGGGGGCCACTGGTTGCCCCCCGACGCCCGGGGCGTCTCCTGCGGCGGCTGGGACATGAGGTTCTCTCCCTCTCACGTTCCGCCACCTCCTTCGCTAGCATGACTGCTTCGCAGAAGGAGGCGACGGCTTCCCATTCCCTCTCGCTCCGGACCATGGATTGAACCAGGGTCGGACGCGAGAGGTCGCCGCCGCCAATCGCCGCTACGAGGACACGGCGGTGCTCAGCCCAAGCGGGGCAGAGCTCCACAGTGTGATCCACCGTGTCCTCCAGCCGATCCTCGCAGTGGTAACACCCGGGCGTTTCCTCCCGCCCGATTCGGTGCAGGAACATCCTGAAACAGCCGTGTCCGGTGAGGACCTGCGTCAGGCGGAAGGTGAGGGCGACCTCCCTTGTGCCAGCACCAGCGTGTCGTCAGCGTAGCAAACTACACTGACACCGCTAGGGAGGTCGGCACCCAGTCGTAGCCGATGTTCGACAAGGGCGGCCCCAGAACCGATCCCTGCGGAACACCGCACGACACCTCTCGCCGGTTCCATTCTCCGGTGCGACCGGGGTAGATGACGGCCCTATCCGTAAGGTAGTCCCCGACCACACGACGAAGGTAGGTCGGCACCCGGTGATACCGGAGTGCCTCCCTAATGCAGCTCCAGGGCATGGTGTTGAAGGCGTTGGCGATGTCAAGAGACACCGCCAAGACAACCCCACCCCTGGACACCGCATCCCCCGTCGTGAGAGCCCTCACGCGCATGATGGCGTCCACCGTCGAGCGCCCTCTGCGGAAACCAAACTGGTTTTTTTCGCAAGATCCGGCCCCATCCCCACAAGGTGCCCGGCGAGGCGGTTGGCAATGACTCTTTCAAAGAGCTTGCCCACCTCGTCGAGCAACACAATGGGCCGGTATGCGGACGGAGAGTCCGCAGGGCGCCCCGGCTTCCGGGTTAGGACCAGCTTCCCCGTCTTCCAACGAAGCGGGAACTGGCCTCTCTCCAAGCATGCGCTTAAGAGCCCTTCCAGTCGGGGCCCGAGAGCCTCCGAGGCCAGGACCCAGGCTTTGCCAGGCAAGCCATCGGGTCCCGGGGCGGTATTTTTGGCTTTAAGCCTGCCTACCGCCGCTCTCAGGTCTACCCCGGTCACTTCCGGAATGTCGTCATCGTCCTCGATGTGGTCCGCTTCCGGCACCGCAAGCGGCGGAGCCATAGGCGGGGGAGGATGTTCCCCTCGCAGAGGGAACAGAGCGCTCACCACGTCCTCCACGAGCTGAGGGCGGAGACTCCGCGTCAGCGGGGGGGCCCAGGTGCGGAGTTTGTCCCGCACCATTTGGCGCGCCTGGCGTACGGGTGCAGCGCGGCGACGCACGACAGAGACGTCAGCTCTCGCGACCACCAGTACACCTGACGCCGGGCGCTTCCTGGCCGAACTCGGGGCATAGCCACGTCGCAAATGTCGGACATGGCCTCCTGGAACCATCGACCAGACCCTTAGAAGTTGTTTATACCCCTTCATCAACTAGAAAAGTGGTGATGACCTTCAAACGGCTCAGCAGATTTTCTCAAAACTTTGCTAGGAACACTCTCGATTAGGACACCTTTCAAACGAAACAATCATTATGAAAAGACACACAGATACATACGTCAAACATATAACACCCCTCTTTTTTGGGCGGGGGTTACAAAGAGTGTCCATGGAGATCCATCATCATCATCATCATTTCAGCCCAAAAGACGTCCACTGCTGGACATAGGCCTCCCCCAAATATCGCCAGATTGACATTTTGGAGGGTTTTGCCATAATCGCCACGCTTGGCAGGCGGGTTGGCGATCGCAGTACGGTTGTTACGAAAGCACAGAGAACGCTGCTGCCCATTCTCTGACAAATCCCTTAGTCGCTTCTTACGACACCCACGGGAAGATATGGGATGGTGCTATTCTTTACGTCCGACACCATACAGAACCATGGAGATTATTGCCCATTATTTGCCATGGAGATCTATGATTTAAACAAAATCATTACATAATTATCATCACGCCTGTAATATCCGAAGGGTTAGGCAAAGGTGCACCTAATTGTACACTACATTTCGCCAGTTCATTCTGTTTTCAACAAATTACATCTGTTTTAAAAAGTTCACGCTTGACCTCGAGGTTGGAATCAAACTCCCATAATGGGCGAGCCTTGAATACAGAGTAAGTCCATCGTTAGATATGTTTGTTGACCGCGGTCGTAGGTCATAAACCGAAGACTTCATAAACCTTTTAACTGCGTAATAAAGTTAAATAAAACGCATGATTTATCTGCATTTGAATGCGACAGAGACGTATAATTAAGATGGCGTCACATAAATTAAGTTCCGTCTGTCCTGTTAGGGGTGGCAGGGAAATGAGCTAGAACATAGGGCCGTGAGCCGCGGGCAGAAAACCGTCGCCTGTAATTGTATACCGTGGACTACTGACCTGGGGGGTTATAATGTTCCAGAGTGGGAAAGAGATGGAGCTAGACGACCAGCATAGCTCCGTGTCTTTTCCACTCTGGAATGAGAATGAAACAATAATGTTTTCAGACGTAATGGTAGGCCACCTAGTTGACCTACTGTCTACCAACTTTTATTTGCTTTATTTAGTATTTGGATGATCTTTTAAGGGCTTCTTGGTAACAAGAAACTCGAGAGACAGTATACAGGGTGTAACGGAAAGGGTATATACATACTTAAGGGTGTGCTACAGACCATCAAACTGAACATGTTTCTCCATCGGACAAACATCGTAATAGCGAAAAAATTATCTGTTGCTCTATACAAAATTTCAACACCTATTCGACCCAAATGTATGGAGCAGCTGATATTTTTTTCGCTATAACGATGTTTGTCCGATGGAGAAACATGTTCAGTTTGATGGTCTGTAGCACACGCTTAAGTATGTATATACCCTTTATTAACAAACGAAAAAAAGATGGAGGTTCTCAATTCGACGCGTATATTATTTTTATGACTCTCTCTTTGTTCTAGTGATCGCAACCGTGACTGCTGAGCAAGAGTTACTGGGTTCGATTCCCAAGTCGGGCAAAGTGTTATTGGGTTTTTCCATCAGGAATTTCTCAGTAGCAGCCACGGAGTCTGTATATGTGCCCGGTGATGGCAATAAGCTCGGCTCCTAGTACATGGCTTTAAAATAGCTGGCGAAATGTGGATGTACTGTGGGTGTACAAGTAGGTACACCTCTGACTACTCCTTCGGGGATTATAGGCGTGATGTTGTTTTGTTCATTTTAGTCTTATTTTTTCCATTTCATTTTCAAGACCTTTAAAGACTATGTATTCAAACAATTAAAATGTACCCCTGTGAACACTTCGTCAGACTGTTCAGTCCGATCAATCGGACCACGAGAACTTTTTTATCCTTTTGGTCCGATTCATCGGACCCAGTGGAATCGCAAATTCTCATAGTCCGATCGATCGGACAACGCATACAACATAACTTCTTCATACTGTCACATCCCTCACTGTGATATTCATGTTAGATAATTATTCTTGAACGGCCTTCAGCTTTTAGGCTTTAATATTGAAGACATTATGCTGACGTGTGTTTCGCGTATCTTTCATCAAATAATATCATGTTTTTATTAATGTTATTATTCGTCGAAGGCATACGTAATATAATTATACCGTCAATGAACATTGAAGCATGAACCAATTATTATGAGCCTTACTTAATAAGAGTTTTATTAACAAAATTATTATCTTGAATTTCATGTCAGTTAATTGCTGAACAAATACTAAAAGGTAAAATAAATAAGAAACAGTAGGCTTTTTATATATGACGGCGCGCTGATTATGGATTTATTTTAATGATGACGAAATTATTACATTACGTTTTACAGTTTATAATAATTTGATATTTTCCAATATTGTTTTAGTTTTAATCTGTGAAATATGAGCGGGTAACCCCGAATAGAGTAGTGGGTGTCGTCTCGAGGAATTGCGGCCGTCATGCGGATGACAGCTGCTGACGAGGTGCACACGTACTAACCTATTGGCTCATAATCCAGTTTTATCTTGGTACTTATGTGATTTATTTGTGTAAAATGGTGGAACAATTTAGTAACAAGACTTTGTACAATGCACGTGTGCCTTTTTATTTTGAAATTCCTGTCGTTACAACGCCCACGATGAATAGCGACAGCCAGGACCGCTATAAGGCTCCTTCTGACGCTTCTACATCAGAAGTGGGATTACCTGTGACGAATCAGGAACAGAAAACAGGTCGGTCCGTTAATATTTCACAAGATAATGAGTGTGAACGTTGGAAATGTCTTTTTGAAATGCAGCAACAAAATATGATAGAGTTAATTCGTGCCATACGAGAACCACGTGCATCCAGCATGATAGTTACGATACCTGAATTTAATCCTGATACTCCAGAGCACGACGCTCGCGCTTGGTGTGAGACGGTGGACATATGTTTAGAAGAAAAACCTATTTCCGGCAGTGATTTGATAATCACAATGAGCAAAGCACTAAAGGGATCGGCGTCAACATGGCTTGCCCAATCTAGTTTTTAGGGAGTTACGTGGCCGCAATTAAAACACCTGTTCTTGGCTAGATATGACACTGTTGAGACTCCAGCTGCGAGTTTATGGCGATTACTCAATAGTAATTCAAAGGAAGGCGAGTGTTTGTCTGCGTATGCCGGGCGATTCATGAGCACTTTATTAGGGCAGTGGAAGTCTTTGTCGAAAGAACAGATTGCGATCGCGCTTACTCTAGCACATACTTCAAAAGTTGAGCCGCGATTGCAAAGAATAACATTTACTACTGAGATTGACACTCGTAATAAATTACAACAAGAGCTCATGGCTTTTAGCTTTAGAAAAAGAGGGCCTCCACCTAGTGAGAAGACTACTACGCCTGTGGAAGCGAAGAAGCCACGTATGGAAAATACGCGGCGATGCTATAATTGTGGCAAGATGGGTCACGTATCTAGTGATTGTAGAGGCAATCGTAGTCGTGACAGCAATACACTTCTTGGGATATCAGATACTACCTCCTCGCAACAGTCGAAGGAAGCTGGCGCGCAGAAGAAGACGATCACTCCGACCTGCTTCAAGTGTGGCGAACGAGGCCACATCACGCCGCACTGTCCCAGTGTGGACGTTAAGGCCAGCGATGCACGAACCGAACGACGAGTGGATATCTGTTCCATCCAACCAGCTATGGATGAGCTCATAGATGAAACCGGTGAGAAGTTTTCATTTTGTTTTGACTCGGGTGCCGAATGCTCTTTAATAAAACAAGTTCTGTCAGATAAATTTTCAGGTAAACGACAATTTATTGCAGTAACATTATTGGGTATAGGTAACGCGCGCCTTTACTGCAATATCCAAATTCTTGCTACAGTTTCAATTCAGGGTTATTCAGTGCAGTTACTGTTTCACGTGGTGCCCGATTCGTGTATTTCCAACGATATAATGATTGGAAGGGATCTACTTACATTAGGGTTAGAATCTTGTTCTATAAAAGAATAGGGTAGTTTCTATTTGTGACATAGGTAAAAAGGTAAACAACTTCGAGAATATAGAGTGCGACGTATCTGATCGTGAGAAAGAACAATTAATAACCTTACTGAAAAATCATTCTAGTTATTTTGTTGAGGGTACACCCACTGGTAGGGTTAGCACGGGTCAGCTGGTCATTAAACTTAATAACCCTAATCTCTTGGTTCAACGTAGACCCTATAGGTTAAGTAAGTCCAGACGAGAGACAGGAAGTACGCCGTCAAGTCAAAGAACTCTTGTCCGCTGCCATCATACGTGAAAGTTCTTCCCCCTTCGCGAGTCCAATTATCCTGGTTAAGAAGAAGGACGGGAGCGATAGGCTCTGCGTAGATTATAGGGAACTGAACAGCAATACGGTACCTGATAGATATCCTCTGCCACTTATTTTGGATCAAATACAGCGTTTAGTGGGTGCAAACTATTTTACTTCTTTAGATATGGCTAGCGGCTACCATCAGATCCCCGTCGAAGAAAATTCCATAGAACGTACCGCGTTTGTTTCACCGGATGGCCAGTTTGAGTATTTGTCAATGCCTTTTGGTCTACGCAATGCACCTTCAGTGTATCAACGTGCCATTAATAAAGCCCTTGGGGCATTAACTGAGTCATTTGCTATAGTTTACATTGATGAAGTCATCATTCCATCACGAACAGTAGGCGAGGGAATTGAACGAATACAGCTAGTTCTTAAAGCGTTAACTGATTCAGGATTTTCGTTAAATATAAAGAAATGTTGTTTTCTTAAAACCAGGTTAGAATTTTTGGGTTATGAGGTGTCGGCCGGTGAATTAAGACCAAATCCTCGCAAAATTCGAGCCCTTACTGAACTCCCACCACCTCAAAACGTCACCCAACTTCGCCAATTCATTGGTTTAGCTTCCTACTTTAGGCAATTCGTACCTAGGTTTCCTCAAAAGGCAGCTCCTCTTTATGGGCTTACGTCGGGTAAAGGTAAAATCAATTGGACTCCTCAACTCTAGAAGGTTCGTAAGGATATAATAGACATTTTAACTAATAAACCTGTATTAATGATCTTTGATCCTAAACTCCTAACGGAACTACATACAGCTGCCAGCGCTGAAGGCTATGGTGCAATACTTATGCAGCGAGTTGATGGCAAGCTGTATGTAGTTGAATATTACAGTCGCCGAACCTCAACCCAACGACTGGCCTGTGTGGCAACGACTAGCCTGTGTGGCAACGACTAGCCTGTGTGGCAACGACTAGCCTGTGTGGCATTGAATGACGTATAAGACATTTGTAGGACCTTATGCTGTGTGTACCTTTTATTTAATTTACGAAACATTTCGTTGTATTTGGACTCAAATATTTGTAATCACTGTGAGTTGTTGTATAACATGAACAAAGGAAGTTACTTGAGGAGTCAGAGAGACCGAACGGAGTATGCTATAAAAAACTATGTCCTTGGCTTACAGATGAGACCCAGACACACGAGGACGTGTGATAATGCAGGACGGCCGTGACGGCGCGCTGATTATGGATTTATTTTAATGATGACGAAATTATTACATTACGTTTTACAGTTTATAATAATTTGATATTTTCCAATATTGTTTTAGTTTTAATCTGTGAAATATGAGCGGGTAACCCCGAATAGAGTAGTGGGTGTCGTCTCGAGGAATTGCGGCCGTCATGCGGATGACAGCTGCTGACGAGGTGCACACGTACTAACCTATTGGCTCATAATCCAGTTTTATCTTGGTACTTGTGTGATTTATTTGTGTAAAATGGTGGAACAATTTAGTAACGAGACTTTGTACAATGCACGTGTGCCTTTTTATTTTGAAATTCCTGTCGTTACAACGCCCACGATGAATAGCGACAGCCAGGACCGCTATAAGGCTCCTTCTGACGCTTCTACATATATTTTTTTTGGTTCTTTGCATCTTTTTATTTCGAGATATCACTAACATTTTACATTATTTTTTTCATATTTTTAATTTTTGACTTGCTCGTACAGGCAGTGTCATTAATTAGTGACCCCTCTGGCGTACTCAGCCGGACTGTAGAGGGGTTAGTACATATTGACGGTGTCTGTGCGTATAGTGATCGCATGCGCGATTACTGAGCATGAGGTCCTGGGTTAGATTCCCAAGTCGGGCAAAGTGTTATTGAGTTTTTCCATCAGGAATTTCTCAGTAGCAGCCACAGAGTCTGAATTTATGCCCGGTTGATGGCAATAGGCTCGCGTATTATTAGGTACACCTCTACCTAACCCTTCAGGGGTTACATTTTCTGTCCAGTGTACATCGACCCGAAATAATCGACCAAACCAAAACTGGAACATGAACGACGAGGTGAACGTTTCACTGTCGTCTATTATTTACTCGTGTCGAACAATGTAGTAGCCTAATTTCAGGTACAGATGTAATGAAAATGCCAAGGGGATGTTTGGTGTAACGTGAATGGATAAAATAAGAAAATGAGTACATTAGAGGAAGTCTGGAGTGGCGCCGGTGACCGTAAAGATGTGTGGTTATCAGTTGTCATGTAGGTCATGCGATGTGGGATAATGAGGAAAATGTCGTGAAGAAAGTTTTGAGTATGAACGTCGATGGCTGTAAGAGGAGAGGAAGACCAAAGGATCGATAGTTGGACTGTGTAAACGATGAAATGGCTAGAAAGGAGAGTGAGAAGAAAAAAGAAGATTTGCTGCGCTAGCTCCAAAGAAATTAATATAAGGAGAAAGGAGAAAGATGACGATGATGTAAATGGATCAACCCATTTACATCATCATTATGATTCCATTGTACTGTACGTAAAGTATGTTATCGATTATCTAATGTAAGTTACTTCTGTGACAAAGGTAACTTGGTACCTATTCATTGTGTGTACCTAAACGAATATGGACATTATATACCTAATCTGTTTACAACTCTCCAACAAAACTCAGAATTTGATGTAAAATAAATAATGTCTGCTGTCTTCTCGCTTATTTAAAGATGGATGCTGCAGGAGAATCTCAGCATAAAAGAATGAGAAGGGTTCGCCAATCCTTTGCTTCGATTCACACGACTCGAGCATGTAAACCTAATGTATGTAAAAATAATAAGATTCTTTTACAAAGATGCCATTTGTCCAGATTCTGAATAGGCAAGTTCCACTATGCCCTCGGGAGTCGTAAATTCTATGAAGTGGTTGGGAAGCAGAATTTTCTTGTACTCAGTGTAGATCATGCTGATATGAGGACATGACTGCACTTGTACTTTACTTTGTAACTTTAATACTGTGATCAGCAGATGCTACAGCCAGTCCGACTAGACTGTTTGCAAAAGTTTCTCGTAAATGTAATGTGGAAATCAGTCATTTTCATCATATTTTGTTTCTTTTCGTTCCATCCGAAAGGTTTAATTAAAAATGGATATTTCTTTTCATAAAATATTCGGCACTTCCATAATATTCCAATATGTTCTCTCATATTTCAATTTATCAGAATTAGCTCTGAGTTTGTAAGCAGGTGGAATTGAACCGTGTCTTGGATAGCAAGTTGTACAACTGAATGAAACGAAATTTAAATCTTGCATAAAGCGCACACTATGTAGGCAAGCATATTATAAGTTGGGGGATTACATTGATGATAAAAATGCTTGGCTCAATGCTGGTCCTGCTCCACAACCATAGGGGCTATCAAATTACCATGTGAAGTTACTGTGGAAGCTGCAGAAGATTGTATAAATATCTTTGCTTTGTATAGATTCAATCTCTTAGTA
Source organism: Cerastis rubricosa (assembly GCA_949152445.1). NCBI lineage: Eukaryota > Metazoa > Arthropoda > Insecta > Lepidoptera > Noctuidae > Cerastis > Cerastis rubricosa. Next base: position 10,175,981 of record OX424525.1, on the reverse strand, counting down.
TTATATAATTGCATAGCACATGTGTGAAAACTATGTACTGTAAAGCCACCATTTACTGAGTACCTACATCTTACACTGACGCGAATTTACCCTGGCGGTTGAGTAAATGTCATGCTCACTTAAATGTCACGCTGATGGCGGCGGGTGTGTCGGGTCATTTAGTTCCCTTCAATATGGTTGAGTTGAATGATGGCTGATACATGCGTCATGTTCGTGAACGGGCGCTGTCAGTTGTGCCTGGTCATCTCTTAGCTGCCACGGTTTATTTTAATTATTTTATTTTTAACTTTTTTTCGAATTATTGATTTCGTCTTTTACTCTGGACGCTCTTAACTTGCCCGTATTTCTACATCGTTCTCACATACTAGTAATTCTCAACACGATTGATGTAACCAAGATTTTGTAACATATTTTGATTTAAAAGAGTGTCCATGGAGTTTCTTGCCCATTCTTCTCCATAGAGATCTACGCTTTGGAATGGGCAACTACAGTACTTTCACAAGTTATTATGTCTTGTGACTGGGACTGTAGCTTCGCTTTCTTCTTTTTTGTTCTTTGACTTTCAAAAGTGCCTGTAATGGTCTAATTGAAATAAATGCTTTGAGTTTGAAAAAGTTAATCTATTGATCCTGTGCCTGATCACTCTCCGGTGGTGCAGGAATGCGATCCCAATGTAAAAAGAAAGAAAATAAGGTTATTTGGCGTATACCACAAGTGCACACAGCATTAAGAAAATAAAATAAAACTTAAAACTAAACACTGCAAGAAAAAAAAAAATGTGTGTCTCACAGCTGTGACAAACAGGCCCAGTTCAGCAAAATGCTGAACTGGGCCTGTTTGTCGCTTGCCGGGCAACTAGTGTCCGACGATGGTTTCCAACTGGACCTGAGAAAGTGATGTGACGGACGTAAAACTGTTTTATACTTTGTCTAAGCGTATATGTGAACAAGTAATAAAATAAAATTTGTGTAGGTGCAACAATAATAATAACAAATAAACTACACAATAGTACTGAGACAAGTGCCAAGAAAATAAATAAAATAAAAGGGAAACCAATGGTCCATACCATTGGTTTCCCTTTTATTTTATTTATTTTGGAGTACCTAAAATTTTAGATAAGATAAGATAAGATATACTGGTGACGTGCTCAAGAAGGTAATAGGTTCATGCGTCATATGATTGAGACGTTCACTGCGACCATATCCAGTTTACGTTGAGCTTCCTTTAGATGCTGCCGTAAACGTCTCCTGAATGTGTCTATTGTGTTGAATTGTCTTATTGGTGGAGGCAAGTTATTCCAGACTTTGGAAGCTGCATAGCGAAAGATGCCTCTGTATTATGTGGGTGCGTCGAGAGTTGTTGCGAGCATTGTCTTCTCAAACATTCCCGTCTATTAAATAGTAGTCAGGTTTTTGAATTTTAACAACACCGAACAGACGGCGTATATGTGGTACTTGCATTTCTTAATATGTCTGCAAATCTCATTGGACCATTGGAAGAGAGAGTGTATTTGAGCAAAAACTTGTTCACTTACTTGCATATTTAAACTGTACATCATTTTAAATATGCAAGTAAGTGAACAAGGTTGATGTACCATAATGTGATATGTAAATAATACATAATATAAATCAGTTAGATACTGGAATAACCACGAACCGAGCAAAAAAGTCGCCGGGATGTCGTGCCCTGTGACGTGTAGGATTATGTTAGCGGAGTCCATTGTTTGTCTCATAAATGTCCATCAAAACGTGTAGGTACAGTTTTTCCAACAAAAGCAACAAAACATGCTCTGCTATTATATAATATGTTTATTTTCCTAATATAGTTACATTGTTACAGTAGGTAGAATTTCCATGATTAAATCGAAAGTTTTCATTTAAAAGAATAGGCCTTGTTTTTTTTTGTGTTTTGGTATCAGTTCTTCCGATTCCAAAATGAACCACTACTCGTTGTTTGGGCCCAGCTCAGATGTTGACGATAGGTTACTATCGTATCATATTAAAATATAACTATTTTGGCCCACAGCTCTTTACTGAATATGAGAAGATGTCTTTGTCTAGCAGTGGCATGACACCGGCTAATAGTAACAGTATAGCTAATCAGTAAATTCCCAATAACAATGCAAGGTTCACAAAAATCGTGGAAAACTGTGAAAATCTGTCCAGATTCAGTTGTAATGGAGTGACAATAGTTGGCAAACGGGCGTCGGGCATTGGCACTCGACTGGATGTGAACAGGCGGCGACGGGCTGCCGTGTCGAGTGTGTCCGAGTGTCCTCTGTATGAACGATACAAGTCAGTGCTACGCCCGCACTACACGTAGGGCAACCATTTCGAAATTTGAAAATCCCTGACTAAAAGCCGGCCATTTGCAAAAAAATCCGGCTTTAAATTTTATAGTCTGTCATTTTTCGTTAGTCGTAATTAAAGTAACTCTGCTTTCGCAGGTAAGCTGAAAGAGGTTTCTATAGAAATAAGCAGCACATTTCTAACTACTTTTCTGTTCCTTTCTTCGTTTCTGTTGTGTATATAAACTGTTTTCTTTTTTTTTCTCAAGTTGGGAAGTCCGGAAGGAGGTCTAAAAAGCCGGGCATAATATCTGGACAAATACTGTCGGATGGTAACCCTCACTAAACGTATCTCGTGTTTGAAAACGTGAGGTTTGAAATAGATGGCTAGTGGTGGTGTAGTTTTGATAATCTTTCTACTGGTATAAACGCGAAAGTTTGTGCGGATGCAAGACTGGATGAATCCACAGCATTACAGGCTTACAAAGTTTTAGGCTTATATTTAAAAAAAACTACACTTTTAGAAACCACGGGCAAAACCTAGTTATGCAAAACTTGTGGCATTGTACGATTATTTTGAATTTTGGTGAATCGGATAATTGTCATGAACGTCATCTTGGACGCCACGTGTTCGGATAAAATCGTGGGTTTGAGTTTTTCTGATGTCAAGATTACCAATCATAATTTCTCCGTACGCTAAACATTACTATGGCTAACGCTAAAACAAATTGTAGGTGAGTAAGGGTTGCTAGACCTGCAATTGGTTGAGTTTGCGTAGTTACTCTGTATAACTATGTACAAATATAACCGACTAAACCTGATTTGCATTACACGGCTAAAATTCGAACAGTGGCAAGTGGCTCATCAATTAAAGTTCGTGGCTGTACATCTATATAATAGCTATGTCATGTCTTAGCCAGCCGTGGCCACTTACGAGGCCCAACCATCCAGTAACTTGGCCACTTGTATTGCCCCGCCAGGGGCGTTGATCAGAACATCAAGTGTACAGCTGAGCGGACATTTCCGGCACTCCAGCTAGTTAACCATGGTTTGATCAGGATTAGCAAACCCGTAGGTACTGCATGTGCACACGGTGACAAATCAGATTATACAAAACCAGTTTATGTAGATCTCTCATTCATCATTATCATTATCATCAGCCTATAATGTTCCCACTGCTGGGATACAGGCCTCCTCTCAATCACAGGGAGTGGCTGTAATCCACCACGCGGGCCCAGTGCGGGTTGTAGATGTCACATGTCTTCTAATTTTTAGTTCTAGTACATGCCGGTTCCCTCACGATGTTTTCCTTCACCGTTTTTGAGGGCAGCGGTGATGAAATAAATTACACAAAGTAATGCGCCTGCCTGGGTTCGAACCCACGGCTTACCGCTCGTATGTCGGGGCTGCCACCACTGGGCTACTGCTGCTCTCCTCTGATCCTCCGCTGATCTCTCATGCATTATCATCGCTGATTGCTCATGTATTGGAAACATATACAAAGGGAGGCCATATAATACTGGAAAGTATAGCTTGAGGTGTCGCCGTGTGTACTCAACTAGATATCATCACCATCATCATACGCCGCTTTGTTCACCTCTCCTACCTTTTTGTCAATCTTAACAAAGTCTTACCCAGATATTAAGGTATTTATTTTATAGGGTGTCATTGCTTCATCATCATCATCCGTCTCTTACCCTCATCCCAATTTATTTGGGGTCGGCGCAGCATGTCTTCTTTTTCCATACTAGGGTATCATACCCTGGTAAATAATAATTTACCCTTTATTATTGAATTCTTATTCAATACTAAAGTAAGTGTAATTTTGTAAGTGTAAATGTAAATTTTCTGTTGAATCACCTATCGAAAAGCTCTCAGCGGAAAATACGTATCTGTGAAAATATATCGCTATTTTGTTTCACATGTAAAGTTTTATGACTCCGGGCGTACATAAAGTATTATGTCGCCTCGTCATTTTACGTCCAATATCTGTATTTTGTCGAGTAATAATGTTATTGTGGACGGTGCTGTGACAGAGTAACAGTAACAGGTGATTAGAAAGATTGTTTTGTTCTGTGCCTGTACTCATTTTGATATACAAGGTGTTGTATTGCATCCTCGTCAAATTCAAGGAGCTAACTATGCTTAAGATTCTCGACCCGAAACAATAATAAAATGGGTAGGTAATTTTTATTTTTATTCTTATTTACGGCAATCGGTAACTGTGAAACACCTGTCTTTTAAACGCGGCCCGTCTGATTCTCGCCCTTTAACCGCGCTTTCACACATACAAACAATCTCAAACGTTTATTCGATAATTTCTTATTCCCTAAACCACTTTAAGGGGGTTATTCTGATATACAGACAAACTTAACCAACCAAAAAAAACAGCGTTTGTTGATATTAACTAGAAACCATAATTTAAATTGGTTATTTATGTCTTTTGTGACAACTTCCTGAATTCATTCATTGACAACGATGCAAAACAACACCTAGTACAGTTAGTAAAGTAGTAAATAAAGAATGCAAGAAATGAAAAACCACTCTAACTAGATCCCCTAGGTCTTAAATAAGGCACAACTGAGTTATCCTGGTCACTACGTACTGCTTTGGAAAAAACTGCGTCAATAACTTGAGAACAATAAGAACCAAAGTCATCTTCTCCGTAGCTTTTTAACCCCCGACCAAAAAAGAGGGGTGTTATAAGTTTGACGTGTGTATCTGTGTATCTGAGTATTTGTGTGTCTGTCAGTGGCATCGCATCATGTGTGTCATGACTTCCACAATCCAGCTAGGACTGGGTAATACGGTACCCATTGGTAATTCTGGTTGTCAGACTTTCGGGCTACTGACTACCTATAAAGACTGTCAAAGATCTACAAATGACATCCGAGACCAACGGCTTAACGTGCTTTCCGAGGCACGGACGAATTTTGTAAAGGGTGGTCACCCATTCACCCACCAACCGTTTTTTTTTTTTTTATGAATGGCATCTCGCAGTTCAACCTAGGAGGTTGTCGTCTGCTTAACCGGACTATCCTGTGGGTGCCTTAAGAGTAAGGCCTCCAGCCAGGGCATAAAAACTTACAAACTAAGCGACTAAACGCTGAGGGCACCCCCTGTGGGGTACGAGCCTCGGCTCAGGGCGTCGCTGGGGGAGGACTGCATGGGGACAGGCTGGATCTGAGTGATATCATTATTTAGGGGCTGATTTAAAACTACTGGCACAGCATCGTGGGCTGGCTCGAGCGAGGGTCGGGGAGGGCATGGACCGGGACGTCGCGACGGACCTCGACGGCGAGGTCGGAAAGACGGCGGTTTGTGTCTGAACTTTTTAAGAGTGCTAGTCTCTTTGCTACTCTCCTGGAGGAGGGTGATAGCATCATCGGGAGTGACGAGGGTATGCCGAGGACGGCGTACTGTACTTATGCGCGAGGGTTCGTAACGGGCGGCCGCTGCGATCAGGGGATTACGGTGTTTACTGGCGTTATCGAAGAAACGCTTCGAAAGACGTTTCATAAACTGAAGGACGGTGGGCATTCTAAGGTCTACGTGTAGACGGTCGTTACGGACATAAAAAGGGGCTCCCGTGACTCTACGTAAGAACCGGTTCTGCAAGCTTTGCATCCTATGGATGTATTTAGGCTTGGTGTGAGCGTACACGACGCAAGCGTACGTCATAATGGGGCGGATCACCGCGGTATAAAGGCGCAACTTGCACTTGAGTGACAATTTGCTTTTTGCCGAGATCATGAAATGAAGCCTACCCATAGCAAAGGCAGCTCGGTCGCGAGCTGCTTTGATGTGCGCCGCGAAAGACGGTTGTCAAGTAAGACTCCTAAGTACTTGGCTTGCTTCTCCCAAGGGATGCTTACCGTACATAGTGATCGGGCTGAACCCACCAACCGCCGTGCGGCTGTTATTATATAGCTACGGGTTAAAGAGAGAAGTCTTAGAACCAAAGTCTGAAGCTAAAATAATACCTTAATCTTAAACGGGTCTAAGCTTCTTTCAATTCCTAACATCACTTACTTTCAGGTGGGCCATCAACTCCAGCCGTTCTACTTTTTAGGGTTCCGTACCCAAAGGGTCATACGGGACCCTATCACTGAGACTTCGCTCTCCGTCCGTCCGTCACTCCGTCCGTCCGTCTGTTACCAGGCTGTATCTCATGAACCGTGATAGTTAGCCAGTTGAAATTCTACAGATTATGTATTTCTGTTGCCGCCATAACAACAAATACAAAAAAGTGATTTTTTTGCTCGTTTTTATAAATAATGGTACGAAACCCTTCGTGCGCGAGTCCGACTTGCACTGGCCACTTTTTTTATGAAATAGTGTGGGTAAAGCTAGAGGCCATAAAAAATGTAAAGTACTGTTATTAGTACTTAACACATGACAATTTTCAATTGTTCCATTTTTTTCTGTCTTTAAATCATCACTATATGAGTACGTATTCCTGTGAGATAATCCTCACTATGTACTTAAGCAAACTTTACTTTCAGCTGGACATAATTTTCTCAAAAAGGAAGGTAAAGTTAATGCCTGCCATTTTCGACCTCTCACAAAAAAGAAATGTACCTAATGATAAATGCCCGGACTCCCTGAGTGCTGACTAAGCGAGTTCTACAATACCTATTATTATGTTAAATTATATGATTTTAGGGTCAGTCTTTCTTTTTATAAGAAAATTTTAAGAGTTTGTATAATTCTTCAATTTTGTAAGAAATGAAACTTTGATCACAATTTTTAAGAAATGTTTTTGTTAATAAAATACAATTATTTTACGACTTTCGGTACGGAGACAAACGAATAGCATTTTCTTTTTAACTTGAGTAGCTGATCCGCGCAACTTCGTCTGCGTCACAATTTCCCCGTTTTTGCAACATTGGTGCTTCGCTCCGCTCTTAGCGTGATCTTATATAGCCTCCTCGATAAATGGGCTATCCAACACTAAAATATTTTTTCAATTCAAACCAGTATTTTCTAAGATTAGTGCGTTCAACCAAACAAAAAAACTCTTGAGCTTTTAATAAAAATACATGCATAGTATACAGGTTATTTTTCTAATCAAATCCATACTTTTTAAGATTTTTATTAGCAAAGATGATTTAGTAGGTAGTTATACCAAAATAACTACTAAACATCCTTAGACCTTAGTTCTGTATGGTGTCGGACGTAAAGAATAGCACCATCCCATATCTTCCCGTGGGTGTCGTAAGAGGCGACTGAGGGACTTACCAGAGAATGGGCAGCAGCGTTCTCTGTGCTTTTGTAACAACCGTACTGCGATCGACAATTCGCCTGCCAAGCGTGGCGATTACGGCAAAATCCCCCCTTCTTGGAGGAGGGCTATGTCCAGTAGTGGACGTCTTTCAGGCTGAAATGATGATCCTTAGACCCTGAAAATAACCGTTAAAATAAATTAGTTTTATCTTCAGTAAAACAGAACCCTTTCCCATATTAGTATGGCAGCTCACACCTCAAAGTAAGCAGGCTTAATAGAGTGTCAATGCGAGAGGATCCGTTTATCTACGAGGTGACAGATGGCCTTATTTATCGCGCACCGCTCAAGGCACTGCACACGCCTAGAATTTGTTATTGACGCGTGCCTTTCCCTCGATATTCTTTTGCAATTTCAAGCTGGTGATTTTAAATGAAAGTTTAACAGCATTTTTCTATAGAAAACTCTGTCAGTTTTAGTATAGGGTTTTTTTTGTATGATAGACGAACGTCTACATACATATAGTTTTAAGGCATTTTTCTGTTTTGTCAATTAACATTTTAATCAGATCGTTATCTCTGATCCGGGTCAAACTTTTTTATTAAGTACACTGAATCCATTACCATTCTACTAACAGAATTAACCAAAGGTAACTAATTACTTATTTAAAATATTCGAGTTAAACTTAGTAGGTACCTACCTACATCACTCAAAAAGTTGTACATGCGTAAACTAATCAATATTTTAACGAAATATATTTACATTTTCCTAACAAACTGATTTTAGTTCCGTCTTACAAGAATGTGACGTCAAAGCAGATATTTATGAAGGTAAACGGAGTCGCGAACTCGCGAGAATACGATGCTTTGCACTACATACTTTACAGTCTCGGCGTCTCTGTGTATGATTTAATAACATTGTCGAGACAAGTAACTGTCTACCTAGTACGGAACTTCGCCATTATTTCATACTTAATGCTTCCACTGAAACAAAAGAACTGCGAGATATTGTACTCCATTTACAATGAGACAATTAGTTATTCCGTTGATAACATTTACTTTAAAAATGATTTACTTGATTTATCTCTGCAGTGAGGCGTTCTTTTAGAGATAAAGGAGTTTTTTTATTCATTCGGGTCATTGTTAAATTTTGGATAAAGAGTTGCGGCGGGCGGGCATTCTTTTTGTTGAGGTTATTGCTTTTTATACAACAAAGAACGATGGTGAAATATTTACCTTTTATGGATCATTATAAGCGATTTAGCGACGATGGCTATCGTGATTCGACAAGAAAGGTCGATTTTATGAAGGGCTCTTGACGCAGCGGTTTACGTGGTGGGTGTTCGACCACCCAAAATAGTCATATATCACTTTGGCGCCGCTCCTGACATTTATTAAAAGTCTTTGGCGTTTTGATTACTGTTTTCAAACCGGCGACTCGTCGATAAATTTTCAATAAAGACGTAAATATTTTTACGAAACGTGCTATCGTAATAATATTTTCATCACACTTGCACGTAAACAGTATCTAAACATACAGGTTAACTTTGCCGTAATGCCCCATATAAAACCCTCGAGCTTTCTTTTTGTCATGAAAGCCACGGTCGGTAAGTAATTTTTTTTTTTTTAATTTTGTCACAGCACACAGTTCTTGCAAGTTCAAGCAAGGAGTTTACACGCAATTGAAAAATGGTCTTAAAATGTTATCTAAATAGGAATTTCATTGCAATCTCGCTAGATGTTACTTAAATACTCTCTAATTTTTGTACCAAAACTTTTTATTTTGTTTTGTTACACTCCGTCATGGCTGTATACCTACATAAGTAACAGTTGCCCTTAACGTTTCTGAACAGATTATACAAATGTTTCGACATTTGTATAATCTGTGGTGTGGGCAAAAACCGCCATCCGCTTAAAAAAAAGTTCACGTATTTCGTAATAATAGTTGTCCTGACTTGTGTATTAAGGCTATAATTCATAATTATTTACTCGCAAATGTGATGAAAAACATTGTATGTTTTACGGGCGGTACGGGAATTACAAACCTCGACTCAGAAAGCCCTCAGTCTTTGACTTCGGGCTTCTACTAGAGCCTCGATCGTAATTACTTACTTACCGCCCTTAATACACAATGTACTATTACGTTCGTACGTATAATTTTCTATTTTGAGAAGAACTCTGAGGCATAGCCTCAAGCAAAACACAACTGACGCCCCACATAAATAATTCCCGACTATTAAACCTCTTCAACGCGTCTTCTATTAACATTCTTCATGTAAATTAATTCACACACCTATTTATGAGTATATTTGTATTGTATAATCAGATTAGAACGATATATAAAGCAAGGCAGAGTTGTTTCCTTGCAAATTTAATATGGAATCTGTTTAAATTGTAAACATTAAACAACCCATGGATGGCAATGTCTTGGGATTTAATCAGAAAGCTTCGCCTTCTGCGAATATAATTTCTTATTCCAAATTGCTGTTGACTGGTCCATTAATCGGAATATACATATTTAGACGGAAATGTATGCATTTTATTATACACATAATTGCTTTTATACGTTCGCGATGTGACTTATTTATGCGTAATTGTTGCCAAGACTCAGTTGCGCGTCACGCCATCATAAACTCGATGTTAATACTTAACAAAATTGCTTCCATACTAAATAATCAAACGATATCGTTAGCTACTTTATTTGCAAGTTCTAAATCAGAGTCTTAATTACCAGAAAGGATTACAATATCACCCAACTTAGCACTTAATGGATATATCCCGCAGCCAAAAGCTTGCGAATTTTACGAGTCGCCCATAAAATGCTACCGAGAAATTATCTGTTCAAAAGACAATTTATGCCAGTGCAATTAAACGGTGCTAGGTCTTCTTAAATTGCTGGAACAGCGTAATTGTATTCCCTCCTTAATAAGGAGTACCGTCTTACCTCGTAAATATAAAGCGCCTTAATCCTGTTTAATTTTCTTGTTTACAAAGTTGGGACTACTTTTCCTATTAACTTTGGTGTTCATGTAACTAGAGGTCGGATATCGATAACATTTCGCAACAACCCTTTAAAGCGTCTTTTGATATGAATATTCATTTTACCTTGTACGTATATAATTGAAATTTTCATTTTGGCGGAAATTGTATTATAATTGCCTCTTTAGCGGAGCCGGTGTGGTTTTAACATTAAAACAGTTGCGTTAATTAAATAATTACATACATAATTTTATGAAAGTTTATCTTCGTTTCATTATTGGCTGTTTCGAATTAGAATTATGGGAATGTCTCAATAATGATTTTTGAACTTTACTTATTATACTATATTGGATCATCATCAGCCTAAAATGTTCCCACTGCTGGGACACAGGTCTCCTCTCTATGGAGGGAGTGGGCTGTAATCCACCACGCGGGCCCAGTGCGGGTTGGTAGATGTCACATGTCTTCGAATTTTTAGTTCAAGTACATGTCGGTTTCCTCACGATGTTTTCCTTCACCGTTTTGGGAGCAGCGGTGATGAAATAAATTACACAAAGTAATGCGCTTGCCTGGGTTCGAACCCACGGCTTACTGCTCGTAAGTCGGGGCTGCCGCCAATGGGCCACCACTGCTCTCCTATATTGGATACTGTTACATTATTTTACATGGAGCCCCAATTTGCAATAATCTTTCTTCAGTCATTACTTGTACTGAAGGTAAATCTTTTTAGTTTATTACTTGCAATATTGAATCAAAAATATTATTCATACATTTCTTATTAAGTAGAAAGATATTGCAGTATTTTGTGAATTCATTAGCATGGCTTAAATATTTTACAGCGATGAAACTGTCGGACGGAGGCTTTGTGAAGCTCAGAACTTAGCTACGAATTTTGCATTGTTTAGTGTCCATAGATATCTCTGACATGTTATCATTAATGTTAACTAACAGACAGATGTGTTGCTGGGGAGTTTGTTCCGCCACTTCTTCTTCCCAGCTAAAACACTAGGAAGCGGCGTAGGGCGGGCGTTTTGGGGGACTGTCTCTTGTAATTTTGCAGTCATAAAGTGCTGTTTTTCAGCCTAATTTGAATAAATGACTTTTGACTTTGAACTATCGCAGTCAAACGTGACTGCTGAACATCACGTCCTAAGTTAGATTCCCAGGTCGTGTAAATCGTCATTGGGTTTTCCATCAAGGATTTCTCAGTAGCAGACGCGGAGTCCAGATTTGTACCCGGTTGATGGCTATAGGGTCGCCCGCTATATCATGGGAGTACCCTAGCTATAACTGGCAAAATGTCAGGGTTATATTAGGAACCTACACCTCTACCTTACCCGTCAAGGATTGCAAGACTAGTGTTTTGTAATAAATAGAAGAAAAATATTATCGGAAAGAAACTTTTGTTTGGCAAATAACTTGCAACAAAAGAAAAGCTTGTTATGAAGTCGTACCATCAATTAAGATCTCCGAAAAGCCGGTTATTTAGCACCGCAATATCCCCAGTATCATGCCGTATGATGGGTGTGCGGAACCAACAATATAAGTTGAACAATCTGTCTGTGGTTGCCGCGTCTTGCGACAATTCGCACACTTCGTACGGTGCTAACGGAGCGGGAAGGACTCGCCATATATCAAGGAGGAGGATTGTTACGGACTAGGGAGTACTTACTCGGCTATTTTTTGCTGTGTTGTTGATGAGGGGAACATTTATTTTGCGCGAAAGTATTACAACAAGACAATCAACTTGAAACATTATTTAAGAGAGGCTTTCTGACTTTTAACATCATCTCATCATCATCATTTCAGCCGAAAGACGTCCACTGCTGGACATAGGCCTCCCCCAAGAAGGGGGGGTTTTGCCATAATTGCCACGCTTGGCAGGCGGGTTGGCGATCGCAGTACGGTTGGTACAAAAGCACAGAGAACGCTGCTGCCCATTCTCTGCTAAGTCCCTTAGTCGCCTCTTACGACACTCACGGGAAGACATGGGATGGTGCTATTCTTTACGTCCGACACCATACAGACCAAACATCATCTAGCCTAGCCTTTTCCCAAACTATCTTGGGGTCGGCTTCCAGTCTAACCGGATACAGCTGAGTACCAGTATTGTACATGAAGCGACTGCCTATTCGACCTCCACAACCCAGTAACTGAGTAATACGATACCCCTTGGTAAGACTGGAAGTCAGACTTTCGGCTTCTGACTGACTACTCGTTACCACTGTGAAAGATCTACAAATGACAGCCAGGACCAACGGCTTAACGTGTTTTCCGAGGCACGGAGGAAACTCGATATGTATTAAGGTCACCTATCCACGGAACAACCTCGGCAAACACTGATTAACCTTAAAGATCGACCCGTGCGGCTGTTTTTATTTAGCCACGAGCGCCACTTAAAACATCTACCAAAAACCAAATAATAACTACATAATTGTAAAACTACATTCAAATCATCTTCAAAGCCAATAAATTCTCATAAAATAATATGTCTACGTGTATATTTAATGGGCTTGACACAATGATTCTCACTAAAAACGACGAAATCCTCTTATTCATTCTAAATTGAAATGGAAACGTAATGGAATCTCTTGTAGCTATGTCCAAAAGTAAATTGAATTGAACAAATGCGGTTCTAATAATGAACGAATGGAGATAGAAGAATGCTTCACGAATAACCATTCACTCCGTGCGATCGTAAAGTCTTAATTTTGTATTAACTGTTCGGCTTTGGTTGAGCTGGAATAAAAATGTAGAATTTCCAATGTTACTAGGAAAACTGAAGTTGGAATAAAGGTTAGTTTTCGGGCTGGCGAGATAGTAACGAATTTAATTAAATGTACTATCTGACAATTAAGCAGTAAATGACTTTTAAAACTTATATATTTATTACTTATATATTTATTTTATATTTTGACGGGACGGTTGGCGCAGTGGTTGAGCAATCGACTGCTGTGCTGCGTGTCGCGGCTTCGATCCCCGAACGTAACAAATATTTGTATGGCCTAGAGATAGTTGTTCCGGGTCTGGCTGTTTGTGTATGTGAGTTTAAATGTTAGTAAACGCACACACGGGCCACGATACAGAAGAAATTCCCTAGGAATTTCTTCTCTTCGTAGGGCAAAGTTTAAAAAGAAGGCGGCCTACAAAGCAAACATACTGATATTTCAATGACGTCAAAGAAGTTTCTAATTCAACAATATGACAAGTACAACAACTACTAAAAATATTTTATGTTATCAAGTTTTTAGCTTGCAGAAAAAAAGCACTAAGATAAAAAAAACACACTTAAAAATAAAAGTAGGTACCTTTCCTATTATTAAACTAGATGAATGTAACAAAGATCGAGATGAAGTCTGTGGCATATGGTTTGACAAAAACGTTGCGCCCTGTGTCCATAAGTCATGGTAAATGGCGAGATGTCGCCCGACCACTTTAGCAAGAGCTGCTAAGGCCGTTAGATTTATTGGCTCTACGTGGAGATATATTTAATAAATTTCCCGTCTGCTCTGCTCTTGATAATTCCTGAGCTCACAAGTGTAAATTTTAGCCAAAGGAATACTGATCTCTTGACCGAAGTGTTAATTTATCTAATTGTATAGGGCAGTGGCGATCGAGGACGGGAATTTGTTACGCACACACGCCCAAAAACCGAATGGGTACATTACATAGGGTCGAAGTTTGTCACCTTCCGGGATACGAGTTTACGGGTCAAGGAATAATGTATGATGGATTTGATCGGCAATCAACCGTTAAGGAACAGGATGAAGCAACATCCACCCACATCACTATCTCACAGAACCACTATAAATAAAGAACACAACAATACGTTTCCCGAACACGCAGCTTGAAATCATAAACATTTTGTCTTTCATTTTCGTAAAGCTGGTTTATCAAATAAAGAATTTCTTCCTCCAAGGATTAAACGTGAATACATGTGTACATTGTAGAAACCAGATAAAATCAGAATGTTCGTAATTGCCCGTATTCTCTAGAGATTTAAAGCTTCGTTCCATATCCCGTCACAGTAATACGGGAGGAAACTGAGTGAACAATTTTTTGCTCATTCTGGGTGTCAGACAAAAGGGAAGAAGAATCTGAGTCCTTTGTCGTTTAGCGAGCTGATGAGACTGGCGAGCCCCAACTATGTTCTTATCTCATCTAATAATCTAATTTTTATTATTTAGAGTGAAGCTTTAATTTACTATCATTTTATGAAGGGATAATCCAACTGCCCAAATATTTAAAGAGCTGTTTAAAAAATAATGTCTACGAAAGCAAAATTGAGTTACAGAAAAACTGAAAATTGCTTTACTGCTAGTTTATTTATTCGCTCAGATCGCATTTGAACCTTCCAGATCCCTGGGCATTTCAGCGAACATTTAATTCATGGCGGGGCCCTCGATGTTATCTAAAATGACGGGAGACGTGTGGTAGGGGAGTTGAACTAGAGATATTGCCAACTGTCTCGAAGCGCGTTTGTCCTTTACGTATCGATGCAATCATGTGTCTGCTCCTTTGCACTGGTAATTGGATTACATGAGAACAAAACACATACATTACACTGCTAGCTATACCTGTTACAAATTTGTTTCTTTTCGAACTGTTGGCATTATTACGACGGACAAACTATTTGAACCAAAGCTAGCAAAAAAGTAGTGCTAGACGTAAAATTGACTAAATATGAAACTGAAAATAATCAAACACACACAGAAGATAATTAATGAATTTCTATCAGTATTATTCCCAATGTATGTATATAAACCGTTAAGTAAATATGTAGCAATGGACTTTACGTTATAAAATCACAGATACGGCATTGCAATTGGATCCGATCAAGCGTGATAAGTTTACCCTAATCACATTAGGGGCCTTTTACCGCCGCCGACGCACTGCGCGCCCATTGGAAATAAATACAGTACATTACTTTTAGTATTATGGGACTATGATATTTACATATAAATGTGTTAGTATGATAGCTTATTTTGGTACCAAAAACCTAAGAGAAGGAAGATAATTATTTCCTTGAGTTGGGTGATGTTTTTAAAGGATAATGGCAATTGCTAGTGCGTTAAGTTCTTATGTTTAGTATTGATATCTATATATATAAAATATTAGTAGAAAATAGGATATGATTGTTTTAAGGTATATTTTTAAGTGTGTTTTGTTAGAATAAACAGTTTTTTTTGTCTCTTATAATCGCAGCAGGTGGCGTTCTGTAGTGTTCTTTATACCCATGGCAAAAAGGTGTGAGTTTATGTACTGCTATCTATGCAATAAAACTACTGAATGGATTTGGATGAAATTTGGCACAGAGATAGATAATATTCTGGAATGGCACATAGGATACTTTTAATCCCATAGTACGACGCGTTCCCGCGCGTCAATTACCGAACAAAACGTGGGTGAAGCTGTGAGCATAACCCAGTAATATAATATACAGGCTCCATAAATATATCCGATACTTGAAAACCAGATTACGCATACGCATGTTTATATATTATTAAAATCTGAAAATATAAAGGACAAAACTCTCAAAATGGCTGTGGCCTGGCGAGTTTCAAATAGAACCAATCTAATCGAAGTGAGCCAACAAAAATGGCATGCCACTTAACCGTTCGGGATTACGGTGGCGGGATGAAACCGAGGCTAGGTCCGCACTACTCCGCCATTAGATGGACAATTTGTTTGGCTACAGGCGCGTAAGCCTTTAATCTCTCATAACACTCGGGCTCCAAGTGACTGGCAGGCCGGCTCGTCCAACCGTTCCACCATTTAAACTATTATTTTTGGAGTTTTAAATTAAGATCCGATTGGAAATCGACGTTCCGGATAATTGGTTCCAAAAATTCGTATTGAGAATTTAAAATAATATGCGGAAAGAATTTTATAACGTACGAGTGTTGCTGTGATTGAGTCGACTGTCGAAGTTAAATCATTTGCCGCTGATTTGATATTGCAATACTACGAAATTTATAATAGTTGTGTTTATTGTACGTTGTTTGTGAATATCGCTTTTATTAATCGCAAATATTGCAACTATGAGAGAAATTGACCTGAGAAATTCTGTATGGTGTCGGACGTAAAGAACAGCACCATCCCATATCTTCCCGTGGGTGTCGTAAGAGGCGACTAAGGGACTTTCCAGAGAATGGGCAGCAGCGTTCTCTGTGCTATTGTAACAACCGTACTGCGATCGCCAACCCGCCTGCCAAGCGTGGCGATTATTGCAAAACCCCCCAACATGTCAATGCGCGGCACACTTGGGGGAGGCCTATGTCCAGCAGTGGACGTCTTTTAGGCTGAAATGATGATGATGATGAGAGAAATTGATATCTGTTCTCCTCACCGTACTCTTTGTAATATGTAAAGGTTAATTTTCAAATAAAAATCACAATTTCTGATAGAACAAGACGACAGAGCATGCCTGTGACTCTTATTTAATTAAAGATTATCCCACATACCGCGGCTTTCATATACCTACAGTATCTAAAAATACATGTTCGTACCTACTCAACACAAAAAACTATGACTTTCTACATGTACCCGAGCACATAAGCAACCACTTGTGCCACAGACACGTCGACTGTAACAAATAGTAAACTATTTTTCTTTCATTGTGGATCATCAATAACAAGCCTTTTTGGCAACGACCTGTTTAATACCTTGCCACTTTGTAAAACATACCTGCCATACACCTTTCTATCTATCAGGTATGGCGTAAGATGGAGCCATGGAATATTTCTCTCTTGACTGGCATTTTCCCATAGATGGGATGGTGAGAAACATTGGAATGAACACGTGCGATGGTCTAAATAAAAAGAGGTTGCATATATTTGTGCAGGCAACTGCTAGGTAGTCTAGAATTCGCCTGAATTTTGACTTTTGAAGATATACCTACGAGGATATTTTTAAGATACTGATAGAC
Organism: Cerastis rubricosa; assembly: GCA_949152445.1. Taxonomy (NCBI): domain Eukaryota; kingdom Metazoa; phylum Arthropoda; class Insecta; order Lepidoptera; family Noctuidae; genus Cerastis; species Cerastis rubricosa. The sequence goes on along the minus strand of OX424525.1, from coordinate 10,158,564 downwards.
CTATTAGTACTGTACTAATAAACATAATAAAGTCGAAGAGTTGTAGTGATTGTTTGAACGAACTGCAGCGACCTACAAAAAGCAACTTACTACAAAAAGTACTACTGCGCCATCTATGACACGACGGAAGAACTAACATCAATTTCCTACATCTCGCAAGCAAAGTTTACATCGACTTAAGAGTATATAGAGAAACCCGACAACAACTGTCGGGAGATTGCCCACTAGACACAACACCTGTCTGGTCGGAGGATTCTCCCTTTTCTAAGGAGTATCGAGGAACTTTACACCCTGTTCCTCATCCTATAGAACTAATCACTAGAGCTTATCAGTTGCATTTAATGGCCCAATTCTTGAGGCCGAGCAACAAGAAAATCGGTAGGTGGATCCGCGAGGCAGTCTGTATAAGTAGGTTAAGTGGTAAAATATATAATTCCAATAGTTCATTTTTCCACATAGCCCCTCTCGATGATATTTTCCATTAATTATTTCCCCATGAGTTCCATTAAATAAAATGATATTATAGCAGTCCCCAAATAGCTGACCTTTGTCCTTTCAAAATATTCTTGTTTCGTAAATTCATTATCTGATTATATTTAAAACACTTTGGAATTTCAATGTAAGATTAATATCTGTAGACTTATTGTTCTTGCTTCGAAGTGTAAAAGCAATTATTTGGAATCTGATTTAGGTTGAAATCGGTTTAAATTAAATGTACGGGTGTATTAAATCTGGTAGATGGTTTTTGTGTCGCATTTTAGTTGAAACTAGTTGACCCACGCAACTTCGTCTGCGTTACATTTGCTTTCATTGCTCCGCTCCTATTGGTCATAACGTGATGATATATAGCTTAAAGCCTTCCTCGATAAATGGGCTATCTAATATTGAAATCGGGCCAGTAGTTCCTGAGTTTAGCGCGTTCAAGCAAACAAACTCTTCAGCTTTATTATTAGTAGTATAGATAGTATAGATTAGTATAGATTTGGAAGAGTGGAACTCGTAACTATTTAATAACTGCCGCTCGGGTCAATCTTCAGGAGCCACGCTTGCTTAGGTTGACCAACTTAAGCAAGAGCGGCATGGATGGGTGACCGCCCATTACATACCAAGTTCCCTTCGTGCCTCGGAAAGCATGATAAGCCGTTGGTCTCGGCTGTCATCTGCAGATATATGACAAATGTTACCTCGCAGAATTTGATCCTTATTAACGTCACTATTGAAAGGTGCAATAATACAGTGTGCTTTTTTTTCAAAATGAGTGGTTTCTGTTCCTGGCGAACATTGATAAAATATAATATTAGAATATTGATAATATAACATATATTATAATATTGATACAAATCCAATGATGCAGTTTTAGTTTTCATTAAAATCAGGCTTAAGACTCCTTTGAGTATTTTTCTATTCCTCCTAGTTTTGGATTTAGCCATCCACGCCCATTTCTAATATTCACCCTGTATATTAAATATCCCCTGCAAAATCTTATAACATTTTCGTCTAAAGATAGTAATAAAACTGAAGCTTCAACGTGCTATCAAAACGAGACGATATAAAACTAAAAAAACGACCCAAGTATTAAAGAATAAAGACAAAAAGTTTTATTTTTTCACCTCAGGCTTCGAAAAGTTTTAACAAAAATGGCAAATGATAAATCGGTGTATCTAAGTTAAGGGAATTAATTGTGCTCCCAGGAACACAAGATTGGAATTGCTCTTGGGTTGGATACAAGTAAATTCTTTATTCCCTCGTGAGCCACCCATCACTTTCACGAACTTGCGTTTATATAAACATTTCGGCTTGTTTTTCGGAGTCTGAAAATGTTTAAGTATATTTTGATGTTGTAAGTATGATAGATACTGCGTCCATTTATAAACATTATTTACAAAGTTTTTGAGTGAGCCTGTCTGTTATCGTTTATCGAGATAATTTTGTTATTGAATGTGTTTTCATGTGGAAAAAGGGAGGGAAAATAATGTGTAGGCATTATAATACCGTATGGTTGAATGCTAGACATTTACAAATTAAATTAAATTTCAATTTTCACTTTAATGGAGGGAACTTACCGTGAGCATTTTTTTCAAGAATTGGTTTTGTTAAAGCGGCGAACATTTATTCGCCAAGTAAACATTCATTTGTAAAATAAGGATTCGTTCAGTATGTATGTACCCCAATACTAGCTTTGCCATCCTGATAATGCTATTATATTCACAACTTTCTATATAGGTTGACTGGTAATTAGTGACCGATCGTAATTAAGAAGCACGTTATTAGGAAGTTTGAAAGTGGCGCCTGTTACAGAAAAGATGAAAGGTATGAGTCGTCTGTCTTGGTATGGACATGTGATGAGGAGGGATGGAACACATGTAACTAAAAGAGTGATAAATATAAATGTGGATATAAATGGATGAGTAGGGAGCGGAAGACTAAAGAAAAGATGATGGATGGTGTGAAAAATGATATGAAGGAAAAAGGAGTAAATGATAGCATGACGAATGACAGAGGAGAATGGAGGAAAGAGACGTGTTGCGCCGACCCCAAATAAAATGGGACAAGGGAAGGAAGATGATGACTTAAGCACCTAAGTAATTGTACTCATGATAACAAACACCTTTCCCAAAGATTTTTTTTTTATACAACACAACAGTTATATGAAATTCACTTTTGCGCCTGTGCCCTTGCTGTTACCCGTGTGACGCGGTTCTGTCTCATTACTATTTTACCGTGCCACAGTGGGTAGCAAGAGCACCCGAACGGCTCACAACCCCGCATTTCATATGGCTGTTGTGTTATTGTGATAAAAGGGATGAGTATTAAAAAAATGTTTCTTTGGGAAACTTGGTTTGGTCTACCTTTGTGGCAAATTTGACCAATCCGCGTTCAACCGTTAAGATGTCAGCTGTAAGTTACTTTAAGATTAAGCCGTGCTGGCCGAGGTTGGTCCGTGGATGGTAGACCATAATTACATACCGAGTTTCCTCCGTGCCTCAGAAAGCACGTTAAGCCATTGGTCCCCGCTGTCATTTGAAGATCTTTGACAGTCGTTACGAGTAGTCAGAAGCCAAAAGTCTGACATCAAGTCTTATCAAGGCGTATTGTATTACCCAGTTGCTGGGTTGTGGAGGTCAGATAGGCAGTCGCTTCATGTAAAATACTGGTACTCAGCTGCATCCGGTTAGACTGGAAGCCGACCCCAAGATAGTTTGTGAAAAGGCTAGGCAGATGATATGAAAATAATGATCTTTATTTAAACAAAAACTGTACATACCAACGACTTTTTTTTATCGTTTCGGAAATCATCAAATGACCCCTCCCGATCTATACGGAGCGGAAGGCAGTGTCAGACTTGACTGACTAAAACCCATCCAAGTTCCTTCTTAGCCTTTCGTGTTCCAGGGCCACGGTATCTCTTTCGAACCGTCCCGCAGCCCTGGCAGGCATCGTCCCTCTCGGACCCCTTCCGATTTGCCGACATCTCCTTGAGGTGCGCGTGGTGTGTTCCACCGTGTCCTCCGGCCGATCCTCGCAGTGGTAACACCCGGGCGTTTCCTCCCGCCCGTTTCGGTGCAGGAACCTCCCGAAACAACCGTGTCGGTGAGGACCTGCGTCAGGCGGAAAGTGAGGGCGCCGTGGCGCCTCTCCAGCCAATCCTCAAAGAGGGGACTTATTGCCACTATTGTGGCGTGCCCTGCACGGGGTTGCGACAGTCGCTCGCTCCATGTCGCCATGAGATCGCGCCGTAGGTGACGCCGATGGGAACCCCTCCTAACGTCAGTTGGGATCCCGATGGTGGCGCATTCTGAGGTCCATTAAAGCACATGGCCTTGGACTTGTGCAATGCCACCTAAAGTTCCAGTTGCCGGATTCTTTCAACGACTATCGCAACCCCACGTGTCATTAGTTTGGCAGCCGCCTCGTGCGACTTCCCTTGTGCAAGCAGCAGCGTGTTGTCAGCGTAGCAAACTACACTGACACCGTTAGAGAGGTCGGCGCGCAGCACCCAGTCGTAACCGATGTTCCACAACGGCGGCCCCAGAACCAATCCCTGTGGAACACGGCACGACACCTCTCGCCGGTTCCATTCTCCGGTGCGACCGGGGTAGATGACGGCCCTATCCGTCAGGTAGTCCCCGACCACACGACGAAGGTAGGTGGGCCCGAAACACCCGATGATACTGGAGTGCCTCCCTAATGCAGCTCCAGGGCATGGTGTTGAAGGCGTTGGCGATCTCAAGAGACACCACCGAGACGACCCCACCCCGGGACACTGCATCACGCGTCGTAAGAGCCTTCACGCGCATGATGGCGTCCACCGTCGAGCGCCCTTTGCGGAAACCAAATTGGTGTTCCGCAAGGTCTGGCCTCATCCCCACAAGGTGCCCGGCGAGGCGGTTGGCAATGACTCTTTCAAAGAGTTTGCCCACCTCGTCGAACAACACAATCGGCCGGTATGCGGCCGGAGAGTCCGCAGGGCGCCCCGGCTTCCGTATGAGGACCGTCTTTTAGCGAAGTGGGATCTGGCCTCTCTCCAAGCATGGGCTTAAGAGCCCTTCCTGTCGGAGCCCGAGAGCCTCTGAGGCCAGGACCCAGGCTTTGCCAGGCATGCCATCCGGTCCCGGAGCGGTATTTTTGGCCTTAAGCCTGCATACCGCCACTCTCAGGTCTACCCCAGTCACCTCCGGAACGGTGTCATCGTCCTCTCTGTGGTCCGCTTCCGGCACTGCAAGCAGCGGAGCCATAGGCGGGGGAGGATGTTCCCTTCGCGAAGGGAACCACACCTCCACAAGCTCAGGGCGGAGACTCTGCGTCAGCGGGGGGGCCCAGGTGCGGAGTTTATCCCGCACCATCTTGTAAGGGCGTGCCCACGAATCTCTGTCGAGTGTATCCAGCATCTCCTCGCAGGACAGATTCCTGGCCCACTCGACAGCCTCTTGGAGGGCGGTCTTTGCTGCTCTGTACCCCTCGTACAGCTCCGCCTCAATGGCTGCCGCATCTGGAAGGCGGATGCGGAGCCTGCGATGCCTGGCGTACAGGTGCCGCGCGGCGACGCACGTCTCGCGCAGAGACGTCAGTTCTCGCGACCACCAGTAAACCTGACGCCGGGCGCTTCCTGGCCGAACTCGGGGCATTGCCACGTCGCAAATGTTGGACATGGCCTCCTGGAACGACCCTGCCTCGTTGTTGATGTCAGCAGGCCTGTTCGGTGATGTCGTCCAGGCCTGCATTATTGAGGCTTCCAGGAGGAGCTACCGGTCCAGCTGCGGACCACACGGGGCCTGTTGGACTGGTGCTTGAGGCCTGGGCGGTGTCATCGAACCGGATGTACCGGTGGTCGGAATAGGTCTCCACCCCTTCCATGACGCGTTAGTCAACGACACGCGGTGACAGAGCGGGGCTAGCGAACGAGATGTCCACGACCAACTCGCCCCGCATCCACACACACGTGGGGACAGAACCCCGATTTAGGACGACCAGGCCCGCCTCCAGAGCCCAGTCCTCCACCATCCTACCCCGCACATCTGTGCAACGTGAACCCCAAGCCAAGTTTTTGGCATTGAAGTCCCCGAGCACAACCATGGGGAGGGAATAGCTTCGGATGACGACACTCAACTCCATTAGGGAGTTGTGGAACTCAAACTCAAACTCAAAGCATTTATTTCAATTAGACCATTACAGGCACTTTTGAAAGTCAAAGAACAAAAAAGAAGAACGCGAAGCTACAGTCCCAGTCACAAGACATAATAACTTGTGAAAGTACTGAAGTTGCCCATTCCAAAGCGTAGATCTCTATGGAGAAGAATGGGCAAGAAACTCCATGGACACTCTTTTAAATCAAAATATGTTACAAAATCTTGGTTACATCAATCGTGTTGAGAATTACTAGTATGTGAGAACCATGTAGAAATACGGGCAAGTTAAGAGCGTCCAGAGTAAAAGACGAAATCAATAATTCGAAAATAAAGTTAAAAATAAAATAATTAAAATAAACCGTGGCAGCTAAGAGATGACCAGGCACAACTGACAGCGCCCGTTCACGAACATGACGCATGTATCAGCCATCATTCAACTCAACCATATTGAAGGGAACTAAATGACCCGACACACCCGCCGCCATCAGCGTGACATTTAAGTGAGCATGACATTTACTCAACCGCCAGGGTAAATTCACGTCAGTGTAAGATGTAGGTACTCAGTAAATGGTGGCTTTACAGTACATAATTTTCACACATGTGCTATGCAATTATATAATAAGATGTACATTATTTACAAACTACACATAAATAAAAATAAAATATGTACAAGTATCAAAATTACAGGGCGTCAAAAAATTCGTCGACATCGCTGTCGACAGGAAAAGTGCCCATTATGAGATTGAATCTATACAAAGCAAAGATATTTATACAATCTTCTGCAGCTTCCACAGTAACTTCACATGGTAATTTGATAGCCCCTATGGTTGTGCAGCAGGAACTCGGCGAGAGTTCGGCTCGGGGAGAAGTAGACTTTCGCTACAATGATCTCCCCGAACCGTGCTGCTACGCAACCCTGATCCTTCCTGACACTCTCAAGGGTCGGGGTACCGGCGGCGGCCGACGAAATTATGACCTCTGAGCTCAGGTCCTCCACCCAGTCTTCCCTGGGCGGGACAAAGTACGGCTCTGCGACCACGGCGACATTAATCAACCACTGCGCCATGCTCTGGAGCAACAGATCCTGAGCGCAGCGGTAGTGGTTGATGTTCGTCTGGAGAAGACGTAATGGAGCCATTATTGGCACTCTATTTCAGCCCCCTCCCGGGCCCCCTGTGAGGGCCCTGCAATGCATATGCTGCGACGCCAGCAGTCGCGGCGACAGCGTAAGCGACTGTGGGCAGCCGCCGTCACAGGGCAGCTTACCATAAAGGTTCGCATGCCCGAGTGGTCCGGACGTAGGGTGCCTGCTCAGCAGGGCACCCACCGGTCCTGGTGACGGCGGCAACCAATTCCTCCTGGGTCACAGAGTCGTCCAGACCCAGGATACGCAGGTCTGCGCATCTGACGGGCCTGGACACTCGGGCCTCGTCCGCATCTAGGAACGCTCTAAGCTTTTCAGCCAGAGCGTCAGCGGACGGGCCACTATTTACACCTGGGATCTCCAGCGCTCGAGCCCCTGTTGCGGTGACTTTAAGCCGGAGGCTCCCGGTGATCCCGAGCTCTGCGAGATCCACCGTCGCTTTCGCCTTCGAGAGCACGTCGCGGTAGTTCACGCCCTTCTTTTCCGCTTCCGGCTGTAGCGTGATCACTACATATTTCACCGCCTGACCTAATTATTGTGAATTACAACTGCCACATAAATAACAACAATCAGCATTTATAAAATTATCTATAGAAAAAAAAAGTATACACAAATAACTACAAACGAGATAATATTAATTATACCTCTGAATCAGGGCATGCTAATTTAATGCGGGTTAAAATCTGATTTCCAATTAATCTGCTCATCATATTTATTTTTTGTTTTAATAATTATTTTAACTACTAGTATTCAGTTAATTATCGGTAAATAGTAATTCGTGGAATTCCATAACACGTTGGCTGTTGAAGTATCCGGATTTTATTATGATCTATTATTAAAATAAATTTTATATAGTGCATACGATTCTCAAAGTGCAGGAAGAGTTTTTGCTAATGAGTTAGGTCTTCGCATTTGACTCAGACTCAATGCCGACTCCACATCGACTCCAACCACAACCCTTTACGTCTACGCATCGTACACTTCTTTCGTGACGTATGGACGTAAGTGTTAGTTGAAAATTCTCTAGAATCTGTGTAAAATACCTATACAAACATTACGTATTTCAGTCACCAAGCAGTGTTGGTCTGTTCGTGTTTGACAGGTAGAATCAAATTAGCCCACTATTCGCCTCGAAAAGCTATGTACACGACCACACCAGTATAGCCTGACCTCGTTTTATCCAGTATAGCCTGACCTCGTTTTGTATGAGTTTTCGGTTGTAACAAACTTGCTTATTTCTTAATGATGAAACGAAAAGAAGCCAATTTGTACATTAAAAAAGTTAAAAAGGGAAAATTAATGTATTCATTAATGATGAGATGAGATGAGATGCGAATACATTTAATTATTAAAAAAAAGAACCACTTAACACCCACACTTAACGTCTCTAAAAGCAAACTCAATAGCAGAGGATGACGATTCAGGAACGCAGGATAGTTCCCGATAATCTAACTACAGACAGGAATACAGGTCAACTCCCGTAGTTTCAGAAGCAAAGGTCCCTGACGTTATAGACAGGGATGCAAGGCAGCCTCCGAAATAGTATTAAAGGTCCCAGGAGTCCGTAGTGAGATCTCCTGGGCAGTGACCAAGTCTGTCAGATTCAGTTCTAGACTCCTTGACTCAAGCTTGACTGTGCTTTTTTTACTCTCTCCCGTGCCGTCCGAAAAGACCACTGACTCCACTGAGGTATACGCTAGTAATCCCCTTCAATCTCTGCCTCCACTCTGATCCTCCGTTTCTCGTCAATCGTTCTCCAATTTATTTCTTTTCAGATTCAAATTGTTGCGCTCGCAACTTGCCAGTATTCAAAACAGCCAGCAACAATCGGTCTAAAACCTTGCTCATAATATTTTTATAAATATAACTTAGAATATCTTTACACAGCAAATATTCGTAATTATTTATAAAATACAACAATTGAACTCACGTATTGATGATAATCATTTTAGTAATATAAAATTTAAATGAAACCTTCATAGAGAATTTGGCTGGTAACAATTAAAATTAAAAGTAAATGACAGCTGACAAGTTTGATGTAAAAAATGTCATAACAAGAAAATATTTATAAAAAATTGAAACGATTGGTAAAATGCTAATGAAAAACCAATAAAAGTATGAATATGGATGATAAGTGTGAGTATAAAGTGTCTGTAGTAAACCAATACTATACGGTACAATGAGAGATCAGCTTAATTTGGTTTGGTATAGCTTGATTGATTGTCATGCATACGCGTCCGTCCGGTGGTGTTGATGTTACAAGCACACCGGAGGTTACCACTTTCTCATTACAGCTGACAATAGTTTCAGCTAACCCTTTTTTTTAGCTGAAGTCTATTAGACACATAAAACATTTTATTTCAGCCAATTATTTTAAATATTTTTTCTTATATACTGAATAGGCTTCCGTTTGGCTTCAACTAGCCTGATGTTCGCTTACCTACAAGAAACCAATCATTCGAACTTGAAGAAATCTAGATTATTTATTTATTTAAACTTCATGTGCAAGATTGGTCCATAGGCGGGCTTAATGCCAAAAAGCAAAACCGGCCAAGTTCGAGTCTTACTCGCACACAGGGTTCCGTAGCCCCAAACAATATGATAACAATATTTGCATAAGTAAATTTACACTCAACAGCAAAACTAAATTTGTATTTTATAGTATGTTAATGAAAAACAAAGTTACGGCTGCAGTTTGGTTAAAAAGTCCTATATCTCAAAACCTAAACATCAAGTATTATTCAAACTAACTTTCGTTGAAAGCTTTGTTATAGACAGGGATGCAAGGCAGCCTCCGAAATAGTATTAAAGGTCCCAGGAGTCCGTAGTGAGATCTCCTGGGCAGTGACCAAGTCTGTCAGATTCAGTTCTAGACTCCTTGACTCAAGCTTGACTGTGCTTTTTTTACTCTCTCCCGTGCCGTCCGAAAAGACCACTGACTCCACTGAGGTATACGCTAGTAATCCCCTTCAATCTCTGCCTCCACTCTGATCCTCCGTTTCTCGTCAATCGTTCTCCAATTTATTTCTTTTCAGATTCAAATTGTTGCGCTCGCAACTTGCCAGTATTCAAAACAGCCAGCAACAATCGGTCTAAAACCTTGCTCATAATATTTTTATAAATATAACTTAGAATATCTTTACACAGCAAATATTCGTAATTATTTATAAAATACAACAATTGAACTCACGTATTGATGATAATCATTTTAGTAATATAAAATTTAAATGAAACCTTCATAGAGAATTTGGCTGGTAACAATTAAAATTAAAAGTAAATGACAGCTGACAAGTTTGATGTAAAAAATGTCATAACAAGAAAATATTTATAAAAAATTGAAACGATTGGTAAAATGCTAATGAAAAACCAATAAAAGTATGAATATGGATGATAAGTGTGAGTATAAAGTGTCTGTAGTAAACCAATACTATACGGTACAATGAGAGATCAGCTTAATTTGGTTTGGTATAGCTTGATTGATTGTCATGCATACGCGTCCGTCCGGTGGTGTTGATGTTACAAGCACACCGGAGGTTACCACTTTCTCATTACAGCTGACAATAGTTTCAGCTAACCCTTTTTTTTAGCTGAAGTCTATTAGACACATAAAACATTTTATTTCAGCCAATTATTTTAAATATTTTTTCTTATATACTGAATAGGCTTCCGTTTGGCTTCAACTAGCCTGATGTTCGCTTACCTACAAGAAACCAATCATTCGAACTTGAAGAAATCTAGATTATTTATTTATTTAAACTTCATGTGCAAGATTGGTCCATAGGCGGGCTTAATGCCAAAAAGCAAAACCGGCCAAGTTCGAGTCTTACTCGCACACAGGGTTCCGTAGCCCCAAACAATATGATAACAATATTTGCATAAGTAAATTTACACTCAACAGCAAAACTAAATTTGTATTTTATAGTATGTTAATGAAAAACAAAGTTACGGCTGCAGTTTGGTTAAAAAGTCCTATATCTCAAAACCTAAACATCAAGTATTATTCAAACTAACTTTCGTTGAAAGCTTTGTTTAAGTTCTACAAACCTAATTTTTTTCAGATTTTTCTGTTTTTTATTTTTTTTTGTGACACACATTTTACCACTTTGGAAGTGTCTCTCGCGCAAACAATTCAGATTAGAAAAAATTAAAATTAATTAAAAATTAGAAACCTCAATATAATTTTTGAAGACATATCCATAGATACCCCACACGTATGGGTTTGATGAAACAAATTGTGAAAATGTTAATGCGGTTCACAGAATACATCTACTTACCAAGTTTCAACAGAATAGTTTAAGAACTATTCTGTTGAAACTTTTTTCCGAAACTATAAGTAGTTTCGGAAAAAAGTGGCTGTGACATACGGACGGACAGACAGACAGACATGACGAATCTATAAGGGTTCCGTTTTTTGCTATTTGGCTACGGAACCCTAAAAAGGCAAGGATTATAACAGTAATGTTAACAGGTAGCAAGAAGATCAAGCAAGAATTTCAACCTTTGATTTCACAGATTTCAATTAGGTCAGTCTTAACACCCGCCATGTTGGATTTCCATAATTAACCTAGCCAGTTACCGTTTCGCATTCCCACTGATTGAATCGCGACCCGGTAAATTGATTTAGGCGGATAGGTCGTGCTGTCTAATAGGTATTGTACATGATGACTAATGTGGATGCTTATTTAGCTTAATTACTTAAATAAGTTTATCGAGTTAGACATGTTTATATTATAAAGTTTAATTAACTGTGGATATAAACCTTTTATTGTTGCGTTCAAAGCATTAGTTAAACTATTAGGTTAAACGGAAATCAATTATTTAAATATCTAGGTCTAAAAAAGGCCTGTAAAAATTGCTCTTGCTACAAAGAATAACTATTTTGATTAAGATAAATAATAATTACCTCTCCTCATATTAATTATCTTAATATATTACGTAGATTGTACAGACAGCGTCATTAAGTAGTTACCCCCCTGGCGTACTCGGCCTGACTCTACAGTCCGGCAGAGGGGTTAGCACATACTAACGCGTACCTACTTAAGTAATAGGCTAGAATCTTGATTAAAACTAGGATGAGGGCTCATTGTTACTTAGAACCGTCTGAACTTCAAAACTCAATCTAAGTTGTATATCCTTTGGAATACTCTTTAAAATTTAATATAGGTACAAAATATACAGATACTTGAGATATATTATATCATATATTCATATCGTCGCTGTCAGTTATACCCTCCATTTCATTTTATAACAGTATTGAAATTCAACAAATATCGTGCATTTTTCCGATGGATATGCAAAGTGTTATTTTTATCATTATGTGAGTGGGTGTAGTGTCAACGTTTTATAAACATACATATAAAATGTAATGATTGTGGGCAGGTGCGACGCCCAAGGGTTCGCTCGGTCCATTGCACGCTGAAATTGCTTCGAGGCCAAAGTAAACTAACCGTGTTTCGCACCGTATTTTATTTTAACTTTTTATAAATAAACGCTAACGTAAAAACAACAAAATACGTGCTGATAAAAACTAGTTTTCATTTATTGATAGTAAAACTTACATAAATTCATTGATTAGTATTTTTAACCAAAACTGATGGAAGACCAAAGAAACGATAGATGGGCTGTGTGAAGATATGGCGAGAAAGGAGGTATCTCATGAGATGAAGTATTAGAAAAGTATGGAAGACGACTTGCTAAATAAATGTAAATAAATTGGGATAAGGGCAAGAGAATGATGATGCTGATGATTTTAATGGCACACCCAAAGATATTTCTTTTAATTGTAAACATTTATTTATCCATCTCCTAATTACATTGACAGCCATTATTTTGTATAATTTTGAAGCAAACTAGTAATTTTGAAAATGTGAGCAGTTGAGCACCATAGAGCCTGTTCAACCATGAACATGCAATATTTACACGCGCCAACAACAGCATCACAGCGTCAGCGTTAAGAGCGACATACATTCGTTCCATGCGCCGGCAACACCGGCACACCCTCAGCGCGAAGATGTGGCCTACTGAGATCTTCGCTTCATCGGCTCGATACACACACAACACACATGTAAATAGCTATCAATGTGTATTTACTACAAAATCTGTATATAATTAAGCTCAATATTGTAATAAATCAGTCATCAAGTTGGAGTCGAGTGTGATTTATCTCCTATACTTCCTCTCACTGTGGCCAAGACACCTTTAGCCATCATTGGTCCTATGAGTCTGTGGGATCGGCAGTGAGAAAACCATTTCCTGTGTACATTGCACGACGTACACAAACCCCTATTCCTACCCAAGTTCCGTCTATTACCGTAGGTCTCCTTGTAATAGACTTCCCTCACGGTAAAACCAACGTAACCACGTTTGGTATGGTTTGTATGGTAGGCTAGGGCGTTAGGTAGGGTGCTATATAGGTAATTACTGTAGGGCTAGGATAACTAGACTGCTAGGTTACTACTGTAGGGCTAGGTTTGTAGTCAGTAGGGTCTTAGGTAGTGGACCAGGCTCGATTGTCTCAAACGTAGTCACATCGTACGCGCTTGGAATAACGGCCGTACTAAGCTGTGATTCCCGGTTCGTACAGAGCCTTATATAATGTAATTTTGTATTTGACATAAACCAGCATAGCAGTATGTTATGCTCACATCATATGGCTTAAATGTCACATTGATGTTGCGTGTGTTGGATTACTTAGTTCCCTTCAAATTGGTTGACCTGGATGTCACTAATCCACGCGTCATGTTCGTTTTAATTTGTTTTTATTCGTTAAATATATTTTTCTTGAAAAATGGATGGATAAAGACTCTTCACGAAAACGAAAAGCACTTGTCTCTTTATCATTGGGGTATTTTTTTTTTCTTGTGAACCGTGATCTTGTAGTTACGGAGATATTGGAGATTTATTTTTTAAACACCAGTTTATAATGTCATAACTTTACATGAGAAACCACCAACCACCCTACTATTCAACGCATCATCACAATGTTTTGAGTACATTACATTGCGTCCTATCGCGAACCGTGATTTTTCATCCCAAAAAAAAGTAGATTCGCAGCAACGTTTTTTTTGTGTGTAGTTTGATGTTTTGAATGCCTGGGTTCGTGAAAGGTCCGTTTACAGCTTACAACGTGTACCAGAAATACATGGTCAGATTTAAGGGTGTTGTGGTATAGAACATTAATATGAGCAAGTTTGTTGTTCATTTAAGTTGAGATCGTAAAAAAATATCAGCTGTCGCATACAAAATGTACAGGTAATATTTTTTCGTGAGAACAATGTTAGGCCTATGGAAAAAATTGTATTTTGGAACTGGCAACTAACTTCAATTACTAACTGGCCAACTCCTTGATAATTCAAAAGTGCCTGTAAAGGTTAAATTGAAATAAACGCGTCGAACATAGAGTTTCTGGATTTTTTTTTGGGTATTCCGTTTGGATATACCCAAAAAAAAAATAACAATCAAATTAAGAACCTCCTCCTTTTTGAAGTCGGTCAAAAACTAGAACAGCATGGCTTACAAATATTCATTATCGGGACATGTGACGACTAACAAAAAAAGTGTGACGTGGTTTAAAAAAATATGGATATCCAATGGGATTGACTGACCTCAAAAAAACAATGGCAACTGATACTCGCATACAATGTATGAAAAATAAACACAGTATGTAACAGAGCACGTACATTTTTGTTTACTCGGTGAAATTGATGTGTGCAGTTCGAATGGGTCTATCGGAAATTAACTGTGTGTTTAGGAACGTACAATAAGACGTGAAGTAAACATGATAAGAACTGAGCGCAAAATATTAATGCATGTCGACGATATTACCTTTTAATCTTTCTTTATTAAGTATGAGGTAGGTATTACTAAGAAGGATCAAGATTCTTTTGGCAGTAGGTAGGTGTATAGCATTGCAGCTGTACAGTGATATTCATTGAACAAAAAACAAACCCAACGAAGCATCTCCACTTTCTTAAGCCTCTACGAAGAATTGCAGATGTGCTACAATAGGGCTACGGCGTAGCGGACATTTCGTAGCATGTAGACAACACCAAAAGGACCAGGACCATATTTTTACTGTTTGATTTTCAAAAACAAAAAAAAATATTGGAAAATACCGTGTGACCTTGTAAACGCCTGAACCAATTTTAAACGTTAATTTATTATACATCTCAATTCATATTTTGTAACCTACCTACCTAACTAACTTACTGTGATGTCTTAAAGCAGTCTTATTTTACCTAACCTTACTTTGCGTTTTCGTACCAAACAAGCTTATTATACTCCTGCTAGAATTAAGGTGTACTGGGGTAATTCCGACGGGAATTTTTACGAGATGAATAGAGGTCTACATTTCGGTTAGTTAGCTATAGTAGTTTCGTATTTACAGTCAATAGTATGCGACTTCTGTTAACTTAATGATAAGGTTTAACTTATCGATATATTAGATTCCTATATATGTTGTAGGATTTACTAAATAGAGCATTTTTAAGTATTGAGTTGTATTTTTTTGGTTTACGGTAAATTACGAACTATCTTGGGGATATTCCGAAATTATTCAAAAGTTATAAACCAAAATAAAACAAACTTTCTTTATCATTATTGTCTTACAATTAAATCAGTCATCCTTAAAAATGTTAAATCAAAGTAGGAACTTAAAGTCACAACCATTTTCATTTTTTTTGGTATAAAGTACGTAAGTACGAATCTTATCAAATACTAAAATATGCTAGTAGCAAAACTAAAATTAAAATGCTTAAAATATTTTTTTAATCTTCACAAAATTTCTGACATTGTAAAAACATCACATCTAAATAAAAATTATATAAAATCAATGTAATGTTATCAATCAAAATAAATTGTATCTTCATTATTACGTAAGTAATATTCTTTATCATTATTTTTTTTTAATTCTATCTTCTTCACTAATAATGACTTTGGAACTTTATCAATATCTTTTCTTTTGGTCGTTACAAAGGTAAGGCGCTGCTGAGGTCTTATGGTTTAAAAAAAAATTATAGTGAAGTACATTTCTTCATCTTTTAGTATTTTTTCTATAAATCCCACATAATACTTCCATTTCTTCCTCATCAAATATCTGACAAGTACTGAATCATTTAGTTGGTAATTTTCCTGCATACCAAAGTTTTCTTCTTGATTTTCGCATACTTTTTCTTTACTTTCCTGTTACGTAGCAGTTGTTCATCTTTGTCCTCTTCTTTTTCTTTGTTTGTTTCTTTCGAGTCTTCTTTATTTATCATAATTTTTTCTTCAGTAAAAACTTCAATATCATATTCGTAATTTCTTTCAACGTGTCTTTCCTCTTTATTTTCTTCGACTTCGTCGTCCACTTTGTTTTCTTTCCCTTTACTTTTCTTGCCTACACCTTTACCCTTAATACAGAGAGGATTAGAATTCTTGTTAGTGAGTATATTTCCATTGGTAAAATTTTCACATTTTTTATTTTTTGTATCATATTTCGCATCAAATGTTTTTTTTGTGACCTTAGGTTTTCATTGTATATTTGAAAATCATTTTCAGAGTCCGTCAATTCTTCAAAATCAACACATTCCACAATATCAGAATCACTATGTTCGCTCATGATGTCGGATACACTAGTTATGCTGTCAAGTGAAAGCTGGCGTTTTCGCTTTTTCTTATTTCTTATGCCTGAAGGGCCTGGCTGTTCTTGTTGTGCTGTAAATATTGGTTTTTCAGAATCTTCCTTCTTGTTTACTCTTGTTGTTCTTTTTTTGTTAATTTTACTGGGTTTTGCTATCGCTTTCTTAGCTTTTATCGTTTCTTCTAAAATTTCCTTACCAATTGTTGCAGTTATCACTTCAGCACCTTTAGTGACACGTTTCTTTTTTGTCGGTTTATTATCTCTTTTGTCCTGTTGTATTTTTCTTAAAAGCAATTCTTCGAATGTGCATGATGGCTCGGGTAGTGGTTGAGCTTGGTAGAGCAGCTGTTGAGGTGATTGTTTGATGATAACGATCGAGATTATTTTTATTTTTGACAAATTTTGAGTTGGTGTTTTATTAGAATTCTGTAAACATATAGGTACTTGAGATGGTTGTTTTGGTACAAAACTCAATGTCTGGATATCAGATTTCGATACTTGAGACAGTAAGGTATCCTCATCAGTGTTTGACGATTTTTTTAAACATACAGGTAGTTGGGTTGGCTGTTTGGCCAGAAAACGCAAAGTTTGGCTACAGGACTTTGAAATTTGTGACAGTAAGGTAACATTATCGGTGTTTGCATTTTCAAGAGCATCATTCGTTATTGCAATTTGATTGTTAAACAAGCCAATACAAATTTCTATGATTTCGGATTTTTTGGTGTCGGTTGTGTGGAAGCAAAATGTAATTCTGATAGCTTTTTTTGGTATCTTTTGTATGCATCTGGATCATATTTGTCCACAGGTATCACGTGCGCATTAAAAGGGAAAATACCAGCTTTTCTAAATCCACTTTTGATTATATCGGGGTTTGTTTCTTGCCAAGTATCTGCCAGCGCTTGAGCGAAAACTTTTTTTGGCATTTTTGTGCCAACATTTCTACGCTGCCATTCCACCAGCTTGGCATCCCATATTGACTTAAATGACTTGAATACTGCTATATCAAGAGGCTGTAGCAAATGTGATGTATGTGGCGGTAGTTTGAGAATTGTGATACGGTTTCGTATTGCCAGCTCCACAACTCTTACATGGACGTGAGTTGAGTGCCCATCATAAATAATAAGAACTGGGCGTTCTTCGCCCAGACTTGGGATAAGAACCTTTTCTAGATAATTATAGAAAATATCTGTTTCCATCCACCCCATAGTACTGGCTGCATAAGATAATTCGAAATCGTAATCACCACCATCCAGTTCAGCCATCCACTGATCCCAAACATATTTGCCTTTAAATACAACCAAAGGCGGCAATTTCTTGCCACTGGCGCTTGCGCCAGTTAACACGGTAATATTTTCTTTTCCACTCCCATGGGTGGTCCTTGCACAAGGTTTGTTTATTTGTCCAACTACTTTTGTTCTGGATGGATCCAGGCATAACGAAGTTTCATCTAAATTCCAAATAAATTGGGGACTTTCAAAAAGATCCAAATCTTTAAGAGTATTTTCCAGCAAATCGAAATATTCACCAATGACGAATGGATCTGTCATTTTTCTTCTTACAAATTCTACAGGCTGTGCTTTTTTAATAGATAATCTATGTCGTTTCCGGAAATTAATGAACCAGTCTGTGCCTGGGACATTGTTTTTAAATGGTGTTTTAATCTTATTCGTCCGCACATATTCAGCGACAAGCTCCATAATTTCAAACCTAGACAGACCATATCCCCATTTTTCCATAATTCTGACAGTTTCTGCTAATTTTTTTTCATCTTCTAGGTTTATAACAGTTGGCCTACCTGCATTTGGTCTGGTAGTTTCTCCACCTTTTCTTAAGTTTTCATGAAGAGTTGTCATCGGAATTTTATACTCTTGCGCTGCTCGGTATTGCGTAAGTTCTCCATTTTTTACTTTTGCGGTCGCTTCATCTAAATCTTGTGGAGTGTAGGTTTTGATTTTTTTTCTTATATAAGTTCGCGGCATGATAGGTCTGAAAACGAAAAGGGGTTTTCCTTTTTGAAGTCGGTTAAAAAGTAATGATGAAAAATTTAAAATCACTTTCCACAATGAAACCAACGTCCTTTGAATTAGAATTTTATTATTATTTCGGTCTTTCCTACGAAGACCGAAATAATAGTAATAATTTTCATCATCATCATTTCAGCCGAAGGACGTCTACTGCTGGACATAGACCTCCCCCAAGAAGGGGGGGTTCTGCCATAATCGCCAGGCTTGGCAGGCGGGTTGGCGATAGCAGTACGGTTGTTACAAAAGCATAGGGAACGCTGCTGCCCATTCCCTGCTAAGTCCCTTAGTCGCCTCTTACGACACCCACGGGAAGATATGGGATGGTGCTATTCTTTACGTCCGACACCATACAGAAAAAAAAAAACATACTTCGTGTAATTTCATGCAAACCATCTGATCGTACAGATTGAGAATCACTGTCAATTACTATTGAAAAACTAAGTGGGGTTATTACGGAATATTTATGCATCGGAATCACTCCGACGGGGCTTTTACGAAAAAAATATTTAAATACAGTTAGGACGTTATTTTCCTCTCATGAATTCGCTAAAAACTACAACGTATCGTAAAAACAAACACTTATTCAAAAAACTTACCAGAAGTCCGAGAAAAATATGTTGGGGTTATTGCGAATCAACAAAAATGGCGCGAAAAACTCTCTTTTAACAAAACTTGACGCTGCGCACGTAACGTTGACACTAGCTTCTCACGACGACTGATGCGGCGAGGACAATCAAAATGGCGTTTAAACCAATATTGCCAATAGGAAAATAGCGCTACGATTAGTAGAATTTTTGAACTTTCGGAATATAACCTTTTTTGGAATTACCCCAGTGCACCTTAGCAGTTTTGATGATGTCACCTCAAATAGTCCATTCAATGTACCACGACGTGCCTTTTGACAACCAGCAGGAATGTTTTTACGTCAAATAGCAGGAATGTTTGACAGTCTAAAAAAGGTTGATCCCAGACGACCTAAACAATAACTTAAAAAAACCCTGTCCGATCCGAAAGGGGTATATAAGTATCACAATCACTAAATAAAATAAATAAAAAAAAACTAAATAAAATAACAAAATATTCATAACACAAACTTGATAATATATTTTAAAATGACGATTTTATTGCTTAAATTTACACCATTTCACCAGAATATAGCAAATTTTTAAAATGCGACAGCACCATCATTGAAATATTTCACGCCATTGTACGTAAGAGAGCATCATCACTGATGCAAAGGGGCATGAGGGGTATGAGGGGCAGTCCCAACAGTTACCTGAGTGTAATTGCAGACAACATACATAGTCCTATATTGGATTTGGCTGCAGGTATTGTAGGCTGACTGGCGTCTTTTCTCTTTTTATCTCTTATTTGATATATTTGTGAATTACTAGCATAGGTTAAAGTCATCTTTATGTATTTAACACTCTATGGATCGAAAATTCAGAAACAAATGTTTTGAATTGAATTGAATTGAAAAAGATTGTTTTTTTTTACGGTCTTGGTAACGCACCTAGTACCCGTTTAAAATAATTATGATATATTTGATTAGCTTTACTTAATAAAACACTACAGTTTGAAACGTGTGTTTCCACTTACGACTGCAACAACAAACAATCCCGAAGGTGGGCGTTTGTTAGTACATACGTGGTTTTGACTGTAGTGTTGCCCAACTTCAGGGCACACGACAAAGTCAGCTCTGTAGGTTCCCACGTAACTTGATGACTCCAGGGGACTAAAACCGGCTTTGTTATTCCATTACTTACAATTGTCCCCCAGTTTAGGGAACCCTGTTGTGATTTTAGTAAATAGAAAATGCGGAGTGCAGCCGACGTGGTTCGACGAATT
Source organism: Cerastis rubricosa (assembly GCA_949152445.1). NCBI lineage: Eukaryota > Metazoa > Arthropoda > Insecta > Lepidoptera > Noctuidae > Cerastis > Cerastis rubricosa. The sequence goes on along the minus strand of OX424525.1, from coordinate 10,138,302 downwards.
CCATTTTATTTTGACAGTTTTTTGAGCTATGTCTACTATCTGTGTTTCGGTATGCGAAATGCCCGACCTTTTAGAATGCAGTACACTGTTTTCAAATAAAACTTTAAATGGGACTGGTCATGATACCAGTGATAGATAATTCCATATTTATTTTATTTAACGACTAGCGTAACCGGTAGGGAGACGTTGACCTGCTAAAATAAATCTGGATGTTGATAACAATAGTACTTACCAGTTCCAAATATAGCTAAGACTCTTAGAGGTGACACAATAAATACAAACGTAACAAGCTTTTTCTTAATTGCGTTGTTTTTGCCGTTGACTTTAGTCTAGGTCAGAAATGAATGAATGAGATAAAGTCGACGATGGTACGAGCTTACCCAAAAAAGCCTTTTCACTCTAACTTTGAAGAGTTTAGGGTTGTAAGTGTTCGGAAACACAGTAAAAAAAAAACATAGGTGTGACGTCACTTTTTTCTTATGTTTCTCAGCCAACCCTTTTAATTGATGTCCATATCAGGGGGGTGCATAAAACTTAACTAGATACTCCGCCGTCTTTGGGACTCCACCATATTGGATTTAGAATGACGTCACTTAGCTCACCATTCATTGTCATCAAAAGTGAACGTGTATACAAAATTTCAGCTAAATTGGTTGGATATAACTGTTTTAAAATTCAGGTGCAAGATTTGACCTAAACAATCATACAAAAATTTACGAAGCCATTTAAGAGGAGAACAATTTACGAATACAAGCACACCGGCGTTATATGTATAGACGACGATAGCGATTTATCTTTCTCGTAGTGAAAACTGCTCTAGCTCAAACGTTTCTATAATTTTGCGATGAAAATCGGATACCATTATAGTACATTACTGCCGCGGTCGATAATGACTACTTTGCTGGTCGCGCTTATTATGGCCGACAGCGCAGCTCCAGGCCGACACAGCGCGGTCAGCTTTACTCAAAAATGCCACTATTTTGACGTTTCAACGTTTCAAAAAAATCAAATCCAAAAAGATTTTATTTAGAACACAGCTGTTTGTATCTATAGAGATAGGTACAAAAAGATTTTATTCCATATTAGGCTGTATAGTTCCAACTACCATTGCTAAAAAAAAAATAAAGAAGTAACAAAAGCGCGGTTCAGCGAAAATTTTAATTAATATATTTTTTATTTAAATTACTTGCTGGTTTTATTTAGATTACGTACTTGCATTTTTGAGTAAAGCACTATACAAACTTTGGCCCACAATGACTGCTTTGCTGGTCACGCTATGATTGCCTCGAGCTAGCCTAGCTATGCTCTAGGCCTTTCAGCTTGGCCATCATTGCAGCCCTTGCTGTCCTCGCTGTAAAGGCCTCGACCTACGGTATCGGCCTTTATCTCAGCTCGTCCATCAAGTGCTGCACGCTGACCGCTCTGTGTCGGCCTGGAGCTGCGCTACGCTGCGCTACGCTGCGCTACGCTGCGCTGTCGGCCATAATCCGCGCGACCATCAAAGTAGTCATTATAGACCGCGGCAGTAATGTACTAAATGTTCTTTGCAAGTGCATCATTAAAACCTTTTTAGAATAAAATAACTATTGTATGATACGACTGCCTCGTTGGGTCTAGTGGTCACAAGCATGACTGCTGACTGAGCATGATGACGTCCTGGGTTCGATTCCCGAGTCGGGCAAAGTGTTTTTTCATCAATTTCTCAGTAGCAGCCTCGGAGTCTGAATTAAAGCCCGGTTGATGGCAATATGCTCAGTCAGACAGAGTAGCTTGTGGCTTTATAATAACAGCCACACGGGTCGATCTTTAAGGTTAAGCTGTGTTTGCCGAGGTTGGTCCGTTGATGGGTGACCATAATTACATACCGCGTTTCCTCCGTGCCTCGGAAAGCACGTTAAGCCGTTGGTCCCGACTGTCATTTGTAGATCTTTGACAGTCGTCACGAGTAGTCAGAAGCCAAAAGTCTGACATCCAGTCTCACTAAAGGGTACTACCCAGTTACTGGATTATGGATGTCAGATAGGCAGTCGCTTCATGTAAAATACTGATACTCTGCTGCAACCAGTTAAGACAGGAAGCCAACACCAAGATAGTTTGGGAAAAAGCTAGGCAGATGATGAGCCACAGAGTCTGAAAGTGAGCCCGGTTGATGGCGATAGGTTCGCCCACTTTTAAATGGGATTAAAACATAACTGGTGAAATGTGGGTGTCCTATTTGCTACAGCTATGCTTAACCCTTCAGGGATTACAGGCGTGATGTTTTGTGTTGTATGTTAAAATTTAACTTTGCACAGCAACTAACCGAGGTTTCTGTACACAGTGTGCCCTGAACCATTTAGCTTTATTTACTTTGTCAGCCCCGCTTCTATTTATTTTACTCCACGTGCAGAAAATCAAAACAAATTGACAGAGCAGAGTGTGATCATTCTGACTTCTAATTCCCTGTATTGACTTAAAGACTTTGGGCGCGTGTTAATAAATAAAAGGATCTCGTAAAACTCGGTACTTAATCTTGTTCACTGACAGATGTATACAAAGAAATAATTAATCAGTGAAATTAACTTAGTGACACACTTGAGAGGTTCTTTGCTTCATTAGCAGTTCAAAAAGAAGATGGACTCTAATTCTAACTCCAATTAACAAATGTGGAACTTCTGCGTCGTCACGGAAGGTCAATTAAGAAATATCAAGCCATGAAAAGTACAGCAATTAGTCTAATTTAACTTCGTCTCTCACATTAAGGAATATTTAAGTAGACACAAATTATACGGATTACTTACTGAGCTACTAATGTCATCGTTTCGGTTCACTTTAATGTTGTCGGCTGTTCCGATTTGATTGACTCGAAAATTGTTAATAATCAACATTTTTATTTATTGATTTTTGTACTTGAAGTAAATGGCGCTCAATGATTAAGAAAATAAACCCTGCGTAACAGGAAAAGACGAGGGCAAAGAAGAAGCTCAAAGAAGATGAATACTGGTATTCAGCTGGAGGAGCTGGTGGCTAAATAATACCAGCCGTTCGGGTCAGCGTCTGGTATTATTTACCCATGTGCTCCTTCATCCGTTTCATCTTCAGATTACGCCGCGCTAGCTTGGGTTGGTCCGAATTTCCTCCGTGCCTCGGAAAGCAGTTGAACCGTTGCTCACGGCTTTCATTTCTTTACCAACGGGTATCGTATTATTGAAGTGAAACTTCTTAAGCGACTTCCAACAAGGTTGCATTAAACGTTTATCGCTACCATGGAGGGGGTATGACAGCGCTCATTTCCACATTATGAAGTTTCACTTCTTTTGCGCGGAGGGACTCCACGCACAATTTTTTATTAATAACTGGGCTGTGGATGTCAGATAGGCAGTCATTCCTTGTAAAATACTGGTATTTAGCTGCATCCGGTTAGACTGGAAGCCGACCTCAACATAGTTGGGAAAAGGCTCGGCTGATGAATGATGACTGTTTTTCAGCTAGTCACACTTGAAGCCGACCCGAACGTAGTGCATAAATTGACGGTCAGATGTTTTGTTTTTTATTTATTGCACCACAATAAACTGCAATACCTGGAAAAATATCTAGAAGGTTAAATTAAACTAAGTAGTAAAGCCTTAACAGATGTGATGGAAATCTAATCATCATCATCATCATTTCAGCCGAAAGACGTCCACTGCTGGACATAGGCCTCCCCCAAGTTTCGCCACATTGACATGACATGGAGGGTTTTACCATAATCGCCACGCTTGGCAGGCGGGTTGGCGATCGCAGTACGGTTGCTACAAAAGCACAGAGAACGCTGCTGCCCATTCTCTGGCAAGTCCCTTAGTCGTCTCTTACGACATTCACGGGAAGATATGGGATGGTGCTGTTCTTTACGTCCGACACCATACAGAGCTCGGCGGAAATCTAATGAATAAATTTAATTTAACCGCGTTGTAAAAAAGATAAAGTCTTTAATAACGTTGAAATGAAACCGTAAATACCATTCCAATCTTGCTTATGACGAGCAAATGCGCGGAGGTCGTTTGAAGGCTTTGAGTCCTCAAAATGAGTATCCGTTGTATGACAGACTAATCTGCCGGAGCTAGTCTAGCTTCTATTACGGAGATAAGCCTTTGAAGATGCCTGAACGAGCCCCTTATCATTGTAAAATAAGTATTCTGTGACATCTGGTTGAAAACTGAAGCTTTTCTAATTATTATATTAGGCAGGTATTTCATTCACAGGAAAATCGTTGTTAGTTGAGGTAAAACTTAGGCATTTCTTATGATTGCAGCGGGAAAAAATATTGCAGACATGTAAGTAGCGGGGTATTTTATATTTTTTAATTTTTCGGTCGATCGTTCATCTATTGGGGGTCGTTCAACTTTTGGTGCCACTACCCTAGTAACACTGTAACTCAATGCCACGTTTTTTTCCCGTTAAATAATCCACTGATTGTATGTGTGTACAATAGGCAATGTCACTTTTGCTACCAGGAGAATTAGGATAGTTAACCTAACCTCAAAACATTTTATATTCGCCTAAAAAGCATAGTCGACATACTTAGCTCCTATTTTTGTCTGAAGGGTTTATAGTAACCTAACACGAAGGAAAGCGAAGCTCCCGCCATCCCCTTCGTGTTAGGTTACTATGTAAACCCAGTCAGCTTGCCCCAAGTCCAGAGCTCGCTTTGCTCGCTCTTGCATCCATATTCTCTTGGTAGCAAAAGTGACATTGCCTAGTGTACACACATACAATCAGTGGATTATTTAACGGAAAAAAAACGTGGCATTGAGTTACAGTGTTACTAATCGGTAATTTCTTTCCTAATGGGTAACAGTGTAACACAAAATGGTGTAACTCAACAGGAGCAAACTCAGAAATGCTTTCATTAGCCGTTTGTTTCCAAAATAAGGCAACATTTTTTCTTGCGGTTCCATACCAATTTTGACAATTACAACTAAAGACGCACTCGCAACCGGCCGTTGCGTGAGCGTTGCTCGCAAAAAATCTGTTTTATATGGAAACCTATTTAAGGAAATGCCCTATGAATTTAAGAATTTTGACCCCTTAAAGAAAGAATAAATGATAGATTTCAGTGGATTTGGTTACACTACAATCTTGTGATATTCGGCTTTGATTATTTTGATAGATATTTACATTATCTACCGTATTTTTCGAGAAATTTACTGTTCAAGTAATGGATTCAATTTTGGTTGCTTGATCCAATAGATGAACGGCGTTCAACTAATGGAGAAAAGGGCATATTTTGACAGCTATCATTTCTGATAAACTCACGCTTACAGACCAAAACAATACAACTCAAATGAATTTTGATAAATATATGATCCTATTTACCAAAAGTTGAACACATGATTTTAGGGTTTTTTATTAGTTTTAAGGATTTCTTTTAGTATCAAATCATGCACTGTTCAGCTTTAGGATGCATGCCCAAAATTTGAACTAAGGAATATGTTCACATTTTATTCGTTCAAATTTTGGGTTTCGTGCATTATGCTGAACGCTGAAGTGAATTTTATTTGTTCATTTTGTGGTTCTTCAATCCAAAAGTTAAAGTAGATATACTAACGGTTTTTTATTACTTGATCTCGTGAATACCTAAGAACAGATCATTGTAGGCAAAATGCCTTAAAAAAATATTTTTTGTGTTTCTAAGACTGATTTATATTAGACAAATTAATAAAAACCTTTAATAATACTTATCATGTTTTAATTTCTTGTAAATATACAAAATTTATTTTAATAGGTACTAATTAAATGTTAGTTCAACTATTGGGTACAAAATGTTCATAATAAGGGCTCAGTGTTCAAGTATTGGGGTAATACCCTATTTTTTTCCAAATTGCAATTTAAAAAAATAAATAGCAGATCTAGAAGGTTCTTTTTTTAACACGTCAAATCCAGACGAATACGGAATAATAAAAAAAAATAAGCATGCATATAAATGTCATGAAATAGCTGAGTAACAGCTATTTAAAGTTGTTAAAACGCTTAATCGTTCATTTATTGGTGCCAATACCCTAATCGGTAATTTTTTTCCCAATAGGTAACAGTGTAACACAAAATGGTGTAACTCAACGGGAACAAAGGCATTTCTGTATGTCAGTCTTCGGTACCATGTTTGATAAAGTCAACAATACTCGTACATAGCCTTAGTTGCTAATACATAGTTGAAAAAATGATGGTGATGTTTGGCCTACATAGAATTTTTAATAATTTACAACAATTAATACAACTTAAAATTTTCAGATAAACACCATGCCATAACATAAATACTCTCGCGAATCTCTAAGCTAAAACGTATCTCGCTGTTAATTTATCTTTGTTAAAAACTTAATTATGGCAGCTATGAACGCCCGTGGACATGCCGAGGCGGCGGAGACAATAGAAGTCATTGTTATTGTTTACAAAGGAGCCGCCAGCAACTTTTACTGCAACTCTAACTGTTGTTTAGATGACAAACTGTAATTTGATAACCAAAATAAACTAATTAGCGCGAATGTTTGTTAAAAGTTTTATGGATTCTGATCGTTTCGGTAATTGAGTTACTTTAGATTGATGTTTATAACCGGGCTTATTTTTAACCCTCCGTTTAGAAGGAACGCTTTATTGAATGAAAAATAAAATATATTTTCTTTCGTTCAGTACATTCTTTATCGTAATGAATTTTCCGAACCAACCGTCTTACAGTAAATCAGATTGATACTGGTGACTTTCAATATCAAGAACTTCGATTCAAGTAGATACGTATTTCTACATCGTTCTCATATATTTGTAATTCTCAACATGAATCATGTAACCAAGATTTTGTAACATATTTTGATAATTTAAAAGAGTGTCCATGGAGTTTCTTGCCCATTCTTCTCCATAGAGATCTACGCTTTGGAATGGGCAACTACAGTAGTTTCACAAATTATTATGCCTTGTGACTGGGACTGTAGCATCGTGTTTTTTTTTTAAGTGCCTGTAATGGTCTAATTGAAATAAATGCTTTGAGTTTGAGTTCTAAATAAAAAAAAATGCTATATAGTTAGTCCCTTTTGTTCAGTTATGTTAATTAGGTATATCTTGATTTTAATGAGACTACGTTTACTATTTCTTTTTTAGTCAAGCTTTCCATATTCGCGTTGCTGTTTGGTTAGAAATAAACACGACCAACATTTTCGAAATAACACAGGTTTTGCACTAGACTCTCGGAGGATAACCAGTGACGTGGAAAATACAACATGTCTGCTAATCCTTTACAGCGCGCGCCATTAGTACTGCTCGTATTTAAGTTCACCCAGTCCCAATTATATAGTTTTAACGAACTGCACACAGTTCACAGCAACTTCAACTTAATTCTAATTTGTTTAATTGTTATTGTAGAAAGTCTGGAGCGTCTATGATATCCCTCGTGAGGGAAACCGGCGCCTTAAATAAAGCTTGCAAATTGTGCTCCGAAAGAGTTGGGGTTAATGGATGAATTTCTGGTGTGCCCGCATGTAGTTTAAATTGCGTTTCCTTTGAGTGAAGCACAAAGACGCTGGATGCGAGGAACTTCATCTAACGGAAGACTTTGCCAACGGCCTTTTTCAGGGTACACAACTTTACGATTGGCGCAGTGCTAGCGAATCAAAAGCTGCTAAGTTTAGCAACCAACTGCGAATCCATCTTTTCTTCAACTTCAAAACTCACTTTATATTAAACTTATTTCGGAACTTGCGAATAATCTTCATGCAGCAGACCTTTTATGCTTCTATTATTAAAATAAACCATGTTTGCTAAGTCGTAGTTTGGTGAATTAATTCTGTTGACGTAGCTTACACGGTGGAACTATTCTTGTTAGTTTTTGCTTCGGCCGATGCAAGTCAATTGTGCGGAATCAGGCAAGTAAATACTGCATACCTACCACTATTCTGTTAAATATCACATACCTACGAATCTAATAGGAACAACATATTATCTTCAATGAAAAATGCATGCACCATCGTACGTATAACCTATAACTACGTTCGTAACAAACCCAACATTTATTTTTCAAGTAAAATATAAATACGAATAATATTTCCAGCCAGTAACTAACAAAACATTGTGCTCACGTAAACTCTTGCACTATAAAATCCTCGCGCACACCAAACACTAGCACCGCACAGTGGAACGAATGTATGGGAGCGGTTGGACGTAGACATGTCCGAAAAAAAAGAGTAAAATTATGCCAAACTAATGATGCCATCTTATTCGATTACTTAATGCCTTCATAACTTGTGGTGATGAATTTCTTCATAACTCCCATATTTCGGGAGTAATTTGAGAAAATGTGAAATTTTACTATGAAAATGAGTGTATCGAGCTCTCTCCCTCCTGATTCCGGGCTTGTTTCAAGTAGCGGTCTCTAATATCATAATGCTAATACTAAGAGCTATATTTAATACTAAGACACATAGTGCGCCAAATGTGCACTTTCTGGGATAAAGAGTGATGTTTATTTTATAACACAATTTTTTTATTTTTTGTTTATTTTGTTGATTAAAACCGTTTTTCTAAAGGTTTACCTTATTACAATAACATTTCTGAGCAGCCAATTAGAGAAGATATAAGCTAATTAGGATATATAATTAGGGACTTAAGGTTTACATATAAAACTGATGCACTAATGATTACTGATAAGAACATTGCTATTATTTAATTACTAAATGGCTCTTAATACACTAATTTAGCATGCATCATTTACTAATTATCACAATAACTAATTACCTTGCAATATTTAACAAAGGATACCTGGGATACCTGGATTTCATATAAATAGGTCACTATTAGTAACTTTAAAATCAGTGTTGATTTACACCTCGTTGTATCCAAGCTAATCTCGCAATGTATTTTCCAAATTTTAATACAAATCTTGATATTCACGTTGCTTTATGCGCACGCGCACATAAAGATTTACGCGACTTTAACTATTTGTTCAGTGTTTTAAAAGATAACAGTTGTGTTCAGTTATGTGAAAGTGCTGAAACAAGTTTAAAAGACTGGTGTCGTCGATTTTGCTACCGCATTTATGCAAAATGGACACAGTCTGGAAGAAGCACAGATAAGTTTCGGAAGAAACATGAGATTTGGCTACAGGCTGCAATTCAATGGCCGGAATTACAGAATGAAAATATGGAACCTTCTACAGAAAATATAAGTGACGTCATCGAGCCCATAATTTCTCCTGCTAAATCTGATGCTTCAACTTGTACACATCCTAGTCCTCGTAAATCTTTTGAGGACCTTAGTAACCGGCAAAAAAGAAGACGCACTGAAGATAGTCTTTCATGCAGCAGTAGCAGCGCTGAAATTATGTTTTCGGCCGAAAGGGCGCTTCAAAAGGCAGGACAAAGCGATACAGCTTATGTTATGAAATACTTGACGGAGAATCCAGAAGAGGCCTCAAAAATCAAAGCCTTCATTGAAGGTAAATCAATTCAGGTACGGGAAATATCCCCTTTGAAGGCATTGGCTCTTTATGTATCGATGAACTTATCGAAATGGCGCTATAACACTCTTCGGGATTTCAACACTCAAGAAGGAGCTCTTCAATACCCGAGTTACTACATGTTGGTTAAAGAAAAAATTAAGTGCTATCCGGCCAAAGAAGATCTCACAGTTACAGAGAGCTCTGCAAAAATCAAATTACAAGCCTTGATGGATTTAACCTCAAGAAGACTTATTAGGTCGTTAGAAACCCCTGTTGATCCCAATCAACAGCTCGTATTGACCAGCAAATGGGGTTTTGACGGATCATCTAGCCAAAGCATTTATCATCAAAGGACGAGTGAAGATGAGCAAATCGATCTTGCTAGTAATTTTATGATTAGTCTTGTACCACTGCGGCTCGTCTCAAAAGGTGTAACAATTTGGGAAAACGAGCGACCATCTTCCACTTCATTTTGCCGGCCAATATTGTTTAAGTTTATAAAGGAAACCAAAGAAAATGTGCAGAGAGAGATGGCTGAAATCGAAGCAGAGATTGAAGCCTTAACTCCATCCACCATCACTGATGGAATTAGTGTCAAACACCAACTGCTGTTGACAATGATTGATGGTAAAATTCATTCCATTATATCCAATACAGCAGCTTCAGTGTGTGACATATGCAAGGCTTGTCCTAAAGAAATGAATAATTTAGAGTTAATCAAAGATAAACACGCAAACGAGGACATGTATAAATATAGCTTAAGCACCCTTCACGCTTGGATTCGCTCAATGGAATGCTTATTACACATTTCCTACAAATTAGACATAAAATCATGGCAAGTAAGGGGTGATATAGCAAAAAGGCAAGTTGATGACAGGAAGAAAAGAGTTCAAGAGGCTGTAAGAAGAGAAACGGGCTTACTTCTCGATGTTGTGAAACAAGGCAGTGGATCCACCAACAATGGCAACTCGGCAAGGAGATTTTTTGAAAACTACACTAAATCTGCTGAACTGACCGGAATAGATGCTATGCTTTTAAGAAAAATCTGTGTGATCTTGCAGTGTATTTCATCAGGAGAGAAGATCAACGTAACTAAATTCCGAGAGTTCTGCTTTGATACTGCTAAGCTTTACGTGGAGTTATACCCATGGTATTATATGCCTTCTTCACTTCATAAAATTTTAATGCATGGGCCAGACATAGTTCAGAACATGTCAATTGTGCCCATTGGTTTTCTATCCGAAGAGGCATCTGAGGCTAGAAATAAAGATTTTAGAAAATATAGAGAGGGGCATTCTCGAAAGCATAGCAGTATCTCATGCAATGAAGATATTATGCACAATCTTTTACTGTCTTCTGATCCACTTGTTACAAGTATCCGTCCAAAAGGAAATAAGTTTGTAAAAAAATCTTCTTTTAAGGAATTTTATGAGCTTACGGATTCTGAGAAAAGTGATATCGAATTTGTTAACATAAATGATTTAGCGGACATCGATTCTGAATTTGAATTAATTGATGATGATGATGATGACGAAGATAATTAAATGATGTTATTGTTTTAAAATGTGTAACTTAGTAAATTAGAGCTTACATCTTAATTATTTATTGTACTTTTAATGAAACTAGGTAATTTATTATCAACTTACTTAAAAGTCATACTCTCATCAGTTCTTGTGAATATTTTTGTTAATATATATTTCTGTATATATATAATATATTTATAGACCTCTTAATAAGTCTGTCTGCGGTTTAAAGTAAATACAAATGGGGAAAAAACGTTTTTTTTTTTAAATTTTCATTTCCTTTTATCCCAGAAAGTGCACATTTGGCGCACTATGTGTCTTAGTATTAAATATAGCTCTTAGTAATAGCATTACGATATTAGAGACCGCTACTTGAAACAAGCCCGGAATCAGGAGGGAGAGAGCTCGATACACTCATTTTCATAGTAAAATTTCACATTTTCTCAAATTACTCCCGAAATATGGGAGTTATGAAGAAATTCATCACCACAATTTATGAAGGCATTAAGTAATCGAATAAGATGGCATCATTATTTTGTCATAATTTTACTCTTATTTTTCGGACATGTCTACGTCCAACCGCTCCCATACATTCGTTCCACTGTGCACCGTAACAGCGAGTAAAGAGAAAAATAAAAGTACTGGTTCCGAACCTATCTTAAAAAGAAGTTTCCGTCTTAGAAACCTCAAAGGCAAGAGCGGAAATTTAAAGAAAGGCAGAGGCGAACATTTCAAATGGAAAGTTTAAACTGAAGCACGATCGAACTGATAAAGCCTTCAATGTTTGCTCCTATAAATTTGTTAAGTCTAGTGGCTCGGATCAAACGTAAAAGACGGGGTGTAATCAGTTCTTGGCACAGCTCTCCGAAGACTGTTACATATAACGATAACTAAATATATAGCATAGCTGCTGCTTCTATTTTTAATTAAAACATCAATCGCTGGGATTCCCAGGAAAAGTGGATCGCCATTTATTAGTTACCAAACCTCATTTTATGTAGATTGAAAATAGTATTTAGAAGTTTTCTGTGTTGATTGTTTTTTTTTGTCTTTGATTTGTTATTTGTCTTAATTTATATGTGTATGATCACTTTAAATAACAGTATTTTGATGACTTTAAAATAGCTTGACTTACCTAGTTTATTTTCTCCTTTGAAATTTGATTCCATTTCTGTAATGATGTAGGTAAGCTTTCAAAAGAGTAAAATAAAACACAAAAATTGCTTTCATTTTATCTATTTCAGTGTAACAAACATTATTCATTATTTTATACGTAGAATCATCTACCTACCTATTAAAGTTAGCTTTTTTTTGGTTAATCTAAAGAGGACAAAGTTTGGGTTATCACCGAAGTTTTACGAAGTCATTAGGGATAATGCCAACTTTGCCCGAACTATTTACATCTAAGCTAAATTATTATCTAGTTACATAATTGATAATTTAAATATTACACAAATTCGCTATGGATCAACGTGAACTTATTTAAATGCAATGGTAAAGCGTAGCTTGCGAAGATAAGAGTCTCAGCATTCGATATGGATTACGGTATATTTCAATGAATATCGGAGTATGATAGATATCTCAGAAGTGTGACTGCGTTTACAGCGCGCTGTACGTGATTTCTTTAATCTTAAAGGGAACTATATTTCTTGTCACCAAAATTTATATTTGTCATCAAAGTTGTATCACCTAGTAAATAGATCTATCGCCACGAAATATTTTCGTTCTCAGATAAACAAAAAGTGTTCCCAGGTATGAATTATCAAATAAATGTTGATACATGTGTAAAATAAGAGATGGATTACCAATAAAATTGTAGTGCATTAGATGAATATAAACTTCGTTCTTATAATAATAGTTTTATTACTTAAATAATAGCTTTGTGCTCGGAATGGTAGATCTGTCACCAAATAAATAGATCAGTTCCTTATTTCTATGAAGAAATGCTTTATACGAGACATTGGGCACACCGACTCGGACAGGTTAGGTTCGAAGAGGATGGCGGGGTCTAGTGAGCGAGCGGAGCGAGCGAACTAAGACCCCGACATCCCCTTCGTGTTAGGTTACTGTAAACCCTGCAGACAGAAATAGGAGCCCCGCGTAGCGGGGCTACGTCGACAACGCCTTAGTTTTTCCAGTAACATAATATGATTTATTGGTGATCTCTTTAAATTAGTTTGCTTAAATACTTATTAGGACACACCTATTATAATACATACAAAAACATTTATTTGGTACTCGACCTTATATCTCAGGATTTTAGGTGATTTATTGTGGAACTGATTTTGCATTGTTTGGTGACTACATTTTGGTGACAGATCTACTATTTTGAGGACAAACCCTATTATTTAAGAAACACAAAACTAATTAAATTGGTGATAGCTTAAATGATACCCAATCTTAAATGATAACAGTAGTTTTAAGGTGGAAGCGACAGGATGGCCCGAGAAATTGAAAATTTCTTACGTTTTTTGCAATTTTCCGGTTAGTGGCAGTTTTTATGTTGAATAAAATATGATACACGGCCGTAACTAATGTCTTTACTCAGTTATAATATGAGTTTTAATCATTAAAGTTATCAATACAACCAATACAATATAAAAAATATGATCTTAAAAGTAAGATCATATTTTTTTTTTCAATATAATGACTCGTTCTTGAAATAGTCATTCATTGCGATTAAATGAACTTAAAGCGGTTTTATTGATGATTTGACTACAATGTAAACACGTACGTTTTACGGCCTCGTATCATATTTTATTCAACATAAAACATGACACAACATAAGACGTAAGAATTTTTGAATTTCGGGAGCCACCCTGTCGCTTCCACCTTAAGAACAAAGGTGTTTCCCGATTCCCAAAATAACTCAAAGCAAAATGAACTGTGAAATTCGTAGTAACAAATATTCACGCGAATGTCAGAGTTTGTCACCTCAATATTCAGGGAGTGAAATAATTCTCCGTATTCCATATCTACTGCGTCACTACGCTATTACCATCTAAAATAAATAACACATCGTGCAAAAACATTTTCTATTCAGCTTTAGTTGTATTATTTTATATTTCAACAAACTCCTAAAATCCATCTGTGAGGTTTGTGTATGGTAGGTATGTACCCTCCATTTTTATTTTTCGAATTCAATTCCTGTGAAGTGCTCGAAATCCATAGCTGAACGATTAAACTTTATTTTTCATTGCCTGAATTGCGTGTGATAGAAATTTAAATATTTTTTGTGCATTCATAATTTTATACTAATTGATTTTCAACGATTCAATTGCTTTGCAGAGTTATTTTTATTATGCTAGGTGATTTCCTTTTTATTGTTTGGTGAATGCCCGTTTGGATATAAATTGCTGAAATATGAGTTTTAGTATTCATATAAAATTTAACACTGTGACTTAAAAAATAGATTTACAAAAGAAGCATACCGTATTAATGTTATAGACCAGCAGTAAAAGAATTTAAAAAAAAACAATGTCAGATTACTTTCTACATTTTTATAATTGACAGTAAGACAGTTACTTAATAGCCATTTATACTCACATTAATGCTACATTATACCAGTATTGCCAGTAAACAAAAACAATCAAATGACAGAACAGTATTCTAAAAAAGTATGAGAACAATTTATTGAAGCAACATTATGTTTTCTACTTATCCAAAAAGTCTTTGGAGGTGTTACTCTATATCTATGCTAGGGGATTTGTTCTGGCTTGTATATCCAATATTTACATAGTTCGTTCATAGTTTTTCGGACATAGTTTACATCGCTATCCGGTAAAATGTCCACGCTACTATGGTAGCCCAAAACAAAATACAGTCAAATGTCCACGCTACCATAGTAGCCCAAAACCAAATACAGTCAAATGTCCACGCTACCATAGTAGCCCAAAACATTAGTTCCGAAAAAACTCACTTACAAATGTTCCACGTCGCACTGTATCTATGGTTTTGCCCTCTATATTTTCTGTATTAAATTCCGCGTCTGTGGCAAAAACAACGAGAATCTCAGCCGTACAAAATTAAATGTCAAAAAAGTTTTAAACGTCAGGTGTCAAATTTCACCGTATTGAGTTGTTGTGATATAATTTCCCTGGTTTTAAAACGTGAGTATTATTTTATTTTAACCCAATGTTATATATCAAAATAAACCTCGTTAATCAAGCTTTACGAATATCTAAAACATCGTAGGTTAAAAGTCTGTTGAAACGACAATATCGAAATGTAAAAGTAGCGTCATGTCGAGCGTGGTATTTTGTTAATGTTTTTTTAGAAATTATTGAAAAAATAGTTAATAAAGTGCTGGTGTTATGAAAATTGGTTGAATTAAGTAATTATTAGTGTCTCCACAATATAAAACAGTGAAAAAAAACGAAATCTTAGTGATTTTTTTACGAAAACACGACAAAATCAATAGGTATAGAATTTATCAGAGCAGGGGTTGTTTGGTTTGGTTAATTTGGCTACTAATAAAGTGCTAAAGTAAGGACAAATGGGTATTAAAACAAAGCTTATATAGTTTAGTTTAATTATACATAGGTTTTATTGATACTAATTACAATTCTAATTGGAAAAACTTTAATTCTTGTTGGAGAAACTGAAATTCAACGCAAATTCTCAAGTTTTCATTTTTTTTTAAATACTTATATCTAGTTGTCGTAATTAGTTTTAACGTAATTAGATTCTGTATATTTTCAGCTATACACACGTATTTTTTTGTTTTCGTGTAGCTGCAGTAGTTTACGAGAAAATAAGCTTTAAATGGGAAGTGGCGCGGGGGTCTTGTGCGGCAAAAACTTCCGAGTGCGCGCGGGCATGTTTGCGGGGTAGCATGTTGACCTTGAACATTTGGTTTAGATCTGATCTAATTTTATGAACAGCAAGCGAGATAGTAAGTATCGTTACAGCTTCGCTCCCGATAGTTTCTCGTTACTACCATGCACTGCACACTTTTACATGCAACTCAAAATATTTTGATATGAAACTGGAGCAGTATTCATTACTCGTCTCAGTTTAATTGTTTCGGATTTACAAGTCTATAGATATTAAAGAAATCGAGAATATACGTACCGATATGAGGACTAAATAGTATGGTCCAATAGTTTCTGGCCTATGCACATTAGATTAATCAGAGGTACAAAACTATCATGTCTCTAAATTACTGATTTTTCTCTAGTAACTCACAGTTAAAAGTATTTTTTTTTTGTTTAATGTAGTCTTCCTTTATTTCAATCCATTTTTGTTTGGATATTAATCCTTAATTTAATAGTTGTGCTCGAAATATCACGAAGTCATCCTGAACAGCTGTCAGTGTCAAAGAAAAGGTGATCGTTAAATGTTGTAAAACATTCAAATAATAAAATTAAATAGGTAAAGTAATTTTACTCAAAAATGCATGTAATGTGGTCATTATTTTGACAACCTTGTTTGAGCAAAGTCGACCTTGCCGTTCTGTTTCAAGGAGCGGCCGGCAAAGTTTTGCCGGCCGCTCTAACAGGCCGGCAATGTTTTGCCGGCCGCTATTTCGACGTTTCAACGTTTTAAAAAATCAAATTCAAAAAGATTTTATTTAGAACACAGCTGTTTGTATCTATAGAGATAGGTACAAAAAGATTTTATTTCATATTAGGCTGTATAGTTCCAATTACCATTTCTCGAAGAAAAAAAAAACTAAGAAGTAACAAAAGCGCGGTTCAGCGAAAATTTTAATTAATACGTTTTTATTTAAATTACTTGCTGGTTTTATTTAGATTAGGTACTTGCATTTTTGAGTAAAGCACTATACAAACCTTGGCCCACAATGACTGCTTCGCTGGTCCCGCTATGATTGCCTCGAGCTAGCCTAGCTACGCTCTAGGCCTTTCAGCTTGGCCATCATTGCAGCCCTTTCTGTCCTCGCTGTAAAGGCCTCGACCTACGGTCTCGGCCATTATCTCAGCTCATCCGTCAAGTGCTGCACGCTGACCGCGTTGTGTCGGCCTGGAGCTGTGCTACGCTGCGCTGTCGGCCATAATCAGCGCGACCAGCAAAGTAGTCATTATAGACCGCGGCAGTAATGTACTAAATTATTCTTAAAAAAACAATAACTTTAAAAAAAAATGTCTTAATACATTAATTAACATTACCTTTTCAAAAATAACCTCAGCTTTTCTTGTTGACTGTGTCTCTTACAAAATATCAATTGAATTAAAATGTCAGTTCTGAAAATTAGAATTCAAAACTCGATTTAATTTACAGTACAGTTTTATGCTGAAAGCGATGTATCCATACGAGCCTGAAAGTACTAAATTAATAAATAACTGATCTCAGCACTACGGTTAGGTTAGCCGTTAGAATATTTTCGACATAGCGTTTGATTCATGTGCTTGTTTTCATGTAGCGGGCGCTACTCCCTGCAGTTAGATTTATACCCCAAGATAAATCAGTTAAATTGAAACTATAGTCGTTTATGGACTGAGTTTTAATCCTTGTTAATTAATATAGATTTTAGTAAAGCTTTATATCTTTGTTTTATAAGTAATTTCAGTATTAAGCATTTGAGAAATGAGACTATTCATTTTAATTTTTCCAATCCTGCCTTTGGCATTTAAATATGAGTGTTGGCGAAAAATTCAATTTAATTTACATTTTATATGGCACCTTTAGAAGGGTCAGTCATACGATTTCTGTAGTATTTTATTCAGCGTTCACTCATAACTAGCACCTACTAATACAAAACCAATGGATCATTTTTTCACCTTGATTCCGCATTTTTGTCATACTTTTCCAATTTTTTATCTATATTCCATTACATTTTTTTTTTAAGTTCAGTTACTTATTTAAAATATTCAATAGGACTTGGGGTGGCTACTGTATTTTCGTAGACAAAATTTAAAGACAGCATGTACAGACGCCAAGCACATCATACTACCCGAAACTGTTAAATTTTCGCAGTAAACTTTGAACCTAATTCTTTAACAATAAAGTTGAAAATCTATTAAAGAACTTTGTCAGATTGTTGTAGTTTGACGTGCTGGCGTCTGTACATAGTAAGTACCGTTCTATGGGTACACAGCATACAATTCCATCTCCGAAACACTTCAATCTTCGAAACTAAATATTAAGCACTCCGTATCTTTACAGTATTATCATTCACTAAAAAGTCAATTTCGAAGTTTCGGTTCAGTTCTCGGCAACAGTTACCACTAGAGTGACGATGAAAAATAAGCACTAAGTACTTTTCACGGATTTTATCGAAAGTGACATTTAACTCGAATCTGTAAGGTTCCAAAATGCACTGGCATGAATTTCAAGTCTTTACACTTAGCTTAGCACACATGTTAATTTTACCGTCTATTTTCAAAGTGTTAGTACTGGTAAGCACATCACGAAGCACAAAAGGGCCCTGGTGACGCTGATGGTGGCAGCGGCGGCTGATGCGGCGGGTGCGGGGGTGGGTGGGCCCAGCCGGGTGTTCGCCCGCACCACCTGCGACCTCCAGCGGATGCTGTACAGCGGCTGCTGCCGAGATAGTGCTACTAACCTATGGCGTAAAGGAACAGTGTCAGCATTGGTCTTTTACATCGTTGGTAAGCGGATCTTGGAGCCTATTCGCTCGATGCATTTATTAGCTCTGCTTGCTAATGTACTTTTGTTATTTTGACAAATTAAACTTATTCTTTTACAGAACTTTGTAAAACTAAATATAAAGTTTGCATACAATATTCCATACATATTGTGTGTAAAGTTTAGAGCAATGCGCATTTTTGTTCCCACCAGCGCGGCTTCGTAACATATAGGATGTCCGGAAAGTTTTAGAGTGTAGTAGCACGCTTTTCCTATTGGCCATTATCAAAAACCCGAAGTGCACGCGTTGTTCTGGAAAAAAGTGTGGTCGAAAACCAAACCGGGTAACTCGAAAAGCTGCAGAGGGCGCTTAAAAACTTTATTTACAATCCACCTGCGTCCACCAAAAAGAACATTTTGCGTCGACCTCTCGATTCATCGACCAAGGTGTGTTTTCACACATCGTTATTCAGGATTTACGAGTGAAAATGTCATTTCGGAAACACGCCACGTACCCTCTTACGGCTTCCTCTAATATGCACAAAGAAAAAAGATCTTTGTACCGAGAAAGTAGCTAAATAAAAGCATGCGCTCTTACGTATTTGGCACGTTGGTTGGTGTATTAAAGCCGAGGGCCATTCATAAATAATTTATCGTGGCGTTTTTCTTTCTTTTCGAAATTGTTTAGGTCGCGCTAAAAGCTCAGCGGAAGATTTCTTTTGACTTCTAAGCGAACTAGCGTAGCTACGCGTGGTGTACACGCAACTCGAATATGAATCGAGTAATCTGCATCGATTTGTTTCAATTGTGCAAGGCTCGGTTTGGCAGCAATAACACTTTGTTCTTCACCAGCATGCATCATAGAGATTTTACGAGGTGAATACACGATTTAGGTGTGCTGTTTTGATTAGTCGGACATTTGATCTCGACAACGTTGGGGCCTGTGTAACGTCGTTATACATGTAGAATTAATACATACCTAATGACTACGGTGTTGAGCCGCCAAGGGAGGGTGTAAGTGTGGTTCTTGTGCCGCGCACAGAACGTGTACAGCAGGTCGCCGGCGGCCGCAGCCAGCCCCGAGTCCGCCCCGCTCGCCGCGCCGCCCCCGCCGGGGCCCGACCACTCGTGCAGCGTGATATTCCACGAGCCGCATGACTTGTCCTACCACAACATTTTTATGGAATTCCACACATAGCCGCAGCCACAACAGCAAACAGTCGCCCGAAATTACAAAGGGTTCTGATTTTCTGAACAAATGTTTGTCATTGTTTTATGTTGATTTTGTTACAATAACATCGCTGCTATTATGTGATATTTTGAGGCTATAGATATATATATACTTTAACTAGCTAGAGATACAAGTTTAGATAAGTGCAGTATAGCAATCCTTTGCAAAAATGTTTTACCTATTTGCTCTGTAAATAAAATACCTTTATAAAATGAATTGAGTTTCCACCACTAGAAAATCCACAAGAATAAATTGATGTCGAGAAGATGAGTAAAATAAAAATAAAACTCAACAGCTTTTTATCTTGGCTTACCTGCTCAGACGTGATGTCAATGAACAACTGCCGCTCAACGTTGGAATCTAATACCCAAGTGCATTGTTGATAGAAAAACTCGTTCAGACTGCCCGTAACCGACACGTTCCTCGACGATATTTCACCTACAGAGGGAAAAACAAAATGAAGTCCTTGAAAAGAAAATAATAAATTTAGAAGGCGACAGCGAGACATCTACCTCCATGGGCAATAATGCGACGTTAAGGCAGCACGAGTCGCCGCAATAGCGACGTTGTAATTGGAACTTTACGATCTTGTTCAAGGTTTTTTTCGATTCAGTGTTACCGCTGGCGGTGTGAAACTGGGTCGTAGCACGTAATGTTCTCGGACGCGCCCCGCCGCGCCACCGAGAACAATATCCGACGCGTTTTTCCAAACGTCGGAGACGCGCCGCGAATGTCAAATAGAACTGTTGGTTTTTCGCTTTATATGATTGGGGTCTACGGAGTAAATCGGAAATAAATTGCCGATTATTTGCCCTTTCATTGAGATATCTTTATCAAATTATCCTGGGATCATATTCGCATAATGTTGATAACAGCCGGCGTGTTTACTAGAGAGCGCGAGTGACGTCATGGCGCTACGGTTGCTACGCTTACCGGAGTGAGTGGTGTAGGTGCGCTGACCGCACATGGCATCATCGTTGAAACTATATGCGGCCGCGTAATCAAAACCGCGGCTCGCATATGTGTAATGCGCCACCGAATACTCCAACCGAACACTCGTCCAGCTCCGCACCACAACCGGCAACCACGCCGCCTGTGACAAACAACAATTACGTAAATTAAAATTTACAGTTACCGCCACAGCTGAAATGAGGAAAAAGAAAAATACAATTTATAACAATACAGATAAATCTTATCTCTAGTCTTTTATTTTGGTAAAGTTATGATATTCACTCGTAGCCAGTGAAAAAGTAAATATTATCTTTACATTCGTGGAAAGAACATAAAAACGGGGTTGCGATCGGATACGCACCGTCATCATAACTGTCCGTACGTGTACAGCGTATTGACAAATTCAGCGTACAGCGGTCTACGCTAACGCTACGCAATAGCCATACGGAGGCCGCTACTAAGTAATTGAATTTTCAGGGGCGAGTCTCTGAGCTGTCGCCCCGAGCCACGTCGTCGGCTGCCCACTAATAACAGGGGCGGACATGCCTCCAGTTAGCCCATGTTTTATGAGTACCGGGACATGGTCCGCTACGCCGCCACCCGATTTAGATACGGCCCAAAGTCCATTTTGGAACAATGTGAGCTCGTAACAATTTGGCGCGGATGGCATCAAGCCACGACGGGGGTAAAGCTCTGTTAATAATTAAATTAAGCACGCGTTTCGCGATATAAGATAACAAAGCAGCGGATCATATCTCTTCGTTTTGTTACGCGCTCCCATCAAAAGTAAACACATCAATATAAATCGAACATAAATATACCGGAAGCAAACCACCTTCCTCTGTTGAATAACAATGTGCGATATCATCTAAATTATTTTCATTCGAGCATTACTGGAACAATTTGTTCTGAATAAATATTTTACGAGATACAGTATTGGATCGCTTCGATTTTGTTATTTTATTTTGATTTTAATTCAATAAAAATTACGACGTCTCGTATTTATTTATGTTTAAAAATAATTTTGGGAGAATAATACTACAGAAGTTTCTACTAAAGCTCAGTCGTAATCTCAAAGGAAAGTAAGTTAATCTGACCCTGAAAGAGCACTAAACATGGCAACTAAATTATTAAGCGGCATATTTGCTCTTATGTAGGAGTCCCTATACGCTCGGGTGGTCGTTCTACGCTTTATTGCTGTTACATACTTAATAGTAACCCTCTTACTTAATTATGCGGCGGGCACCGCAGCCGGGCGCGGGCACAGCGTCGCGGCGAGAGGGTTGCTCGTCCTTGCCCGTGTTAGCATAAGGCCCCAGTAACACGATTAATTTATTTGTTGTCGTATATTCAGAGCTCGCAATAATTAGATCATGCATTCGGTTCCGGTTGGCTAAAGAACCAGTGTTTATTCACCTCGAAATTGAAATGCTCAAAGTATAATTCACCAAATGAATGTGGCCATTTGTTCAGTACTTCAGTAACGGTATTACACTGTATTATGTGTCGGTCCCCTGATTTTTCCTGTCGATTACCCTCAATGTTTCCCTTGATATTTCAAGCAATTAACGTCAATTTTCTTGTTGATGGTTTCCGAATATTACATTCGCTCTGATAGCTGTAATGAACGTCAATTCCAATGACTGTCACGCCGAGTACTGTTATTTTTTGAATTGCAAATAAGTGACGTCACGTCATAAAGTTGTAGGTTCTTGTTTTAAATCACCTCATTTTGTATGCCAAGTGGGACAGGACTTGAGTATTTCAGGTATTTTTAATGTTATTCAACTGGAAAATTGAAATACTTATGGGTGAACCGTGACTGCTTTTATCAAAAGTTCTTCTTACGAGTGGGAAGATGAGGGTTGACCAGAGCGAATTAATTATTAAGTTTTTTGAGAACTTTGTTCTGGATATACAAAGAAAACAATTGCCACACACATGTATGACAGAGCATCACACTTGAGGATGGCTCGATCGATTTGACTGTTTTTTTTTTGTTATGTTCTTAATTGGCAGGCACAAGTTTTGTATAAAAGAAAATTTTGTTTTTCGTATCGCCACTTCTTATTTGCCTCATTAGCAAATTTTACTCATGCGAAGGACGAATTGCTAGTTTAAAATAACATTTCTTTGGGAAAACAAAACAGATTTTAGTCTGAACCAATCTCACCTGGAAGTCGCCACAGAGACAGGACAGGTGCGTGCCGTCACCAGCTACCAGGGCGACATGGTCGTGGTAGTAGAGCGGCGTGTTGGAGCGGCACTCGCAGCCAGCGTCCCCGCATGCAGTGCGACACCCGCCCGCGCCCCCCACGCCTACTGTACCCGTCGGCTCTGCGCTCCACATGCGCTCCAGACGCTGGATCTTAAGGAAAGAAGGGAAATATAACCACTAATATAAAACTTAGACTTATCCAAAACTTAGTCATCATCATCTTTACCTTCATACCCTTGTCACGTGTTACTTGGGTTCTCTTTTGTCAAGCGACACGCTATCATTTAAACAGACTTATACAAACCTCGGTAACTTAGTACTAAAATACATTAGAATGAGGAAAGGTGACGTTAAATTACTGCATGAGCACTGTCTTGGGTTCGATTTCCAGGTTGGGAAGAGTGTTATTGGGTTTTCCATTGGTAATTTTTCAGTAGTAGCTCCGGAGCTTGGATTTGTGCCCGGTTGACGGCAATAGGCTCGGGGTGAGCCTATTACATGCGGGAGTTAAACATAACTGGCGAATTGTATGCTATTTTAAATTAGCGCTCGAGACGATTCTTAGTACGTATAAGTACATCCAACTTGCTCAGGAGAGGCAACCCTGATACTTACAAACCTATTTGTCTAAGTAGAAACTACCTTTTTTATAACAATTCAAAAAACTCGTTTATTTATTATAGTTCAGTTAGTAGATTAAGGATTACGAAATAGTCATGCGCTAGTTGGATTGGTATTTGTTGCATCAGAAAACTATGTTCAATATTGAACAACAAGGCGCAGTTCAGAGATTTTATATCAGAAAAAAGCAAAAATGCCATTTCAGCCACAGGAAAATGCGAAATCAACTGCCTACCACAATGAAAAACTGCAGCTATACAACAAGAATAAACATTTATAACAGTAGAATGTTGTGGAATAAACTTTTAACCAATATTTAATAATATTTCTACAACATCTTGTCCATGTTGTCCTTTCCGTCTGGCACTTGTGAACGGAATTTGTAAAGTTGATAATAGTTTTAATAATAACCTTATTTTATTGTAACAATGGGCCTTCTCTTAACCTCAATCTTGTGTTGAGAAAAAGAGATGAGAAAATGCCAAAAGCCACCTAGTCTGCATTTTTAATATTTTCACCTGCACCTTCGAGGATTTAAACGAAACCAACAATGGAGCTGTGAAGGTCTCCTAGTGTCCATCGAAACGCAAAGAAGAAGGAGGATAAATGAGCGCACACTATTTAAATACTTGATCAAAAATCCATCCAACCTAGCTTGGACGCGCGGTCAACCGTTCAAGGCGCGCTGAACGTTGGAAGGTTACATAAGTTATGTTTGTGGCTAACCTACTTACTGAACTGATCCAGCCTAACCCTTGCTGTTCTTCCGTAGTGACGCCCTAAGCCCTGAAGCACTGGGGTGCAGCCCTAAAGACAGGGCCCTTGACGTGTGGTCGTTTAGTTCATAGTTTAATGACCTTATCAAGTTGGTTGTTAAGCAGCCTCCTAAGGTGAACAGCACATAGTAATTCTAAAAAAAAACGGGTTACCCTCCGTAACTCATAAAGTTCAAAGTTAAAATTCCTTCGTAACTTAATGTCAATCCGTCTTACGAATTTTCGATCAAGACACGTGACGCGAGTTTAACATTTTTTACCCATCACTAAAGTGCACAACGCCGCTAAAGAAGTTTTCACTTCAAAAACAGTCCACTTACTTCAATAGTGACGCTCTGATTCGAAGCGGGTATGAACCGATGAGTGCAGAGCAGTCGTTCCTCGATGTTCCAGAAGATGTGATGGTGTGAGGGTGCTGCTACTCCTCCGTGTGCTGGTGATGAGAGCCCGTAATGCGTGGCCGCACACGTGGCATCCGGAGATGCCGTACCTTCGTGTTGTTCTGTATGAAACAAGGTTCATTATCTTTTCAGTAATAAATTATGAGAAATTGGAATAGGTGATGCATAATTCTGTAAACTTCAAGAAAGTGTGTAACATGTGGATAATACGTCCCTCCAATTTTTTCCGTACTTTTAGGGAGAGATAGTATCGACATGTAACCAACTTCCTTAAAGTTTAGGAATCTGCTGTCGTTAATTGGATCTCTGGTAATTCAAGACAAATAGAATATGAACTGTTTATCGACAATTAATCAATAGGCGCATTTCAGAAAAAGCAAATGATGTTGTGATAACACGCATCAAATCGCTTACAATTACGTTATTTTTATTCCAGCACGCGAAAATAACGTGGTAATATATTTTCCATACGTCATGTATTTTTCCTCTCACCAGTCATCGTGTATGTCACACATACATATAGAAGACACTTCACATAAACATTCACATTACCCTTAGTAAGCACCAGTAGGATTTAGCCTCTGAATATTATTTCGTCTGGCCCTTTTCTTTTTCACTTTCCATAAGTCATCAAATATCATTGTTTATGTCTTGTTGTGGAAGCGAAAATATTTTCCCTTTCATGTTTTCCTTCTAATATTTCTAGTCATATCTAGTGTTGTTTACTCACCGTCGTGAAATGCGAAGGCTCCGTCAACAAATTCTTCTTCGTCCGGAGTTTGTTGGGTCGCTCTTCGGAATAGAATCGTCAAGTTAGCACCTTTGGACGTCACTGCCTGACGTATCAGGAACCGGCCGGCGGGATCCCTTGCCTCCCTCACAGCTGGTCCACATACCCTTAGGAGAGCTCTGTCTCCGCGTTCGGACCTGTCTCTCTCCCCTCTTCCACCAAATTCGTGGAGACCTTCTAAGATCTCAATATGAGATCGACAGCTTTGTAACCTGGTTTGGGGGAGCACGTTTTAATTTTCGTGATCAAAAAGCTATTGGAAAATACGAGGAAGCAGGTGAATTAGTGAGGCTCCTCAAACAAACAAGGAACAAAGAAAGCCAAATTGGATGCGTTTACGTAAGAAATATGGATAAGGAAAACCCTCCGCAAAAACATTTGTTGAACATCCGAAATTAAAATCCCGAATCATAAATTTATGATTTCTTAGGGTGGGTCTATCAATCAATTGCACCCCGGGGAGTAGGCGGCCCAAATAGA
Organism: Cerastis rubricosa; assembly: GCA_949152445.1. NCBI lineage: Eukaryota > Metazoa > Arthropoda > Insecta > Lepidoptera > Noctuidae > Cerastis > Cerastis rubricosa. The sequence continues at coordinate 10,112,327 of OX424525.1, read as the reverse complement.
CAGTAACAACGGAATTGGGATTCAAAATACAGCCTCGACATTCAGATGACTTGGAGAATACACCTACCAACATGATTCACGGTATGCTTATAACTATAAGTGACCACTTTGAGCATTGTATACAGTCAGGGAAGTGAATTAATCATACTGGAATAAAGTCTATCTCGGTAAACCGTGGAAAATACGAATATTGAATTGAATAAGCCTAAATAAAACAACTCAACGAGGCTAAAAATCATTTCTACGTCCTGATGCACTCTGTAGTTCAGAAAGGTTTCAATTAAGGCACGTGAGAATGCGCTTATTTCAAATTCCGGTATGTTGACGCTCGCTTAATGAGTACGATACTGTCACAAGCAGGAAATGTCTTAATATATTTGCAAAATATATGGGTAGTAACATAAATTCAGCCAAATTCCCTTCGCTCTATTAAACTGATAGAGGGCCAACACCATGAGCATTAGAACTCGCCCTAACTGTTATAAGGGACATAAAGGAGGAGCGAACTCCTTAATTTGTTGAGCACTTACCTTAAATTATAATTAAATAGTGATACTTGGACGACGTCGGTTGGCGCTCCGACTAGGTGTATGACACACTGGGAGCGCCATGGGCCGGCCCGGGAGTCGAAGTGCCCGGACCGGCCGCCGCCCGGCCCGTAGCCCCGGATAGTGGCGCCGCAGCCTACCCGCGCCCCGCTCCCCCCGGACACTTCATTTGTCATCCCGCTACTATCTACTGGTATTCTATCCGCTAAGAAAAAAACAACACATATTTAAAGGGTCCGCGCAGCAAGGCGCGATGCGATTTTGGTAGAGCAATTTCCATAAAGTTTTCATAGAAATTGTTCTACTGGAGTCGCGTCGCGTTTGGTTGCTGGAGCCTTATATGTAAAGAATCACAATTTCTAGTTATGTTTTTACCTTGTTTTGAAAGACAACAGATAGCATTACACTTCTACGTCAGTATAATTACAAAACAGTGAAAAACAGGGTAATGCAAGAACAGGAATAAAAAAGGAAAAATGATGCAGAGAATTTAACTAGCCAGCACAATTATTGTTGGGATCAACGAATGGAAAAAGCTTATTGTGGCTTTTACAATGAAACAGAAATGCATTTTTTTTTAAATTCAGTCTTGTAGCTGAGTTTTATTATTAATAACCCTTTCTTTCAGTTAGAATTTATGGACAATGCAGAGGTAATTTTATGGCATATAGATTTCATGAAAATTTACCACTTCTACTATTTTAATGAAAAATACTGTTGAACACGCATTGCGTATTGACTGTCGGATTCTTAATTTTAATATTACCACATGAGAGAAAGATAAATACGAAGTATAAAGAGAGAATTATGCAAATTTATAGGTTACAATTATCTCAATTATGTTAAGGTCAAGTCAAACATTGTTGCAAGAGCATTTCTTTGTGTAGCAGCAAACATGTTGCTGGCAATATTACTGATACAGTTAGCCTGCGTCATCCCATTGCTGGGCAAAGGCATCTCCCCATGACTTCCAATTGTCTCGATCCAGAGCCAATGTGGACCACTGGTCGCTGGTGTTGTCTAGCTAGTCCCGCCATCTTCTACGAGGTCTACCACAACGCCTTCTGGCTGTGTCAGGGATCCAGAAAGTGCTTATGTTGGCCCATAGATCATTTGGGCATGATTGGGAATGCGGCAGACGTGGCTAGTCCAGTCCCACTTCAGCTTAGGGGGTTTTTGAGCAACATCAGTAATTTGTGTTTTGGAACGTTGCAGTTCGAATGTTATATAACTATGAATCATACATACAAAAGCCTTTTTTCATTGGGGTAGGCAGAAACTACAGGACACAACCTCCTACGATCCCATACGATATCGATATACGATACATGTACCGGGTATACCACCGGGTATTATCTATATCTTTCAAGGTATTTGTAGAACCGATCCATGCCCTAATCAGCAATAACGTTAGTTTATGTCCTTCTAGGGCGTCCGCTTCCTGCCTTGTAAATACCTTTTGTTTGTCGACTTTTACTCAACCTCTCAAAATAACTCAACCATCTTAAGCGTTCTATATTTTAGTTGTTGTCACTACGTAACTATCAATACTACTATGAATATAAGGTTGTATTTACCATGTTGTATATGATGAGTGAGTGCAGCCAGGGGCGGTGAGGCAGGAACCACGGTGGGCGGCGCGCCACTGCTGTCGATCCCCTCAATAAACTCGAGCTTGGCTATAAATCCGTTGTAGTCGTACGGTGGTACTAATGGCCCGGAACTGAACACAGGTAGCGTCATGTTAGAAACAGTTTCGATGTAGGTACAAAGAAATAATTGTGCTGTTTTGAAAGTAAGGAATGGCTATATTCAACAGCATGTATTAGAAAGGTGTGGTAATTTTTTAATGCTGTGATCAGACAAAATCAACAACTTTTCCACGGGGTCTACCAGCGAAAAAATAATCAGCTACTCCATACATTTTGGTCGAGTAGAGAAAGGGGATAAAACCGATCTGGCATATTGACCCGCCACCATTTTGTCACATGGTTGTTGTCACATTTTTTGTTCGTTCATGTGTCCTCTATCCATACATACCACTTTCAGAAAGAGGCGCGATTTAAAAAAAAACAATGGCGGTGGGTCGGTTTGCCAGGATACATACAAAAAAGTTCGAACGCCGTTTGTATGGGGCAGCTAATCATTTTTGTCCGATTGCGATATTGGTGCTATACAGGAAGTTGTTCTACAACCCTAAGTATGAACACACTTCTGACACACCCTATACAGGATTAGTTTTCAACGAGTAGCTAAATTTAAGATCTCTATAATGATCAGTAAAAAAAAACGAATAATATAATGAAATAATCAAAAGTAATAAAAATATTCAATTATATAGAGGCACGGGTGGCGAAGAGGCTGAGCGATCGACTGCTGAGCTGCGTGTCGCGGGTTTGATCCCCGCACGGAAAAAATATTTGTAAGGCCTACTGATAGTTGTTTAGAGACTGGCAGCATTGCCAGGTTGTATGCAATACATAGCCTCTGGCCAAAGTAAAAGCCAGCCCTTGGGTCACGGGAAGCGTCAAATTCCCTTTGTCCCCATTAACGGGGACACGGCCTACGGGGACAACGGGAATACATCAACTAATCAGCTAACATTTTGCACACACCTTTGACAAAATACATTTTTAATGACAGACAATAACTTGATGTGAATGCATTTCTCTATTAAAATATTACCTACTGTTTTGGTTAACTAAACGTTACAAGCAAGTTCTTGTCTGCAGATGGTCACGATTTTAGGGTAATGAGTGCCATTTGCTCCATAGGTTATAAGTAATGCTCTGCCCTCTTAGCCAAACGATATCTTTGAGATACTACAGGAATAACACAAAAAGGAAAAATTTTGAAATTGAAAAGAAAAAAGAATCTATAATCGATTCTGAATCATCTCCCGGCTTGTCTTTGAAAACTAATCCTTTATAACATGTCATAATGACTTCTTAATCTTTATTTACCTAATGCGATTACTGTCCTTAATGCTGAGTCTACATGTGTACACGTGTTCATGACCATTGTAATCAATTCAGTGTAAAACAAGCTTAGCAAATGGTTCTTAGATTTATGTGTCCCAGTGCCTTTCAATAACTCAATGTCGTGTGTGGAGGGACTTATGTATGGTTTAATTTAATTTTGGCTGTCGAGCCTCTCACATATAATGTAAAGAGAAACGAATTAGGGCTTAGATCTCGTGTTGAATTATAAATATACACTTTTGATAAATTCCTTTTGAGCCTAAAATTGGAATGAAAGAATGCCTATACAAAATAGTATTTTGAGAAACATAATAATATACACTTAGATTACCAAGATGATTATGTCTTTAGTTGACAGGTCTTTAGTGATTGGGAACGTACCTACAGCTTGGCAAAAAAGAGTCTGACGAGGTGACAGTTGGAACTAAAATTCGTACTGGACTTTGAAGCCTTCCATGTTTTTTGCGTAACGTCCGAGAGACTGAACCACCCACATGGAATTGGGATCATATCCCTAAAACTAACAAGTATCAAAATCTGTTGAGTTGTAGTATTACGGGTTGCCACAGTTGCGATACTGGCGACCTCATTTATTCCACACTCTATTTTGCCAAGCTGTAGTCGAAATCAATTTCCAATCTTTTTTATACATCATGTATCTGAAAGGTATAGCTAGCTAGACCGTCAAACCGAACTTCTTTCTCTATCGAATCGATATCGTAAACGCATCGTATCGTAATCGCACCAAACTGTATAATATGTCCATACCTGACTGATACGCTCTGTATTATGCACAATCAGGAATCTTATAGTCGACTACGTCCACCATTAGTCGTATGAACGACTGAATAAGAAAGATTTCATATCCATCAAGTTCTCTTTTAACTTTCAGATTGTGCATTCCAACTTAAAATTGACTACATTTTCGCATATCGAAAGTGTTATTCAAAGTTTACTTACTTGAATTCCAGCAGGAGATTTGGCCCAGGATGTTCGAGCGTAGCCGTGCGCTCTGAGCATAGGGTGCCGAGCAGTGAGGCAGAGGGTGAGCTACCCGCCCGTAACGTCAGATAATCCGTGGTACAGTGACTGCGGAAACGATATTGTTTTACTGTATAGCTTATGAATGGATTATACGGGCTCCGCTCGAAGATTGTGTTTACGGATTTTCGACTTATTTCTGCGTAGGGAACGAGGTTTTGGTAATACCGGATTTGTTGATATATACAAATAGTTACTTGTGTATAGTCCATCTCTATTTTAAACATAAGACGTTTTTTTTTTATGTAACGTTATGTATGTGCCATTTTGAACTATACAAACAATTATAAAGCTGAAGAATTTGTTTGTTTGCTTGCTTGAACGCGCTAATCTCAGGGACTACTATTAGAAAAATTGTTTCAGTGTTAGATAGCCGATTTACCGAGGAAGGCTATATATCATCACACTACGATCAATAAGAGCGGAGCAGCAATGAAAAATGTTGCAAAAACGGGGAAAATATGACGCAGACGAAGTTCAAGTAAAGGGACAACTAGTGTTTGTATTATTATTAAAGTCGCTTGAGTCACGTTATAAAACTAGCCGAAGATTTGTGTTTCTAAAATACCACAAATTTACGTTCATAGTACCATAACGTCCCTTTGTAAATGCAATTCATCATCATCATCATCTGCCTAGCCTTTTCCCAATCTATCTTGGGGTCGGCTTCCAGTCTAACCGGATGCAGCTGAGTACCAGTATTTTACATGAAGCGACTGCCTATCTGACCTCCACAACCCTCTATTTAGATATTTGTAAATGCAATTCATTGATGTTAAAATCGACGTCAAAGATAAATCGTCGATTGTATCTCACAGACGTTTGTAAATGCAATTCAGTGACGTTAAATTGACGTCAAAGATATAAATCGTTGATTGTATCTCACAAACGTCACTAAAACACATGAGATACTGATACAAGGAAACCTAACATAAAGATGATCTTCAAAGACTACAAGAGTTCCAAGAAACATACAGACGCCTTCTAAAGTCCCTTAGCTTGTGTGAATAAGTCTCATAGACGCATAGGTAAACTACTGTGCCTCCGGAGCTCCGTTGTGTTGCTAACGAAAACTGAAACAATCTTTGCTATGAAAATTGAGCTTTTTGTGGTATTTATTTAGATTTGTTGGCGTACGGTAAGCTTAGATATTTGTTTGTATGCTGACAAAGATTTACTTTAGCCATTTTCTGGTTTTATTTAGGTAAATATAGTTAGATAAAATAAATTGAACATAAGAACGGGTCGCAGAATTCACTGATGTGTTGCTATAAAAAACTACACTTGTTCAAGTAAATGCAGTTTTACAAGGAAAATAGCGCAACGTTCTCAAATAAGAAATGAACGAATTTAACTTGCGCGAAAGTCTTGGTTCTGCAAATGTTTTCAAATGAAATGATAACATCTTTTCACTGAACTCGTGATGGGTAGATGTGTGTCATTACATTATTTTGTTTCGTTTTATTTGGCTCACAGAAGAAGAAAATACAGCGCGTGTTATTTTATAAGATTTTATTTAACTTGCCTTGTTAGTATGTATTGAATTGGTTAAATCTTTCAACTGAATTTTAAAACGGCACGACGGCACGTTTGGCGCAGTAGTTGAGCGATCGACTGCTGCGCTGCGTGTCGCGGATTTGCTCCCCGCACGCACGGAACAAATATTTGTTTGGCCTACAGATAGTTGTTCCGGGTCTGGCTGTTTGTGTATGTTAATTTAAATATCTCAAACGCACACACAATACAGGATAAATGCCTAGTGTGGGGCAAAATTTTTCTAAAAAAAAAACAGTTCCCTCCAACCGATTGAGCTAACATTTTGCACTCACATAATACATTTTTATTTTACATTGACAGACCTGAACTTGATCGAATGCATTTCTCTATTAAAATTTTACCTACTGTTTTGATCAACGAAACGAAACAAGCAAGTTCTTGGCTGCAGACGGTCACGATTTTGGGGTAATGAGTACCATTTGCTCCATAGGTTATAAGCAGTGATCGGAGTAGGTAGATTGAATTGGGGTCATTGATCCGAAACGTATATATTAACATGGACATTCCTCCGGATATGGTTGATTATTAGAAAAAAATTCAACAGATAAATAATAGGTAAATAAATTTAGTTTTGATACCTTACTTTAAATTTTGAATTGAGTAGTAATAATATCACTACCAACATTAACAATATTTAATTGAATCCGGAAATACTGGAATTATTTTCCGAAAAAATGGCTTATCCATGTTATTCTTTTTGTGTGCATTTATGATACAAGTACCAAAAATCAATGTACCTACTCCGATCACTAGTTATAAGTAATGCTCTGCCCTCTTAAGTGAAACGATATCCTTGAGATACAACAGGAAAAACACAAAAAGGAAAAGGTTTTTCTATCTGACATTTTGCAAAAGATCTAGAAATCATATTTCCTGGACTACACATTATTTACTAGACATATTATGTTTCTGTGCCATTTCCCATCATATTCCTTATATGTCCAATACATCTTGTATTACAGATAAAATTAATCCAAAAAATCAAAGTATTTTCAAATAAACGTTCACAAATTACGATGAAGATCCAGAAATGTTAAATTATTTTCGTTCCACTCTAGATGGTATATTTCTTGCCCATTTGTACGCCATAAAATCACTTACATAAAGTACAAGTAAGATTTGTATCGATAAGGGAGCTTTTTGCAGGGAAAAATTGTTATTATGAACATTTTATATTTCCTGCAACATTCCATACAATATCGTGATTTTTTATCATTAGAGCAACATAGGAATGACTGACGTTATTTGATGCAAACCTATCTTTAAACAAATCAAGTAAAGATAGGTTTGCATCAAATATATAATAATAATGATAATATCGATATAATAATAATGAAAAACTTAAAACCCACTTTCACTGTGTAAATATCTGTGCAACTTGCCATTCCAGTCATCATCTGCCTCATCATCTACCTAGCCTTTTCCCTAACTATCTTGGGGTCGGCTTCAAGTCTAAGCGGATGTAGCTGAGTACCAGTATTTTACATGAAGTGACTGCCTTTCTGACCTCCACAACCCGTAACTGGGTATAATACGATATCCCTTAGTAAGACTGGATGTCAGACTTTTGGCTTATGACTACTCATAACGACTGTCAAAGATCGACAAATGACAGCCGGAACCAACAGCTTAACGTGCTTTCCGTGACACGGAGGAAACTCGGTAAGTAATTATGGTCACCCATCCACGGACCAACCTCGGCAAGCATGGCTTAACCTTAAAGATCGTGTGGCTGTTATTATTTAGCCACGAGCTCCTCATTCCAGCATCATAACAAATTCGTTTTGAAAGGATAGCGCAGCGTTTATTTGCAAACTTTATAGCAAGTGTGTTTGCGTTAAATCTGGTAGCTAAAGTGCCTCGCTTCGTGTGAACTGTGAACATACTACCTATAAGTGTGCCGGAAAACGTATTGCACAAATATAGCACTTTTATTTCTCTGCACTCCTGTGGGATTTATTGTACAAGTAGTGTTAGTGGAACAAAAATGTATCAATGTGCGCACAACTGCACATTATCATTGCAAGCAAACGTTGCGGAAGTCACGGTTGTTTTACAGCCAAATTTCACAATTTACTTTCTTTAAAAATTGATTTTTGTTTGTCTAATATTGTCTCCAATCTTAACATTGATAGAATATTCTAAAATAAATGTACTCCACTTCAATGTAATCTGACGCCGTCGTTTAAAATCATATTGGACTTAATCAATAAACCCCGATATCGCAAATACACGTTCTATAATATAAATAGAAGTCTTTTGCATCTTCAATGGAAAAGATCAGCCATGTAAAAATATTTAGAATTTCCCATCATCTGGCAGAATCCCGATTTATTTGAGGCGCAAATAAATTTCAATAACAGAGGGAATATCTGGCACGGAGAATTTTAATAAGGGTAAAGGCTTTGCAAATAATTGTGTGTGAAAGTAAGTAATGACAAACATACCATTATGTAAGTGTTATTGCGGAGGGAGTCAAGTAGGCGAGATTAAAGACGGTTGAGATCACATTACACGGAGCCAGGATATAGCAATTAGGCTTAAGCCGAGTACGCTACGCATGCTAATCAAGTTTATGTTTTGTCTGAAACTCGTAATTTATCCCGTTTATTAGCAAGTAGCAGTCCCTTGAATAAAGCAATAATATTAACATAATTATGTATGTGTCGCCGTTAGGAGACTAACTGAAGTATTTATTCGCTATTAACATTAGTATCTTTATTTAACCACTCCTTAATTGAAATAAATACTGTTCTTTAAATAAATCTTAGTATTCTACCACGAATGTTTTCGCAAATTGAATTATGTCTCTCAGTAAACTACCGCCAATTTAGATAGTAATGATATTGTTACTGAATAAAACAGGGCTTTTATCTTCGTAATTGGCGTACTAACAGCCTCTAAAAGATATTGTAAATAACTTTCATGTTACAGCTAAATAAATTAGATTTTACAAAAGATTTCACAACAAATTAACTTGTTTAATGGATACTTTAAGGCAAGATGTTTTTGATATAAACGTAACTACTTAGACGTACTCAAAAACTATTTTCAATATTCTTTGAAGATTCATATGTTGGCATTAGTAGATACTTTAAGGTGAAGTGTACGTACGCAATTGAACATAAAGTGATGTAAAAAAAGGAAAATTAATCAAGTTTTTCTTCGATTAAATATAATTTTCTGCCCAGTGGCGTAGCGTGCCTTGGTGGAGCCCCGTATAAAAATGTTAGGGCCTTTATGAAGGGTAAAGATTTCTCACAAAAGAAAAAAAAATCTTTGCATAAAATTAAAAGAAATAGAAGATGAAATGGAATAGATGATGTCACTTTTCCAAAATTTTTACAAACAGTTAAAATTAAATATTGCACTCTCCTTGCCTTTTTTCGGCAAACTGATTTATTAAATCATTTATAGCTGGTGATGACTTTAGTTTTAGCACGTCAGGGGGGGGGGTCCTTATAATTGAGACGGCAGATACGGACGCCCCTGCATCTGCCTAGCCTTTTCCTAACTATCTCAAGTTCGGTTTTAACCGGATGCAGCTGAATACATACCATTATTTTACACGGATCTGGTGGCCTACCATAACATCAGTCGTCGCGCGCGCGCACTAATAAGCGGTCGCTGATTTGTACGTTAAAAATGTCTGTAAACAGTGTTAATACGGTCAAGTGTACCAGTTGTAATGTGGTTATTTCGGAGGTCCTGGCCTTCATACGAAATAGACATGATGTAGTGGACAACGAAAGTTTAATAAAAATATGCTCATCGGCTTTTTCCGAAGAAGACATTGATGAGGCAAAAAAGTTATTGTTTATTTCTACGAAGACAAGCCAAAAACTTGTGTCGAGGCGTAAGAATAAAAAACAGAAAGACCTAGAGGACATGATTACGGTGTTTAAAACCATGGATCCCGAACAAATACCGGTTTTTGTGGCATATGACCTTCACAAATTGCCACCAGTTTGCTTTGATCACGTAGATGTGACGAAGTTGCTGAAGGATTTATTGGTTCTACGGTCAGATATTAACGCAATTAAAAGTGATTATGTGACTAAAGATCAGCTGGAAAACATAAAATTGAATACAAGCAATTCGACGCCGGCGCCGTTACCAAGTTTGAATGTGAATGTTGAAAGAGGAGGGTACATTGAAAACAATAACTCAGAGTCGTTGAATGTATCGCATAGTACACTCTGCGCGCCGTCCCTGAGTCAACGAAGCCCCAGTTGTATGAGTCATGAACGTTTGAGTGCTGTCCCGCTGGCTAGCATAGCAAGCGATACAGATATATTACCAGTCTTGCCCGCTGCACAGCGCCCGACCGGTTGTGCGATCGCTGCGAAACAGCTGACAACGGCAGAGATAGTAAGCAGTGGCAAGTGGAAAGAAAATAAAAGAGATGATGGTTGGACACTAGTGCAGAAATCTAAACTTAGAAACCGTTTTACTGGTTTGACAGGGAAGGCTGTCTCAAATGTACCAATCAAGTTTCGCGCTGCAGATATGAAAATACCTTTGTTTATATCATATGTAAATAAAGAAACTACAGAGGAAGATATATGTGACTATATACAAAGTAAAGTTAACGAAGTGGTGACTTTGGAAAGAATTAATATGAAGGCTGATAGGCAATATAATGCATTCAAGTTGTTTGTTCCTAAGCACAAAATAAATACGTTTTTAGACGATAACTTATGGCCAGAGGGTATTGCCTTCAGAAGATTTATACATTTCAAGAATAGGATAGACAACAGGATTTTGAATGTAAACTCATCTCAGATTAATGGATAAGGAAATAAAGAACACATACCTAGCGACGTTTAATTGCAAAAATATCACTCGATCAGCTGATTGTGTGAGAAGATTATGTGGAGTGGCTGACGTCATCGCGCTGCAGGAAACCTGGCTGTTACCTCATGATCTAGCCTACCTAGGCACATTGCATGATGACTTCGCGTATACGGGAAAATCTGCTGTCGATACGTCTGCCGGAGTGCTCATAGGCAGACCCTACGGAGGAGTTGCCCTATTGTGGAGGAAGTCGGCTTTCTCAAAGGTGTCGGTAGTGTCGTGTAATAGCGATCGTTTAGTTGCCATTAGAGTTGATCACACGGATCGTTCTATGTTAATATTCTCGGTTTATATGCCTACTGACTCGAGTGATAATTTAATAGAATTTACTACATGTTTGAGTGAGATTATTGCGATTACTGAGAATAGTGATACGGAGACGGTGTGCATATTAGGAGACTTCAACGCTCACCCGGGCGAACGTTTTGCAAGTGAACTGTCAACAGTGTGTACGGAGCAATCATGGTCGTGTGTGGACATGGAATTGTTACCGAATGATACTTATACATTTAAAAGCACAGCTAACGGTGCGCTGCGCTGGTTAGATCATTGTGTGGTGAGTAGTGCGGCGAGGCAATTAGTAATGAAAGCAGCTGTTTTTTATGATGTGTACTCGTCAGACCACATTCCTTTGGTTATTGAGTGTAACATAAATTTAATTATACCAAAGTTAGTGAGCAAAACCCACTCTTGTAACAAGGTTATTTGGGGTGAAAGAAATGCTAAACAAATTGATGAATATTCAAACTTTTGTCATTCAAAATTAAAATTAGTTGATTTTCCTACGGAATTTCGTGATTATTCGCATGGAATGTGCTCTGATACTAGCCACCACAGACTGTTAGATGACATGTACGACACTGTTATAAGTATTCTGAAAGAAGGTGCTGATACTTCATACATAGGTTCTGATAGCCGGCGTTGTAATAGAAAATATGTGACTGGTTGGAATGCGCATGTTCGTGGCGCTCATAGGGAGGCTCGCATGCATTATCAGACGTGGTTGTTGCATAACAAACCCACATCGGGGTGTATTTACATAAATATGTGTAAGTCCAGGAAGGTTTTTAAAGATAGGCTAAAATATTGCCAGGATAATGAGCAGCAAATTAAAATGGATATTATAGCAAAAAATCAGACTGACAAGCAATTTGGTGCATTTTGGAAGGCAACAAATAAATTGAACCCGCGGTCGAGTCTTCCTGTGAGCGTGGCGGGCGTGCATGAGCCAACGGAAATAGCAAATTTATTTAAGCAGCACTTTAAGGTTGAGTCACCACTTGTTGGGACGACACGGGTTGTCGATACTGAGGCCGTTTCTGGGGACATTGACGTTCGTTTTACTCCTAAGGAAGTTGCATTGGTGGTAAAATCAATGAAAAGAGGTAAGTCACCAGGTCACGATGGCCTCAGTATCGAACATCTGAAATACGCCGGAGTGCACTTGCCACGTGTACTTGCCATGTTTTTTAACTTATGTATCAGTCACTGTTATTTACCAAATAACTTCATGTTTACAGTTGTGGTACAGTCAGCAACAGAAGTCGTTGAACATAATTTGTTTCCAATATTTCCTAATCATTATTATTTAGCATAAGTTACTGACCAAAGTAAATTATAAAACAACTTGTCATAATAAAACTACAAAAGTCGCTGAACTCAGTTAAACCATAAATTGCTATACATTACTACCAACAAAATTGTATGATCTGTAATAGATACAAAAGTCGCTGATCATAACTAATTTCCTACATTTCCAGTTCATTGAACCCGTTTGCTACAAGGCACTATCCAGCGAAGCGCAGCGCACTGCATTTTTCATAATCAAAACATTGCTGAATAAACACAGCTACTAGTTTAGAATACAAATTCATTTTTTTTGTTATTTTTTTTTATACTTCCCATAGGCTCCCTACACTGGGAATTTCTTCTGTATCGTGCGTGCGTTTAGAAACATTTAAACTAACATACACAAACAGCGTTTTAAAAACTAGAATAATATTTATTTATCTAAACTAGTATTATAAAGAGGAAAGATTTGATTGTTTGCTTGTTTGTTTGCATTGTTTGATTTGAAAAATTCTTTCAGTGTTAGATAGCCCTTTTATCGAGGAAGGCATATATAGCGTCACGCTACGACTAATAGGAGCGGAGTAGCAATGAAAAATGTTGCGACAACGGTGAAAATCTAACGCAGACGAAGTTGCGCGGGACAGCTAGTTATTTATAAAAACGAGCAAAAAAACGCTTTATGGTATGGGTACGGAACCCTAAAAACTCGCGCATAACACGTTTAGCGACTTACGGCAAAATTTAAAAAATGCCCGACACTAAAAGCCCATAATAAAATAATCCAAGCGCCGTCGTAGCGTCGGGGTTCCGCTTTGTTCTGTGCTTTGTTTTGTGCTCAAAGCGGTCCCCCGACGCTACGACGCTTGGATTAATTTACTGTGGGCTTTTTAGAGGTTTTATGTGTCGGAGGTATTTTTTTATATTATTTTTTCTTAGCCTTGACTGTCCCACTCCTGGGCATAGGCTTCCCCATTCCATCCAATTGTTTCGGTGTTGCGCTTCTGAACGAAAAACAATTTTATCAAAATCGGTTCAGCCGTTTAGGAGCTACGATGCCACAAACAGACAGACATACACAGATACACACGTCGAACTTATAACACCCCTCTTTTTATTTTTGGTCGGTGGTTAAAAACAAGGAAAGTTATAAATTAAAAAAGAAACTATACTTTAGAAGGGAATAGGGTGCAGTCCCCCCCCCACTCGGCAATGCCCATGGTGACAAGTAACAAGATTTCAAATCGACTAGACCCGTGGAAGTTGTTTATATCCCTTCATCAACTAGAAAAGAGGTGATGATCTTCAAAGGGCTGAGCAGATTTTCTCGAAACATAACTAAGAACACTCTCGATTAAAATACCTTTCAAACGAAACCAATTTTATCAAAATCGGTTCATCCTTTTAGGAGCTACGATGCCACAGACAGACACACTGATACACAGGCACACAGATACACACGTCAATCTTATAACACCCCTCTTTTTTGGTCGGGGGTTAAAAATGATAGTTATCGACTTACCCTGTAGTGATGTTTAGCGACTTACGGCAAAATGATAATTATCGACTTACACTGTAATGATGTTTAGCGACTTACGGCAAAATGATAGTCATCGACTTACGCTATAATAATGTTTAGCGACTAATGAAAATATTAATGCTTAGCGTTTTTGTAAAATTGAAATGATAACCTTATTGTGTACTCTATTCTGGTAAGTGATTTATGGTCCGTTTTAGTGTTCAGGTGTTTTGAAAATTAGTATCTGTTCATGGACTTTTGTTGCTGACTGCCTGTTATTAAAAATAAAACTGGGAATGCCTCTGATACCTCAAATTACAGGCCTATATCGTTGGCAACTGTTTCAGCCAAGGTACTGGACAGTCTGCTTGATGCGCAATTGGCTAAGCATCTAACACTGCATGACGCTCAGTTTGGCTTTAGGCCGGGGCTGTCCACTGAAAGCGCTATATTGTGTCTCAAGCAGACTGTGCAGTACTACAAGGATAGGAAAACGCCTGTCTTTGCCTGTTTTTTGGACCTATCGAAGGCTTTCGATCTTGTTAGTTATGACGTGTTGTGGACTAAATTGCTGTATGAAACTTCAGTACCAGTTGAAGTTATATCAATATTCAAGTATTGGTATGGCAATCAACGCAATTGTGTAAGGTGGAACGGTTCCTTGTCGAGTGTGTTCCGGTTGGAATGCGGAGTGAGGCAGGGCGGATTAAGCTCCCCTAGGTTGTTCAACCTCTACATTAACCGGCTGATTGTTGAGCTCAGCAGCACCAAGGTCGGATGTCATATTGACGGAGTGTGTACCAATAATCTAAGTTACGCAGACGACATGGTTTTGCTGAGTCCATCAATCAGTGCTATGAGGAAGTTAGTGTCGGTATGTGAATCATATGCGGTGACTCATGGGCTCAAATATAATGTTGGGAAGAGTGAACTGATGCTCTTTAAGGCCAGTGGTTTTTCTTATCCAGCTTTTCCTAATGTATCACTGTATGGCACTCCTCTGCGTAGGGTGTCTAAATTTAAGTATTTGGGTCACTGGGTCACCGATGATTTATGTGATAATTCAGACATCGAAAGGGAACGTAGGTCGCTGGCTGTCCGTTGTAACATGCTGGCCCGCAGGTTTGCACGGTGTACGAGTGCAGTTAAACTAATGCTTTTTAAAGCTTATTGCCAGTCTTTCTACACCTGCAGCCTGTGGGTCAGATATTCGCAGCGGGCATACAGCGACTTGCGTGTCCAATATAATAATGCACTCAGGGTACTGTTGGGGCTGCCATGGCGTTGCAGTGCGTCAGGGATGTTTGCTGAGGCACGGGTGGATGGCTTTGCCGCTATCGTTAGGAAAAGGTGCGCCTCCCTGCTCGCTCGCGTTCGTGGCAGTACCAACACTATACTGGGTGTTTTCATTGATCGGTGGGAGTCCCCCATGCTGCAAAGGTGGTTGCGGCTTCATGTAATAATTTAAATTTCGTTTTGTTTAATTACTAACATTAGGTTTAAGAACATTGTTACTAACAAATTATGGACTTAGTCTGAAATAAATGTTTATTATTATTATTATGTCCTTTATTAATTTTTCTTCTCATTTTTTATATTTTTACATATTTCTTAAAAAAAAAAAAAAATTAAAAAAAAACATTTAAAAATATAAAAAACAGGTTTCCACCGGTATCGGGAGCAGGGTCCAAGCTACCGGAGGTTAGGGCTGCAGAGACAGGAACCTCCTCACAATGCGGGCCGTATCGAGGAGTACTGCCTTCTGAATCTGGCTCTTGATCCAACTGCCAAGTGAGAGCTTCGACAGATGTTCGTCGAGGCTCTTGGCCATAAGGCCATTGGCCGTTACGACAATCGGCACAATGATAGCCGAGTCTACATTCCACATATCGACAACCTCGTGAGCCAAGTCGAGATATTTTATCTGTTTCTCTTTCTCAGCTTTCACGAGGTTTTCGTCATGTGGGATGGTAACATCGACTATCATTGCGCGGCGCGCTGATCGGTCTATCACCACTATGTCAGGCTTATTGGCAACAATAGTCCTGTCAGTAATGATAGGCCGATCCCAGTACAGCGTGACATGGTCTTTCTCGAGAACTGGGTCGGGCACATACTTGTAGTACGGTACCTCAGATTCCACAAGTTTATATTTCAGGGCAAGTTGCTGGTGAATAATCCTGGCCACTTGGTTGTGCCTGTGCAAGTACTCGCCGTTAGCCAGACTAGAACAACCAGAAATAATATGTCTGATGGACTCACCCGGACGGTGACATGCCCGACACACGTCCACCGTCCCGTCCTTCATAATATGTTTCCGGTAGTTGTTCGTCAGCATAACTTCGTCCATAATCGCACAGACAAAACCTTCAGTTTCCCCAAAGAGGTCGCCGAAACGTAACCAGGACACGGACGCTAGAAAATCTACATCGGACCCATGAAGAGCCTGGTAAAAGCGCCCGTGAAGAACCTTGCCTTGCCATATTTCCTTGCGGTCATCGGTAGTCAGTATTACAGGTTTGCGCCAGTTCTCTTTAGCCATGGACAGCGGGGTGAGTGTCTTGTCCACTGCGACCACATCTCGGTGCATACCCACCTCTGTTTTTAAAAAATATTCTCTGAGGCTGCACACCTCGCGGTTGTGGAGTGTCTTCGCGTTTAAAAAGCCTCGACCCCCGCACTTCCGCGGGATGTACAGTCTCATCACCGATGATCGTGGGTGATGCATCCGGTTTGCGGTCAGCAGTGTACGAACTCTCCTATCCAGGGCGTCCAGTTCGGTCTGAGTCCATTTGAGTATGCCGAACGAGTACATTAAAACCGGCATGACCCAACCGTTGAAGGCGCGCACCTTGTTCCCACCTGAAAGAAGGCTATTTAGTACCTTCTTCAGGCGACCAAAGAAGCGCTCCCTCAACGATTGCTTCATGTCAGCTACGTTAATGCCTAACGCTTCCGACATACCCAAATACTTATAGTTTTCGGATGAGGAAAGGGATCTTAGGTGTATGGAATCAGAGAGCTGAAGTCCCTCGGATTCCATAATCTCCCCTCGCTTTACATACATGACTGCACATTTGTCAACACCAAATTCCATCCTGATGGCACTACTAAAATTTTCAGTTACTTTCAGTAGCTCCATCAGTTGCAGTTTGCTGGGGGCAAAGAGTTTCAGATCATCCATGTAAAGAAGGTGAGATATAACCTGACCACCTCTCCTCAACCGGTAGCCTAGACCTGAATCCTCCAGCAGTGTGCTTAGAGGATTCAGGGCTAGACAGAACCAAAGAGGACTCAGACTGTCGCCCTGAAATATTCCCCGTTTAATCCATACAGGCTCATCGTTCCCCTGGATCTGTCGACATCCTGGATATCGAAGGACCGTCCTCCATTGCCTCATACACGACTCAAGGAAGGCGCGTAGAGTTGCATCAATCTTGTACAACTCCAGCACCCTCATGAGCCATGTATGTGGCACAGAGTCGTAGGCCTTCTTGTAATCTATCCAACATGTTGACAGATCCTTGCGGGATCGACGAACCTGTTGGCTAATGGCCATGTCGATGAGGAGTAGCTCCTTAGTACCACGGGACCCATTCCTACATCCATTTTGAGAGGCCGACATAATGGAATTACTATCGATGTGCTTGTTAATCTTCACTCTCAAAATGGATGTAAGAAGTTTATAAACCGTCGCCAAACACGTGATCGGTCTATAATTCCTGGGTTCCGCAGGACTACCGGACTTATGAAGCAGGTGGGTAACACCCGTTGTAAGAAACTGTGGTAGCGACCCAGACTCTAAGCATGACTGGAATTGAGATGCCAGGCGAGTGTGTGAACTACTCAGCCATTTAAGCCAGAAGTTGTGCAGTCCGTCCGGTCCCGGAGATTTCCAGTTCGGTAACGGACGAACTGCTCTGGCAACATCTAACGGTGTTATTATAATTTTTTCCATTTCTGGTATAGATTCACACACTCGCTCGACATCTCGCATCCAGTCAGCCTCAGTATGACAGACGGGTACCGACCAGATGCTGCGCCAGAATGAACTAGTGGTGGCATCATCTGGACGGCATACGTCTGTCACATTTTGTTTGGGTCGCTCCCAATCTCTGTATACCCACCTTTCATCACTCCGGAACATGCGATTCTGCGAGTACCGATCAACCCTGCGCTTATACCGCCGAATACGGTTCGCCCATGCATAAACTTTCTGCTTCAGGAAGTCGATGCGCTCTGTGACTTGGGACATGTATTCTTGAGGGCTGATTCCAGTCCCCAAGAATGCCCGCCTCACAAAGCGCATCACACGTGGGCGTGTATTGCCCTCCCTGAAGCAGTATAGTTTGCCGATGAGTACCCTGGCCCCATCGATACGGCACTCGATCCTGCGTTGCCAGGCTGGTACGGCTGGTTTTGGTCGAGTAGCTACGTCAAAATTTGGGAATTTGACGTTAGCTAAACGACAAGCCGCTACAGCCCCACAATACAAGATCGAGTGCGTATCAACGAGGTTCTCACTACTCTCAAAAATATTTTTGAGTTGCGAGTCCAAGGCACACACCAGCGCCCTATTTTTCTTATGCATGGGTAACCGCGGTAATCGGGGCCTAAGTTGGGTAGGAGTGGATCGATACTCGCGAAGCGCATCTTCCAGAGCACTCCTCAATTGGTCGTTGCACTGGCTACTTACCGTGGCAACCCTATCATCTTCCTCTACAACAGTAAAATTTGGCCGCGGTGGAATGGCATCATTAGCAAAACTGGTTTGTAACGTGGTTTGTGAAGAAGTCAAGATGATACGGTTGCTCAGTACCTCTGAGCGCAGCCTATCAAGTGCGGCGTCGTCCAACATATGATTGCGTTGGATGACCCGCACCTGATCCGACAACCGTTGGGCCGAAACGTTGACAGTCGGTTCAAGTTCCTGAAACATAGACAGCATCCTAACACGGTACGCAGTGAGGTTAGTTCCCCCCTCTGTAGACCCATAGTATGCGCGCATGACGTTTTCATTAATGGAATAAGTCCATCTCATGCGCGGCACACAACCACCGGCAGCGGGGACCCGGCTCGGGGCCGGTTGGCCCCTAAGTCCCAAGCTTCTTGGTGGCCGGCCTCGCCCCGGCCGACGTACAGGTGTTGGCGACGTCGGCGGGGAGAAATACTCGTCACTGGAGCTCGACGCGACTGCCGCTGCCGGTGACACAGGTGATCCGGGGTCCGGCGGCGGCGAGGCGGAGCTCAGCAACGAGTCCGGGGGTGGTGGGAGTGCACGTCGTGAAGCTGCTCTTGTTATCATGCTTTTATAAAAACATCATCGTTTATTCATGTCAAATTCCAAATTATATGTGACGTCTGTCAATTGCAAATTTTCTTGAGGTTTTCGTTTTTCTGCGATTTTTTAAATTCATTATGGACGTTATAGTATATTATTAGGTTTAATACGTTTTTATAGCTGTGTATGTGACAAAGTAATACGGTTGGGCGATTAAAACAGATTTTTATAAATTTATTTGCGGAACTATTTCGATTGACGTTTTCTTTATTAATTTATTATTATTATTATTATAACGTCTTAAAACATTATTGTTTCATTCTTATCTCAGAGCGGGAAAGAGACTGAGCTATACAGGTCGTCTAGCTCCATCTCTTTCCCACTCTGTAATAAGAATGAAACAATAATGTTTTAAGACGTCATAGTAACCCCCCCTAACTGCACAACTCAGTTAATCGGTACCCCCCCCCCCCCCTTCCCCGAATACCCTTCCAGTCTAACCAGATGCAGCTGAGTACCAGTATTTTACATGAAGCGACTGCCTATCTGACCTCCCAACCCAGTAACTGGGAATACGATACCCCTTGGTAAGATTGGTTGTCAGACTTTCGGGCTTCTGAGTCCTAGTAACGACTGTCAAAGATCCACAAATGACGGGAGGGATTTCGGTATGTGATAGATGGATCAGTCCATCCATCACATAGCATTTCATGGCAAGCACTGCTTAACCATGAAAACCGACCCATGCAGCTGTTATTATTCAGCCACGGCTAACATCAATTACATAAAAACGGAAATTATAACAAATGATGCATACACTCTTAATTACATACCTCATTTAAATCGACCAATAATTCAACATCCGCTCCACACTCTCACAAACACTTTTAGGACAAATCGTCGCCAAACCCACACGGCTGGAAGGGAGATACGGATGGCGTTCCTTTTATATTTACTGAAAACGATTGTTCCCGGCTTTCAAAACGAGTGGATTTCATACGGGCTGATAAAAATATTTCCAGAGAAGCATTGGATATGTGCAGCCTTTGACGTAACCGCACACAATTCAGCAGTCTTGTGGTACCAAGATAAAAGTTAATGGCAAAAGAGGTCAATAAAACTGAGAAAAATCATGGAGTAGACCGTATAATCCAACTTATATTAATATATATCTCCTTTTTTTTTCAATAAGTTTAGCTTAGTTTGCATCATTTCGCCCAGGCCTTTTTCGCGTTTGTTCTCACTAGTTCGAACGTCGAAAAAGTGAGAATTTTTTTCCTCAGTTGTTCGACCGTCGAACTTCTGAGATTCTTTTTTCTCTTTTGTTCAACCGTCGAATTAATATTAATTGAGAAAAGAAAACCAAAAAATAAAATTTAAAAAATGCTCGTTTCCTTAAAAAAAGGTTTATATTTGTGTATACATAATATTTACTACATCAGTACCTACTACATCCTTCATCAATAAAAATCAAAATCGAAGATCGCGGAAACGATAACTATCGAATTTCGACCCCAAATAACACTAAAATGACACCCATGAACGAAAATCCAGAATTTTTTATTGGCACCATCTTGGATTTTCGTTTTCGTTATCATCAACCGCAAAAACCATTAAAATGACACCCATGGAAGAAAATTCTGAATTTTTTATTGGAACCTTCTTGGATTTTTATTTTGACCTTATATTCGTTATCAAATCGAGGAGCTCGTGCCTAAATAATAACAGCCGCCGAGGTCGATCTTAAAGGTTAAGCCGTGCTTGCCGAGGTTGGTCTGTGAATGGGTGACCATAATTACATATCGAGTTTACTCCGTGCCTCGGAAAGCACGTTAAGCCGTTGGTCCTGGCTGTCATTTGTAGATCTTTGACAGTCGTTACGAGTAGTCAGAAGCTAAAAGTCTGACATACAGTCTTACCAAGGGGTATCGTATTACCCAGTTACTGGGTTGTGGAGGTCAGATAGGCAGTCGCTTCATGTAAAATACTGGTACTCAGCTGCATCCGGTTTGACTGGAAGCCGACCCCAAGATAGTTTGGGAAAAGGCTAGGCAGATGATGTTCGTTATCAAACCATTACATCATTGTATGATGGTTCCTGGAAATAAGAATATAAGGGTCGAATTGATAACCTCCTTTTTTAAGTCGGTTAATAGGCAGGTAGAGAAGCTTTGCCATCATCTCAAATAATTTAAATACGCCAAGGTGTCAAAGGAGGAGGTCGCCGCACACACGGTTTATTTTTGTTTTTGCTGCGACTTTCTCAGTTTTACACAAGTAGACTGTAGCCTTAACTGAATTGATATTTTCTTATGTCAGAACTACTCGTACGTCCAGTTGATGTAATGTCGTAGGTTTAGTAAGCATAAATAACTATTGATCGAGTAAGTGGTCTGATAAGTGGCCCTGAATTACCTCTGCTTATTGGGTAATAAGCAAAGGTAATTCAGGGCCACTTATCAGTTAGCCACTTATCTACAGTTTAACTGCCATACTTCGTTACTCGTTTCTACGTGTGTCCTTTGTTTTGAGAAACTGTATTTTTTTTGTTTGTCGAGATCAGTCCGTGTATAGGTCACCATCTATTACATAATAAGGCAAATTCAAGGCACTTGACACTGATAATTTCGACGAACTTTTTTCAAATGCCAACTTGCTTCTAAAATTACCAAGTTACTTTTAAATGATCAAGTAACTAGCTGTACCGCGCAACTTAGTCCGCGTCACCTTTTCCCCGCTTTCGCAATATGTTTCATTGCTGCTCCGCTCCTGTTTGTCGTAGCGTGATAATATATAGCTTATATCCTTTCCCGATATATGGGCTATCTATACACTGTAATATTTTTTTAAATCGGATCAGCAGTTCCTGAGATTAGCGCGTTCAAGCAAACAAACAAACTCTTCAGCTTTATAATATTAGTATATATGTAGGTGGAACGCTGGCCCAATTATGGGAAACTTCAATATCACTGCTACAATAGACTGCGTTTCAATAGCAACTGAGTACCAACAGTCTAATGAGGTCACTGTTGTTAGTCTCTAGCTTTTAGGTTAGGTACAGTTCTGTCAGAATAAGCAAGTCTTATTGAAGAATTTCATTTGGTTCAGTTAGCCTGTTAATCGAAACCACGATTACTGGAACTTACTGACCCATTGTAAGTAAATAAATAGTAATAAAAGTCTATTTCGGAACAAAAACATAAGATTAGGTACAAGAAGTAAAACGGTGGTAGCTGCAAAAGTATAAACTGTAGCGCCGCTTACAACGCCCTTTCCCCGATACAGAATGGAATGATGTTCCATGCTAAAAGTTCTTTATAGGTAATTTTTTATTTTTTTATTTTATAAAACCAAATATAAGACTTAGGTACAGGAAGACGAAGTAATACTTTAAATTAAGATTTCTCAGGTCATAACGATTGCAACTTTGAAATTAGACCTATTTCAAAATTAAATGGGCTACGAAATAATTTGGTCGTAACAACTTGTAAACAATACAGTAGATGATCACTTTTTAAAAGTTTGTAAGTTTGCACACATTGGTGCTAGCCACAGTAAAATGTAGATATACAGTGAATACGAAAAGCAGAAGACCAAGAATAAAACCTGTATGATCTTTATTAACGTATTTTCTTTTGCTGATTAGAGTTTTGAAGAGCACAATAAGTAGGCAATCGATACTCCAGAACAATTTCCCTGCAAGACTTTCCCTAATTTAAATCCGACTACAACACACTCTTATTTCATACCTACCCGAAGCTATTAGAAGCTGATCAAAACTGCCGAATGGCTAGTAATTAAAACAACAACATTTATAGACAATTTCGAAATTAATTACATCATCATCTGCCTAGCCTTTTCCCAAACTATCTTGGGGTCGGCTTCCAGTCTAACCGGATGCAGCTGAGTACCAGTATTTTACATGAAGCGACTGCCTATCTGACCTTAGCGAAATTAATTACATATATTCAGATATTGTTTTTGTGCCCTATCACAATGTTGTCCTTTTTAACCCAATGGTTGACTGGTAGAGAATGTCTTGTGGCATTAAGTCCGCCTATGTACCATTATTGTACATATAGTTTAAATAAATTAATAAAACAAAATAGAAAGCTATAATGGTCATTTACATAATAGGTTTCGCCGTTTGTGTTTGTATTATCGTCCTGACCCTCGGTAAGTGTGTGTGTGTGTGGGTGTGTGAATCATCGACAACTTTAAACGTATTACATAACATAACATCACGTAATCCCCGGAGGGTTAGGCAGAGGTGTTCCAAACAGTACAGCCACATTTCGCCAGCTATGTTTAAGCCCCATATCATAAGGGTCCGTGACTGCTACTGACAAAACTCCTGATGGAAAAACCCAAGAACAATTTTGCCCAACCCGGGAATCGAACCCAGGACCTCAAAGTTTAGTGATCTCTAGTGGTCACTAGACCAACGGCAGTAAATATATTATAGTGTTTTTAATAGTACTAGTCATTCTGGAGTCTTTGTTGCGATATTTTTAAATAGTCGTCATATTCGCGTATGTCTCTGACAATCAGTCTAACCAATGGGTATCGTATTGCCAAGTAACTGGGTTGTAGAGGTCACGTAGGCTGTCGCTCTATGTAAAACATCGGTATTCATTATTCATTAAGCCGACATAACATAGCTGGGAAAAACCTAGGCAGATAATGATTAATCTTACTGAAATTAACTTTATTTCTACTTATTAACGAGGATTTCAATACAGTTTACTTTATTTTATCCGCCATATTAAACACTAAAAGACGGTACAGATTCTCTATTCAGACAGCATATATATACTAAGAGGTCAAGTCTTTGTCGTCGCTCATCTGAGCGTGACCCATGTTATGTCAACAATTATGTACAATAATGGTAGCCTTAGTAGTGACTATTAAGTTAAGGTTCTGTTAGTTTGCAGAGTACTTAACCGTTTTGGTTTATAATGTTACTGGCAATATCTGAAACATGGTAAATCTTAAGACTGTTCAGTTCGCTAGTTAATGATCGTACCTAGCACCTTAGTCATTCTTGTCATGACTATTTCTGAACTTCAAGTAAAATGAGGCAATTTCTGACTTACTGCATCAAAATGAGTGAACCCGGTCAAAGTTGACCATTTACCGGTGAATCTACCACCAACCAACCAATTGGTATTCACCAATTTTGGGCATTCGGAGTAACAAATAGTCGGACAAATATACCCACATAATATCTTTAAGCCGAGATATGGGCTGTTTACACTTTTGAAAATCAAAGTTCATTAATTTGGCGGCACAATAATTAATGTCAGTCACTGATTGCCAATTAGGAATTAACTTTGACGACCCTGGTCTGCTGCTCTATATGGACAGGAAATCTAATAATCATTAACTCATTTTACACTTGGGATGACACTATAATTATTTTGTAAAGAGTTTTTTTTAAGTCACCACAATAGTCGTGTACCGGAGTTTGCCCTGAAAACTGTATTTTCTTATTTATCAGTGCAAAAGCATGAATTAATCGCAAAACCTTCTTCTAAAGAAAATTTCACTTGATTTCTCTTAAATAGCTTGTACACAAGTTACAGGAAAAACGTCGTTTCCGTTCCTCACTCACTTACTGAATAAGATTACGCAAATAAGACTTCTGACTGGCATGCCCATTAAAGTTAATGTCGACTTAAGACACATTAATTTTGATAATTTTTGCTTTTTATTTGTTAACTCACAACATAGTTTCATCTTTTAACGTTTTATGTACCTAGAGAGGAATATACCAAATTGTGCACATACATATTTTCTAAACACTGTTCTCGTAAAAACATCAATACGAATCGAATTCATCTAACTTTTATAATAGACATCGAATACCCCCAATATTGGGTACAATTTGCATGGCAACAAAAGGGTTTCGACTCTGTAAAATATCGAGTAGGCAAAGTCCCAATCATGTTAACATACATATCATTATGAAACATATAATATACATATATAATCTGATAGAATATTGTGATCCATCTACCCACATGGGTATCCCTGACTTATCAACAGCTCTTTTCAATTTAGGCAAGGCGGTATCCGTCCCAAACCCTTTTCAGGGGAACCTCAATATGGCGCCTTCTTTGTGAACCACCCACATTTGTTATACCTCATAAATTTAAATAAGTACCTCTGGAAAAAGTTTGAGTTCATTCGTTGCGTGAAACGGAAACGTCGCATGATTGGTATTTCGGCTACAAGGTAAGGAGTTCTTGGTAAAGTTTCCTGAACATTGTTGTGTTGACCTCGGGCTTCACTTGCGGCTGGGTCACTTATGTAACCGCCACTTATACTAAGTATGTTGACTGAGGAGACAGGACGTGATGGCATTTATTAAGCGATGGAACAAACCACTAAGTCTCCGGTTTAAGTGAACAAAACTCAGTAACATAAAGATTTGCGTTGGAGCCAACTTCCTATGGGATTCTGCTTTCGTATTCATTTTCATGTTTACATAATGTAGATCTTTGATTCATGTAGAGGAGGTTTTTTTTAACGTTACATTTGTACCCCAGAAAAGCAGGTAGTGTTTAAATCTCTATGAACTGAAAACAAACCTCAAAAAAACAACAACATCGTAAATCCAACTTTAAGAGGAGGCTCCCTAAAATTTATGTTAATTTGCATTAATATTCTGAAACAGTCACACATACTATCAAAATGAAACTTTAGTATATGATTTATTGGATCTTTTTCTTTCCATGTACAAGACAGTTACGTAATTGTAACATTTTCACTCGATTCATTTTTAATTCAAAAATCATGTCTTTTTTAAAGATTATTTTCCTTTTATTTCAAGATTGCTTGGCCTTTATGTCTAAAATAAATATTAACAGTAAGAAAATATAGTTTACTATCCAGTCACAAGATATATTTTTTCTCTAGATCAATTATTACTTCAGTTATAAACGAAATAAGAATTGAGACTTACGACATTTAGTTTCGAGCTCGAACGCGATCAAAGAGCGCATGCGGTATTCAACTTTATTACGGCTTGCATAGCGTCTAGCACCATAGCGTAGAGTGGCGGGGTGCATGGGGCGGAGTTTGCGTAGAAATTATTTTAGAGTGCCTGCTCTTAAGGAAATCTCTTCATTTTACTATTGTATTTACAATTAAAAATATTCACCAGAAAATAGCATAAAAAAGTTTACGTTTAGTTTGTTTGTTTTTGTTTTATGTGCAAAATACTCACTTTCTAGGAAGCAAAATAGAAGTGAATATGATCTTGACCCTGGTGTGCACGGAGTTGGTGGCGAAAAGGTACCGGCAGCGGCGATGAGGCGGGTACAGGCCCGGGTACCCAGGACTAGCCAGCACACAGGCCCCAGGGCCCCGGCACGATACGTCTTGATATAACCAATCGCAGTCTGTGGAAGGAATATGACGATAAGTCTCTGATCACCAAGATAACCATTTGCTAATGCTAGAAGAAAATATTAGTAGGTATTCTAATATATGCTGTAGACTTACAAGATAACGTAAAACTACATCAGATCAGATTTTAAAATATTAAGCATAATTATCTATTATACAGAGTGATTTTTTTAACTGTGAAGTTATTGGGAAAGGCCTAGTTGTAGTATTTTTTGGTCAAGTGTTTTTAGTCAAGAAAATGACCTTTATATAACAACGTAGATAAAATAATTTCAATCACGGTAAATATTTGAGCAAAAAATATGCAACAGAGCACACAAGTTATTCCGCTAATATGGGAAAATGGCATTATTACAGACATTATTATTGACACGCACCATTCCGAACGTATCATTTGCATGATTGCGTTTCAAAAATAACTGGGATTCCGCTACATCACGCCGATATAATGAATACGCTGAACTATTGCATAGTCGTCACGTTGTATGGAATGTTGCAAGTATAGCTAAACTAATAACAGCCCACGGATCGATCTTCTAGGAAGGCAACACTTGCCGAGGTTGGGTCGTGGATGGGTGACCATTCATAACATACCGAGTTTCTAGGAAATCACGTTTAGCAGTTGATCTGTATTGGTAGATCTTTGGCACTCGTCATGGGAAAAAGCCAGCAAGTGTGGCGTCCAGTCTTACCAAGGGATATCGTATCACCCAAAAACTAGGCTGTGTATTAAATAATTTAAGTAAAAATTATGCCATGAAATAAACATTATTGGAGATATTATTCTCTACTTTTACGCATTTACTTTTCATTCAAATGAAACGGTAGACCCTAAACAAATCCCGGGAAGCTACATAATAAGGTGCGTATACCGACGTATAAGTAAATGATATATACCATAAAGGTATGGGTTGTATAGTAGAGCCAATAATTATAAGGAAACTTCTGACGAGGGTCTCCAACACCGGCTACACATGCGCTACTTCCGAAAATATCTTGACAAGACAGCTCTCTCAAAGTAGACGCCATGTTTATGACATCAACGGAACATAGGGACATCCTTCAGACCTTATTTACTGTATTTAGCCGAAGAAAGATATAAATACTCGTATTATCTTATAAGATGTCCCTGTTAATGGATATATCTTTAGAAATAGAGATTCGAATCTTTGAATACGACGTTCATTATTGTTGAAAGCGGGTTCAATAGAGTAGAAAAGGAAATGTATACAAGTTAACTGGAAAACCTCTAATGAATGGGTACACTGCAGTGTTTAAGGCGATATTCTAGCAATTTATCATCACATGCTCATTCAATAGTAAAGACACGTTTGCACAGAACTGCATTATACTGAAGATATCACTGCTAATTTATACCACATGAAATTCAGAGTTCAGTTTTCCGCTCAGAACAAATTTTATTCCAGTACAATCCTTGTTAAGATACAAGAAAAGCATAAGAATACTGTCGACCTTATTATGTAGATGTTTCAAACAACAAAATACTTGTATAAATAGTTGGTAGTACTATCCTCCAAAATAATCGAAATGTGTACTGTGGAAACCCTGTAGAATGTACGTAATACAAGTGACCAAGGACGTAAAACCGGAAGGCATTATTATAGCCCCACAATGTGAACGAGGGAAACGGTCATCTTGTTAGTGAGCTCCCCAACCGATGATCCCTCCTTTAAGGGAGTATAAGGCCAGATAAAGAATAGCCAATCATGTTTCCTCCTTTATTCGACCTGTCTAATTAACAATAACTCAACTGTAAGACAAAAGAGACCAAATACTGGAACAAAAACTGACGACCACATATTGTGAAGGTAAATTATTCAGTAAATAGCCGCCATATTTTTTCTTAAAGAGCAATTTTCGGCACGTTCATAATGTTTTCATGTAAAACCATGTTTTCTTAAAAGTAAATTGTTAAATAAAACCGGAGAAAGTACCTTTTGAAAGATAAAGCATCCTTTGAGAGTCGAGTTTTTACGTAAATGTTAGGTGTAAAGTTTCTGAATTAGGTACTAAATTGAAATAGGAATAATTATCTAACTTACGAATAAGACTTAATCGGAAACAATTATGTATTTTCCTTTGCTGCAAAAAAATGTTTCAAAGGTTTTTTTTAATGGTATCTCGCATTTCAACCTAGGAGGTTGTCATCTGCTTAACCGGACTATCCTGTCTGTGCCTTGTAAGGCCTTCGGCCAGGGCATAAAAATACTTACAAACTAAACTTTTACATTTTTATGTTAAAGGTGTATTTACCTGTGTGGGGTATCCGCGAGCCGCCCCTCGGGTGAAACCCAACGCCTTGGGTATTACTTAGCGACGTGAAACTGAAGTACGCGAGGAACTGGGACCTCACAGTCTTTTCTGTTATCCTGGTAACAAAGGATGTGTTAAAGGCGCTTATAAATTGTTGATATCTGAGTAGGGTACGGTAAAAAAAAAACATATTCTTACTATAAATAAACTGTACAATTTGATCTTCGTCTAATTTTGTTGGAGCAGTGGGATTTAGGTACTATTTCCAGTCACTAGCTGGCGCAAACATGTTGTTTATACCTACCTCGTACCAGATATATAAACGAGCCCTTCAACCAAGCAGTATGTACGTCAAGCTTAGTAACTTTAGGATAAAAATATTGTATGTGAACTTATTTTTTAGGTTAAAAATCACAGTTCACGGTGGAACTCAGTGTAACGAACACAAAACATTGTGCTGATAGATGAATTGAATAGTACAGGGATAATGGAGGGTATTTAAAGCAAAATTATCACATTTATAACACGTGTGAAAAGGTTGAAAACCGTAACCATAAGGTTCCTAGATATTATGGTAAAGAACAAAAAACATACCGCAAAAACCCCCCGATTTTGCGGTATGTTTTTTGCTGTGCCAATCGGTTTATTTAAGGGTATTTTTACACCCATTATTTAATGGTAAGTTACAATACATCAATCTGAACAAGTTAGTCCGGGGTCGTAATTGCTAAAATATAATCGGCTGATCCATCCAAAACTACATTGTCTACTCGACCAAAATTTTTGGGACACCCAATCTTATAAATGTGTCCACGCCATTCTAATACAAGCTGTATAGCACCAGTCAGTTTATAACATCACGGTTATTTACAGATTTACGATTGGACTAGTCTTTTAACAAATAGGGGTGGCATTATAATATTATATGAAATAACATAAAACGATCCTCCACACATTCAGTGCTCAGCGCGCGACGCCCTCCATCGCCAGTACGTAAGTTCATAAAATCAAGCAATTCAACGTCGTCAGCTGACAAGAGCATTTGCAGCACTCCCTGACAACCGGCCACAATTCCGAATCGGGCATTACCGGTTCCGCTGTGAAGACCTTTTGTTCCGAATCCGACTCCCGCTCACTACCGGAATTCGCGTTTCCGAACCGAACTGTAAATGGAGATAAATTCTGAAATGCTCCACGCGGCCGCATCGCTTCACTATGCGGATATAATGCTCATTTGAGTGCCTGCCGGTCCCATTAGCGTATGAAAACGTAATTAATTATTGTTCATTTTGGTTGGATTCATTACCACCGCGCGAGTACACCGGATTGCTTAACGAATTACGTTTAATGATCGATGAATCTACACGCGTACGGTTTGGATATCAACTATAAATCTGCATATAGGAGTGGGACGATAATATCGTCCGCATTCTGATATCATTAGCGCGGTGGTTCGGCGCAAATAATGAGTTTATTCTGATACCGTTATGCACAGCGGTCCGCTAAATATACCTTGGTATATACAAGATTAGGTGGAATGTTTAAGGGTTGGGCGTGATTACAATAAGTGCTTGCGCAGGTTTTAGGCTTATCGAAGACCTAAGTACACTAATTAAGAAGGAAACTGTTTAAAAATAGCATTTGAAGAGCATCCTGTTCAAACTTTGCTCACCTCGCTGAATCAACAGCAACGATTTTGGAACGGTACTGACCGTTTCATTGGCCATTTAGGATAGTTAAAACGTTGAAGTTTTGTATTGATTTTTTTAACCTTTTCATCAACGAACATTGCCGTAGGAGAACTGTGTTTGTGTAACCATAGCAGTTTGCTTTTGTACCTGAAGCTTTAAAGCGTGAAACGATTTTTGGTCATTGTAGATATCCTTATCCCATTGCATGACTTTGCACGATATGTTCAACATTTAATTATGCGTGTGATATCAATACTTTTGCAAAATATATAGAAAATGTTGTGGGAAAACTTTTGGGTATAAATAAAAATGTCTCTAAGAATAGGGGAAGACCAAAGACATGATGGATGGATTGGTGCTACATGATACGGCTAGAAAAGGGGGAGTTTTGAGATGTATGGAAGAAAGTGAAAAGCTGCGCTAACCAAAAAAAAAATGGATCAAGACAAGAAAATGATTAGTATCTAGGTTAAGAAAAAAAATATTGGCTAGGGCCTGATAACTGTAACCAGAAGGTCCTCATGTATGGTCCACTACAAAAATAATGATCGCAATGACGGGAATAAATAAGGATTGTCCACATTACATTGATTTTGCGACAATTCTACTCCGACTCGACTCACAGTAAAGCAGCATTAAAATGCGAGCTATCATATTCAAAACAGCAGAATTTTTAAATTAACTTGAAGGAAGATCAAGCGTGTTCCACGCTTGGTCCACACATCGTACACACCGCGATACATCAAGCACAACACATGATACACACATTATCACGATAAATTTCCAGTATAAAAAGGCCTCCCTTTGTATAGATTTCGCATATAACGAGAGATACGCATAAACTGGTTTTGTATGGCTTGAGATGTCTCTCTGCGTACACTTTTGCATGTTAAAATGCGCAGTCCAAAGTGAGTCTTGGCTTTGTTAAGGCTGTCGTTACAAGCTTTATTCAAAACTTACCTAAACTCTAAAGTAGATGCCCCATGGTCCGCAAACAGTACCACAGGCGGGGTGTACCGCTCGTTGGCCCCACACAGCCGCGTTTCAGCCGCGCCGTTTGATGGTACTGCGCTCGCACTTCCCAACTGCAGCCAACCTCCGACGCAACTGTGGAATAAACATGGTTTAAATCAAGTGTATAGAATCAAAAGAAAGGAAGCAAAGGTTTTTTTGGCACATGCCACAAGTGCACACAACAGTAAACAAAGAAACTAAACCAGAAAACAAAACGATGAATAATAGTATGATAATTATTGTGTGCCTCACAGCGCCAAATAGGCCCAGACACCAAGTGCGCGACGCTGGTTTTCAGCAAAAGTTTAGGTACCTAACAGTATACCCACATTTCGCCAATTCTGTTTAAATAACATTTGATGGCGGGCCTATTTATTGCCATCAACCGGGCTTAACATACACGCGTCTAAGAATTGGTTCCTAGTTACAATTAGTAGATTTTTGGCCAACGATTTAGGTCGTCAGAAGCTCGAAAGACTGACAACCAGTCTCATCAAGGGCTATCCCAGAAACTGAAGTTATATGGGCGTTGACTCCAAGGAAAATACTGGTATTCGGCTGCATCTGGGTAGACTGGAAGCCGACCCCAACATAGTTGGAAAAAGGCATGGCAGATCATGAACCACAAGTAAAAATCGTGTTGAGATGATCGCAAATTGTAATTTAGTGTTGGAACGATATGAACAAAAATATGTGTTACCGCCAACGCATAAATGTATACAAAATGTTGTGCAAAACATAATCCAGACATATTTGTCTTGGATCCGACAACGACTGCAGCACTCGCTCTGTGTGCAGGACACCGCTGCCAACAATGCTATAAGTATACGCTTAACTCGCATAAAAATGTACGCCAGATCACTTTATGTGCTCACAAATACAAGGGAATTTACATTATTCTACTTTATACTACTGCATTATCAGGATTCAGCAAATACTCCCGTATTCACCAAGGTAGCTAGCACATTAATCAAATACCGCATACATTTCTGAGGGTCCGGTTATCGCCACAACACGTATATACTAGGGATGCGACGCTGAGAATGAAGCTTTAGTATTAGGTCTGAAGCTTTGTCCAGTTTGCGGCGAGTGCCTACAATCTCGGTTATGTGTTCATGTATGATCGACATCCAATCATTGGACAGCGTAGAGCATGACTAAGACTCTAATATTATGATGATGTCAGAGAGATAGGTACATAATGGTAGCTGTCGTAAGCTGCCATATTATAAGACCTTATAATAATGAACGCCTTACTCGCAGAACAGACAGATTTACATTTTTTCGAAGCATATTGTAACTTTGTGACACACATATTGAACGATTATTTTAACATGGACGGTGTCTATCCCAAGACGATCTTCTGGAAATATTCAATTTGACGGGACATTGATCATAGCAGTGTGGGGAAACCTCGGACCCGTCACACCCGATTCTTTTCCACCAATCACGTCCCGGTCCATATAACTCTCATCCATGTTCAGCGAAACTATGATTCCGATCGACGGATCTGATTTTATGGATTGCTTTTTAGTATTCTGCATGTGACGAGGATTTTGGCCCATCTATTCGTCTGTAACTAAAGTCATCTCTACCTTACGAAATATACCTTAAGAAAATGCTGAAAAACCGCAGTTTCTAATTATTTGAAGTAATATTAGAGTCGTTACCAAATCCTTCTCAATTATGCCTCTTAAAAAATAAAAGATGTCTATCGTTTATACCTTTATGCGTGGTTATTTTAATGGCATATAAAGGTAAAATTGCCTTTTTAGCACCCATTTTATACCAACTAAGAAAATGTAATGATGAAAATTTACCTAATAGCAATTGCGTGACCAAAGCGAACGCAGCTGCAACGAATTGTTTTGCAGGCATTACAGCCTTGTAATTAAAATACCTACCTAATGGGTTCGAACCGAAATTAAATTCATTCGTAAAACTATTTACGTCAATAACATATTAGCTGGTGTGTTCAAATAGATCAGTCATCATTTCAGCCGAAAGACGTCCACTGCTGGACATAGGCCTCCCCCAATTGTTGCCACATTGACATAACAGGGGGGGTTTTGCCATAATCGCCACGCTTGGCAGGCGGGTTTGCGATCGCAGTACGGTTGTCACAAAAGCACAAAGAACGCTGCTGCCCATTCTCTGGCAAATCCCTTAGCCGCCTCTTACGACACCCACGGGAAGATATGGGAAGATATATGTTCTTTACGTCCGAAACCATACAGAGCGATATAGTAGATTATAATAGATCAGTAAATCAGGATAATTAAATCGGGACTTAGTTTCCGATTGCATACGTAATATCGGGCACAATTCATTGCTTTTCAATTAAGCTAAATATGTCATTCAGCCGCAAGAGGAATTATAGGCTAATATTTTAAATGGAGTTAGGAGGGAATATTAATATTGGATTTCAGATAACAGTGCTATTTGTATTCACGAACGATAATAATATTTGTTGCGACTGAAAGTAGAAATTGACTTGGTATCAAAATGTGTTTACTGTTTTCGTGTTCTGGATAAAGATTTTCAATTAAGTTCTTTTTTTAGGAAAATAATAGACTCCCCTGAAGTCTGAGTTTAGTGGATTCGAGAATTATAACTTGAGAGAGTTATAGAGCAAGAGATAGAAGGATAATGGAATAAGAATGGATGCAAGAACGGAGAATGTTGATGGTTTTAATAGTATAGTAAAATATAAAAAGTAGGGATGGATTGTGCGAAAGATGATAAAATATTATATAGCTAGATAGTCATTACAGAAATAAAAGCTAATAGGGCTGTATTGGAGAATGCTACCCCGAAATAAAATAATAGTACATTGTGTATTAAGGTCGGTAAGTAAGGAATTACGATCGAGGCTCTAGTAGAAGCCCGAAGTCGAAGACTGAGGGCTTTCTGAGTCGAGGTTCGTAATTCCTGTACCGCCCGTTTTCATCACATTTGCGAGTAAATAATTATAAATTATAGCCTTAATACACAAGTCAGGACAACTATTATTACGAAATACGTGAACTTTTTTTTAAGCGGATGGTGGTTTTTGCCCACACCACAGATTATACAAATGTTTCGTTCAGAAACGTTAAGGGCAACTGTTACTTATGTAGGTACACAGCCATGACGGGGTGTAACAAATATATTAATTTTGAAAAATAAAAAGTTTTGATACAAAAACTATTATTAAGAACATTAGTTGAGTATTTAAGTAACATCTAGCGAGATTGCAATGATATTCCTATTTAGATAACATGTAAAACAATTTTTCAATTGCGTGTAAACTCCTTGCTTGAACTTGCAAGACCTGTGCGCTGTGATAAAATTAAAAAAAAAATACTTACCGACCGTGGCTTTCATGACAAAAAGAAAGCTCGAGGGTTTTATATGGGGCATTACGGCAAAGTTAACCTGTATGTTTAGATACTGTTTACGTGCAAGTGTGATGAAAAAATAAATGCAGTAAGCACCACAATGGAGGATGATGAAATTATTAGTCCAAGTTAGTTAAGGATGTTTCTTCTCATTGTATAACATGCGTTATTTTTGACGTGTACAAGTTTACAACCACCATTATCATCTTGCTATCTTTGTCCCGTGTAACTTGGGGTCGGCGCAACTTGTTTTTTTTTCATTCTCCTCTGTCACGCTATTATTTATTCCTTTTTCTTTCATGTTTACAAAAATATGCTGTTATCATTTATATTACCTCGTGCCATTGAACTTTCCGACGGAGACAAGCCGGTACAGCTGTATCTCGACCCGCTGGCCAGCATCCGGCTGCAAGAAGTAGGAACACGCACCAGGACCCTCGATGGACGGTGACTTGATCTGACCGAACGTCTTGCCAGACTTGCTCTTGAGGATTCGGGAATCGATTGTGATGTTGCACACTGAAAAAAACTGTGATATTAAAACAATATTCAGGTATAACGAGGAGTTAGTTTACGCTAATTGCTTACAATATATTCTTTTACGAGAGCAGCGGTGGCCCAGTGGTGGCAGCCCCGACTTACGAGCAGTAACCAGAACCCAGGCAGGCGCATTACTTTGTGTAATTTAATTCATCACCGCTGCCTTCAATAACGGCGAAGGAAAACATCGTGAGGAAACCAGCATGTTCTAGAACTAAAAATTCAAAGACATGTGACATCTACCAACCCGTATTGGGCCCGCGTGGTGGATTACAGCCCACTCCCTCTCATTGAAAGGAGGCCTGTGTCCCAGCAGTGGTAACATTATAGGCTGATGATGATGATCTTTTACTGCCTCGTTGGTGGTGGTTAGTAGTAGCAAGTGCTGAGCATAAGGTCCTGGGTAAAATTTCCAGGTCGACCAAATTGTTATTGTGGTTATTCATCAGCAGTTGCTCAGTAGCAGCCATGCAGTGGATTTGTGTGGTCAATGGCAATAGGCTCGCCTTTTACATGACTTAAGAGGGGACTCTAGAGGGCCTTTCTCCATACAAACGTATTTCGCTGTTTTCTTTGTGGATAATGCGTCTAGAGCAATGATTTTTTTTCCAAAAAATCTAGGTCTTATTAATACATGCCCCTATCATTTCTTTTATTTTTCAAAACATAATCACTGAAAGAATTACGACAATTCAAAAACCCGAAAAAAGCCCGTTTATACCGCCATGTTCAGACGACTATCAGACAAATTTGATAAGTTTTTAACAAAAAAGAAAATAATAGTATATAGCATAGATATACTTTTCTTCTAAATTTTGATATAAGAATTATTTAGATCAGTTTAGGTTTGAAGAAGAAAACAGCTGAATACAAAACGTCTTTTCGTCAAGATTTTTTTAGGTAAAATCAGCCTGAGCTGTAGTTGTCCCTTTCGCACTTTACGGCGGCTTGGTCGGGCGCAGCGCGACGGCAATAGTTTCTTCAAATGCCGATTCTTCAAATTCCTCGGGCGTAGAGTCCCCTCTTAAACTTAACTGGTGAAATGTCAAGTACACCTATGCTTAACCCTCCGGAGATTACAGAAGTGATGTTATGATATATTTATTTTAAATACACCTGTGGGGTCTAGGACTACGACTACATCGGTCATTGTGAAGCTAGCTTCATCTTAAATTAATAAATAATTGATTAATCTAATTACAGTTTTCGGGTTCGGGAAAAATATTACACAATTTGATTGTTATAAAAGTCTCACTTTTGATTAGCGACTGATATTTCTCCGATAAATTAATGGTGTTAAACCCGAGCCTATCACAACATAGAAATATAAATTATGTAAAGTTAGAGTGAACAGGCTTCTGGGTAAGCTGGTTCCATTGTCTCTGTCATCTCTGACCTAAACTAAAGTAAAAAAAAACTAGGCTATCGCATAATAGGTAATTAATGAAATTCAAAGATTCGTTTGTTTGCTTTTTTTGTCATAAAACAAATGACGTATCATATTCAACTATTGCAGGAGTCATAGAATCCATACCGTGTACAATGTGGTTATTTCATTTTCTTTTTGTTTTAACGTTTTGTTTGAAAATAATCGGCAATACACTAATCTATGGGACCAGAGGGACAGTTCGGCACATTTTATTGTTCCAAGTCCCTTTGCTGGACGGGTTCTCAAACGTGATGACGACATCTCAACGACGAGGATTTAATAACACAATTTCACGTCCATTAGAAGCCACATGATTTCATCAGATCCATTAGTGACGTACCGTTAAAACTGTGTTTATCGATAGTATGTTGGATTGAGACCACAGGTCAGATCAGAATAAAGGGATACCAAAGCTACTCTCTAATAACAACGACCGTTATATCGATAGATTTGACAATAGAGTATAGAGCACTTTGCTAAACAAATGGATTATAATTGCAGCCTGGGCCAATCTATGGGTTGTTATGAATTTAATGGGCTATTCAACTAAATGTAGCGGTTCGTGGTGAAATGTGTTTTGATGTCGTATTTGTGGTTAATTGTGTTTATAGTAACGTATTCTGTTAACACGTCAAACAAATAATGATAGGACTGAATATTTTAGTAGATTTCGAGAAGTCATTGAATTTAGTATATCAATATAAGACTTTGGAAACCAACCTCAACATACTTAGTTGGGAAATGGCTACGCAAATGATGAATATTAAGGCTTTGAATGTTGCTCATAGCACTGATGATAACATTAGTGTCAATTGTTTAATTTATTCTTATTTTAATATTTTATTTTTACTTTTGAATAGATTCTTTTTTATTTACCGATTTTTTGTGAATGTGTGGACATTGTAGGCTCTGAAAATTCCTAGTTTTTTTTTTGTTTTTGCAATATCTTGTTCTAGATTTTGTAGTCGGCAACGACTTATTGTCGGGCCTATGCTGTCCTTCCATACTTAAGTACTGACGCTGTAATATTCAAATTTTGTAAAACCAAATGATTTTAAAACCATGGAGTTTTGCCGGTTCTTCTCCATAGGAACGACCAAGCCGAACCGTGCACCTTTTGTCAACGTTTTATAAGTGTCCACGTAGGCCTATGTAGAATAATAGTTATTTGTTATACAAGAGTGCAAAGTTGCTTTTTAACCGCGTGTTCAATTTTGATGACCGAGCAAGCGAAGGATTCTAAATTAGAATCCTGAGCGTTAGCGAGGGAATCAAAAGAGCGCGAGGTGAAAAATCTTTGCACTCGAGTGCAACACGTAACTTTTCATTCCACCTCAGCGAGGAAATGACTAAATGCAAAAAAAAAAAGTTTACAATCACAAGATAGGTACACTTTTATTTCAGTTTAGGTATTAATTACTACCTTATGACAGGTAAGTATTACAGAATAATCTTTAAATTATAACAAAATAATATTACGGTATAATTAACAATGACGTGAAAAAATGCCGCGTAAAGAACCGCGTACAAAGCAAATTTACTTTATCCTCTAGAGATTAAACTCTTTCCGAGATGGTGGGATGAAAAATATTTTTCATCCCACCATCTCGGAAAGAGTATTTTTAAAGATTATTCTGTAATACTTACCTGTCATAATGTAGTAATTAATACCTAAACTGAAATAAAAGTGTACCTATCTTGTGATTGTAAACTTTTTTTTTTTGCATTTAGTCATTTCCTCGCTGAGGTGGAATGAAAAGTTACGTGTTGCACTCGAGTGCAAAGAGTTTTCACCTCGCGCTCTTTTGATTCCCTCGCTAACGCTCAGGATTCTAATTTTGAATCCTTCGCTTGCTCGGTCATCAAAATTGAACACGCGGTTAAAAAGCAACTTTGCACTCTTGTATAACAAATAACTATTGATTTTGCTCTGAGGATGAATTCAAGTACCATATTGTGTTCGAGTTTGCGTCTACTTTTTGGACACATTGCTAGAATATTCAATTATTCATGCAAGAATAAAAGTAGTTTTATAATATTTAATATTCATAAGTTTCATCAGAAATAAGTTTGTTGTTACCAAAATCTTCATCTTTCCTATTTATTGTCCAAGATTTGTTATTGTGCCGTGTGTATTGTACCATAAAATTAAAAATATTAATTTTCCACCGGAAAAGGAAACATATCAATGATAGCTTGGCGCTCTGCCAGCCGCATAGATAATAATTGAATTTCTTGTAACAAAGATACATCTTGTCTGTGGAGAGCAGTAATTTTGTGCGGAATAAAACTGGAAGAAAAATAAAAGCTAAGCTTGGAGGATACAACATGGAACCCATTAAGATTCTCATATACAACGGCCAATTAGCTGAACTTTATATCTGTTGCGGTCGTGCTGAAGAACTGTTAAAAGAAGTTAGTTATCTATTGAAATAAATGACCAACTTTTATGTCTGTGGTCTTGAAGATATAGAGGAAAATGCTAGTGCTAACAAAGTGGATAGTGGGCTGATAGGAGGACGCTGAAGGCCAGAATCTCCAGTGGGGGACATCCACATTCACCTTATTATTATTGTAAGATTGACCAAAGTATGGTATTTTTGAAATATGAACTGATCACGATTTAACAGTTATAAACAAATCAAAATTTTCCACCTATGGTGAATAGGTCATTCCAACTTTTCCTTTCAATTAAGACAATCAACAATATCACGTCTGTAATTCCCTAAAGGTGAGGCAGAAGTGTACTTACTAATAGTAGGTACACCCACCTTTTGCCAGATATAATTTAAGTCCCATGAAATGGGGGCCACCCTATTGCCATCAATCAGGATGAAAACAGCGAGCAAATCCAGACCACGAAGGAGAGAACTGAGAAATTCCTGATACTTTTGTAGTAAGCAACTACTTATTGTATTGCCTACGCTGTCGTCCTATACTTATATATGTATTATGGCTGTAACAGAAATATTGTAAAACCAAATGAATTTTAAAAAGAGTAACCTTGGAGGTTCTTGCCGGTTCTACACCATAGGAAACAACCCGACCAACCCGAACCATGCACCTTTTGTAGACGTTTTATAAGTGCCCATGTAGGCCTATTTAAAATAAATATTTGGATTTTGGTTTTGATGGAACCATTATCACTTTATCTGACCTGGGACTTGACTCAGGACCTCATGCTCAGTAGTCGCGCTTACGGCTACTAGACCAACCATTACACTGGCCATTAATAAAATAAAACAAAAACTTTTTAAAAAACAGACTTCCAATAACTTATTCTAAATTTATCTTTTTAGTTGTTGTAAATAAATAAAAATAAAAAGCCTTTTATTTCTTGCATTTTAAACATGATTATTTTACTTATACATATAAACTATTTTTACTACTTAAAATTTATTTTATTCGAAAAAGTATAATTAAAATGTTGCTAATTGTAAGAACCCCTCTTCAGGTGAAGGCCTCCTCCAAAGAATTCCATTTAGTTCTGTATACCACACAAATCCTCACACAAATTCACACAAATTTTCTTTGGCAAATATTCCTGTTATAATAAGGTTTGCTATAAGAAAACCCAAATATATTATTTGTATCTTTTAATTCATATCTTTTAATTTTATGTGCAATAAAGAAAAAGAATTGAATTGAATTGAATTCTTGTCATGAATCAATTTTACATTGTAACTAGAAGTTAGTCGTAATAATAAAAACGCAATCTCGCTTACGTGGACGACATATATTTTCCATCTATTATGATTTAAAAACCAAAATACTAAACTTATTTGGATGAAATTTCTATGGTACCAAACAAAAAAATAATTATCCAAACCCG
Organism: Cerastis rubricosa; assembly: GCA_949152445.1. Classification (NCBI taxonomy): domain Eukaryota; kingdom Metazoa; phylum Arthropoda; class Insecta; order Lepidoptera; family Noctuidae; genus Cerastis; species Cerastis rubricosa. The sequence continues at coordinate 10,071,401 of OX424525.1, read as the reverse complement.
TTTTGGCGTCTTCGAGTAATCCGAAAAAAATATTCTGACGAATTTAGAACCACCTCCTTTTTCAAAGTCAGTTAAAAATAATCAGCAGTACTTACTATTGGCACAGTACTGCTCCATTCCGCATTGTGCGCAGCGCGCAGGCGCAAAGTCCCCGCAGGGACATGCGCCGTCGCGCACGCAACACGCGCAATCATCTCCGTCGCCGCCCGGGCATGCGCAGCCCGATGAGGACTGCGTCCACAGGTCTACTTGACCTAGGAACAAAAAACATGGGTTATTCTAACTTCTGTTAAAGTAAAAAGGAATTCGGCTTGGCTTTGCATTTTTTCTTCTATGTTCTAATATGTTTATTCAGTGTTATACAGAATAATTTTTCAAGTACCTATAATTTATTAACATTAGTGTTACATTTTTTCTGTTAACTATTTCGACACAACCACCTAGCGAGAGCCTCGAGAGACGTTCGTATGCTGGCTCTGAGCCATCAGGTCATTGGCCGTAACGACGTATTACTACCTTGAGAACGATGTTCAAAGAAACCTGCTATTATCTTTTCAGGATTCAAACCTAATTTCTCTGGAGTAGGTGCAAAGTTTGAAGTATTCATCCTGGCAGTGCGCCTAGTTTCCTTTTTAAAAGAAAAAACATTCTGTATCTTGTAATAATACTCACTGCTGCCGTCGAGGAAAATCGGCGTCCACGCAATCTGCGCGGTGCAAGCTGCGCACGCGGCGAGCAGCAGCAGCGGCAGCGGCGGTCGCATGGTGCACGAGTCACCGCACCCCTCGCCCCACCCCCCTCCCGCGCCGCCTTCGCATTTGCACCCCCTCAAACACCCTCACAATCACACACAAACACAAGCACACTGTTCACACAACACATTAATCGCATTTTTGCACGAACTTTTTTTTAAAAACTTTTTTATTTCACTATTGTTTATTGCGGTTTTGTTAGAAATCTTCGAGATCTTCCTCTTTCCGTTTGATTGCGTGATGGATTTTCGCCGACGTGTCGTCTGCAACAAAATATTATCTCTGTTACGCCTTATTACGCTCTGATAGGCGAGAATCAAAGTAATAACGCTGAATTGATCGTTCGTCTTTATGTCTGGTACCGATTCCGTTCATTTGTTACGGGAAATACACTGAATACAACTAAAAAGTTATTGGAAGTAATAAGACTAAACAATAAATGAACTTAGGTACTAAGTGGAATGTTTTTTCGGCTGTAAATCAGATTGGTTTCGTTTCTTGTGGGTTAATTATATATTTATTTGTAGCCATCTTATCTTTTAATGCTGTCTGACTACTTTGGGGTGTCAAAACTTATGATTGTAGAAGAAGATGGTAGAAGTATGCCCAGATGGGGCATGCTTCTACCATCATGTAATTCGGTAGACACCATTTGGACACACTTTAATGGTTGAACAGAGGATCTTTTGACGTATGGGGAAATTCAGAACTAATTTCACAAATATTTACCTTCCCCCCCGCGCTTGCGGTGCAGCAAAACCGTTTTATCTTTGCACCACAAACAACCTATCAATACATTTTCGAAAGTGATCTTAAATCATGGATTAGTATTAAATTGAAATAAATTCCCGTAAAAGAAAACCATCTGTGTGCAAACTTTATGGTTATTAATTTTATTATATCATTAGATATCTTTTTATTTATCATTTAAAAGTACGAGACAAAAAGCCCAGCATAACTTTTATTCCTCCAGAAAATCTAAAGCTACTGTATGGAATCCGTTATGTTTAACTTGTAAAACAAATTAAGAGGCAACTTATTTGGGTTGTTTGTGCTACCGGGCACCTGTTTGTAGGGCCATCATCGGGTCAGCAAAACGTAAATTGCTTCGAAGTCCGCTTTTAGCTTTGATATTCTTATGCAAAGGGGATAAAACGATTTGTACTGAAAGCCTTACCGGTTCTAGTAGGTGTACTTCCAGTCGATATTGAAGTATAGCGACGTGCTGTATTCTATTCTACACGTGACCCGCAGTTTTTTTTTTATCACAACGTCATCGTGCGATCGGTTTGTTCCCGTTCAGTCACACCATGTTGTGTTACACTGTTACACACTGGGACAAAATATCCCGACAAGTAACATTAACTCAATGCCACGTTTTTTCCCCGTAAAGTAACACCTAATTGTTCCCGTGGACCCCGTTTATGGGTGTTGCGGTGGTGGGTGGGCGATGTATGGGATCGAGTAGTGTTAGTAAAGTTGAGCTAGTTACGGGCAGAAATCTTACGAACAGTACTGGGCTGGCATGAATCCAAGATGGTATTTAAATCCTTATATTTATTATTGTAATAGAAGACCATACCTACCCAGAATTAACGGGAACAAACCAATTATTTGAACCGTAGACTGACGTCTGGGTGGAACTTTAATCCGATGGGCGAAACCTCCAGTATGTAGTTCTTCGCATCGTTCGTGACCGGCTGGAGATTGTGTTTAAAGGCAAAACAGCACATTATTTTCCTTGAAGCTTTTTGCCTCACGTTTTTGTCAATGAATCATCTGACTGTGATTCGAACAATCTGCGTACCATGAGTACTAGTAGTAGTTAGACATTGATAGGTCACATATGTATTACTACAAAAGGTTTTCGACTTACGCTGACCGGTCGGCCCTGATAAGCGTCAGTGCTGATATGAGCTGTGCAGGGCCGTACACTTCAGCAATCAGTGCCGATACGGCAACACGCGGCTTTACAGCCAGTGAGCGTATCCGTGTCACACTGATTGCATGCGCCGACGAGTACAATCATAGGGAACCTCGCGCACTACGCGGCCACGGCACGAATTTCGGCTGGGATAGCTTCTACACCCATCGTAGTCGTGACCGCGTAGTGCGCGAGGTCCATAAGTTGTCGCGAGATTGACATGTGTGTTAATAAAAATAATTCGATATGACTAATCGGTGACGATGGTCACGGCGAGTAGTTTTACGCGCTGAGGGTTAGCATGAGAAGAAAACCAGCCTATACGGGTTACAGACCAAGAGCTAAGTTAGTTTAGCTTAGTTTGCATAGCTGACGCAGTTTTTCGTACTTGTTGTACTGCAAACTATGCAACAAGAATGAAAAACTGCGTCAGCTATGAGAGCTTAGCTAAACTGACAGTCAATGCCAATGTCTCTGATAGTCCTTCATTGCAGCAGTTAATGTGGTAATACAGCGGTCATACAAACGACATTACGGTTTTCTTTGCATCTTGTTAAATCCATTTTTTTACCTTTTTTCCAAATTGCTTGTTGGTAGTGAAAATAACAACCAGTTCCCTTTGTATTCGGATAAACATTGCTTACTGAATTCATAACTGCCACCTCATAATCACATTTGAAGTTGCAAATATTCAGACCAAATTGATCTTTATATATTAAAAAGCCGCGTATATGTTTGTTGAGTCTTGTTTGGGTGAAGACAATATATTACGGGAATTATATTGGTTGTATTTGTAAAGCTCACATGCGTTATTTACAGTGTGCTGTAAAGAAGTGCACTAGTGAGCATCGTTCAGATCAATGGGACAAGACGCTTAGCGAACTCGAGCCTACCTACCTAGCCTTCTGGCAGCTGCAACGCAAGTTGCTATCCACCGAAAAGGCTTCGATGCCTCCCCTCACCCGACCCGATAAGAGCGTCGCATTCGACGACTCTGAGAAGGCCGAATGCCTAGCCGACAGCCTGAAGTCCCAGTGCTCCCTCAGCTCTCAACCAGTAGACAAGCGACATCTCGATGAAGTGAAAGCATTCGTCGAACGTAGAGCTCCCCGTAGAAGACCCTGATGATCCTCTGCCTCCGGTCACAGCTGACGAAGTGCAAGACATCATTAACAAGCTTCAACCGCGGAAAGCACCCGGCTCCGACGGAATCACCAATAGAGTGTTCAAACTCCTCCCCGCTCAGCTCGTCGTGTTAATGGCGGCCATCTTCAATGGCGCCCTGAGCAACAACGTGTTTCCCCAAATATGGAAAGAGGCCACTGTCATCGGTTTCGCCATGCCAGGCAAACCCAAGTCTGAGCCCTCGAGCCACAGACCTATCAGTCTCCTGAACGCACTCAGCAAAATCTACGAGAGACTTATAAACGACTCAAAGACTTCGCCGAGGCTAAGAGTCTCATCCCCAACGAGCAGTTCGGCTTCAGGACCGGACACTCTTGCATTCAGCGGGCCCATCGCATCGTAGAGCACTTGAGCGCTGGCTTCCAGCGTTGTGCGATGATGGGTGTGTTGTTTTTCGACATAGCAAAGGCTTTCGACAAAGTCGCAAGCACAACGGCTTATTATATAAGCTGTACAAACTGGGAGTGCCAGTCCCCCAAAGACAAATCTATGCACGGAGCCACCGAGCTGTGTGCTTTGCGGTCAGTCGGGCCACCCGGCCAACTACCGCAACTGCTCGAAAGCCCCCAAAGGCTCCTCTCCTCGCTCTAAACTGACGAAGCGTACAAACGCCCGTCAGCAAAGAGAAAGTCCATCCGAGGCTACCCTCTGCACAGATGCCGGAGAGACTCAGCCCTCAGAGGACCACGCTGAATCACCAGAGAGCCTTCTCGGCACTCGGTAAAGTAAAGTCCAGCCCCATCCCCGGGCTATTCGATGCCCCTGTCCCCACTCCCGCAGCCCAAGCGAGTGCACCGGCACCCGATCGTCCCGCGCCACCCGGCCCCGCGGCCGTGGACTCCTCTCACAACGTAATTTTAGGAGAACTGCATGGGGACAGGCTGTATCTGAGTGATATCATTATTTAGGGGCTGATTTAAAACTACTGGCACAGCATCGCGGGCTGGCTCGAGCGAGGGTCGGGGAGGGCATGGACCGGGACGTCGCGCCGGACCTCGACGGCGAGGTCGGAAAGACTTTGGTTTGTGTCTGAACTTTTTAAGAGTGCTAGTCTCTTTGCTACTCTCCTGGAGGAGGGTGATAGCATCATCGGGAGTGACGAGGGTATGCCGAGGACGGCGTACTGTACTAATGCGCGAGGGTTCGTAACGGGCGGCCGCTGCGATCAGGGGATTACGGTGTTTACTGGCGTTATCGAAGAAACGCTTCGAAAGACGTTTCATAAACTGAAGGACGGTGGGCATTCTAAGGTCTACGTGTAGACGGTCGTTACGGACATAAAAAGGGGCTCCCGTGACTCTACGTAAGAACCGGTTCTGCAAGGTTTGCATCCTATGGATGTATTTAGGCTTGGTGTGAGCGTACACGACGCAAGCGTACGTCATAATGGGGCGGATCACCGCGGTATAAAGGCGCAACTTGCACTTGAGTGACAATTTGCTTTTTGCCGAGATCATGAAATGAAGCCTACCCATAGCAAAGGCAGCTCGGTCGCGAGCTGCTTTGATGTGCGCCGCGAAAGACAGGTGGTTGTCAAGTAAGACTCCTAAGTACTTGGCTTGCTTCTCCCAAGGGATAGGCTTACCGTACATAGTGATCGGGCTGAGCGCGAGTGGCTTATTTTTACGCGGTTTAAAGAAAAGAACTGCCTGACTCTTGTCGGGGTTCACCTCGATTCTCCATTTCCGGAACCAAGCGCCTAGGACGTTGGCTGAGGTTTGGAGGGTGCTGTAAATAGCGTCGTGACTATAGCCAGTGTAATAGATGGCCGTGTCGTCCGCGAACAGGGCTAGCTGTGCCTTCTTGCTCTTGGGGATGTCACTGGTGAACAGAGTAAAGATAAGGGGAGAAAGCGGGGAGCCCTGAGGGACTCCGGCTCTAATGGGGTGGGGGGAAGACAGTGCCTTCCCGATGCGATAGCGGAAGGTGCGATCCGACAAAAAGTCTCGTAAGATGAGCACGAGACGGTCCGGCACTCCCAGTTTGTACAGCTTATATAATAAGCCGTTGTGCCAGACTTTGTCGAATGCCTTTGCTATGTCGAAAAACAACACACCCGTCATCGCTCCACGCTGGAAGCCAGCGCTCAAGTGTTCTACGATGCGGTGGGCCTGTTGAATGCAAGAGTGTCCGGTCCTGAAGCCGAACTGTTCGTTGGGGATGAGACTCTTAGCCTCGGCGAAGTCTTTGAGTCGCTTATACATAAGTCTCTCGTAGATTTTACCGAGTGCATTCAGGAGACTGATAGGTCTGTAGCTCGAAGGCTCAGACTTGGGTTTGCCTGGCTTGGCGAAACCGATGACAGTGGCCTCTTTCCATATTTGGGGAAACGCGTTGTTGCTCAGAGCGCCATTGAAGATGGCCGCCAGTAACACGACGAGCTGAGCGGGGAGGAGTTTGAACACCCTATTGGTGATTCCGTCGGAGCCGGGTGCTTTCCGCGGTTGAAGTTTGCTAATGATGTCTTGCACTTCGTCAGCTGTGACCGGAGGCAGAGGATCATCAGGGTCTTCTTCGGGGGGCAGGGTGGCTCTACGTTCGACGAATGCGTTCACCTCATCGAGATGTCGCTTGTCTACTGGTTGCGAGCTGGGGGAGCACTGGGACTCCAGGCTGTCGGCTAGGCATTCGGCCTTCTCAGAGTCGTCGAATGCGACGCTCTTATCGGGTCGGGTGAGGGGAGGCATCGAAGCCTCTTCGGTGGAGCGCATCTTGCGTTGCAGCTGCCAGAAGGCTAGGTGGGTAGGCTCGAGTTCGCTTAGCGTTTTTTCCAATTGATTATTACGAAACTCACTGGTGCGATCCTTTACAGCACGCTGTAAATTACGCATGTGGGCTTTGTTTGCCTCGCAGGCAAAGCTGCTGTAGGCACGGATGGCCGCGTTCTTTTCGTTTATCAGTTCACGTACGTCAGCGGGTAGTATCCAGCGTTGATCGCTCATTGCTGGGACTTCCCGTGAGCAGTCCTTCAGTACGGATTGCACGTGTTCTGTAAACGAGTTGATGGCGGCCGTCGTGTCTGCGACTGAGACTATGTGGTCGGGGATGGCCTCTAGGTGAGGCGACGTGGTGGATTTCAGCTTTTCGCTGACTTTCCTCCAGTCGGTTATCACTTGGGTCGGCGGGGGCTGGCTGGGGTCAGAAGGACCCGAGTGAGGAACTAAGTGCATGAGCACTGGTCGATGATCTGAGTTAAGCTCATGTAAAGTCTCGATGGAATGCAACTTAAGGTTGACATTTTTGAGTAGCGCTATGTCGAGAACGTCCGAACGTTGGTCGGGGTCGTGGGGATAGTGGGTGTGCTCCATAGGAGCGATGGGATCGAAGTTGAGGGACTCGCCCAGGTTATACAAGTGACGTCCTCTGGCAGAGGTCGTCGTGCTGTTCCAGGCGGGGTGTTTGGCGTTGAGGTCGCCCGCTATGATAACGGAGTCGCTCAAGTCGAAGAGGACGGCAAGGTCTTTGGTGAACAAAGTGTGCTCCTCGGACGTGCCGCCGGGAGGGATGTACGCAGAGGCGATAGTGATCGGTTGATGGCCGGTCATGCTTAGTCGACACACTGAGGTCTCGAGTAGAGACTCCATGGGAGGGGGGTCTAAGGGGATGCAATGCAGTTCTTTCCTATAATAGATTAGAGTCCCGCCCTTGTGGCAACGTGACCGATCGTTGCGAACTATGCGATAGTTGGCAATTCTCGGATCGCGGTGACTGGGCTTGAGGAAGGTCTCCTGTACGAGGAGAATATCAATTTGATGGTCGCGGAGGAAGGTGGCGATCTCATCACGCTGGCCTCTAATGCCATTGGCATTAAAGTACCCTAATTTTAGGGATCGGGGTTTGGTGCACGTTAATCTCGTATTATCAATTGGAGTTAGTCGAGGTTAAGGTTGCGGAGGAGGTCGCCTAACTTGAGTAGGGACTTGAGGATAATTTTAAGTTTATCGCCACCAGTGTTAGCCGCCCTGAGATCAGCCGCCATGCGGTCTGCTTCGGGGGTGACTAACTCTGCTAGCGATTCTAAAATTACGTTGTGAGAGGGGTCCACGGCCACGGGGCCGGGTGGCGTGGGACGAGCGGGCGCCGGTGCGCTCGCTTGGGCCGCGGGAGTGGGGACAGGGGCACCTAATAGCCCGGGGATGGGGCTGGACTTTGCTTTACTGAGAGCCGGGAAGGCTTTCTGGTGGTTCAGCGTGGTGCAGGGAGAGGGCCTCTGAGGGCTGAGTCTCTCCGGCATCTGGGCAGAGGGTAGCCTCACCGATGGGCTTTCTCTTTGTTGGCGGGCGCTTGCACGCTTCACCAGGTTAGAGGAGGAGCCTTTGGGAGCTTTTGAGCAGCCGCGGTAGTTGGCCGTGTGGCCTGACTGGCCGCAAAGCACACAGCTCGGTGGCTCCGTGCAAAGCGATGATCTCAGGGAGGCTAACACTTTTATTATATAAGCTGTACTTTACTCTGTTCACCAGTGATATCCACAAGAGCAAGAAGGCTCAGTTAGCCCTGTTCGCGGACGACACGGCCATTTATTACACTGGCCGCAGTCACGACGCTATCTATAGCACCCTCCAAACCTCAGCCAAGGTCTTAGGCGCTTGGTTCCGGAAATGGAGAATCGAGGTGAATCCCGACAAAAGCAAGGCAGTTTTTTTCTCTAAACCACGTAAAAATAAGCCACCCGCGCTCAGCCCGATCACTATGTACGGTAAGCCTATCCCTTGGGAGAAGCAAGCCAAGTACCTAAGAGTTCTTCGTCAACCACCTGTCTTTCGCGGCGCACATCAAAGCAGCTCGCCACCGAGCTGCCTTTGCTAAGGGTAGGCTTCATTTCATGATTTCGGCAAAAAGCAAGTTGTAACTCAAGTGCAAGTTGCGCCTCTATACCGCGGTGATCCGCCCCATTAAGACGTACGCTTGCGTCGTGTGCCAAGCCTAATTTAAGTACATCCATAGGATGCAAACTTTGCAGAACCGGTTCTTACGTGGAGTTACGGGAGCCTCTTTTTATGTCCATACTGACCGTCTACACGTAGACCTTACAATGCCTACCATCCTTCAGTTTATGAAACGTCAACTTATTCGCATGTAAAAATCGTTTTCTGGCTGAATACATACTATCTTTTATTGAATGAAAAGATGGGAGTTTAGATGAGCTTGTCTCCGGCCAATTATCAAAAGTCTTTTCAAAAATCCCTTTTTTAAGTCTAAAATTTCGACACACCTCCTTTTTAATTCATTCCGTTTAAGAAAAACAATGATTTTTCCTCGTTGGGTTCGCATTGATGTCTGGACAATCTTAAGATTTTCTTCTTTGTCACGTCCAATGTTAGCGATGCACTACACTCCATTTTGTTTATGCATCGCCAAAATGTGCTTCCATTTTTATTCACCTGCGTCGTTTTGTTGAAACGGTGCCCTTGAGGGAGCAGAGTCTAGAAAGGTTTCTAATTTTTATCAATACTAAACTCAAGTTCTGCCAGTATTAAACACGAGCTCACACAAGAGGGTAACATAACAACAACAACAACAGCAGAAATACCGAATTTGATTATTTCGATCAAATATTAAGAACTACCCACATTATTCTTGTTTTTTAAATTAATAGAATTTAAGTTGACTATACCCTAAAGGTTCTTCTTTTAAATCACTACTACTATACAAGTTTTAATTTAGATAACACAACTCCGTTATGAACCCATAGCAATGGTACATACCTTGATCTGCCGCACCAGGCTGCACCATAGTTACGTACGTACGTAAGGAGGGTAATGTTTTTCGATCGTTCATAAATGTGTATTAATTTATGTATGTCTGTAAGTATTTCCAGAATAAGTCCTTTTATGAATTGGTCATTTTAAGAACTAGTCTTTTTGAGAATTGGTCATTTTATGAACTGGTCCTTTTGCGAATTGCTAATTTTAAGAACTAGTCCTTTTGCGAATTAGTCGTTTTAAGAATTAGTCCTTTTGCGAATCAGCCATTTCCCGAATTATGCATTTGTAGAATGATAGGCATTTTAGTAATTGGGCATTTAACGACTAAGCCGGTAGAGTGTGGCCCTACAAAGAAATAGTTTAAGAAAATGGTCTTAAACTACAAATCTAGTTCTACAACTGAATACAAAATAAAATCCAGGACTAAGTTGCAATTAAATATCCATACTTACTAGTTTAAAAACCTAGCATTACTATTTAACTGTGACAGTCTTTATATTTCAAAATGAAACACTAGAATGTAATAATCACTTTACTAACAAAAATATAGCCGCCAAATTGTTTGGGCTTGTAAGAACGATCAAATACAAATAAATTACGGACTTTCACAAATAATTCGTTACGAGTTACGTTTTTTCATTTGGGCAAAGCGACAGCAGCTTGGCGGGCCTAGGGATGCGCGTACACACAATCCACATACTGACACTCGGGACACTGCACCTCATAGGGAGCGCATGCCTCGCAGGGAGCGCAAGACTGACAACCTGGTGAATGAGCCCAACACGGTTCACACTTCACAGGTTTTTTTCTCTCAAAGTGGAAGCAACAATTCCCCTGTGTATAAACAAAAACAAACTTAATAAAAAAATAATAAAAATAATTTCCTAAACGGAGAGAAAGCCCGGGAAGATCAAGAATTCATCCAGAATCTACAAATAAAATTCAAATTAAATTTAAAAATCTCTACGAGGTAAGGCAATCCTCTTATTTGCATAAGCGCAGATAAGTTTCTGAACTGGAATCCCGTAAATTAATTAACTTCACAGGTAAAAAAGCACGAATCGTAAGTCCCAAATTCCTGTCCAGAAAGTTTCCGTGTTTCGGATAATAACTACGCTTTCTGTTAATTACTGGGCTTAGACGAGGAGTGTTAAAAGTTTAAATTCAGTTAGAGATCTGTTAACTTTCTTTCACGATAAAGGATGCCAAATGGTCCAGGTGATGGTGTGTACAATTCGTTGAATATTCAATTGTGAGATCGCGCTCAAGTTTGCGGACCGCAGCGGATTAGTGAACCATCACGTTAAGAGATTAGACTTTAATTAAACTGTCAAGTATGTCAAACAATAAAATGTTTAACTAGAGAGGAGCGTCAGCGGGTGTTTCGTGTACAGAGCCGGGCTAATTCTGCGAGCCTTCGGATTACAGGGTCCAATCACGAAGAGTCGTATCTTGAGCCCCAGTCGAAAATAAATCCCCATCTGAACCCACGTCGCGTTCACCGAATAAACATTGTGGTCCGCGAGACGGCACGATCGATGTCAAAAACACACCAAACAGGCGCTCTCCAAATAACATCTAATCTTACGTAAATTGCTCGTAAATAGTGGAGCAATTTAATTAAAATTCTAACTCTACGGATAATCCGATTCTTCGACACACATTTTGAAGTTTACACAGATTCAGTAATTTGGTTGGACTGAGAACTAGGAGGTTCTTTAAAACTTTGTAAATGTCGCTTTTGGCGTAGATATATTTTCGTTGGTACCTTAGCATGATACATTTCGTGGTTGGGATTCATCATTTCGTAAACGTATAGGTTCTACACTTTTGAAAGAAACTGCTTTTTTATTTAATAACCGACAGAAAATTCAACCTTTTATGAGATATCTTAATATTTTAAGCACCAAGGTTATTACAACTATTTAATTTAGATTATGGACTCTTACATATATTGTGTATAATAAATAATGTAGGCATGTCTATACCAAACACACGACTGGACTTGCTTTCTGTAATGCAATTATTTCGCTTACGACGAATTAATTTGTTCCGAATTTTCCAGATTTTTATGAAAAGAATTCTAATCTCATTTTCCGGTTGTGGTCTATGTCAGATTCATTTTTCTAGCAGTGACTGGGTTTGAATGAAATTGAATTTCTCCTCGGCGTCACCGACGGCGTTTATTCGGCTTTTTGCTTTGGCTTCGGCTTCTAAAAGGATATTGCGTGGGAATCAATTCAGGTGGCGGTTTTCCATCCTCCTACTGAATATTAATTTTTCATAAAATATCGCGAAGTTCAATTGGAATCAACCGAAGGAAGTTATTTGATGAGAATGAATTATTATAAGACTAAAGTCCTTATTCCCAAGAATGAAATTTGCATAAAAATTATCGCATGGTCGCTTAAACTAAGATTAATACATAATTTGCAAATACTGAAGTGGTACCTAAGGATTAGCTGTTTGAATAGCAATATACCCGCTCATCTTCGGCATGGAACCGTCGTATTTCGTTGTGGGGGTCTGCTGCATATGACGAAACCACGAAAGGTTTCCGCTTGCGTGTCCCGCAAGCAACCTCACACGCGCGGCGCATCAACACCGTTGGTTGGTTTGCCTGAAACAAAACAAAATTCTATTTGACTTTTTGAAAGTGGTAAAAGGTATGAAGAAATACATTTTCAATTTACAAGATAGATAGATGTCCAAATGTATTCTAGGATTAGAAATCTTAAGAAACGTGACCCTGAAGGGGTAAAACAAGAAAAGCCGCTTACATGAGGTCGACGCATTCAGTTTGTGTGCTTTAAACGTCTACAATTTTTGTTACGACTTAAAAATTCACAGTCATTTAGTTTGAGTCATCCAATATTTCTTCAAGTTTTACTGTGATAGGCTTCTTCTTGAGGTTACAACAGCAGAGTGCGTGTTTTTTGCAATAAGGAGGTACTTTAACTGGGTCAAATACTTTGGCTGGGTTCACACGGCTTTCACATTCAACGGCCACGTCTCGGTCATGCCTTACAAGGAAATTCGCAGTGCCTCGTATGGAGTGCTCAACATCTTGCATTCCATTGCGCTTGAACGCGCTCACGGGGAACTGTCTTACCTGCAACGGACCAGATAGTCGCAGTTTAGTTGCGCCCTAATCAGGCATTGCGAATTTCCCAGTATTATTGCAATTTAAACAAGAATACCGAGAAAGAAAACAACAATGATAGGTGCAATTTCAGTTTTTCAAAATTGAAATTGTACCTGTTATTGTTGTTTTGATTTCGAGTGTACCTGAATCCTAAAGCATGTTCTATCTATGTATCTTTCTACATAGGTATCTATTGCAATGTCTATCAGTAATAGAAATTAATGCGTGACTTATCATTGCTGTTATATGCCTTAACAAACACTACTCATTATATTACGCACCACAGAAAAGGTCAGTGTTTCTTTTTAAGCACGGGACATTTCTTCGCTGGTTTGATAGGGATGCTAAAAGGATAGTAGCTCCACTTCGCATCTGTCCAACACTTGCGTATGTACGACACACTGCCGCACTCATTGTATTTGTGATCTTGAATTCCGTTCCGTTTTAACGCAGATGATGGCAGAGGATTTACCTGCCAGGTGCGTTATTTTTCTTATATTTTTTTAAACAAGTTTTAAATAGGCAGATCTACGCTAAGTGAGCCTAATTTTTTCTTTCCTTCCTCTTTCTTACAGGAAGCATTTCTTGTGTGACTCTCGGGTATATCCTAGTCATAGGCTCAATTGAGGTGTAAACACAACACCCGCCGCTCGGTGCTGCACCGGCGCATAAGTACCGAATAGCTCCGCGGTACCCATGCATTTGATCCTGCATTCCGTTTCGACTGTATGCTGACTTTGGGAGTCTACCATAACGTGTTGGAACATACCGTTCCTGAAACTAACAACAAAACAATGGGACGACCAAAATTGGGAGTCTACCATAACGTGTTGGAACATACCGTTCCTGAAACTAACAACAAAACAATGGGACGACCAAAATAATCACAAAGACACGCCCGGCTCAACAATGTGGCAGATCCACTGAATAATTCAAATATGTATGCTCAGAAAACAAGCCATTTTATTGCTTTATGTCCGAGTTTTGATTCAAGGAACTGATAATTAGGAGTTTTAGGAATAGTTTTTTTGCCGATAAAATTTAAGATTAATCAAATGTGCCCAGTTGTAGTTGCACCTCTGCTTGTCTCTTGGAGGAACACAGGCGTGTTGTTATGTTATGTCGGTTTCCGCTCAAGAAAAAAAAACTATTTATGTAACTATAAAACTAGATTATGAAAGTCAACAGTTCTACACGACGCAAACAAACAAAGTGAACTTGAATCTACCACTATCATATCGCGCAAAATATCCTTATCAATAAGATAAAGCTGATTAAAATTAATGAATTGAGCTTACAATGCGTCCGTCTTCGTACCTATAGCAAGGCATTATATATTTTGTCTTGACTGGTTTGCAAGGTGGGTGGTAGTAACAAGGTTGGTCACAGGTCGGCAGTGGTAGGCATTTGTTGCGTCGGGAGGGAGGTGGGGTACGGCACATTTTATCCGGAGGGGCCTCGCAACAGTCGTATTCAGGAGTCCGCTGCCGGTAGTACACAGGCTTCGAACAAACTGGTTGATAGCATGCCGGTTCGTGTTCACAATATTTTTTCATACACTTAGCTGGCACCAACATTGGCGCGACAGCATAGTGCCCACAATCGACTGGATAGCAAGGTTCCATGTTTATGTAATATTTTCAATAATTATTATATCCTGTTTCCTTTTTAAGTCGGTATTCTTTTTTCTTACTCTCAATTTAAATTTTGTATAAAAACTTAAAAAAATACTAAAATTTACATATAAGCCCAAAAAATTGTGAAATGAATTGATATTGTTTCACTGTCAATTTTAAAATGAGTTCTTTTCTAACTTTTTTATTTCTTACTGAATTTGTTGTTATTTAGGTTATTTTTAGTTGACAGCAAGAAGGTTCTTGCTGTTGCCTTATGATTTAAAAAAAAGTTTGGTATAGGTACACGTTTTGAAATCCATTATATTCTACAATTTAATAGCAAGAGCTATTTTAACTTCTTTTACTAAACACATGGTACTGTTCAGATAATTCAGTATTGAACTTTATTCGAATCCGGTACATTTGTATTGGCACAACAACAACGATTCAATAAAATAATCAGTACAAAACTGCAATGTGATTTGCCACAAAGTCTACAAGTGTCTCCGGTTTACGTCATTTGCTTGGCTCGGCGTCGTATTGCCAGTGGCAATGCTAGGGGCACAACTCTAAGCAAAGCTTTTGCAACACATTTGCAAACATTCAGGCGCCGCCTCCTTGTCGCCGACGATTCGAAAATGCAATTTTCCCAATGCAAATCGAACGCTCCAGACAGATTTAATGCCCTTTACTTGCCGATTCCGCACGTCATTTCCGAAGAGATTCGTGATGGCCAAGTCTACATCCGTAAATATTGGAAGAGCCCAATGAAAATCTTATATAAGCACCGAGGACAAGGAAATGTTTATTAACTACGAATCCATAAAACGTCGCGTTTGATTCAATGAGGTGAAATTGATTTATCGTTTCGGTAGATTACTTTTTAGTTTATTTCTTTCATTCCTCTCTGTTTTTTTCTATCGCTATGTTCATCTTTGGTTTTATTGTTAATCGCAAAATCGTGGTATAGACGCATTTAACTCTTTAAATGCGTTTAGTTAACAGCCTCACGCCTATTTTTTGTTCTGGGATCGTTTGGGCGAAGATTGAATAAAACGTGAAAGTTTACGAATGTTGGTGAGCTTTTCAAATGGCTACAATATAAAATGTTTACACGTTGCATCTATGAAAATGCACTCCCGATCTGTTTTGTTTGTATTGCTGAAGTCTGCCTGGCAAACATTTTACTCGGCGGTCTACGCAACGTCGATAAACTCTCAACTGGTTCAGAATTCACTTTCTCAACCATTTCCCAGCACTTAAGGTATCCAATAGAGAATATGTTTACTTTAAAACCAATTTTAAAGTTATCCTAGATTTTGTTTTTATTTTTTGGTGGTCAGCTTCTTCGGTCATTGATGGGCTTTCAGGTGTAGGTAAGTCGGTAACTGACTGTTGATGTCAGGAAATGAAGACCTTATTTCCTGTAGCAAAAGTTCCAACTATGTAGAATAAAAATATAAAAAGAGATTGGTAATGATCAAGCACACTCATTGTTATTGAAAGCACAGGCTACTTGCCGTGCCTTCATGTCATACTGTTGTACGTGCTAAGTCGCCAATTCCTCGCACTCTGGCCGCGCTTTGTGATCAATTGGAGTCTAATCCAACTAGCGATCTTTTTATGAAAGAGTTGCTAACCGGCTTTTATTTATGTCATGTAATTTTTTACTGTTTTACTTTGTCATATTGTATATTTTAATTTCATCATCTGCCTAGCCTTTTCCCAAACTATCTTGGGGTCGGCTTCCAGTCTAACCGGATGCAGCTGAGTACCAGTATTTTACATGAAGCGACTGCCTATCTGACCTCCACAACCCAGTAACTGGGTAGTAAGATACCCCTTGGTAAGACTGGATGTCAGACTTTCAGCTTCTGACTACTCGTAACGACTGTCAAAGATCTACAAATGACAGCCGGGACCAACGGCTTAACGTGCTTTCCGAGGCACGGAGGAAACTCGATATGTAATTATGGTCACCCATCCACAGACCACCCTCGGCAAGCACGGCTTAACCTTAAAGATCGATCTAGGCGGCTGTTATTATTTTGCCACGAGCTTCTCCTTTTATTGTATATTTTAATTTAATATGTGTATAATTGTCGTTATTGCAAAACTTTGAGGTTGATGGGATTTATCAACTACTACCTTTTTCCCGCGGTTTAGCTTGCGTTAATTTAGAATTTGACAATCAATCCGGGTTTAACTCTGCTTGTTATTTGACCGTTGCAAGTGGCGCCATCTATTATAAGAACGTT
The DNA here is from genome assembly GCA_949152445.1 of Cerastis rubricosa. Taxonomy (NCBI): domain Eukaryota; kingdom Metazoa; phylum Arthropoda; class Insecta; order Lepidoptera; family Noctuidae; genus Cerastis; species Cerastis rubricosa. The sequence goes on along the minus strand of OX424525.1, from coordinate 10,054,816 downwards.
ATTTTTATTTTCTTCGGGAACAGTAGGTGCTTTTTTTCTGAATGAAAGGTACCCTATGTCTGTTTCTGTACACCTGACAACGTATATACAAATTTTCAGGATGTTTTAAAGTGGTTTAGGCGTGAAGAGGTAACATACAAACAATTTTTACTTTTGTATTAATAATATTATTCCGAAACTACCGAACCGATTTGAAAAATTCTTTCACTGTTGGGAAGCTACACTATCCGCGGGTGACATAGGCTATATTATATTTTCAAAAAAATGAGGGATCCTTACTAAAACTGCAATTATGTAACCCAAGGTGTATAAAAATTACCTAAAATATTCTTTACATCGCGTGCGCTGCGAAAACTATTGATGGTAGAATAAAATAATGTATTACGACTTTGCAGAACACTACATTTTTTACAAAAAATGTCGCGACAGCATATGTCTAACTATTATATTTATGCCACAATAAGTGTTCTTTTATTTAAAAAAATATATTTTAATGCTGCCGTTAGAAAAGATTCTGTATTTGTATCTTGGTATTAATCCTTATCAAAATAAATTACTTTATATTCAAGACTGCTTCAATACCTTTATGTAACTTTTTGAATTATTCAATTCGGACATTCCATTCGAAAGATATCAGGAGTTTAAAAATGTAAGTATTAAAAAAAGTTGCGTGGTCGCCGCTCACCCTGCTCAGCTGGCTAGGCATCACCTTATACGATGTAGGCGTCACTGGGGTATGGGCCGTACGGGAGGGGAATATTCAAACTTTGTTTATAATTTTTTTTTTAGTTCATCATCATTCATAATTTCAGCCAAAAGACGTCCACTGCAGGACATAGACCGAAGTGTCGCCATTGACATAAGGAGGGTTTTTCGCCACGCTTGGCAGGCGGGTTGGCGATCGCAGTACAGTTGTTACAAAAGCCCACAGAACGCTGCTGCCCATTCTCTGGCAAGTCCCTTAGTCGCCTCTTACGACACTCACGGGAAGATATGGGATGGTGCTATTCTTTACGCCCGACACCTTATAGAACCCGACACCATACAGAATTTCATACCACAGAGTTTTTTTTTAGTTACCTGACGCAAATAGAAGGGTTTTTTTATGTTTGTGTATTGTTAAATACCCGTGCGAAGCCGGGGCGGGCTGCTAGTATATTAATAACTAGCTGTCCGGCGCAACTTCGTTTGCGTCACATTTTCCCCGTTTTTGCAACACTTTTCATTGCTTCTCCACTCCTATTGGTTGTAGCGTGATGATATATAGCCTATAGCCTTCCTCGATAAATGAGCTATCTAACACTGAAAGAATTTTTCAAATCGGAGCAGTAGTTTCGGAGCCTATTCAATGCAAACAAACAAACAAACATACAAACAAACAAACAATCAAATCTTTCCTCTTTTTAATATTAGTTTAGAAGTTTAGATGAATTAATTTTAAATTTCAAACTAGCAACCCGCCCTGGTTTTGCTCGGGTGCAATTTACAGAAGGTTATTATTTCAAAAATCTCTTTCATACAAATCTGGCCCTGACTATTCCGAATATAACAAAAATCAAACAGCCAAATCGGTGGAGCCGTCCTCTAGTGATGCTCCGTCATAGATGTGGCAATTGATATTTATTGAAATAGATTCAAAGACTTTCATTGATGTAATCTTGAACAGAAAATCAAATCAATAACAACCACTTCAACGCCAGCTTCGTAGATAACATGACACGTCTACTAGTCACGATTCCTTCCTGAAAATGAAGATTATTTCCAATCGATTTGTTCCTTTCGCTCTGTCCTTTGAAGTGAATTCGATAGCGATGCTCTTGTACGTACCTATTGTATGATATTTCCACTTTATAACTGTCAGATAGCCCTTACTAGTGAGCACTGTACACGATTATTGCTCTCTACTGTAACGCTTCCCTTGAAGCCAATACAAAATAAATGCGACGGCAATAACTTAACATTATCTTAAAACAAGCCAATGACTTTACCAAATAAAAAAAAACTAAAATTAAAAAAAAACCCCGGCATAAAAAACCTTAAAAAAAAACTAAAATAAATTAATCCAAGCGTCGTAGCGTCGGGGGACCGCTAAGTAGACCGCTTAGTACAAGCACAAATCAAAGCGGGGGGGGGTAATTTTTTTATTTAATTTTAATTTCATGCTTTTTAAACTTATACAACGAAATAAGGAAAGTTATAAATAAAAAAAAAATACCGAGCTTTAGCCCCCCCTCCCGCAATGCCCAAGGTAATAAGTAACAAGATTTCAAATTTCGAATCAACCAGACCTGTGGAAGTTGTTTTTTTCTCTTTAACTACAAAAGTGGTGATGACCTTCAAACGGCTGCGCAGTTTTTCTTAAAACATAGCTAAAATCAACCTATGACACCCCCCCTTTTTTGGTCGAGGGTTAAAAATAATAATAATTAAAACGTGACAACACCATCTTCGGCATTAGTACTTTCGATCATTAATTGTTTGGCTAAGACGCTACCCGGTAAGCGACCACAGTCTCGCCTCCCCCGCTCCTGTGTTGCAAAGTACGTTTCCTCATTTTAGTATATTCTATTGAATTTTTATCGTGTCATTTTTTTTTACTTGTTAGTCAAAAAGGACTGTAGAAATAAAATATAATCTCGATAACTCATAATACCCTCACGGATCGGACTGATTTTCTTTAATCATATTGTATAATAAACTGCAGCTGCTAGCTGTTGCGCGCGACCTTGTTCTTCGTGAAATTATTATAAAAATATTAGTCCCCTGTTTGAATCATATTTTTTTCTAAAATAAAAGTAGCCTTATTGACTTCTAATAACATCAACTATCTGCCAGTAAGTCTCGTCAAAATCGGTTCAGTCGTTTCGGAGATTAGCCAAAACGAACAGAAAGATAGACAAAAATGTAATATTATATACTTTCATGCGTTCAGAAAAAAAGCAGTTTTTTGAAGTTACAAACATACTTTAATTTTATTTATTGATATAGATGGGTAGTACTTATTTCTCTAGTATTTATTATTTTCTTACAAAGGAAAGCAAAACCGAAAAAATATTACAAATCACCATAAAAGGACACCTTTGACAAATGCGAAATATGTTTGTATAAATGCCTATTTACCATTATTTGCACAAAGGGAACATCACTTGAAGGAGTTCAGTTCGAGTGGCGGGAACCGTGTAAGAATGTATTTATTTATTTATGATGCTACTTTTGTCAATGGAGGCTCGGGTTCATTTGGGTGATTTATGACCCTTCCAACAAAGAGGGTTTATACCATACTTATTTATCGAAACGTAATAAATTCCTTCTTATGTATGGGATATAAAAGTATTGAAAGTGAGGATTTATGTTTCGATATAAAGTATGTTATGAATAATATAGAGTATATACATGTGGGATGGTAGGTACAATACAGATAATGTGCCATAATTCTGATCTTTTTCTTTTCGAATCTATGGCAAAAATACTGCATAATACAATATGAGTTGGGTCCAGAAGATGGCTACGCCTATTGCGGCATCAGTGGCGTTTTTGAGATCCCTAGAAAGTGTAGGTGTTTGCGCACTTTGGACACTGCAACATGTGATTTCAGTATTATTTAACAATGAAGAGAGTCAAGAATCAAGAGTGTCCATGAAGTTTCTTGCCCATTCTTCTCTATGAAGATCGAGATCTACGCTTTGGAATGGGCAACTACAGTACTTTCACAAGTTATTATGCCTTGTGTCTGGGACTGTAGCTTAGCGTTTTGTTCTGTTTTTTGACTTTCAAAAGTGCCTGTCATGGTCTAATTGAAATGAATGCTTTTGAAATGAAAGGCTCGAGTCGAGTTTGTATGTTGGTCGTTTGTACATTGGCAAGCCTACGGTCATATCGGACATTTCATCATCTGCCTAACCTTTTCCCAAACTATCTTGGGGTCGGCTTCCAGTCTAACCGGATGCAGCAGTACCAGTATTTTACGTGAAGCGACTGCCTATCTGACATCCACAACCCAGTAACTGGGTAATACGATACCCCTTGGTAAGACTGGATGTCAGACTTTTAGCTGCTGACTACTAGTAACGACTGTCAAAGATCTACAAATGACAGCCGGGACCAACGGCTTGACGTGCTTTCCGAGGCACGGAGGAAACTCGATATGTAATTATGGTCACCCATCCACAGACCAACCTCGGCAAGCACGGCTTAACCTTAAAGATCGACCTGGGTGGCTGTTATTATTTAGCCACGAGCTCCTCTCCTCTCCATATCGGACATCTACATATGGTATTTTTGGGACGGTAAGTCTAACAAACAGATAATCGTGACCGCATGCGGGCGCCGCACCACAATAACAACTTGATGATAGTTATGCTAATGATAGAAGTGCTCGTGCCTGTCACTTTGAAAAATATAATAGCCTAAGATCCCAGTATACAACGTCCTTCACCGAGCTGGTTAATAGATGAAACTTATTTTATATTAAATTTAATATATCAATAAATATATTGCATATGGGTTGTCTAAAAAATTTCAGTCCAGGATATGATTAAGTAATAACATTTAAAAAAAAAAAATTGAATTTTTTTTCCGGTTTGGTTAATAAACAAATTCCATACCAATCGAAAGTGTAAAGCCCATAAAATATGCAAACGTTTGGTTGCCTTTTTTTATTCATTAACCAGACCGGTGCAAGTTACTAGTATCGATTGACCTGTTTGTACCTGCCTACCCGAGAGTTGTGACGGGAAAAGAAAAGGCAACCTAACGTTTGCATATTCTATGGGCTTTATACTTTCGATTGGTATGGAATTTGTTTATTAACCAAACCGGAAAAATTTTTGTTTTTTTTTTTTTAAATGTTATAACTTAATCATATCTTACCGTCCCGCGTTACCCTTGATCCTCGCCGTATTCGGTACGGCGAGGATCAACGGTAACGAGGATCAACCAGCAAACTTAAACGCTAATATAAAAAAAAGTAAATTTCTAAATCGTTCTGTCAAAATTTTCCTCTATGGTCAACTAGTAGTCGATTCAAACAAAACCAATCGTTAGTAATACTAAACGGCACAACATTATTAAAAAAAATATAGAAACTCGTCTATGTCGAATGTCAAACGCAGTCAAACGTCAATGGCAACCCGTGTTATTATGTTCGGAAAAGTGTTGTTTTTGTGAGATATACGTTGTAAAACTTTGGTAAGTAAATGTATAGTATGTTAAAAGTGTATAATGCAACTTTTTAGATAGTCATTGACTTGAAAAAATAACAAAAAAAATATAATTTGAGCCAACAAAAAATCCTTTGTTGTGAAGTTTGATAATCGGAATTAAAAAAAATAATTTGACTCTTTAACCATGTAAAATGGTATTGGAAACAATAGTAGCAAAGAAAAAATAGTGATAATTCATTATTTCATGTATTCGAGGCATATCTATTCATATTTATTGATATTTCTAGTATTTTCATGCTTTGAACAGCGGAATTCTAAAATGGCCGATTCTAACAAGAAGTTTGAGTTAGGATCTTATAAGAATAATGTATGTAGGACTCCTAAAAAACACTGTCATTAGATTACTTGTATATTTGTGATGTTAGATATAAATTTTCGTGTAAATTGAATGAGTAGTTTTACCAAACAAACATAAGCAATGAAAACAGACGTATTTGCTGCGACCTCTCTCATATCTATGGGATATGTATAATTCTCAAGTAGTTCTAAAAGAGTTCTTTATTATTAATAAATGGCCCCGTTCATCACGAACCCGACACTGTTTACCGTTTAAGATTAGAGCTAATATAACTCGAGTTATAAGTGTTTATCTTTACGATATTGGATGACTCACGCGATGGCGTAATCAAGTGGCCCCCGAAGGGTTTCACGCGGGGTTTTACTGTTACGCGCGAAAGGATAAAGAGGTTAACCAAACCGGAGAAATGTTTAAAAAAAAATTACTGACTGATTTTTTTTATTTTTTTTTAATATGTCAATATAATAGGTCTTTACCTATGAAATTGCCGTATTGCAGTACAGACTTTTTCAAACAAAAAAAAGTTTTGATTGGCTATGAGTTCTAAATTTAAATTAATTTTGTTTTAAAAATATGACATTCTATTTACAAAATCAGTCTTTTGTTTATTGATTAGCGTTGTATTTTCATTACATTTCAACATTTTTCCTCATAATGGATACTTTGAAATTTCGTGTAATTATGGAATATGAGTTCCGTCGTGGCACCAACGCGGCACAAACGACCCATAACATCAACGACGTTTATGGAGAGAACTGTACAAACGAACGCACAACCCGTTATTGGTTTGCTCGGTTCCGTTCTGGGAATTTTGACTTGAAAAATGAACCTCGTGGTCGTCCGGAAACTTTGGTCAACAATGATGAATTAAAGGTGATTGTTGAAGCTGATGAAACTCAATCTACAGCTGAGCTGGCAGCAGCTTTTGATGTTAGCATTAAAACAATATTGGTCCATTTGCGACAGATTGACAAGATAAAAAAGCTTGATAGATGGGTGCCCCACGAACTTAACGATCGCCAGCGCAACGTACGCGTCGAGACTTGCCTTGCGCTGCTTAACAGGCACAGAAATGAAGGAATTTTGAACCGAATTGTTACGTGCGACGAAAAATGGATTCTTTTTGACGATCGAAAGCGCTCAGCAAGTTGGTTAGATCCTGGTTCGGTACCAAAGCAATGTGCAAAACGAAAAATGACCTCTAGAAAGGTGATGGTCACAGTTTGGTGGTCTAGTGCTGGTGTGATTCATCATAGCTTTTTACAAAACGGCGAGAGCATTACTGCAGATGTGTACATTGCAGAACTGACCACAATGATGGCGAAACTCGCACGTCTGCAACCAGCTTTGGTCAATCGGTCGTCTCCACTGCTACTTCACGACAACGCGCGGCCCCATACTGCAAAACAGACCGTCTCTAAGCTGCATGAGTTGGGTTTGGAAGCTCTCCCTCATGCGCTATACTCACCAGATCTTGCGCCTTCCGACTAAAAAAATTCAATTCCCGAGAGGCAGTACAAAACGCCTTTGAAGAGTTTGTTGTCTCCCGTCCAGCTGATTTTTTCAAGAAGGGCATCCATAAACTGCCACAGCGTTGGCAAAGATGCATTGATTGCAGGGGTGATTACTTTGAATAAAAGAAATAAATAAGTTCGAAAAAAAAAATACTTTAACTTTTTTCAAACAAAACGGCAATTTCATAGGTAAAGACCTAATATTTATTGATATATGTGGGATTGGGGACACAAAATAAACACCAGATCTTCGAAATCACACTGGTTTTTTATTTTTCCTTTCAAGTTACACGTTAACCATTGTTCACTCTATATCACAATCACATTCCATGTCAAAAACGTACTGCCATGTTGTTTTTTCTAAATTTTAACCTAAAATGAGTAGTGGCCTTTTCAGACCCTACACTCGGCCATCCTACATGTGTCTGCCCCCAGACACATCCTACAACATAAATGCTACATCTCTTATTAACATAAAAACAAAATAAAATTAACTATCATTCTAACATAAACAAAAATAAATGCTATCAAATATCATTATCCAATGCATCAGGATCCTGGGCCCATGGCTTCATAAAATCAGCTGATGAATATGTTTTATTTGGGCCTTCCGCTGATCGATTAGCTTTCTCCACCATATAGCGATCATTGCCACTAGTACCCTTTACTCTGTATGGACCTAAGTAGCTAGGCTTCAGTTTCATTCCAGATCCATATTGGGTTCTTTTAATTGCTACCCAGTCTCCTTCTTTGTATTTGTGGCTTTCTTTTCTCTTCTTATTATATGTTCTCGTATTTTCTTCTTGTACATTTTGAATCTGTTGTTTAGCTTTTACTCTTAATTCTTCACGTGTTTCCATAAAACTGTCTCTATCTTTCTGTAGTATTAAATTATAAATCTCTATATCTTCTTTTGCTTTCATCTTGGTTCCAATCATAAGTTCGTAAGGTGATGTGTTGATACTACGCTGGTATGTACTATTCAAAGATCTTTGCAATCGACTTACATGCCGATACCACAATATAGGGTTTTCAATGCATAACTTTGTGAGGACAGCTCGTATGACACGGTGAATTCGTTCTACTTGTCCATTCCCACGAGGAACGCCAGTAGTAATGGTGATGTGCTGAATGTTTTCCCCTTTGCAATATTCTTTAAACTCTGTAGCTGTGAATGCTGTGCCTCTGTCACTTATTATTCTGGCTGGATTACCAAAATGTTGCTGATGTATTTGTAACTTCTCTACTGTTTCTTTAGCAGTGGTAGACCTTGTAGGAAAAATCCACACAAATTTAGTAAAAGCATCAATAATAGTTAAAATGTGGTTGTATAACTTCTTGGTTTCAGTGAGCGGGCCTATGTGATCTGCATGGAGGGTTTGTAATGGCAAGTCTTCTTTGGGAATCGGGTTTAAGTAGCCCTCCTGCTTTCCTTCTTTTCTGTTAGCCAAAATACAAGGTATACAGTTTGAAATAACTGTCTCAACCTTCTTATTTAAGTCTTGAATATAATAATCTTTTCCAATTACTTCTATTGTCTTCTTTTTAGCAAAGTGGCCATTATCATGCGCTCTTCTTATTATTTCTGTTTCCATCTTCTTAGGTATTACTAATTGTAACTCACTTCCTTTGTATAATGTATCATTTTTAAGATAGTAGTCTTTATAGGGCTTTTCTTTCAGGATATCCATAATAGCATGTAGGTGTTCATCTGTTTCCTGTGCTTCTCGAATCTTCTCTTGTAAAGGGCTTATTGCAGCCACATATGGAGCTCTACTAAGCGCATCAGTGTGTTTCATTTTCTTGCCAGCGCGATGCTCCACTACATAATCATAATCCTGAAGAAGTAGGACCCATCTAGCAACTCTTGTATTTAAATCTTTCTTCTTTAAAGTCAATTGAAAAGCAGAACAGTCAGTAACAATTTTAAATTTGGTTCCATATAAATAATGTCTAAATTTCTTGACTCCTTCAATAATAGCAAGGGCCTCTAATTCATAACTTGTATACTTGCGTTCGGCATCATTCGTTTTACGGCTCATATAGAACACTGGATGTAGTTTTCCATCTTCTGGATTCTTCTGTAACAATATCGCAGAGTAAGCTTCAATCGATGCATCTGTATGTAATTCAGTTTCCAAACCAGGAGTGTAAATTTTCAAAACAGGATCATTTGCTAAACTTTGCTTCAAAGTATTAAATGCCAGTCGTTGTGCTTCATTAAATTCAAACCTAATGTTCTTTTTCAATAAGTCAGTGAGAGGTAGTGCAATCTTTGCATAATTACAAATAAATTTTCTGAAGTATGACGTCAGTCCCAGGAATCTCTGTAACTGCTTAATAGTGGAAGGTTCAGGATACCTAACTACTGCATCTGTCTTTTCTGTGGATGGTTGTATGTGTCCATCCTGAATAATATATCCAAGATATTCAATGCGCGAACAAAGCAAGTGAGTCTTTTTCCAGTTAATTTCTAAGCCATACTCAGCAGCAACTTTTAATACTTGCTGTAGGCGTTCAACTGCCTGATCTTCATCCACAGCTGGCACAATTAAGTCGTCAATGAAAATCAACACAATACCTTTTTCTATCAGTTCTCTGAAGATAATGTTAATAAATCTCATGAATACTTTAGGGCATATAGATAAGCCAAATGGTGCCTTTAGGAATTCATATTGTCCTGTGCTTGTCACAAATGCTGTATATTTAATAGAGGACTCTTCAACCGGCAAGTGGAAAAACCCATTTTTCAAATCAATATTACTGAATATCCTTGCATTAGACAACTTATCAATGTGAGTCTCTATTAAAGGTAGTGGATACTCATCTTTGATAATCTTCTCATTCAATTTTCTGTAATCCACGCACATTCTAAAACTGCCATCTTTTTTCCTCACAAGTACAAGTGGGCTTGCATATTCTGAGTGACTAGGCCTGATGATTCCGTTGTTTAACCATTCCGAAACCTGACGATCTACTTCAATTTGCTCTCTTATAGCTAACCTTCTTGGCCGCAAAGCCACTGGTTGATCGTCCTTCAGGAATATCTTCAATTTTATAGGTGCTTCTTTAATTTGTTCTGGCCTGTAATCATGAATAAGGTTTAATACTCTCTCACGGGTATTCGGGTTTCTCACATATTCAATGTTTTCAATAACAGAAAAGCACTGTACCTTATTCAGCCACTCTTCCAGGTTTGGTTGGATGGTGACTTGACCATTTTCCATTACAAAAGTAACATTTTGTAAAAACTCGTGACCAATTATGACGTTGTAGGGCATCACGTCGTTAGGTACGATGTGGAATAACGTTTCATACTCCATTCCATCGACTTCTATCTTGCATTTCACTTTGCCAAGCGAGGACACTTGTGAGTAACCTAACCCTGAGAATGTCGTATTATCTTCTTGATAATTCTGCGTATGTAGCGAATTATAACAATCGCTTGATATTAAATTGAGATCGCTCCCAGAATCGATTAAAGCTTCGAAGTCTTTCTTCACAATTTTTATAGTTTTAATAGGCTTCTTAGAATTGAACATGTGTTTGTTTACATTCGTGTTGAAGGTTGACAGCTTTGACTTTGACACTTCGGTCGTATCCTTCACTCGTTCGTTCTGTCCTTCAATATGGCGGTCGTCATCAGTTGGTGCCAACTTCACGCACATTGAACGCTGCGATGAACTAGTGTTGCCACTCCTATGACCGGAACCGGAATTTGTCGTCTTTGACTGCGTTCCCTCACTTTTACACTGCGATGCAATATGGCCGAATTCGTTACATCGAAAACATTTCAAACCTTTGTCACGATGAGGGCAATTTGTTGATGTATGATCGATTTCTCCACAGCTATAACATCGCACACTTGATCTTCCTTGTTTTATTTCTTTACCTTTAGCAGTCTTAGGTTGCTCCGGTTTCTGTTCTCGTCTTCTGTTTTTGATGTGTTCGTAAATATTCAGTTTTTCCTTGAGATCACTATATGTAGTAACTCCATACAACATGATTTTGTTACTTTCGTAGTCCATGATACCGTCAATAATGTACTGAATGGCTACGTAATCTGGTAACTTTCCTCTTTTTCCAAGTTCTTTCATCTGTAACATGTACTCATAACAACTTTCTTCTTTTTTCCTCTTTCTCGTAGACATAAGTTCGTGTATTTCTTTAGCGTTGATCGAGTCCGGAAATTCTTTCAACAATGCGGTCTTCAATTCTTCATATGTTTTGAATGGTTTTTCGCTACGAAGCCACAATGCTGCTGTTCCCGCGAGCGTTCGTCTGGCTATCAGGAGTTTTTGCGCCGCCGTCAGCCCAAAGATTTCGGAATTTTCTTCTATATCCTGCGCCCATTTTGCCGCCGTGTACGTCTTGTCTACTGTATATTTTGAGATCGCGTCTTCCACGTACATCAAGTTTGGTGTATGTGCCTTCATCGTCGTCGTCTTTTCGTCATCCATCTTCAATCGTCGTCTTTTCATAAACTCGTAGTCTTAATCCAAGTCATGCGACCGCGTGCCACCGTGTCTGTGCGCGCCGGCCGGTCTTCGTATTTTTTCTGAAGTTACTTCTTGTGCCCCATCCCGGACGAGCCCCCATAAAGATGTGGGATTGGGGACACAAAATAAACACCAGATCTTCGAAATCACACTGGTTTTTTATTTTTCCTTTCAAGTTACACGTTAACCATTGTTCACTCTATATCACAATCACATTCCATGTCAAAAACGTACTGCCATGTTGTTTTTTCTAAATTTTAACCTAAAATGAGTAGTGGCCTTTTCAGACCCTACATATATTAAACTTAATAAAAAATAAGTTTCATCCATTAACCAGCTCGGTGAAGGTCGTTGTATAGCGGGATCCTATACTATAACAATTAACAATACTAGCTTTGTGTAGACCTAAAAGATCCATGCAGCATGCAGCACTATAACTGTAGTGCTCGTTTTCGTATTCTATTTGTTTACACCTCCTCATCAGGAATAATATGTACCTACTATCCCGTATCCTGCCTACAAAAACGAATACACATGAACATTTTTCCCGGCCATAGATAGTTCAGGAAAATTACCAAATAGCCACAAAAACATCGCCATAAAGGAAGACTAGTAAACGAACATCGATGTAACGGCCTTATTTATTGACGCAAATACTGTGTACACATCAAAGGGGAATATTCAATCCTTACGTTCAATAGGAAGGAAACTATACTAGTTTACGATCATACGACATCAAAACGTGGAAGGAAATATAAAATGGTATGGGCCTGGAAAACGATACAGTATTGTAACGAGCGACGTCATTTGTCAATAGAAGCGAGATTTAGTGTCCGTTTTATAACACGCTCGCCCACAATGACGCGGAAGGATCGCGGTCGACTCGTAATAACCCAAGACTTTTATACACGGCTTCGTTCACCGCGCAGATATAACGAACTATTCAAAAGGAAATGACACCTCGGATTTTATGAAAGCGCTATATTTCTCCAGTGAGTTGATGTTGCGCACTCTGGACGCGCACTCTAAGTACTACCTTAATATTGAAAAGGAAAATATTAGACTCGCTACAACAAGTTGAATTTGTATAAAAGTTGGGATCGCCATCACGGAATAATTGGTTTGGCTTAATACGGGTATAGGGTCGACTAAAAAATCTAATATAGGTAAATGTAAAGGATATTTTCATTACGATTCCGCAGACCGAAACAGCTAAAATGGACCGCATTTAAATTTTGATAGGGTCCGCCCTATCTGTGCATCAATAGGGAGGGCTGACAGAGAGCGCCCTCGGTTACATTAAGGGCCTTTTGTCATTGTTATACGACATTTAATCGAGTGACTTTTATCCGGACCCTCTTAATTACATTTTTATTAATTTAAATATCGTAGTATTGTTTTATATTAATTTAAATGTCCAGCGATACAGAACAAAGCATTTTGTGTTTTGTTTTACACTTTTCTACCAATTTTTAGATAATTCACAGAATACTGGATAATCATGGCTCATTGGATATTAAAGGCGGTTTCCATGAAATGCCGTGGCAGCTGCAAGTTATAGTTTATTTTGTGCAAATTATAGGAAATGAATACTCAGAAAAGAAATGAATAAGCAACATTTACGTTCAGTTTTTAGAAGCACCAAATAATGAATAACATTATTTTTTTAAACTTTTCAACATTTTAGGAATTTTCCCTGTATCGTGGGTAAACCCAGACCCGGAGCAACTATCTGTAGGTCATACAAATATTTGTTTTATGCGGGGATCGAACCCGCGACAGCCAATCGCTCAGCTCCCTGATTTTTTTATTTTTTTTTAGGGTGGGAAATCATCAAATGACTTCTCCCGCTCTGGGCAGAGCGGAAGGGAGTGTCAGACTTGACTGACTTAAACCCATCCATGTTCCTTCTAAGCCCTTTGTGTTCCAGGGCCACGGTATCTCTTTCGAACAACCCGCAGCCCTGGCAGGCATCGGCCCTCTCGGACCCCTTCCGATTTGCTGACATCTCCTTGAGGCGCGCGTGGAACACGAACGCGCCGTCGACACGGCCGGTCGTCATAAGACGGACGGACGGTGAGCTAGCCCATTACTGACTGTCCACAGGCCCGCGTCAGCTCTCTGACTGCCTCGTTGATTTTGTGAATAGAAATGTGAACAGCTGAACATATACTCGTAGTCTTGGGTGTTATTCCCAGATCGGACGATGTTGACAATGGGTTTCCTAATCAGGAATTAGGAATTTCTTGGCGACTACCTGGACTCCGGATGTATGTAAGTTGTATAAAACATGTAAGGATGACCATTACTGAGACCATGATTAGCATACTGAGTGAGAGGGAGAATGTGTTAAGAGGAGAAGTTGTAAGATAGCAGAATGTATGACATGACGTTTAGACTGTGAAAATGATATGATTTCATTTGAATAAAAATAGTTTAATAAATATCAGGTACAAAATCCTGTCTTTTAATCACTCAGTGTGTCCCCAGTCTGATGTGGCCTGTTTGCTGTTCCACAAACACCATGTAACTATTAACAACGCAATCGCTCGGCTCCATACAACAAACAGTTGTTTGTAAACTCAAACATTAATTGGACGAATTTCACTTTGTAGTTGTGAAATATTTTACACACAACTAAAATCCTAGTAGTAATGAACTTACGTCATTTAATTACAATTGAACATACTTTAAAGGTGTCTAGCGGGGGTTTTCCATCACAAATAGTGTCTGGCAGTTGAGGATACTAGCCCTTATGTAATATAAAATAATTGTATGATGTAACTCAGCAGCTAGTGAGCACACATACAAATCAGGTAATAACGTTTTACCTGATATCTGCCAAAGCCACCACGACCGACTTTTCATAATATCCAATTATTCTTACTCATAGTAAGGTACTTGGACAGTTTCCTGTGCAAGTACCTTAATATCAGCACAGTAGTTTGAGCTTTTATAAAACGACGTAGGTCTGGCATTTATGGGATCTTGGTCCACTATATTAAAAGATAAATGAGACCACCTTTAAGCTTCCACAAAGGTCAGAACACTACACGTTATCAGGCCCGTCAGTCACTTGACGGCGATCGAACCATTTCTATGCAAGATGTTATCAAAGGAGTAAACTATCGAGACACTGTGGCCTCTCTCGCCATTATTAACGCAACATATAACGCCAACTGAGGTAAATGGCCATCACCCTGGCCATTTGTCCATATAGAACACTGCTCCGTTGACTTTGACCCGTTCTATCTCTGGCGATTGTGATAAACATTGATGGAGAATAACAAAGAAATACTTATTTAGTTTAGGTTAAGGTTAAAATCGGTTTGTATGTTCTTTATAGAATAAGAGCTTGAAATGTCTGCATAGAATTAACGAAAACAATGTTTTTATTTATGTGCCATCTAACCCTCGAGTGCCAGAAGAGTCGAACCAAGGAAGATTTATGCTTTCCACAGAAAAAGGGTTTTTGTTTCATGGTGATTGTTTTTTTTATTTTTTTGCGCCCCGCTAATTGCAATTCGGCTTTGTTCTAAAAGCTGTTTCGTTAGTTGCACAAATAATAGTTTAGTAAGTTACCACTTTTAAGTGACAAAGCTGTGGAAAAGAGTTTTTCGTTTGAGTACTTTTATACATTTGTGAATAAGATTACAGATTTTTTTTTTTCACCCTAGCCCACACCTATGAATTCAATAAACAACGCCAAATTCAGACACAGCAAGCTCTGTATGGTGTCGGACGTAAAGAATAGCACCATCCCATATTTTCCCGTGGGTGTCGTAAGAGGGACTTGCCAGAGAATGGGCAGCAGCGTTCTCTGTGCTTTTGTGACAACCATACTCCGATCGCCAACCCGCCTGCCAAGCGTGGCGATTATGGCAAAACCCCACATGTTATGTCAATGTGGCGAAACTTGGGGGAGGCCTATGTCCAGCAATATACGTCTTTCGGCTGAAATGATGAAGTTAACAAAGTTTGCTAATCAACGCCATCACTCAAATCGAAGCAATCACGCTCTAACCGCCAAACTAAAATCGAGTCACAACGACCTCAATTTTCACATTTCATACAAAAGAGCAACGACATGAATAACTGGTTGAAGCGGTCGACTAGCTGTAGCTCACAAAACATTTCGACAAGACACCCAAACGATGTGAGCGAGGCGCCAAACTCTTTGAAACTTGCGAACATAAATCTACGCGAACTTCATGAACTTTAATGAAAGCTCCGCCCTCGTAATTGTTACCGCTGGGACTGCATTGCTGCGTACATAAAATTGCTACATAATTTTATAGTCGTTAAGGCAAGGAGTGTTATGCTAACTCCATTATAGTACGTGTGCATGTAGGTAAGTATACTTGTAGCAAAGTGGTTCGACTACAAATAGAACGCTCTATTACTTTGAATAGGTATTGTGGGAGACGGCTGGGGGATTAATCAATCAAGGGACGCCGGCATCGAACTATGTCCTACATAATCATGCTGTTGGTTGCCACTCTGCCTGCCAAGCGAGGTGTTAATTTCGAAATCCGAGCAATATTTTTGAGCACAGCCAAAAAATCATTTATATTCCTTTCAGCAGCTTATTGTAACACTGATTTTTTCCAGAAATCAACATTAAATCCATGATAAAGGTACCTGGTACTTATGAATTAATTTTGATGCTACAACATGTTTTTTTGTTTATGGCATCTCACAGTTCAACCTCAGAGGTTGTCGTCTGCTTAACCGGACTATCCTGTGGGTGCCTTGAGACTACAGTCAGCATGTTCAGCCTTATGTTATATACGTAATTAGGATTACGTAAATGGAGATTGTCAAAATTTGTTTGTTAATTTTATTAATCCTATTTTCACTTCCTAACCCCATAACTCATCGACATAAAATAATAATAATCCATATTTCTTATGCGTTGTATTATTTTTTTTGCCATTTTGTATGCGTCATGTCCCTACGACAAAACTTTTTTTTTTCTTTCTTTCTTTTCTTAATTCGTGGTCACCATTTGTGTAGCCTTTTCCTAACCATTATGAGGTCGACTTCCAGTCTAACCGGATGTAACTGAATTCGAGTGGTTTAATTTCGAGTGAATGCTTAATCTATCTGACCTCTACTCCACAGCACAGTTACTGGGTAATATGATGCCCCTTGGTAAAGAAGTTATATGACTCGTGCAAAATTTACTTGCTTTCAAAGTAAAATCACGGACAACCCAGGTTTTACTAGGCACATCATCATCATCATTTCAGCCCAAAGACGTCCACTGCTGGACATAGGCCTCCCCCAAGTGTCGCCACATTGACATTTTGGGGGGTTTTGTCATAATCGCCACGCTTGGCAGGCGGGTTGGCGATCGCAGTACGGTTGTTACTAAAGCACAGAGAACGCTGCTGCCCATTCCCTGGCAAATCCCTTAGTCGCCTCTTACGACACCCACGGGATGATATGGGATGGTGCTATTATTTACGTCTGACACCATACAGAGCACTACTACGCACACAACGCACTATTTAGTTCGCAAGACGCGTACGCACAGGTTGACCAAGTATACTAACTACTTAAGACTAGACTTCATCAACTACCACTTCTCCTTACAAGTCAACTTATGGTGAAACCTGTTTGATGCTAATTTTAATGAGTTTGCGGACTTAGCTTTCTACGTAACGACTAATACTTATAACTACCACTTTACGGCGAGTTCATCCTTGCATCTACGATTTTCAACACCCCCATAAAATGCAGTAAAATGTTCTCTTCAAAACTTGACTATCCTTTTTATCTATCTGTTGATTGTCAAAAAACCCAAAAACATGTAACTGTTTTTTGTCTGCATTATAAATACCCAATTTCACATTCATCGTACCGCAGATTAAGATTCATCGACTTACTAACTTTATTTATTGGTTCAGAAATACATACTAAGCTTACAGTTTTTACCAAAACTCTTAAATGGTTACAATAATCATATTACAATGTCAAATAGTTTTTGTAATCACAATAATACAGTAAGCCAAATATAAATTAGAAGTCAAGTGGTGTCATGCATATAAATAAAATATATATCATTTCTAATTCCTAATTTGTAAAAAATAATAATATAATGTCATGCCGCTCCATGTAAAATACTGGTAGTCAGCTGCACCCGGGTCGGCTGAAAGTCGACTTAGCTATAGTTTGGAAAAGGTTAGGCAGATGATGATGATGATGTCAAAATCAATACACTAGTTTTTCAGGAAAAAATACGAGTGTGTTCAATAGAAACAATAAGCAAGCTACTTTTTATTATTGGGAGCAATATTTACGATCCTTTGATCCCAAAATCTTTTACACGAGGCAGACATCAAAGCTAGTCCTCGGCTTTTCTTTCCCGTTTTCGGTTTCTGCAGACGGATACGCGTAAGTCAAGGTTCGGCCAACCTTGTGCATTAAGGTTGTGAGCTAGCTGCGGCACGGTATCGGACTATGATAGATCTCTTCTGCACATCTTTCAAGATCCGTTGTCTAGAGTCCCGTTCGCATACTTTTTGATCGAACCTTGCACCACACTTCTGTGGCAATAGTTTGACATTGACAGCACCGTTATTCCCTAGAAGCTGGGTTTCAGACTCCGGACGATGTCATTAATTTCTTGCCGTTATCCTAATTTATTTGGGGTCGGTGCAGCATGTCTCTTTTTTTCATACTTCTCTTTCTTGCTATATCATCCTTGACACAGTCCATCCATCGTTTCTTTTGTCTTCCTCTCCACTTATAGCCAAAAACCAGACGCTGTCAGATATTTAAATAAGTACAGTATTTGTTTGAGTCCGGCCGCGTCCACAATTTTACCGTAATGGGCCTACCACACGCACAAGCTTCACCACAGCTTTGCTTGCGCACACCGGTGTGTGCACAGAACACTGCGCGTTTTCGTAGATTCACTGACGTGCGATTTACCGTACCTACCTTCATGTTTTTCGTTCTTTTGTTATCCTTTTCACGTGTCATACCGTAATTTCAAAACAAACTCATGTATCGAATAGGCAAGCAAATTTCATCATCATCTGCCTAGCCCTTCCCAACTATGTTGGGGTCCGTTCCTAATCTAACCAAATGCAGCTGGATATCAGTATTTTTCATGGAACGCCGGTTTGACAACCAGTCGGTTACCAGATTATCTACGAGATGTTGTTTTGCATCCTCGTTAAATTCAAGGAGGTAACTATGCTAATGATTCTCGTCCGAATCAATAATAAAATAGGTAGATGATTTTTATTTTTTTTCTTCTTTAAAGAAATCGGTAAGTGTGAACCACCCGTGTTATAAACACGGGCCGTCTGATTCTCGCCCTATAACCGCGCTTCCACACATAAAAACAATCTCAAACGTTTATTCGATAATTTTTTACTCCCTAAAGTAGGGTTATTCTGAAACCAAAAAATCACTGTTTATAATAATTAACTAGGTACCGTAATTTTAATTTATTATTTATTTGTGACGACCTCCTTATTTTTGACGAGGATGCAAAACAACACCTTGTATAAATGACAGCCGGGACTAAAGCCATAACGAACTAATAAGCAAGCAAATGTACTATTAACATAATAATTAAATATAACTGTTAATTAAACAAAGCCTTTCAACTATCAAACTGAGGCAATTAATAATAATTGTCACAGTGCACGAACGTAGCGTTATTCTGTGGCAAAAAACTAACCAATTCAATTAAATCCGCGAGAGTAACTTCAAATTGGTTGCGTGTTTTCAGTCTCAATGGGTGTACAGATTTTATTAGAGAAATAAATGTGCACGGGATTGCACCTGTGACGTGTGTGCTGTTTTGTATGGTACGTATACATACAAACAAATAAATAAATAAAAATAAACTGTGTGTTTGTCGGACGGCTCTGTATGGTGTCGGACGTAAAGAATAGCACCATCCCATATCTTCCCGTGGGTGTCGTAAGAGGCGACTAAGGGACTTGCCAGAGAATGGGCCGCAGCGTTCTCTGTGCTTTTGTGACAAACATACTCCGATCGCCAACCCGCCTGCCAAACGTCGCGATTATGGCAAAACCCCCTATGTTATGTCAATGTCAAATGTAAACGATGTGATGATAACTTTGAATAGTTACATTGAGAGTACAGAAGAATCTATTGCCAGATGTCCTAAAATTTTTTGGTCATGCGATCGCCAACCCGCCTGCCAAGCGTGGCGATATGGCAAAACCTTCCAAAATGTCAATGTGGCGACACTTGGGGAGGCCTATGTCCAGCAGTGGACGTCTTTTGGGCTGAAATGGTGATGATGAATGATGTGTTTGTAATTTTCAAATTACAGATTTTTACTGGATGCACTTGAAAGTATTTACGATACTTTTAACAAAATAAGGCGTATGAAAGTATATGTTTACGATATTTTTATATTTTTCTTTATTATTTATGTCTGTTTGTTCCGGATAATCTCTAAAACGGCTCTTAAAAGCTCCTAAGCTAATTGTATAAAAAGTAACTTAGGCTAAGCTTTATTATAAAAAAAATTGGGTTCGTACACAAAAATTAAAACTCGATTCAAATAATAACTCCAAACTTATTCAGAGCATAGTAGAGTTCGTTTTCATTGTTATCGATTGCAGCTTACCGCTGATTTATCAAAATACAGTGAAGGGAATTACCTACATTTAGACATTACCATGATTCAGTCGGCAGAAAGATAAGTTGCCAATTTTAAACAAAACAGGGTCGCCATTGTTCGCGCGGAGGCACTACGCCGGGGGGAAACTCCGCTGCCGCGGCAAATTGTCGCTCAGCGGACAGACCTCCGGCGCGATCTCATGGTGACATGGAGAGAGCGACTGTCGCAACCCCGTGCAGGGCACGCCACAATAGTGGCGATAAGTCCCCTCTTTGAGGAGTGGCTGGAGAGGCGCCACGGCGCCCTCACCTTCCGCCTGACGCAGGTCCTCACCGGACACGGTTGTTTCGGGAGGTTCCTGCACCGAATCGGGCGGGAGGAAACGCCCGGGTGTTACCACTGCGAGGATCGGCCGGAGGACACGGTGGAGCACACTGTGGCGCTGTGCCCTGCTTGGGCTGAGCACCGCCGTGTCCTCGTAGCGGCGATTGGCGGCGGCGACCTCTCGCATCCGGCCCTGGTTCAATCCATGGTCCGGAGCGAGAGGGAATGGGAAGCCGTCGCCTCCTTCTGCGAAGCAGTCATGCTAGCGAAGGAGGTGGCGGAACGTGAGAGGGAGAGAACCTCACGTCCCAGCCGCCGCGGGAGACGCCCCGGGCGTCGGGGGGCAACCAGTGGCGCCCGGCCACCGTAGGCGCGGGCCTGTGGACGGTGAGTAATGGGCTAGCTCGCCGTCCGTCCGTCTTATGACGACAGACCGTGCCGACGGCGCGTTCGTGTTCCACGCGCGCCTCAAGGAGATGTCAGCAAATCGGAAGGGGTCCGAGAGGGCCGATGCCTGCCAGGGCTACAGGTTGTTCGAAAGAGATACCGTGCCCCTGGAACGCAAAGGGCTAAGAAGGAACATGGATGGGTTTTAGTCAGTACAAGTCCGACACTCCCTTCCGCTCCGCCCAGAGCGGAAGAAGTTATTTGATGATTTCCCATACTAAAAAAAAAAAAAAGAAAAGGGTCGCCATTGTTTACAAAAGTGCCTTTGGGAATCGGCACGCCACAAGCCAAAGGTAGCTTATGAATTTAATTCTCTAGTGTTTTTCATTCGAGCACAAATTATACTGGAATTTCCGGGCCACGGGAATGAGACACGGTTTTCCTATAAAACAAAATGTAATATTCAAACGTGTCCGATTCATACACACCAATAGTATTAACGAGCACGCAGGTGCAGTAAAGCAGTTATTTGATTCCGGATATGATTGGATTTCAAATGAGACCCATGCCGAGCCGGCTCACTCCCCGTTGAGTACACCTATTTAGATATTAATTAAAATACAATGTATTAACGAGATTGCGAACGCAAATGAAGCAATTACCTTCATTTGCAAATACGAGCCAGATTGTTGATATAATTTATTTTGTTTGCTCCACATTTGATACAAGCTGCGGTGAGGATTTACTATAGCCGCACGGACTAGCGTATTTGCTATTGCTGATTGAAAAGCTATACGGATTAATTTATTATCTCATAAACAGGGAACTTGTATTAATTTTATCTCTTTCCGCTCTCGATAACGGATTTAATAATGGAAGATGAACCTTTGATCTTTGTTCTAGCTTGTCGGGCGATGTTATAATATTGCTATTAAGAACTTTACTTCTACTGCTGTTAAATTGTACCTTTGTACACTTCTGGCTGAGTAGTTCAGTTTTCCGTGAGCGCAGCTTTCCAATATCATGGATTCTGGAATTCCTCGCAACCAATCCATTGTTTATCTTGTGGCTATTGTTCTAAAGTATGTTTTAGGTTTTATAAACAATCTGTAACAAAATACTGATTCTGTTGTGTCCAAGCTTATGTAAGATATACTGACGGATTGATTTTACTCAAAGCCTTATAGCCTATATTCATCATCTGCCTAGCCTTTTCCCAACTATGTTGGAATCGGCTTCCGGTCTGACCGGATGGAGCCGAATACCAGTATTTTACATGGAGCGACTGCCTTTGTGACCTCCACAATCCATTTGGTACTGGGTAATACCAAGGGGTGAGTATAGTAAGACTGGTTGTCAGACTTTCAGACTATCTGTAACGACTGTCAAAGATCTACAAGTAACAGCCGGCACCAAGGACTTTTTAATACAGTTGCTCAAAAAGTGGCGTATTGCAGGGACGTATAGCGTTCGGGATGTAGGCTATTACACACTCGAGCTTTTTCTTTACCTTTTCCGAACTCGTGCGTTCCCTTTCCCAACTGTCAAAATAAAGTCTATTAAAAAGAAAAAAAAACAACTACGGAGTTTTTACTAAAAAAAAATCATAGAAGTTTTAATGATTCATGCAAATATTTCTAAAAAGAAGCTACTATTTTTTATCAATATCAGATTTAATGATTTGATTCAATGAGTTAGGTTAGGTTTCATTTCAATTCACATCAATAAAAAAATCTACTGATGACTTGGCTGTATGGGCATACTTCCCTTTGCCTACCCAAAATGGGTGAAAAAAACAAAAAAAATCTCTGCTTATATTTTTTTTACGGCTGGCGCCATTTTCCAAAAATGTCATTTTTTCGCAACAGTATTAAAAATAGTTGTTCAGTACACGTGGGGAACCGTCATTGCAACTTGTTCCAACTTGTCGGAATTCTTTGCAATGACAGGCTTTCCGCACTCGCAATGAAATATACTATTATTTGCTTTCCGAGGCACATGAGGTATGTAATGGGTGGTCACTTAACCTAACCTGAAGTTTGATCCGAGCGGCTGTTATTATTTTGCCACAAGCTCCTCCCTTATAGCCAATATTAAAATAGTAAATAAAAGTTTAGTTGTTTTTGCCAAACATTGTTCTAGATGTCATCCACCGAGCTGACAACAATATTTTCCTGTACACTGAAACACGTTGCTAGCAATACAGAAGATGTTGCTACAACTATGTTGTACAACTTTTGTTTCCCAGGCCTACAACTTTCTACGCTTATGCCGAAAAGTTTTAAATTTTGAACTGAACCCACTTAATAAGCTGGTACGAACTTTTGTAGTATTACGACATTATTCTTCCCCATATTAAACTACTTTAAAATAGGTCACGATCGATTTGGATAGTAAAATAGCCAAGTTAAGGTAAGTTTGGATATCGTAGGTTAGAGCCGGATCTAGTG